>OX451736.1:912917317-913517317 GCA_948472305.1 Vicia faba | reverse complement strand
ACAAATCTGACAAATTTGGTTTGGGTTTTACTTCAGGAGCCCATAAAGCTGTTCGTCGTGCTCATGTCGGGGGACCACCTTTGCGGATCAACAACCATGGAGTCAACACAGTGGAAGATAGTGGTGGTAGCTATGACCTGGAAGAATGGATTTTTCCAACTATCAGCTGAGGACTCAACAACTGGGAAGCCAAAGAATTTTTCCCTATTACTTTTATCCAACAGTAATTGTCTTTAAATTTTTGTCGAACTTGTAATAATTAAACCTTTTAGACTCTAAAACCTTGTGTCTTACCCGAGGAAAAACGGTCCATTTGTGAGGGTTATTACTTCATTTTCATATGTCATCAATAAATCATGGATATTTTTGCATGCAAATTTTATGCTCTTTGTTCTTATTTTTCTACATTTTTATTTTTTCAAAGATAGCTATGCTCTTACACACACTCACATATCAAAATGCAGATCCACATCCACTCAGGATCCCATGGGTAACGATTCTGCTATGGCCTATTGTGACTTTGAAAATCTGATCTACCAAGCCGAAGATGAAGGTGAGGAAGATTGTGAGGTGCCAAGGGAACTAGCCAGGTTACTACAATAGGAAGAAAGGACCATACAGCCCCACGAAGAGCCGGTTGACACAGTTAACTTAGGTACTGAAAAGAACAAGAAAGAAGTCAAGGTAGGTGCCAACCTGGAGCCTAGTGTCAAGAAGCTCTTAACTCAGTTACTACATGACTATGTTGAGGTCTTTTCCTGGTTATATGAAGACATTACAGGACTCAATGCAGATATCGTGATCCATCGGCTGCCGATAAAAGAAGACTGCCCTCCGGTAAAACAGAAAGTCCTTCGCACGCGGCCAGAAATGTCAGAGAAGATTAAGACTAAAGTCATGAAACATTTCAACTCCGAATGCTTAACCGTCACCTTTTATCCATAATGGGTCGCCAATGTTGTTCCAGTGCCTAAAAAGGACGGTAAAGTACACATGTGTGTGGATTACAGAGACTTGAATAGGGCAAGCCCTAAGGATGATTTCCCGCTTCCCCATATCTATATTCTGGTTGTCAACACTGCACAACATAAAGTATTCTCCTTCATGGTACAATCAAATCAAAGTGGCACCTGAGGACATGGAGAAAACGACCTTCGTCATACAGTGGGGCACGTTCTGTTACAAAGTCATGCCATTCGGGTTGAAAAACGTTGGGGAAACTTATCAGCGTGCCATGGTAGCTTTATTTCATGATATGATCCATCACGAGATAGAGGTCTACGTGGATGACATGATATCCAGATCTCAAACTGAAGAGGAACATCTTGACCATTTGCAGAAACTGTTTGAAAGGCTAAAGAAATATAAGCTAAGGTTGAACCTGGGTAAATGCACATTTGGAGTGAGGTCCGGTAAACTCCTAGGCTTCATCGTCAGCAGTAAAGGTATCAAAGTGGACCCTGCAAAGGTAAAAGCAATACAAGAAATTCCTGCTCCTCGCACCGAGAAGGAATTCAGAGGATTCTTAGGACGACTAAACTACATTTCCAGATTCATTTCTCACCTAACTGCTACTTGTGAACCAATCTTCAAATTACTGAAGAAAGATCAAGTGTTGGATTGGAACGACGATTGCCAGGCTGCCTTCGACAGGATCAAAGAGTACCTTCAAGAGCCTCCTGTTTTGATGCCGCCAATCGAGGGAATACCTTTGATCATGTGTCTAACTGTCTTGGAAAATTCAATGGGGTGTGTGCTGGGGCAGCATGACGAGTCTGGCCGAAAAGAGCATGCAATATACTACCTGAGCAAAAAGTTTACCGACTGTGAAACTAGATATTCACTGCTCGAGAAAACTTGATGCGCTCTGGCATGGGCTTCTCGTCGGCTAAGACAGTATATGTTGACCCATACTACCTTGTTGATATCCAAGATGGATCCAATTAAATACATGTTCGAGAAGCCTTCCCTTTCTAGAAGAATAGCAAGATGGCAGATGATCTTGACCGAATACGACATTCAATACACTACCCAAAAAGCAATAAAAGGCAGTGTGCTAGCCGATCACCTTGCTCATCAGGCCGTGGATGACTACCAGTCCATGAAATTTGAGTTCCCAGATGAAGACCTCATGTTGGTAAACAATTGTGAAGAACTCAGACCATATGACGAACCTGAACAAGGATCCCGATGGACCTTGGTTTTTGACGGAGCTTCCAACGCACTCGGCAATGACATAGGTGTTGTGATCAAATCCCCTGAAGGATGTCATACTCCCTTCACTGCAAGACTTTGTTTCAACTGTACCAATAATATGGAGGAATATGAAGCGTGTATTATGGGTCTCAAAGCCGCCATAGATTTTGGAATCAAGTCCTTAAGGGTATTTGGAGATTCAGCCTTAGTCATCAGTCAGATCAAAGGAGAATGGGACACGAAGCACCCTAATCTTATCCCCTACAAAGAACACGTGTTGACATTAATCCCACATTTTGAGAAAATTACCTTTGAGCATTTTCCACAAGAGGAAAAATAACTAGCGGACGCGCTAGCCACTATGTCATCCATGTTTAAAATCAAGTGGGATAACGAGGCTCCCCAGATCACCATTAAGCGGATGGACGAACCAGCTTACTGTCACAATATCGATACTGAAGAAGTAGTGGACAAGCCTTGGTTCCACGAAGTTAAGAGGTATCTCAAGGCCCAAGAGTATTCAGAGAAAGCTTCAGTCAATGATAAGAAGTTCTTGAGAAGATTTTTTGCTAAATTCTTCCTCATTAACGAAATCCTCTATAAACGCAACCACGACTCTACTTTGCTTCATTGCATAGACCAGAGTGAGGCAGAAAAGATCATGGCTGATTTACATTAAGGTACCTTTGGAACTCATTCTAGTGGGCACACGATGGCTAAAAAGATATTACGAGAAGGATACTACTGGTCCACCATGGAAGCGGATTTATATCAACATTCACAAACTTGTCACAAGTGCCAGATCTATGATGACAAAGTACATGTGCCTATGGTTCCCCTAAACGTCTTGATTGCTCCTTGGCCCTTCGCAATGTGGGGCATTGACATGATTGGAGAGATCAAACCCACAACTTCTAATGGACACCGCTTCATCTTGGTTGCCATAGATTATTTCACGAAGTGGGTTGAGGCAGCTTCATTCGCTTCTGTTACCAAGAATGTTGTGGCCCGATTCATCAAACAGAATCTCATTTGTCAGTACGGTATCCCGGAGAGAATCATCATAGATAATGGTACCAATATCAACAATACTATGATTATTGCACTATGCGCGCAATTCAAGATCCAACACCATAACTCTTCTCCTTATCGGCCGAAGATGAATGGCGTTGTAGAAGCCGCAAATAAAAACATCAAGAAGATCATATAAAAAATGACAGTGACCTACAAGGACTGGCATGAGATGTTACCATTTTCTCTCTATGGTTACCGTACCACGACGCGCACGTCAACAGGGGCAACTCATTTCTCTTTGGTGTACGGTATGGAAGTTGTCCTACCAATTGAAGTCCAAATACCTTCTATGAGAATCATAAAAGATTCAGGGTTGAATGAAGATGAATGGATTCAAACTCGACTCGACCAGTTGAACTTGATTGATGAGAAGAGGCTCACGACTGTCTGTCATGGTCATATGTACCAAAAACGTATGACCAAATCTTTTAACAAGAAGGTTAGACGTCAGGTATATCAGGTTGGTGACTTGGTAATCAAGTGTATCATATTTCCACAAGGTGATCCCAGGGGCAAATGGACTCCTACATACGAAGGACCGTTTGTGATCAAAAACATATTCTCTGGCGGAGCAATGATCTTAACCACTATGGATGGTGACGACCTTCTGCATCCTATAAACACAAACATAGTCAAAAGATACTACACATGAATAAAGACCCGCTAGGTCGACTGGCCTAGGCAAAAATTATGGCATCCCGACGAACCAAAAGGGTTAGGGCAAAAATTAGGGATAAAATACAAAAGAAATCTGTACACCTGACAAGCTGAAAACCTGAAAGGGGGGCTTGGGCAAAAAAGGGTATCCCGGTGGACTGAAAACCCGAAAGAGCGGTCCAGGAAAAAGTTAGGGATTGAAAGCGTATGACTATGTCCCATTGGATCACCTTACAGACAACCTTTAGTATCGAATGACAAACTCAAATGGTTCCAATCAATCCAATCAACTTTGGACAAAGCAACAAGTGGATGAGACGCTCAGAGACATGATGGCTATAGCAGAGTGGGAACACCATGGGATTATTTCACATAACTATCTTTCCTTTGTATCAATTTTCATTTTCTATGACGACATTCCCTTACTAGAATGTTTGTCTCTTTTTACAAAAATACTTATTCAAGTTAATACAAAGATATTCCTTTAAAAGTGCAAAACTATCTGTTTTTCTTTTATTTTCCTGATTTGTTTGCAAAAACGTCCGATGATTATTTTTGAACATGTGAATTTGAACGTGATTACTGTTTACAAATGAGCAAAAAAGGGGAACATAAAATAGAAAGACAATCACTAATGGCTTTAAGAAATAGGATAATATCTATAGGCCATTCCATAAAATCCCCCGCAGTTACTTTTTCCAGCAAGAGCGGAAACAAGGACATCCCACTACAGGATCGCTAATGTATCTCCAGTATGCAGCCTAATGGTATCGGGTGCTCTCACATCCCCAACAGAGTAAAACTTCTAGTTACCGCTCCAAAGATTCCCCAGTGAAAGTCGCCCAATTTCTTAGGATTCCCCAACAGGATTTCACGAAGTCCACAAGCAATGCACGGTGTTTCCCTTCCCCAACAGAGTTTATTTCTCTAATTATGGAAACCCATCCATCAACACTTCAATTTCAACAAAAATATGAAGACTTGCACCCCACATCCCTAGTAGCAGTCATGGATTTATTTTCCCTAATCCAACAACACTATAGCAGAACACTTAATATGTTCATACATTGCATTCATACGTCATAGCATTGACAACACAAATGCATATAGCGCAATCTCATGCCATGCATTTCATACATCATGGAATCACATACAACTAACTCTTCACCTTTTCAGGAAAGATCAATCAACAGAAAATTATCATCAACGAATTTCCGACAGGACAACTATTTGTGGACAAATCAATTACAGATCAATTCCCGAGAAAGGACTGTTTGACCATCTACATAACGAATATTTTCTTCATACCTCTTCTAGTTCAGTTTAAATTTCTCAACGGTTTATCCTGATTCTTTCCCGCAGACATATTTTCTGGTTCAGATAAATCGCTCCGAAGGTTTATTCTGATTCTTCTCCAGACCCCTGTTGGTTCAATTTAAATCTCTCAACGGTTTATCCCGATTCTTTCCCGCAGACATCTTCTCTGGTTCAGATAAGTTGCTTCGAGATTTACTTTAAATCTTATCCAGACCCCTGTTGGTTCAGTTTAAATCTCTCAACGGTTTATTCTGATTCTTTCCTGTAGACATTTTCCCTGGTTCAGATAAGTCGCTTCAAGATTTATTCTGATTCTTCTCCAGACCCCTGTTGGTTCAGTTTAAATCTCTCAATGGTTTACTCTGATTCTTCCCCGCAGACATCTTCTCTGTTTCAGATAAGTCGCTTCAAGATTTATTCTGATTCTTCTCCAGACCCCTACTGGTTCAGTTTAAATCTCTCAACGGTTTACTTTAATTCTTCCCCGAAGACATCTTCTCTGGTTCAGATAAGTCGCTTCAAGATTTATTCTGATTCTTCTCGAGACCCCCGCCGGTTCAGTTTAAATCTCTCAACGATTTATTCTGATTCTTTCCTGCAATCATCTTCTCTGGTTCAGTTTAAATCTCTCAACGGTTTATTCTGATTCTTTCCCACATACATCTTCTCTGGTTCAGTTTAAATCTCTCAACGGTTTATTCTGATTCTTCTACCAGATCCTTGCTGGTTCAGATAAATCTCTCAATGATTTATTCTGATTCTTTCCTAGTAGACACTTTCCGTGGTTCAGATAAATCATTCAAAGATCTATTCTGATTCTCTCCAGTTAAAGAATATCCAAGACCTCTTTTGGTTAAGTTTAAATCTCTCAATGGTTTATCCTGGTACTTTCCAAATAGACATTGTCTCTGGTTCAGATAAATCTCTCCAAGATTTATTATGATCCTTTTCAGTCAAACAACATGCAAGACTTCTGCTAGTTTCAGTTTAAATCGACCAAAGGTTTATTCTGATTCTTTTCCAGTTGAAGTCAAGTTTTGACTTAGTCCAATTTCTATCAATAATCACCTTTGGATGGCATCTATAAGACCATCTCCGATAACTCTCCATCATTTCTCCAAATGGCATCTTTAAGCCTATTCCTTACACCTGAACCTCCAAATCCCCAGAGTGCAAATTTTTGGGCACTCTAGTGTTCAATCATCTTCCACCTTCAAGTCGTGAATGGGAGATACGCCAATATAACTCTTCGGGTTTAAGAAGATTGAACAGGGGAAGCTGTTGTACCCCAAAATTTGCCCTCTCATTTCTCAAAAATTCTAGATTCTCGGGTTTGCTTCTGGCAAGTTTCAAGTCTCAGATTACAATTTTCTAAAGAAAGTCATTCATAAGGGCAAAATGGTCAAATACACACTGAAAAGTCAAACTTTGACTTTTGGATCAAAAATCAAGTTCCAACAATCACATTTCATCAAGACATGAAATTAGTTCATCAAAATCAGAAGTCAGAAATTACTTTGAAAAAATCAAATTTTATAAGCATTTAGAAAATTTTTTAAGTGTTAAGAGGATATGATACTTCAGAACTTTTGGGCCAGCCTCTACGCAAGTGTAGTCAGAATTTGCAAACATGGTTCAAAACATGATGCTTCAATCAGAACATGTGAAAGCGATGCTCTTTGGTCAGAACATGATTCTTCAGGATATGAAGGCTATGTTCAATGCTTCAGTCACAACATCACCCTTCGAGTCTCATTCTGGTCTTCTGCGATCATAAAATCACCAAATCCAAAAACCTCATTTAAGCAACCTACTGCCCTATTGTGGCACAGTCCTGCAACTAGCTGCTGATCCAGTCCATGCCTGCACTTTCTCAAACCCCGTATTTGCACCAAATTAGCATACGAAAGCTGTGATTAAAAAGCAATGGAACAATATGCCAAAAAGGTTTAAATCCCATTTGTTCCCCCCCCCAAAAAAAAACACATCAAACTCACCTATAAATAAGTTTCTCCATCACACTTTCAAGGGGCTGGCTTTTAGAAAGAGAGAAACATCAAAGAGAGAAAAGAAAACAGTAAAGCATTCGTAAACTCAGAATTCCAAAACAAAACCAAAACCTTTGTTATTCCCTTTGAATTAAGGAACACAACATTTTATGTCCTGTTGCTCTTGCTGACTCTAGAACACCTGAAGGCACTAGCTCAAGTCCCCAATACACACTTCAGATTCAAGGTAAGTCTTTCTGAATTTGCATCTTCTCATTCAGAACATCATTAATGTGTAAATATCATAGTATTTATGTTGACCATATCATTGCATAAGTATAAGAAACAATGGATCAAAACTTCTTTAATAAAGCTAGACTCAAAATTAGGATTAGAACTTCTACAAATTGTTGTGCTTTTTTATCTTTCAGATTTGCTGTTGATGTGCTGATTAATGTAAGGAAGGAGTTAAAACGCCACACAAAACTTCTGAGTTCTCCTCAGTGTTTTAAACATACAGAACTTCTGAGTTCTCCTCACTGGTTTTACACACAGAACTTCTGAGTTCTCCTCACTGTTCTAACACTCAGAAGTTCAACATGTAGCAACCCAGAATTTCTGTATTTTCCCTCTAACATTTCTTGCAGGACCTCAGAGTGTATCAATCCAGAACTTTTGATTTTCTCTGACGTTTCTTTATGAACCACAGCGCGCACGACATCAGAACTTCTGATCCCCTTTTTTTTTCTTTCAACAACATGCTAATTCTATCTCTCATTATTTCCCTTTTTTATCATTTTCACTATTAATACCCTTTTTATTAATATAAAAAAGTCATGAAAGTATTTTCTCTTTATTAATTAATTTATTTATTTTTCTTAATTCATTAAGACAAAAAATCATTTTCTAAACAAGTCCTTTTTCTTATTGGCATTGTACATTTCAATATGGTTGTATTAGTTAATTAGAATTTAAATTCTTACAAACCCCCATTTGTAAATTTGTACCCCCAGCCCTAAATGATGTAATAGCGTAGGACCTTTACATTTTCCGCAATTTATTGCTTTCAAACATAAATGCTAGTAATTAGGGTGTGTATGGCAAGACATAAAATCAACAAATAGATAACCCTAATCAAGACTAAATGCATGTAAATCAAACACACGATTCACACTTGCACCCTTTGGGTAATCCCATTTTGTTGCCTATCGAAAAATAGTCATGTCCCTCGAATATGGGCGTTTTAGCAAAGACCCTCGATAAAAGATCGTAGTCCCTCGATGACCCTCAATGTTGTCTTCGGTAAACGATCTCGTCCCTAAACGACATTGCTAAAATGTCTCATAGGTTGCCTTCTATGACTATACAAACGTACCGCGTCCGTCCCTTCACATCCAACGATGGGGCTTCTTACCAAATAAATGGTAAGATAGCAACATCTAAAGGAGGAGGAAAAGAACATTAAAGACCTTTTGAGTAGGTAGATTCGCTCCTAGTTGCTCGCTTGCTCACAACAAAAACATGTTATACACCAACACTCTCATATTGAAACATTTTAAAAGACAAACACTTTATACGCGTTCTTATAAAATTGAGAACCATTACAAAGAAGACACATTTTAAAAATCCCTTTCAAAAACACATTCCACAAACACTTCTTTGAACTATTTTCGAAACAACACTTTGTACGCGTTCTTATAGAAACGAGAATCATTACAAAGACATTTTCAAAATACTTTCAAAACCCATACCACAAGCACATTCAAACAAAAGCAAGTGATATAACAAGCAACTAAGAGCCCGTATATAACTACGGATGAAAAGGGTGCTAATACCTTCCCTTTTCATAATCTACCCCCCGAACTCAGAAAACATCTCTAAAGGTCTTTCCTGTTCTTTTCAGCCTTTCCTTTTGGATAAAAGAAAAATCGGTAGCGACTCTTGCTAACCGCATAATTGCGATCAAAGTAAAACACCCGAGTCGCTTCTCCCACCGTGTTACAGAACTGGCGACTCTGCTGGGGATATTCTTAAAAGTGAGATTACCTTAGGGCTAGATCACCTTTACTTGCTTTCATTGTTTGACTTGTTTGCTTTACATTATGGTTCCTTGTTTGAGCTTACTTTGATCCTTTACCCGGATCTGGGACACCTTTTTAGGTAAGTAGCAACAGATTGTGGAAATTGTACAGCATAGACCGATATGGTTGAAACAATGGCTACGTTAGTGTGACACATTTGTGGGTACTAGTATCCCTTGTGTTGAATCGAGGGGAATACGAGGCCGCTGAGTGGCGTCATGAAGCACTAACTGACCTTAGAACCTTAATTGAACAACTTGGCCATTAGGATGTAGTGAGATAACCGGTATCGGTGGAAAGTTGATAATCGGTTGATACTCGATACTACACTCATTGAGATTATACTTTTGGGATATCTCGGCCGTAAGAAAAGATTGATTATGTTGAGACAATGCCTAAAAGAAAGGTCAGTGATATTGAGACCCTTTAGAACCCGATTACTATTACTAGGACAGGTTTGAGCCAACTAAAACTTCGAGAGGGTACTTACCTATAAGACTCTATACAAGCCTAAACCTAAGGACTTGTTTTGCCTTGTGTGTATATGCTTACTTGTACATAGCATCATAAACATCATAACATCATACACATTCTCACTAACCATTTCAAGGATTTAGGAATTTATATTTGTTTTTGTTTTGTAGGCCATGAACTATGTCCGAAGGAACACCATCCGAATCAGCTTCGTGAAAGCACACCCCCAGCTCCAAGAGTTAGCATCAAGGGTGCCCGAAGATTCTCCTTTTACCAAGAAATATGGTCGACTCCTCAGTTTGGCTACCTCAAATTTCCAAGAGGAGATGATGTGTGTGCTATTCCAATTCTTTGATCCCATACATCATTGCTTCACCTTTCCTGACTATCAGTTGGTACCTACACTAGAAGAGTTATCTCTACTATTAGGAGTACCCGTGCTTGATCAGATACCCATTACAAAGAAGATACCTTTTCAAAATCACTTTCAAAAACACATTCCACAAAAACTTCTTTGAACTATTTTTGAAACAACACTTTGTACGCGTTCTTATAGAAATGAGAACCATTACAAAGACATTTTCAAAATACTTTCAAAACCCACACCACAAGCACATTCAAACAAAAGTAAGTGATATAGCAAGCATCTAAGATCCCGTAGATAACTACGGATGAAAAGGGTGCTAATACATTCCCTTTTCATAATCTACCCCCCGAACTCAGAAAACATCTCTAAAGGTCTTTCCTGTTCTTTTCAGCCTTTCCTTTTAGATAAAAGAAAAGTCGATGGCGACTCTTGCTAACTGCACAATTGCGACCAAACGCAAAATAGCCGAGTCAGTTCTCCCACTGTGTTAATAAAAAACAATATATTTTTTTAAATAAGGATTACAATATAGTTAAAAATTATAATGACACAGTTACTTTAAAACAAAATCACTTTTCACAGCAAAACCTGGAATGGGCTGAACTGCTTTAATGTATTGGGCTTTCCCCAAAAAGTGTAAAGCGCACTCCCTCCTATTCACAGACCAAACATTTTCAAATGGGCTTAACCTTAAAAAAAATTGCCTATACCCTTTTCAATCTTATTCAAAACATAAGTGAGCTTTTTCTGATTTAATTATATCGGGCCTTAAACCAAAAATGTGACCCTACACGGGCCTCAATCTGATCAAAACAAATACCCCCCCCCCCCCTTTTATTATTTAACAAACGAAAATGAATGGGGCAGCTTAAAAGCTTAATGGGCCTGACCCAAGAAACTTATACCCATCTCATTATATAAAACTAGCTAAAAAAATCTTAATGGGCCTCTGTATTCAACAACAACCTTTTTGAACAGCGTACTTTCTCTCAGAACATGAGTGAAACTTTAATGGGCCATCAGATATTGATGGTCCACTTTAGATTAATTCACCTCTCTTCCATGTTTTATACCCCTATAGAAATAAAAACTACATAATATAATTTACTTAAATAGAAATCTAAATATAATATGAGGGTAGGAAAAATTTGGGGTATGACAAGATGCATGTCTGCCGGAGATTAAATAGAGACTAGGTTGTGGATCCAGGTGTGTTCGGAGATTCTTGAGAAAGAAACTCTAAGCACCATCAGTATCTCCCTCGACTAGAGAAAAGGCAATTGGGAAAATGTTGTTGTTGTCATCTTGTGCAACTTCCATCAGTAACGTGCCTTTGTATTTCTCATAGAACCACGTCCCATCTATCTAAATAATAGGTTTACAGGATGTAAACCATATGATGCAAGGTTGAAAAGCCCAGAACAGTCAATTGAATATTCCATTTCCGTTGACAGAAGTACTGTCTGGGGCATACGTTGTCAATGTTTCTATAATATAAATAGTTCCATGAGCATATGTCTGAAGTTCATACAGGTAGCACGTAGTTCTTTGTATGACTCCTATCAGTTTCCATAAACCCTTTCAATCGCCTTCGTGTTTGTTAACCACACCTTTCTGTATGACGGAGTATAATTGTATACTGTAGTGATGCGAGAGATTATGGTTTTCACCTTCAATGACAGATCATTGCTGGTGAGAGGTAGGATTTCTTGACATATTAGATCATAATTTAGTTTATGATTATCTTGTGATATAGTAGAATTAACGCACATGTTGGTGGACATATAACCTATCACCCAACAATCACTTCTCAACCTGTATGGTCCAGTGAGCCTGAACATACAATTTGGGTCAACACACTTGAGCTTGTACCTTTCTGGATTTACCCGATCTACCTTAAAATCGATAAAGTTTAACATGTGAGACTTTTTTATAGCTTGCATACAATCTTCTCTTGAACGAAATTTGTCTTTCTCTTTTAAATTTTCATCTGACTGCATATATGGGTTGAATAAAACATCTGATGATGGTTCATCTCCGCCCATGTTGAAGTTTGTCATGTGTGAAAGTGGTGTGTAGATTTCATTTGGAGGTATTTTAGGTAGCACATCGTCTTCATAATCATCGTTGAACATGTTGTCAAACTCTAACTCTTCATCTTCCTCTTCTTTGTCAATGACATCTACTTATGCTTGTTCGTCTTCGAGAGGATCAACCACTTGTGATTGAGTTGGTTGTGACAGTTAAGGCTCCTGCAGTACAATGTACAACTCAATCGAGTCGTACCCATAATACTCATGACTAGAAAACATATTTTGAAGGTCCCCGTCATCTTGAACCTCTACCTTATAAAATATTATTTGGTTCTCACCAAAAAAACCGGATTTTGGTAGAAGATGTGTGACACTGGACCTCGTTCAAGTTTAAGCTCCAGTCGTTTTTTGAAATATGAAAAATTGCCTTTTCTGTTTAAACAAAATCGGATGTTATCAGTGTTTCTAAATAAAAAACTAGAGACATCACAATTGTATGTTTCTCCATTGAAATGTGCACTGATAACATATTATGTTGTAAATGACATTGTGTTTGTGTGTTCGCGTCTTTGAGTATGTGAGAATTTGTTTGAGTGGTGATAACATAAGGTGCCTGCAGGAGAATAAATAATGTGCAGATGAGACGAACAAGACAAATTTTATCTACCAATGAGGTACCAATTGGGATGGTGAATCCTCATATTATTGGACTAAGGCGCCAACTGGGATGACACATCCCTTATAGGTCTGTCATGTAGCATGCATACCTTCCACCTACACTACGCCTACCGCATACACCTACACCTATGCTTCCACCCTATGCCTGGCCCGCGCCACTTTGAATGGCACATGCACTATAAAGTGCATGGAGGCGTTAACCCATTTGGCACATTAGTGGCACGTGTTTTGCATATATAGAACCCCCAACCACCTCATTAACTCATCTCTATATGAATTTGTCTATAAATATGGCGCCTCAGATACTTGTTTTGCATCACCAAACCTCACTCTCTCTAATACAAACTCTTTTACTGTCTTATAAAATTTCAAATATGGTTCTTCTCACAATGGCGATTCTCATAGTGGAACAAGACAAAACATTATTGCGTCTGTAAGTTTTAATCATTTTATATATTCTTTTATCGTATATATAAATTTTATAAATTAATTATTTTAGTCATTTTATAAACTCTTATGCTGTTTACATTTTGAATTTAGGATACTAAAAGATTTAAATTCCACTCACACAACTACATTGCTCCAGACCCGTTTATCGTCTCATATCTAGAATATGCTAGTTTTGGAAATGTTATAAAAATCTCTAACTGCACGATTGATTCCAAATTTATTCTTGTAATGTTGGAAAGATGGAGACCCGAGACACATACCTTTCATCTTCCAATAGGTGAATGTACCGTCACACTAGAGGATATGTACATGTTATTGGGTCTCCTTATCGATGGTAAGGTAGTGAATGGGTTGGTTTAACTATCCAATTCTCTATGCGAGGAATTGTTGAGCAAAGATATGGTAGAAGTAACTGGTGCTAGGGGCCAAGGTATATTACTAACTGTACTTAAAAAGCATTATGAGACTCTTGAGTGGAATGAAAATTCGACCGACGAGGAAAAAATAATTAAAGCTATAAATTATATTATGATACTATTTGGAAGACTGTTATTTCCCGAAAGTACAAGGATAGTGTAAATTTTATGTATTTAAGTTTTCTTAGGAACTTTGATAAAACAAGAAAGTATAGTTGGGGTTCCGCTGTTTTAGCCCAACTATACAGTTCATTATGTAAAAACGCAACAAACGACAAATGTACTTTTTATGGATGCGCTTTCTTGCTCCAAGCATGGGGTTGGTGGAGAATGGAGTCCCTAAACCCCGTCAACTATAATGCATTCATTTTCCCCTACGCAACAAAGTAAGTCAATAGCTTAAATAATTTATTGTTCATCTTCTCGCTAAATAGATGTATAAAATTAAATTTTTTTTCATTCCTTTAGGTACTATGTAAGGGGTAGGGATTAGAGAAAGAATTCAAGATTCAATGTCGCTCTATATTGTAATCTTTTGGATCACTTTGGCCCGGATGATGTACGTGGTACCTCTAAAATTTTCTACTTTTAAATTATTTATTTTTAACATTTTCATTATTCTAATTAATTTTTATCAACAATTTATCTGGTGACTATATTTGGGTTCGGACCATGAACCCAGCCCCGAGGATGCGGCAGTTTGGACTGCAAAGACTACAATTATACAGTTTAACATTGTGGAGATGCACCACAGCAACCGTGTCAAGATGCAGTTCAGAATGCATCAAGAAATACCATGTGATCCAACTTATTTATCACCTTGGCATCTCAAAAGGGTCGACGCTTAATGAGGTGTTAATAATCGGTAAGATTTCGATCCAAAATGGTGTAAGATATGGCATAAGCGTCACCAACATGTCTTACAATTCCCTCATTTCCTCGACCAGAATAGTATGCAACACACAGATCAGTATATTGATTGGTACATATCGGTTACTAACCCTAAAATGCATGTGTCTCACCCGAGGTATTTGATCAAATCACGCTCACAATAGACACAGTCCTCAAATTCCCAACAACAAACTCAACACACATCAACCTCCCACCAACCACCAAGACGATACAGATCCACACACACCTAACCCCAATCACCACCTCAATACCAATACACCCCATATGCCCTACACCCAACCCCAATATCTACCTCAATATCAATACACCCACACACCCCACACATAATTCCAGTACCCTGAACAAAGATCATACATCCAACATCCCGATGTGGGCCCCTCATCATCTCACCTTAGCCCATATCTAGGCCTACCTGAAGAATATGATCCAACCAACCCGACTTACCATCAACCATTACATCACCATAGCACCCAACAACCGCAGTACCAAACTCCACTAGATTGATTTCCTTTTTACCCCCCTTAACGAATAGTGCTATCGACCACCCATGGAACCTCATACCCACCAATACGATCAAACTTTGAGTGCATGAGTAATCGACTATTTCAAAGCGGATCTTATGGATATTGTTAATTTGATGGATTTCATGGATCCTGAACGCATTGACCTCGTTGGGCCCTCGACCCAACCGCAACAGAAAATTCATTGAAACGCACCACGAATTAGGCGAGCACGCGGGTTCGGAACCACATGTCGTTAACGAGTTCTGGGGGAAAACTAAATAATATATAGCAGTTATTCTCATTATGTAATCGTTCAATTGTTATTGAAAATTGAACTTTCATTAAGCAAAATCGTTTCATTATTGTGTTTTATTTAAAATACAAAGAAAAAAATTTGCCTCACAAAAGCACTTAGGCGTCATCTGAGATGGCTTAGGACAAATACATGACACCTATGCGCCATCTCACTTGGTGCCTCCATATAAAAAGCAAGAGCATGCGCCATCTGAGTTGCCTCCTTCATTTAAGTGTATTCTGAAACATGATCATTTGCGTAATTTTCTCCGAAACATGATTATTTATGTATTTTTTCAAAAATTGGTTATTACTAAAATTTTTTCCTAATAAGGCTCCTAAGGGGGAGGGGGGTGTTTCTAGTTAGTTAAGAACAGAATGGAAATAGTTCATGCCTAAGGTTACACATGAAAACTTTAACACAGAAAATATCATGTTCAATTGAACTAAGAAGATTCTTTTTTTCCACTCTATAGTTTTCTAGTATACCACGCAAAGTTACAAAAATATTTTTGGAAATCGAAAATACATTTTCAGGATGCACCAAGATTTGATAAAATATAATTTAAAATCGGAATTTAATTTTCGGTTTGTACCCGGACTTACATTTCTGGTTTTGTGCTACACATAACAAGCAGAAAAACAACATTAAATAATACCAATTTCACAAATTCAAAATACAATTCATATCTTAATATAAAAAATACATTAAGGATTGAAACATACATCAAACATTACACTTCAACATCCATGTGGATGTTACAACATCATGATAATATCATCTACCAATCTCGAAGCGGTCGCATCTAGCTCGATCAGACTTTCGCTTCAAAACGGGTAAAAGTATTCCACATAGCCCGTATATCAGTGTCGTTCTTCAGCTCATGGTTGATGAATTCAAGCTTCCCATATTTGTCAACGGATGGCGAGCGGTACTCGATCTTCATAAATTTGCAATTGTCTCCATAAGGTAGCAGGTCCTGCAATATGTATTGCAAATCTTCAAGAAGGGTATACTCGATGAACTTAAATTCTCGTGATAGTGTATTGTCTGTAAAGTGGACATTTCTAACATGTCATTTGATGTTCATTTTGGTTTTTGGTGTTTTGGTATGAAACAATATGCCAAGTGAGCTTATTTTGTAAGATTAATACACATTCTCATACGTTCTTACTATCAGATGACCCATCTCAGGGAAGTGCATCCATCTTTCCTCTAGTGCAAATCCACTGACGCAAGGTACTAGCACGCTATAAATATGTTCAACTTTTTCATTAGTCCCGAGCACACATTTGTATAATTCTCTATTTCTCCTCAACTCTCTAATAAGAGTATCTCGAACAATATGGTGATCCTCTTCCCCTTTACCGAGTCAACCTAAAACAACTTGAAAACCACAGTTACCGTTATCCCTGATATTGACGATCGGTTCAATGTACTTGTTCATAAAAATTTGCATCTCCTCAATGAATGGTATTTTTGGTGGAGTCGGTGTAGGATGTGGTTTGCTAATACGGGCTCCTTTGAAAACACTTTTATGAGATTTCGGAGTAGGTGAATCGGGGAAAACTTTGTCAATGTGTTCAAAATATAAAAGACTCCTCGGTGTTAATTATTGCCTGGTGTTGGTTTCACCTTCTTAGGTGCCCCTTTAGTTTTACCGGTTGAGAGGGTGGTTTCAAGTTTGTGGCCTTCGGGAATACAATCTTCCTTAATTGCTCTTTGATGTGCAGTTTGGTGGCGTCATCGACTTTTAAAAAAAATTCTTGTATCACTTCCCATTCAATCAAGATGGAGATACATGATTTATCGTCTTTCATTTTACCGTCATCTTCAAAACTGAGTCTCTTCTAATGATTAGAGACCTCATCCATACGTATTAGGCAATCAAATATCATCTTCTTAGATATGACACAAGCACAAGGGAGTCCATATGTTTTCACAATTGTGCAACCAAACTTTGAGCTGTCGGAACCTACATGAGAAGCCCGTTTGGCTTCGTGAAAAATATAATTCAGAGTTGATCGGGAGATGTTACCGACCAATTGAGAATATATGGTGTTGTCTTTGAATCTATGTTCCAACACCGTGATACTACGGCCAAATATTGTTTGTATCTCATTATGCCGGTTTAGTATCATATGGTTCACAAAATCCCATTATGTAATCAAATTACCCTTGCTATTTCCCAGCCAATTCTTCAGACATGCATGAGCAGACTCAACTCGGTTTCTTGTTGTATTTTCGAGGTGCATAACCTGATCGGCCCAGACACAAATAATCTTCTCCTTTACCTGATCCAATATTATGCTTTCAACATATTTGAATAAATCGAGATAGCTCACGCAAACATTCTTGAAATGTAAAATAACATCAGCGTATAAGTCTTTTACAGATGCATTTATTATAACATTCCATACATCCATTACTTTCTTCATAATAACGCTCGTCTTGACCAATTTTCCATTTTCACCTGTAATCTGTTTTGTCCCTACCACGGGTTTAACCCGACTTCTTACATTTTTTATAATGTGGTACCTACAAAGTAGTGCATAAGAAGTGAGAAATATCGTTGCAACTGAATTCATTAATGTTGTATCTCAGTCGATAACAATGACTTTTCGTATATCTTCTTGGTCCATCAACATTAACCGACAAACCTCCCATGCAAAATTGTCCTCTTTTTCGCACTCTAGAAATGTAAAACCAACCGAATACGTCTTCTCAGTCGATGTAACACCAACAATTTCTAACAATAGAAGTTTGTATTTGTTGATCTTCTATGTTGAATCAATTATGTCGAAAATTCAAATTCAATGTCATGTCGGAAACACGTGTCAGAAATTCAAATTCAATGTCATGTAGGAAACACATGTCTTCTCATCCGGAAAGAGCCGACATGCAATTGGATGACCGGCTAACCTTAGACTTAAATCATGATTGTGTAAACCACATATCACATTAAATCTCCATTTCTTATTTTTCAACAGATAACCACGCAACTTAAATGGACATTCACATTTCTTTGAACTAGTGTCGCCGCGTTTCAATTTCTGGGTCCGACACATATATTTCTCACTTCTTTCGCATGTCAGAGTCACAAACACACATCTATTTGTACCATTATCAGACCTTCCGATCACAACACCAAACTCTAGTTTAGTGGCCTCTGTATGAATCCACTGCGTCATGTCTTCATGTAATTCAAATTCTTCTTCAATTTCAAAATAGTCACGAATATCTACCGCCTTAGATACAAGAGGGGATACGAGAGGTGAAATAACTTGAGACACATTAGATTTGAGAATGTTGTCGGGATGTACCATATCTAATGTGGTAAAAAATATTAAACTAATTAACATACAATTTTTGGAAAAATAACCACAGACATAAACCAGAATTACATTTTCGATTAAGTTCAACTACAATTAAAAATTATATTTTCGGCATAAGCGTAACCTTTTTCAAGATGAAAAGCAGATTAATGTGAAGAATGAGGATTGAAATAATAAATTTTACCTTAAATTCCACTTCCTTGAGCTTTTTTTGATATGATGAACCACAATAATGAAGATTTGAAGTGAAATTGAAAATGGAAGGATTTTTGAGAGGGTTTATGGAAAGATGAAGAAATGATTTTGATCATCCTTGTCCATGTTGATTCCTGTTTTAAGTAATATGCATTTTTCATAATACCGAAAATATATTTTCGATAATATATAAAATGACAAGGTGACAGAAAATTCAATCTTCCCGCTATACAAACAAGAAATATAATACCGATTACAACTAGAACTATAATTCCGATTCTATTTTTGCCTTTTGAATAAGATGGAATCACATTTGATCTGTTTGTATGTGGTGTATGGTGTATGCTGAAAATATATTTGTAACTTTTAAAGAGCATTTTAAAAATTACCTCTTTTCAATGCAGAGTGGAAAAAGAAATTCTCCTGAACTAAATCTTTGACAAAAAGGCTTATCTATTAGTCAGATAATTAAGTCAATTTAGCTAGAGAAAATAAGTTTTAGAATACCTTAAAAATTCTTTTAAACCTGCCTGAGTAATCTGTCTTTGTTTCTATGTTAAATTTTTATTGAAAATAAATACTGTAAAATCATATAGCTGAAAAGTTGTATACTCCTTAAACCCATATACAGAGTCAAGCATTTTTTTGGATAAGATAAAGAATTAGTTAAGCGTGTTAATCTATTTAATCTATATACTAAGTCTACAAAACCTAATTTATTTAATCTATATACTCAGTCCAGAAATCTTAGAAAATGTCATGCTACACCTAAAAAAACTGTATCATACAAACAATCAAATTTAAATATTAAATTTGGGACACAAGTTAGGCCAGTGTGTTCTGTCAAAAAAGAGAAAGTTAGGCTCATGCATTAGAAAACTGTCTAGTTTATCCTCTTTCCACCCACTACCCTTTACACATGTAACTGTCATCCATGCAAATAAACAAACTAGAGGCATCAAAATAAATGTACCACTTTTATTTATTCTGCCAGCGCAAATAATCTTGCTTATACTGTGGCGCGTTTGAATATATTTGAATATGAAAAAGGTTCTAATATTAACAATTATACATCTAGAATGGAACAAATTTGACTAAAAATTACATAGAAAATTAGCTATCATCTATTTAGCTAGGCAAAAGACATACTGATACAAAAAAAAAGTAAAAAATTATATTGGTCTCTTATCAGTCAATGGACTGGATGTGACAAGGAACTAAGAGAGACCTGTACCAGTAAGCAGCTGATCTGATTTTGAACCTTCAGAAACAGATTCCTGATAATTGCCAGCGCAAACAGAAAAATGCAAAAGAAAATATCTTTGACAGGAAACCTCCATCAAGCTAATCATTGGATGTAGTAAAAGACAGTCATCTCTGAAGCTATTCAGTTGGATTGTTTGACTGACTTCTTGTAACTTGCATCTAAAATGCAAAAAAGAAATTGGAGACTTCAGCCATGAAAAATGCTAAAAAAGAAGTTTGATACTAAAAGCAATAATAAATTGTAGTATGACAAAAACAAGCAGCCCGCCTAATAATCATCTACAGGCATCTAAAAGAAATTTTTACCCTGACACCAAGAAATGTTTCTAATTCTAACCTACAAGATATGTGGTAGTAGGGATTGCATTTTCCTACATCTATAGAATCATACCTGATGATCAGAGAAATTTGCAACAAAAAAGATTCAGATCTGAACTACTTCCATGGCTGCGACAAAGAAACTACAGGAGTTGATGCTTGCAATCCTTTTTTACCGTGTATAGCAGACTTCAGCACATCATATTGCTCAGTCACAGAATCATACAAGGCTTTTGTATAAGCATCCTTAGCCTACTCCATACAGAATCCATGTTTTAGTAATCAGATTAAGTCAAAGAATCTAAAGGATAATGAAATCAGGTATGGAAGCACTCTCTATTTTTTATGTTCATATGACGAGGGTCAAAAACATTAGTAAGTTTGAGCATATATGATCCAATGATACAGAATACTGGGTTAGTGTACATAGATCATTTAACTACAGAGGTGGTACTCATTATATTACTAACTTCAATAAACTTTAATCAATTTTTATAACCTGCAAATGTTGGCAAATATTAATACTTAGTTTCAGTAGAGGGTTTCATAGGTTAATAAGAGATGAGGTACTCTTCTTTTTTGTGTAGTATCTAAGTTTGTCATTCAAAGGCACACAGGGAGGGTTTCTCCTTAGTGGCCTAAAAGCTTACATGAAATTTAAATGTGCAACATCAACCTCAAAAACAAAATGACACTTCTTAAGCAGTCACGTCTTCTCACTTCAAGTATAACAAAATGTCAATAGGTGACTTATCCAAAAAAATTGATGTAGAGTCAATTGACAATAATAATTTAAAGATATAAGGAAGTTGAAGTCAAAGTCATCAAATTCTCCTAACCGTTTCAGGATTTTCACAAGCAGCAGTGGTACTGGAAAAGCTTATTTCTGGAGCAGTTGATATGCCAGTCCCATGATAGGATATAATTCTTTTCTCCCCAATTTCTTTTTCGACCTGAAAATCATATGGTGTCAATAAAAATAAGAGAAATATATCAGGAACAACTCCGAAAGGCATGAACCACATACCTTTAGTGGAGGGGGCATTATGTCATGGCACAATATTGCCAAAGGATAGATATGACCTGGTGGACCTGAATGATCAACAAGCCTTCGCATATTATCCACTGAAGAAGAATCAAAGGGTGCCTGAATGCCTCATATAAGCATGGAAAAAATCATAATCAGTATGGAAACATCACAGATATTTATTATGGAAACATCGCATATTACCCCTAACTATTTATTATGGACAGAGAAAAAAGTATGTTGAAATAGTTAAAAGTTAGGGGTATTGTAGGCAAAATAAAAATCATAGCATGAAAAGTAACAACAATTATTAACTTTCTTGGTATGTGTAAAAAGTCAAAATATGACAATTAAAAAGGAATGGAGGGAGTAATAAAATATATACTTGGTTTTCAACCGTAAACCAACTAAATACAAAAATGGTGCAGCAGAAAAGAACTCCATATTTGAGCCAAACCAGGACTTCATTTTTAGCCCCCTTCTCAGCCCATCCGTAATGAACTACCCACGTACTTAACTCCACCAAATTCAAATAGCATTTCCACTATATTCAGTGAAAAGGTAACTAGGCAACCTTCGCAAACAACTGATTATGCTTAAATAGCAAGGTTGTCAAGATTGAGATCTTACCTAAGATCGGGAGAGAATATCAAGATCGTAAAATATAAAATCGTAGTTAAGATCGGAAGATCCTACTCAATTATTTTTGTAAGATCGAGAGGGGGTAACAAGATCGTAAAACATAAGATCGCAACAAAAATCGTAAGATCCTACTAAAATGAAAAAATAATAGTACATATTTGAAGTATTTTTACATGATATATGTTAGTAGGCAAGTGTATTTGTGAGAAAATGATTCTTTTTCATATTCTTTAGACATTTATGATTGAGGTTTTATTGAACATTTGTTAATGTTTAGACATTAAAGACATATATGGTCAATTACTAGGATTATCATAAGTCAAGTAGTTAATGGTGGTGGTCGGAAAACGGCCAATCATGGCCGAAGCTGGCAAATATCGCACAAAATCAATGATTCTACAAGGTTTTTAAATAATTTGGCTACAACACGCGATTCTACATAAGATTTGGATTGTTGGGGGTGAGTGAGATCGTAAAATCTTAAGATTTTAAGATCTAGATCGAGATCTTGACAACCATGAATAGAGTACTAGACATGGCTGGCTCTCCTCCTATCTGCTTCTAACATACTTCCTAATACCTTCCTATAAGAATATAAAACAATAAACAAAATAAACAAAATGACATGAGCTGGACTGCTAGAGCACTCTTTTGGAAGCATTAACCCAGTTAATTGTATCATGTTACCACTTATAAATATCGATCTAATATGTGGCAGGTTTTGAAACTGTAATGCACTTACACATTTTACTTTTACAAGAAAGTGAACTTACCGGTGCCCATTCCCCAGAGTTGGCAACTGGTCGATCCCTACCGCCGCTTGGGGCAATCCAAATTATCTGTGATCCACTCCTATAACAAGAAACAGTACATTAATATTTAACATTGGAACATCAATATAATGGATATCTGACCGATCAACAACTATTACACACAAAAGATACTATCTAAAGGGAACATATCAACTGCTATTGCATGCTCTTCCCTTTTAAATTTGGATTCACCATATCCATTTTCAGATTTCTAGAAAACATGCACTCAAATGATGCATTGCGGTCTGAATTGGAATAAAAAAAACAGTCATTTTGCTATAAATCAGAATGTATATATACCTTAAAAGTGTTGCCATTTCCTTCAGACTTCTTGTATTTGCTTTTCTTTTCATATCTATAAGTTCTGGATTATCAAGCATGTGCTTTTTCGAATAAACACATATCAGATTCCTGCATAAATGAAAAATATAATTAAAGAGTTTCAAAGTCAGCCTCATTTAAATTAGGAAATAAGGCAGCATAAATTTCAAATTTCATTAAAAAAAGACGTACCTGCCAATACTGAAGGGCTTGCATAGAGGATCTGTTATAACTCTATCTCCTGCTACATATATCTGTAAAACAAGAAGCAGAATTCCATTAGTTCTGCATATTTTCATAAATGAAAAATGTAATTAAAGAGTTTCGAAGTCAGCCTCATTCATAGACTGTACATTAAAATAGTCAGACAATATACATGCAAATTTTACCAAGTTCTCAGCAATATGTGGAAGTTGCATTTCAAGCAGCAATGCAATAATAGCCGGATCTGCTTCACTTTGGTGGTTTGACATCAAGATAATATTGTGCCCCTGCAGTATTTTGTTAAACCTTTCAAACATTAGTCCTACATCTACGAGAATGTTAACATAGGGTAAATGTACACAAGAACTGATGAATCAAAACCAAGGTTGACACTTCATGAAAGGTAGTGAATATTCTGCCAGTTTTCTCATTGATAGTATTGCAGAATTGCAGTTATGTTCAGTTCATACCTTCATTATGAAACTGATTTGAAGGCCAGTGAAATATCAAAAACAATCAAAAAAATGTGAAACTAGATTTAAGATTGGTTTGTAATAAAATAAAGGTGTGACCGTGTGACATAATTAGCATGGTAGCGTGTTAAAATAAATAACGAAGTTATTTTTCATATTGTCCACCACTTTAAGAAGACTATCTTTTTCACAGGACATGCATAAACTCCATATATGTCCACCTTATGCATATTGCATAGCGATACCAACCTTAGAACTTGGTTATGGTACATATTTTAAGGGGGGGCCATTTGAAATGTAAAAGTAAGCATATTAGAAATTGCACCTGCTTAAGTTGCTCTTCCATTTGAATAAAAAGGGGCATGTTACCGACATAAGAAGTTCTGCAGTAAAAGTGCATATGAAAGCACAACACGAAGCCTACTTCTGAAGGCATGGTTCTAAATATTTAAATTAAGCTTGTGAACAAAAATAAACAGTGATGTGACTTCTATACATACATAGAACTAAGAAGGATCGAGTTATTTTTCAAAAAAAAAAAGGATCAAGTTCACTGTAGATAAACTCAGAGAAGGGAGGAAAAAGCCGAACAAGTGTCGTCTTGTCTTGTCTGCATAAATCATAAAATCATAAGAGATCTCCATCTAAGGGCACAAAGAAAACTGAGGAGGAAGCCCAGTAGGGTGTAGTTAAAATCTGCAAAGGCATAAATTTTTTTAATTATATTTTGTCATTTATATCCTATGGTTAACCATGAACACCTTAAAATTGAATACTGATGGGCACCCCATTGCAGTGCCTAACGGGTATTCCAAACCATGTTTAGCTGAGAAAGAAGAAAAATAGGGACGGAAGGGGCACGAATAAAAACGTGTTGGACAAATGTGTCAAAAGGGAAAAGGAAGATTCTAACTGAATAGACACAAGATGGAAACAGGGAAAGGGTGGCAATATGATGTAGGGAGTTCAACAAAATAGGAGTATGGATATGTGAGGCTTAGGTTTTGAGGCAGAATAGCATCTAGCTTCTCCCATTTATTATTTTATTTTCCATCTACATGTACATATTGTAATGAGATCACTTCTCCAAATTGCTCTTACATTGTCTCCATAAATAACAAAATCTACTATCCACGTGTCAGACCCATATACAAATATTTCTAGAAGCTGGGAGAAATTGAAAACCAATGCATTCAGGATGTATAAGTCGGCAGCAGATACCAATAGTAGAGTAAACAAAATTAATCTGCAGTCCCTCACTGTTTTCAGTGTTCAAGGTATTTGCTTGCGGTTTGTAGAAAGATGATGCCATCTGGAGTGTCTCCGGGACTCCACAAACCAAAGAGCACTCAGCTTACATGCTTCACCAGAAAACTTAACCAATAAGGCTATTAACGTGTATACAATTGCTCCACCTACTGCTCTACTTAGCTCTTAAGTAATTTCCTCCTTAAGCCTAAATGTGAGTTGTCTTACAATAAGGCAAAGTTCCATAAAAGAAAAGATAATCCTATGGGTTATAGAGTATGAACAACCCCTGCATACACATCTTATACTTCCTATCACAATCTTTTAGCTTATTGTAACAAAAAATCTACATATAATGAGTAATTTCCATGCAGGAAATTTCACTAATCACATTTGTAGACTATCAAGGAGCAAAGTGAAATAAGCAAACTAAATTGATCAATGCCAAACAGAAGTAAGAGTGGAAAATATTGCTTGTAACTCACTCGAAATCAACTAAGGGGCGAATATAATTTTGACCAAACATGTAATAGTCAAAAGGCTCTCTCTTTGCTTTGTGGTGTGCTTCAAAGACAAAAGGCTCCTGTTAAAAATCAGTCCGATTTTTTAGCACGATCTTTCATAAAACAAAACTATAGCATAATCAACATGCATAGATGCGAAAGGATGTGAAAATTTCAAAAATCAAAGACTCTCAGTATGCATGGAAACAATTAGCAAAATATAATCTAGAATTCAAGCTTACCTTCACATCCAAAAATATGCGATCTAATAAGGCAGTCATATTTGACAATACAATTTCATTTGCTTTGGGATCTCCACTTTTAATAACCTGAAACATGGTTGCACAAAAAAGGAAATGTAACCAAGTCACTTATGAAAACCTGAATTAGAATACTAATTGTAGTTTAATAATATTAAACTGCCACAACAACAACATCAACAATCAAGCCTTATCCCACTAAATGGATTCAACTATATTGGATCAACTTTCGCCGTAATGTTCTATCCAAATCATTAATCTCGAGATCTTTCTTAATAACTTCTCTAATAATTTTTCCAAGTCTTCCTCTACCTTTAGTTGTTTAACTTCTTTCTACATGATCTACCCTCCTTATCACAGAATTTACAAGTCTTCTCTCTACATGCTCAAACCACCTAAGTCTATTTTCCACCATGTAACACTCTCTAATATTTTCATTTTTCTAATCTTATCATGTCTAATCCTACCACACATCGAATTTAACATCCTCATCTCTACTACACTTAAACTTAAACGGCAAACTATAGAAAATAATTAAGTCACACAAAACGTGTTTACTTCTTTAATTGAAACCATACAAACATAAAGATTATAAACTTACTGCACTTTTATAGTTAAGGTACACTTCTTGCATCCCTGCAGCAATACTGGCAGGCAAAGTTCCCGCTTCTACTTCTTTCTTAATCCCAGAAAGAACGTCTTCAAACAAACAAATCAACACCACAAAAAAAAAAAAAGAATACTAATAACAATAAAGTGAAATGGTGAATAGTAGAATTATGAGTGAGAGTAATAAACTACCTTGTTCATTTTGAGCATTGAGAAAAGTGCGAGACGAAACAGAAGAAGTCATATTAGCGGAAACAACGTTTTTCTCTTTAGGTTTAACAATGTTGAAAGCGAGAGAAGAGTTAGAAGTGGAAGTTATAGAAGTAGCAGAAGAAGTTAAAGATCGAAGACAGAGTGTAGAAGAACGAAGAGGTTTACAATTTGAAGCCCTAAAAGGTGAGAAAAATGCGGTTGAAGGAGAGCAACACGGAGTGGAGAAGATAAGCATAGAAAAATGCGGTTGAAGGAGAGCAACACGGAGTGGAGAAGATAAGCATAGTTTTGGTTTTGGGGCGGTAATTAATGTGTGACGCGTAGTGAGCGAAAGAATCGGTCATCTTGTTCAGACGAGAAAAAAAAGATTGAAGAATTCAAGAGAAGGATAGGATTTGTCTTTTGTCTTGATGAATGAATCAACAGAGTAATGTGTGGAAGGGTGAATGGGTCTTTTTGGATGGCAAATGTTGGAACCAATCGTTTTGGAGGTGCTCGTGTTTTGACACGTGGAGTTTTTTTTAATGGATAAAATTTGTTTTTATTTTTTATTTTTATTTTAACGTGTTTAATTATTCTTGTCTTGAATGTTTTTGTTTTTGTTATATATATATATATATATATATATATATATATATATATATATATATATATATATATATATATATATATATATATATATATATATATATATATATATATATATATATTGCTTTATTTTGTGATACGCATATCGTTTTCTTGTAGATATGATGGCTCAAACATAGTATATAAGTTAATAATAACTTAAGATTTGTCATATTGCAATACATAAATATTGACGATAATAATATTACAGTGATTGTGGTTATAACACCACAAGTGTTCGTAGCTCAATTTAAATTAGATTTAAGATAACATTCATCTAATTTAAAGATAAAATTACTTACAATTCAGTTTAATTTTAGATGATATATTAAAAAAATTCAATCTAATTCGATCTAATTTTATACAATTTAATTTAAATCGATTTTTAGATATCTAAATTATATATTATGTTTTTTATTAATATTATAAAATTATTAATAAATTATAGATTTGATATAATATAAATTTATAATATGTTAAAATTTAATATTATAAAATGAGAGTAATCAATTATGACTGAAATAATAAAAATAAATAAATTATATTAAGTAAATAAATATTATTAAAAAAATTATTCTCATCTAATAATAAATTCACGTAACATATTATACTAATAAAAAGTAAATAAGTATAAAAATATATATACGGTTCAGTTTCGTTTGAATCGATTTTAAAAAATTAATCTAAAATTCGATTCGAACCAATTGATTTTCACAAAATAACATTCAAATACATTCAATAAATTTTGGTTTTTTTGCAATTTTCAAATTTTCAATCAATTTTCAATTTTTTATTTAGATTGGTTTAGATTTCAACACCTCCCTACCACAAATATTATATAATAAATATACAAAAGACATGCACCTTACTAACCAAAAAAAAAAGAAAAAGACATTTACCTTACTAGACCCAAAAAAAGACATGCACCTTACTAGACCAAAAAAAAAGACTTGTACCATATTAATTTAACTCATTGATACCTTGTTGATTAATTCAACTCCTTATATTCATACTGTGAAAGTAGTATTTGTCAAACTTTAAGAAGATGGTTATAAGAACTTGTCTATAAATTGACTTTGTCAATTAAATAACTTGTACATATTTCTAATTCGATATTAGTTATGTCTAAGTCTAAAAAATATAACTAAGAAAATGTTGTTTTTTGTATGGCTTCTAATTTAATTTCACTACGATTTTGCAATTGTGAGTTCGTCAATTTTTTTTGTCAATAAAGACATTGAGTGTATCATTAAACCACGTGAATCACTAGGAAATACACCCTTCTCCACTTTCTATTTTTGTTTTCACATTCATCACACCATGATTTCATGCCATACTCTTCCCTCTGTAATTATTTATAAATAAATTTAATTTTTTTTATATCTGACAATTATTGTATCTTTGTTTTTTTATAAATTTAATTTTTTTTGTATATCTAACAATTATTGTATCTAATATAATAGATTAGATATATTAATTATCAAATATATTAAAAAAAATTAAATTTATTTATAAATTGTTACGAAAGGAGAATGCCACAGCGAAAACTCTTTCTGCTTTATATTGACTTCACATTAAAAAAACACTACATGAACTTGTGATTACAAAAAGAAGCAAAAAATAGTGTTATTATATTCCTTCCTCTTTTCCTTTTTAAGTATCGTATCACTTATAAAATAATTTTTTTCTTTTTTTTGTTTAAAAAGTAATAACAATGATTATCTTTTTTATGTAAAAAAAGTTTAAAAGTGACAATTATAAAAAAAAACTGATGGAATAGTAATTAAAAGTCTGTCAAAATATATATATTAGTAATTAAAAGAAATATTATTAGAAAACTTAGTGCATATTTGGATTTTGCATCTAATATATTCTAACTTAACTTATACTTGTAACTTTTGCCTCCAAAAGTAACTTTTCATTTTCACATGAATATATCCAATCATAAATTATTTTACCTTAATCTTTAACTAAATAAAAATTATTTTTTGTATTGGTAATGAATTTGGCAAAATTACAGTGTGCCAAGTTTGTTTGACAAAAGCTACCCTTTAAAATTTAAACACAATCATGTCACTAAAATTTCAGCCAAATTCACCATCTATCCAAACATGTAATTAGTTTTTGGAGAAGTATTGAGACTTAGATATCCATGTGAAAAACTTTCTGTAATTCATCAACAATATCAATAGGTTAAAAGAGAACAATATCTAGCTCCTCAACATGAAATACAGTAATTTGTGAAATCGACTGTCTTTAAATACTGTTTGATAAAACTCATGTATGTAATACTACTATTGATCTTTATCATCCGAGGGTTCTCTTGGAAACAACAAAACCGCACCAAACCAATTTAACCAAGGAAGTTCATGATCACCAAATGAAGCACCAAATTGCAGAGAACAAAATCAGCAAAAGCACGCTCGGGCGCAAGATCCTGCAGAAGAATGAAGGACCAAATTATCAAAAGAATATATCAACAACAACAATCAGACCTTATTCCACTGAGTGGGATCAGCTCCATGAATCAACTTCCGCCATAATGTTCTATCCAGAAATGCTTCTATCCAAATCGTTAATCCCAAGATCTTTCTTAATAACTTCTCTTCTATCCAAAATAATATATCAAGTGAAGAAAATAATATGAAGATAGCACGTCACTTCTTCATTTCCTTTCGTTCGTGCTTTGTTTTGTCTAGTTAAAGATTTAGGGATCTAGAATCTAGCTCCTCTAAAGTGAGTTAAGTGAGAGATCAATGGATGTTATTTCAAGAAACATATGATTTGTTATGATATACTCACATCATCTGCTTTTAATTTGTTAATAATCAATGGTTGATAATGCACACTTTACACTTTGAAGTGAGCTGTTCACTTGAGCTGGATCCAAGGATGTAAGTGTAAAATTATAATTTTACAAGGTAGTTGAAATATAATATGGAAAATAAAAAGGAAGCAAATTTAAAGATATTATGGAAATTTGCAGGTTTCAATTTAGCTCATATACATCAAGATAAAAATCACAATAGAAAAGAGAATAAATTTTACCTTGAATTCCTTGTTCTCTTTGTTGACTTGGATCCGGAGACAAACTGATTCAAAATAAAGGAATATAACAATAAGGAAGGCAAGAACTAAATTCATGCACATGTGTCAAGTAGGTTTAGAAATCTCAATTCGTTGGTATATATAAATGGGCATAACATGCTAACTCGCTAATTGTAAAAGATCGTTGACACTTACCAGCCAAAACTGCAGTTCCTACACAAGAGAGTACTCCAGAAAGGAAGGAGTTAAATGGAAATGTTCCAACCAGAGCCATGTAAACTACCTATTCATAAAGAAAAAAGAATGTAAGTTTTAACAAGAGCATTACATGTTAACATTAACATTGTTACCGATCTCAAACCTTCACCAAAAACTAATTTCTATTTGCAATTTTTTCAAACTGTTAAAAGTAAGAACTCATTAAACTAGAAACTGGAAGAGAATCAAGTAAAGCAAGATTAGTACATAGTGATTGTGTTTCAAATTCCTGCATAAATTTATGCATATCTTCTGCACAATCCATATTCTGTGTATAGTTCATGGTTCAAGAAAGAAAAACACGTTTCATAAGAACTCTTTTGTAATTAATTAATGTTTTCAGCCTAGAACATAGATGGGGGGGAAATGAACCTAATCATTGTGATGTGTTGTTTGTAGAGAAACGTATTTTAAACTAATGTTTAAGACATAAATCAGAGAGATAAAAAAAAATTCCCTGCCTCTATCTTCTAGCTGGCAAGCATGTAAGGGGAATGTAGTATACATAAGTGCATTAGTTCATGTTTAAACTACACATGATTATCATCCAATTTAAATTCCAATTTGGACTTCAAATGTAATTGACTGAACTCTGAAGGGCTCATTAGCTACATCTTACACATATAGCTTGTGGCCCCTATGTTGTTTTCATGATTCTAAGCACTATAATATATTTCTGACATAAAATAGACTGTATTATACAAGAAAATTATAAATGAGAGGAAGGGGATGTTTAAATCACCATATATTATCGGTGGATTGGCTTTGATTAGTCCATGTGCTTCAAATTAAGCATAATAGCACCCCCTATGGCAATAAGTTTTTTTTGCTCCACAGAGACAACAAAGGAGGAGTTCTTTTTAGAATCTATAAATCTTTTTACACTTTTCACACTGGTTGTTGATGATAAAATTGTAATTTTTCTGAAACATTTTTAATTAAAATTACTTTTTTGATCAATTTCTTAGGCAGGGCCCCCAAAATGAAAGAATGTGAATGAAAGGAAAACCTAAAATAGCTTACTAAGTTTGTATTGTATGCTTATAAATTCATAGCTCTCAAATCTCTTGGGTTTGGAATCTCTTATGTGTAATTGCAAATCAAATATCAAATTCCGTGCATCTCTAATACATCGTCTTTCTAGTTGTAGAGGGGTTTGGAGGCAACACTTCATTCAGTTAAAAAATCAAAGAGGTGTCAATGTCTCATCATCAGGGTTGAATGAGGGAAAATCGAAAGCAAGTTAGATTTCAATACAGTATTTAACCTTCTAAGATCCACACGTTTAGACCTTCTTCATATTCTAGTATAAATTGAAAAGTCCATTCTGTTAAACTAATGGTATGTTAAGCTTATCACTTGATTGCTCGGTCTCAAACAAGTTGAGTGTTGTTGATGATTCTAGGTTTGTTTGAAACCAGAAAAATCAACTCCTAGTAGAGTAGATAAATACTCGAAAATAGAGCAAGTTCAGTAGAATTGAGGTTTCCGACAACACACGATTTTAATCACATAATTCAGCTATAGGTATAATGTTCACTAGCAGCTTCAGCTTTGTTACTGTTAAAATCCAAGAGATAATTACAGATAATTGAACTTGAAATTTCATGATGTTTCCATTAAAGTGTGAAAATAAGGCAAAATTTGCAGAATCATATATGAATGATTGTTAAAATAGTTATAAAAACACCTACACATACAAGACATGCATACAGAATAATTACTTTACCTCAAACAACTAAGGTATGTCTTTTAAAAAACTCAGGAAAATATCTGAAGATCATATTTTTAATATTTAAATCTAGATCGATTAAAATTGAAGACAATGAATCAGGCTATTACAAATGCAGATCGAACAAAAACGACAGATCTATGTGAAATTGAGGGGAGTAGGTACCTGAAGGAGAGCGGTGAAAACAGCGAATGCAACATAGAGATCGATGATCTGAAAAAAAATAGAGAAATCGGGGTTAGAGAAGAGTAAAGAATTTAGGAGAAATGAAATGAAAAGGGAAAGAGGAATGGGACCTTGAGATTTGTAGGTGTGGCGGAATATGCAGACCAAATCGCGCGGAATAGGTCTTGTGCATCCTTCGTGGTGGAAGATGTTCTCGCCATTCTCTTCTCAACCTTCACTTCACAGACTCTCTCTCTCTCGAACCTGTTTCTACTGAAGCAGTCGTCGTCGCTTGTGATTTTTCTACTTTTTTTTTTTTTTTTGTATTTTGTCTAAAGATTCGGTCCAAACAAATTGTTTCTTATTTTACATTTGAGAGTGATGCTTTTTGCACCCTAGTATCTACTAATACAACAATGTTGGAGAAGGATTCCCTTACTTCATTCACAGTGGGAAAGTCAAGGAGATTTTGTAGAAATCTCATCCATCCGATTAATCATGTGCATCATTTTCTGTCACGTATTCATCTTCTTTTGAACAAAATTTAAGTAATCTTTTTTTTAAAACTTTTGTCAACAAGCATTAAAACAAAACAACAATCATAAATTTTTGTTCTCGTTCTATTTATTCCTTTCAATCTAAGAAGTTATTGATCTTCTTCTGATTAAAGTTGAATATAATTTTTTTTAAGAATCAAAGCTTGAGTTTTAGTTTATGAAGAGAGTCATTACTCTGCAAAAACATATTGGAATAAGGAAATCACTATGTTCAAAGTTTGAAGTTGAGAAAAATGGAATGGTGAAGATGATGTTGTCACAACCAGAAGAAGTGGGTGCAATAGTGAATAAATGTTGAAAGAGGCTTAGCGGTGAAAGGTTGAAGGTGTGACGATGATGAAAGGTTGAAAGACGTAGTGGCAATGAAAGATTGAAGGATGCGAATTGTGGAAGGTGGAAGGAGACAGGTGGTGGAAAGTAGAAGGTGGAAGGGGCCGAGAATGTGGATATGCAACACTTCCTCTTTTTTTTTCATTTTATAACTTTAACATTTTATTTTTTACAAAATAGTGCAACGTGTGACATGTTTTGATTTGCTCGATTGATCTCATGGTTGAGATTTCTTCAAAGGCACCCTGACTTTCCCGCTATAAAGTTAGGGAATCCTTATTCGACAATGTCACACATTTTCTTTGCAAAAATACAATATGACATATTTTTATGGTGAAATGAGCACACATTCTTCGAATTTTAAAATTCAAATGTGTTTATTAAATACTAAATTACTTTATCATAGTGGCACCTCATTTTTTGTCAAAAATATATTTGGATTTCAATCTCCAAATTAACTTTATCTTTCTTTACAATACAGGAAAAACAATTCCAAATTTCAATTTCTAGATTAATCACATAATATTATTTTACACCTTTAGACGATAAGTTAGAAGAAATGTGACATATTTTAATAAACTTTACATTATAATTCATTTATAAACCAATCACATAACAAATCATGCACATTTATTATTCAATAATAAGATCAAAGTACAAGAACTATTGTGTATATCTGAATGTCAAAATATCAAAAATATCATAATCAATCTCATAACAAACCATAATACAAAATGTCAAAATATCAAAATGTACAAAGTAAAAAAATAGTTATTGTGTATATTTGACTATTGTGTTCCTCATCTACCTCTTGTACTTCAATGCATATTGCGTCTCTGCTAAGATGGCATGTGAAGTGGCCACCTAAGGAGTGCCTCCATCTAACTTGCCTCTGGTTATGGTCTCTTTCCCAATAGTCATAATATCGATAATACATCAACGACATGGTTCACCCTTGTCTTATTTCCTTATAAGATTTCCTAATGAGTTGGCCTCGAGGGGTCTCTTTCTATGTATGATGTTATGTAACGATGCGACACTTTATAAAATCATTGGATGTAGTCATATATCATACTCCATGGAAGAGGAGTTGGCACACGACATACGTCCTTTATGAACAAATGATCATATTACTCTGCAAAAATCCCACCATCGCTGCAGAGGACAATAGTAAGAGTAGCAATTGTGGGTCTCTAGTAGGGGTAACAAAACGGGCCTGATCCAGCAGGCCAAGGTTTTAGGTATGCACCCTCTAATATGCCCATCCCATTTTTTGCGGGCTTTTGTGAGAGCGGGCTTTAACATGGAAATTTTCAATTTCTAGGCTTAAAAGGTGCAATGCCCACATGACCGCCCCGCCCCACTCTCATTTTTTTGCGGGGAAGAGCAAGGTTTTAGGCCCGCAACCTCAACAAAGCTCGTCCCGCCCCATCCCGTTTTTATGCAAGCTTTTGTGGTGCAGGCCTAAATGGGGCAGGCATGCTCGTTTGCCACCCATAATCTCTGGTATGCCCCGCATATACCTGAATTGGTGCAGGACTCGCTTAGGTAGATATGGGTACATAAGTCGAGACTTATAGGCCATATATCAATATTACAAGGTTATCACCTCCAAGGGTCGTGTCTCACGATGATTGACATATGACATAAAGCAAATATCATCCAACACGATATGGTCAATAACAACTCGGAATGGATCGGTCACTTGATTCCCTCTAATTAAGATTATCGAGCACTCACACAACTAAGCCTCAGAGTAGTCTTCCACATATCCCTAACCAGCGAGACATGGAAAGTGTTGGTGGATTTATGTATGAAATGGTTCAGATGAAATATTAGTAATTGTGTAGCACAAGTGACTTGAAATTAATATCAATAAGTGATCTTATCGGTTAATCAGAACCTGCAAGGTGGCTGGATGATGATCTTCAGTCTGTTTGTGATGTCGAGGAGGGAAAAAGGGGGTTGTACCTGCAAGGCACTTCGATGATCAAGTAAGTGTGGGAGCAAAGAGATACAAGTAAAGTATTAGGGTATTAGTGGTTAATATTGAATATTCGATACTTTGCCCTCACATGTGTGAGGGTTTATATAATTCCCCTAGCGCATGGGCATTGGTTCCTGTTTTTAGGCATGGATATGCGGGTCCACAAAAATAGGTAACTGCCAAGACTTGGTCATACCGGGTAGGTGCGCCTGTAACTAGCCGTTAGATCCGAGGAGGAGGTAGGTTATGGGAAACGATCTGGTCGGTTCCTAGTTGTCTGCATGACTTAAGGTCGGGCAGACTGAGAGGTGCTTGTCAATCATCATGGGCCAGTGTCGGTTCAGGAGGGAATGGATCGATGTTGCCCGATGGAGAGCAAGGGAGATTCGGGCCATGGTCGTGTGGGCCATATCGAAAGAAGGGGTTAGACTGGGCCCACTCTGGCTATCGGGCTAGTCCAGAATAGTAGCCCCCAAGTAGTTTCTTCTGGGCATAGGTGTGATGACTTTAACACCCTCTCGTGGGATGGGGCGCGTCGTATAGGGAGCGTGAGCATCACCTGTTGCATTTTTCTCGTGGGGAGCTGAAGAGTTGGTCGTTCTGAGCTTTGAACTTGAAGAGGTAGCGTGTTTCAGGTAGCGTGCAGATGAAGCGGCGCAATGATGGCCTAGGGGATAAGGTGCAATGATGACGACCCTAGGGTTTCCCAGGCGTGTATCTCACATGCGCGGATAGTCCCAGCTATAAATACGAGAGGAGTGGGGAGTTTTGTGTTTTTCGTTCTTTCTCCATACTGCTCGTTGTTTCTCGCCTGTTAATCACCATCGTTTCTTGAGGTTCACCGCTTGTTGTCGCTCTTTCCTGCCTTCCTTCTTCTTTTACTCGGTAAGATTTCAAATTTTCATTGTTATTTGGCTTTTGTAGTTTAGATTTTTCATGATTTTCTTCTTAGAAATGCATGCGGTTAGGGTTTAGTATCTTGTCTGTTAGGGGGGTTCCTGGGGAGTGTTGGTGGAAAATGGTGGTTCTGTAGTTTAGAATCGTCGGAGCCGCCATGGATCCTCCCCAGACATCTCTCGTCGTGCTGTATATGGTCCTTTTAGAATCTAGGTTATTTCGTTGGACTTTTCTCGTTGTTCCGTAGATTGTCTTTTAGGGCCTAGGGCTCTTCCCCAGACATCTGTCAGTTTATGCACCTTAGTGATGGTTCTGGTCGAGGACACGATCCTCGTTTATCAGTGCCCTTTCACTTGATTAGTGGTAGAAAGGTGGTTTTGGCATTGATGTCGAACTCATATTCATCCTCTACTTTTCAGGTACTATGGCCGACAACACCGGGGTTGACCTCTCGAGAAAATCTTCTGGATCTTCACGAAGTTCTTCGGACGAGGCGAGTAGCTCGTCGAGCATTTTGGAGATTTTTGGGGACGATCTGGATTAGCCTGAACAACAAGTAGGGGAGGTGATATGGAGATGGCCTCTGCTGAACAAGGTGACATGTTTCCCCCGGGGATGATGAGGATCTGCGAACTTGGGTTGTGAATGATCCTTGGGACTGGCCCTCCTACTTTTTCGAGCATCGAGATGACGTCTTTACCGAGGCGTACGCACATGAGGATGGAAACCAGGGAGAGTGGTCGTTGTATATTCTTGGAAAAGAGAGCAGGATCTGCTTGAAATACGACAGACGACAGATTCCCATGTACGACATCGTGTTCCTGGAAATGGGTCTTCGGATTCCTTTCTTAAATTTTGAGGTTTTCGTATTCAGGCATCTTTGGCTGGCTCTTTCCCAATTGCACCCAAACGACATTGTGTTCATGCGAGCGTTCGAGATCGTTTGTGATTACTTGAAGATAGGGGCTACCATTCCCTTGTTCTTCTACTGCTTCCATCTCCAGATGAGCAATATTGACAACAAATGGGGATGGGACGCTTTGAATCAAGGCAACAGGAAGTTGTTCAAAGCTTACCTGGAATTTGTCTGTCACTTCAAGGATAAATATATATTGGTTCAACCTTCCTCGAGCAAGGTGATGCTGAATGTTTTCAAGACCGTACTGGTGTGTAACGAGGATGATGCCCCTCGTTTGAACAAGCTGGGAGACCCTGTGGTCAAACTGGTTTACAATTTCCCATTCCAATGGACGAGGAAGAACTTCGATAACAAATTGGGTTCCTATGTTTGAAGGGAGGGGGAGCTTGGCGTCGAGGACCATGAGAGCTTCGCCATCCTGACTGCCTTCGTGGCCCAGATCCCTCGGGTCTAGCGAGTGGACCGGGGAGGAAAGCATGTGATCACAAAGGACGGGTAGGCTATATACGAGCCAAGCCTTATAATCGTCAAGAAGCTCCTCGAGAGCAAGGATCCCGTCAGGTATTTGGGTATTCATGTTTTGAATAGTTATATGCGATTGTCGCTTTTTTGAATCCTTGTTTACTAACTACAATTCTTTTTTTATTTATTTTGCAGATAGCATGAATCCCGCCCAAGAGCGCATAGCCAAGACTCTTTATACTAGAGTGAAGAAGGCTCAAAAGGACGCTCAAACTGGCTCGGGGGTCGCTCATACTTCAGGGTCGGGCGATTCGTCTTCGGGCCAAGCTACGGTTGCTCTCTCTCTTACCCTTGTATCCTCGAAAGCGAAGAGGCCGCATGCTGAGGGAAGTGTCGATCTGATCAGGGAGAAGGGGAAAGGGGACTACGACCTACCCCATTACTTGCTGGAGAAGGCTTTCTTTGAGGGTGCAACTCTTCCCCTTCCTAGTGCTGAATCCCTTCATCTCGAGGGTTTGGACCCCCGGAGAAGAGGGCGATGTTGGCGCTGGACACTAGTGGTTTGATGAGGATACTGGAGATGGTCGCTTCTTACACCGAGGGGAGTTCTTTGCAGAAGGAAGAGTTGAAGAAACTTCGTGCTAATTTGGCCGCGAGCGAGAAGGGGCAGATCGATGAGGAAAAGGCCCAGAGACTATCTGAGGAGGAATCGGGGAGACTCTCCGAGGAACGTAGGATCCTGTTGCTCGAGAAGAAGCTTCTCGAGGAGACGAGCCAGAGGATATGCCCGCCGAAGATGAGCCAGAGGATACAAAATATTTAAAGACTCGGGTTGAGCTTGTTGCTCGTTTTCAACTGGCGGGGGATGACTCTCATGTTGTCTCCGAAGGGAGTTTTGAGAATGCGATGAAGTAGATGCACGTGCTGAACCCCGAGGTCGAACTCAACACCTCAAGTATGGGGGTTAAATACTACGTGGTTGCTGGCAAGATTCTGGTCCCTGACTACCTCAAAGAGTTCGTCGCTCATCCTATTAGGGGTCCTGCATAGCTATCTTCCGTTGTCGAGGAAGAAACTGAAGGATGATTGTTGGTTGTTTTATTTTGTTATGGTCTGTGTCGTATTGTTGTAATTTTATTTCATTGGGCCTTTGCCTGTTTATGTAATTTCTGAACAAGCACGGTCTCTGTGGCCACAAAATTACTCTTTTGGATTGGTCGTGTTGTACCCCAAAAATTTTCCTCCCATTTTTCTTCAAGACATGCTCACAAAGGTCTCAAATACTCATAAATCTCAAGGGTTAACCAGTCAAAATACTCCTCCTAAGCAATGGGTCTACAACTAGGGTTTTGAGCTCCTCAAGGAAGTTTGGGTTGTAAAGATCTCAAATGTTTTCATGGTTCATCATAGGTCTTCAACAATGCTCATGTCAAGTTTCAAGTCTTGCATCACAAGTTTGCTCAGTCAATAGCTCAGATGATTGAAAATCAATTGTATTGGGTAAAAAGTCAACTATGGACAACATACAGTCAAAACTTCAAGGTTTTTGGTCAACATCAACATTTTTGAAGTTATATTCATCATTTGATCAAGGGTTGATCATGATTCCTCAAAGAAAGCCCTCAAATCATTAAATTTCAAAAATTGCCAAATTAGGGTTTCCTTATGAGAAGTCAACTGAACTTTGACCAAGCATAACTTTCACATGCTTCATCAACTTTTCCCCACCCAAAGCCATTTTGAATGAAATTCCATTATCTACAACTTTTTTTATGCTCAAGTCCAAAAAATTCCTCATTTGAGAGATATGAGCCCATACAATATAGGTCATTTCAAAAGTCAACAAAAAGACACTTTTTCAAGGCAACTTACATCAAGATAAAATCTCCAAATGCAAAAATGGTCAAAAGAGAAATTAAAGAAGACATATCGATCTTTTCAAAAAGTCTAAGATCATCTTCAAAATATGAAAATTGAGAAAGTTATGAGTGGCACAAGTTGGGATATTTTGAGGAAATACATGAAATCTCAATTAAGCAAATTTGTGATTTTGGGCTATTGGGCCTAAGTTTTGGAATTCAAATGTGTTCATGACATATTTAAAGACCCTTAAGTGCATTCGTGCTTTATTTTAGATTTTTATTTTATTTATTTTGATTTTATTTATCTAAAATCAAAATTAAATCAAATAAAATGCAAGCTTAATGGACAAGGCGTGTAAGGCTTATGATCTAATCTCTTGGAGGCCCAAACAACTCGTGCAAGCCTGTCACAAAACATGCCAAAATCATGCAAAGCTAAAAATGGCAAGAACAAGCTCAAAAATGGAAAGTTTTCAATGTGTTTGATTTTTGTTTTTATCATGGCTTGATTGCTTGATTCCTTGCCATGTATGTTAAGACATTCCCCTTTTCTATAAGTACACAAGCCCCAAATCTCACAACACACGCAAGCTGCCTCAAGGAAATAAGGTTTGAATCACAAAAATTCTCAAAAAGTGCAAGCATTTGAGTTGCAAGCTCCAAGCGATTTCAATCCAAACTAAGCCTTGAAATCATCTCCTGAATGTCCATAAGGTAAGTACGAGTAAGTTTCAATGATTTCCCAAGCTTCAATCGTGTTATCCACCATCTCCGTTTGCATTTTTTTATCATTCATATTTTTTAAATTTGCGTGTTTTTGATTGTTTCTAACCACATGGATCTCCATATATGGATGTTTAGAATAGGTATGGACCAAAAAATTGAAGCTCTAACGTGAGAATTGAGTTTTACCATGGTTAGGGCAAAATGTTTATGTGTCTTCGTATCAATACTTCCAGACCATTACAGGAAAAACTGATAGCACCATTGGATTGGCAAACCTTGATTTAAGGGGGTTAGATTTAATTTGGGGCTTTGATTTTTGTTCTTTCGCAGGTTTAAATTTTGGGCCAACCAGAGAAGAAAGAGTTGACCACCGTGAGGGGTGGTCTGACTTGCCTGAAGACTTTCGTGGTATCTGGGTGTCTTCTGATTCGCTGGTTTAAAATAACAGGGTCCCACCGCACGCGCATTTTTTTTTTGTTTGGATGACATTAGTCTTCACTTTCAAATATAATGTTTTTTGTTTGATTTATATACCAGATGTACTGGCCGCCCCAGCGGCAAGCGTGTGTGTGTTAAGGTGTCAGTGTGTCAGGGCATGGGTTCGATCCCTGCCCCTGGCATGTTATTTTTCAATGTTTTCTATTTCAGATCCAGTGCAAGCTAGGTATACGCGCTCTTCATGTGGACTCATATCAACACCATCAGATGTCAATAGACCCAGATCTAGTGAATTAAGCCTCACGCCCATGTTAGACCCCCCAAGGAAGAGTTACACTGGATCATACGCAGCAGATGGGTTGTTTGTCTTGGGCCTAACAGATTTACTTTCTCATACCCCCCCCCATTTACTTGTTTTCATCAGGCCCATTTGATTCTTTCTTTTTTGTTTTAATTAACTATTTTCTTTGTTTAATTAATTTTATTAAAATTAGAGAAAATCACAAAATCATTAAAAAAATTAGATTTAGTTTTTTTTTATTAATTAATTTAATTTTTATAAATAAAAATTGATTTAATTTAATCACACTTTGATTTTATTTTATTAATTAATTTGTAAATTATTTAGAATTAGGATTTTTTACACTATAAAAATATTTTTTCTAAACAAAACACCAAAAATATTTTCTTAAATGCTTAGAATTTTTTTTAGTTTTTTAACATCTTTCCCCTTTTCAATCTTCGTGCGCCTATTTATTTTCACATTATTATAATTATGTAATTGTTAAGGGATGTGTTGTACCCAAAAATTTGCCCTCTCATTTTCTCAAGATTTCTCTCATAAGATTCCCATTGGATCAAGAATGCACAAGATTTGATCAACTCAAGACACTTCTACAACACTGATAACTCAAAACTAGAGTTTGAATTTGCAAAATTAAAATTGGACTTTTAATCCCCCCATATGACTTTCATGGATTATTTTTTACTCTCATATTGCTCATGTGAAGTTTCAAACTCTGGATCACATTTTTGCTCAATCAATTGATCAATTGACCTAAAATCAACTATATTGGGGAAAAAGTCAACTATGGTCAATTTACAGTCAAACTTCATAACTTTTGATCCATGTCAACATTTTGAACTCATAGATGTCAATTGGTCAAGTTTGGATTATCATTCCTCAAGAAATTTGATCAGATCACCAAAAGGGCAAAATGGTCAAAATTAGGGTTTTGACTGAGAAGGCTCAATTTTTTTACTTTTGACCTAATACATGACTTGTTGGCTTGAGACATGATACCAAAGATTCAAATACATTATTTTGACCTAATGGCATGATTCAAAACATATCTCACGATCAATTGATTGATAGTTAAAATTTGGTCAACTGATGAAAAAAGTCAACTGTACATTGAGAAGTCAAACTTTGACTTTTTGACCAAAATCAAGTTTCAAAAATCATATTTCATCAAGACATGTCAAAATATGAAGATTGTTCATCAAGAAATCAAAAAGTCAAAATTATCTTTGAAATGTCAAAATTCTAAGACTTAAAATTTTTTCTAAGTGTTGGAAAGTTAACTTTTTTTTCATGACTTTGTGCCAAATTTTCACCATGATACAAGATGATTCAAGAAAAAATTACAACATGAAAGTTGTAGATCTTAATGAGATCTAAAACTTTGTAAAAGTAATCAAGTTCTAAAAATTCTTGGATTTCAAGTTATTGATTCAAGAAGTCATGTACATGATACTAAAAACACATAGTGAAATTTTGAGTATTTTAGTCAGGATTTTGACCTAACTTCATGGCCAAGTTTCATATAGTTACAATTGGAGTTTGCAACAATAATTAAAATATGAGTTGTAGGGGATATTACAAGCTTTCCAAAAAGTCCAAGAACTCATTGAGATCATACTTGAGCAAGGAGAAACGAAGAGATGAAGTTAGGGTTTCAAACTTGTTTTACAAGGCAGATTTTGTGATGAACATTGACCAAATTCACAGCCATGCTGCACAATCTTCACTTTGCAGGCCTTAAACTTGTATATCACTCCTTAATTAAATGCTTACACAATTTATTGAGCTATAATCCAAGTGGTTCAAGCTTTATCCAAGTTGACTTGCCATTTAAGGAAGAAAGGTCACATTTCCATTTTGGAAAAGCAAGCTTTATGCAAATTGTCAATGCATTGAGCATTGTGACCTTTATCCCTGATTGCAAGCAATATCAAAAGCATGAATCAAGTCTCATGCACCCAACAAACATCAGTCCATGCTTGTACTTGAACTTTGGAACCATGAAAATCCATTCAACTTGATTTTTTTCATTTTCAACTAAACCATAACATGTTATCTCAAGATTCTGGTTACTACAAGATGTCAAACCTGTTCCCTATAAATAGAGACATTATTTGCAACATAATACACGAATGCTCAAGCCTGCAAACTCACTAAAACTCTCTCAAACACAGATTGCACACGAAAACTCCATTGTTGTGCAGAACTTGACCAAAAACTCACATCTCTCAATCCACTCGTGCGTTTCTTGGCCTTTTGTTTCCAAAAGCTTCTAAACATCATACATAAACAATCCCAACACCTGTTATCCAACTGTAACACCATCTTCATCAACTTCCATAACCAAAATACAGATCTTGCACCTTGACTTCTCCAGCACGATTCAGCCATCCTCAACCCAAAGTAGTTATTGCATTAGCTTCCTCGAGGTTCAAGGAAGCTAACTCAATCATCACAACACCTTGAAAGCTCCTCTAACTCAAAACACGATCCCTAACTGTAAGGTAAGTTTTATAATTTTCAAACTCCTCATTTATGCATTGTTAAGCTTCCATTTTCAAAGATAAAATGTAGGTATCATTGCCCTGAAGCTGACCATGTCCTTAGAATTCATTTACATTACTTGAGTAGAGAGAATTTTGGACCTGAACTTTCTGAAAAAATTAGGTTAGATCTGGTACCATTCAAAATTCATGCTTATCTTTAATTTATAGTTTTAATGAGTTACATTTCTGAAATCATGATGAAATTCCCCATAACGTTCATGTTTACATTTTTCATTTTTGTTGAGAAATGAATAAGATACAGAGGTTCAGGCTGGGTGCAAGGTTGAAGATAAAGTTGCCTTCAGGAAGGAGTTTTTAATATAATAACATGGATTGACATAAGTACACGGATATATAGTGTTGTACCCCAAAATTTGCTCTCTCATTTCTCAAGAATTTTCTCATAAGATCTCTATTGATTCAAGACTGCACAAGGTTTGATCAGCTCAAGATACCTCCTCAAACATTGATGACTTAAAATTAAGGTTTGAGTTTTCACAAGTACAATTGGACTTTTAATGCCCCATATAGTTTCCATGGATCATATTGGGCTCTCAAGCATCAGGTCGAAGATGGAACTTATGAATCCTCGAAAGGAGGAAGAGGAAACTGTCGAAAAGGCAAAGCAGATAAAAAAGTGTACAGTTGCAGATAACCATGTCGAATTCAAAATCTGGTTCAGGTTGTTCAAACTACATGACTGATCGAAATAAGTGGTTGGAAGATTTTGACAAATCGAAGAAGAGCAAGCTTGCTTCGATCCACAAGCTTCGATTGGGAAATGGCTTCTTCGAGTCGCTTGCTTCGATCCCTAAGCTTTGACTGGGAAATGGCTTCTTCGAGCAACTTTCTTTGATCCCCGAGCTTCGACTAGGCAATGGCTTCCTTCGAGCAACTTGCTTCGATCCACAAGCTTCGACTGGGTATTGGCTTCCTTCGAGCAACTTGCTTGAGTCCACAAGCTTCGACTGGGCAATGGCTTCTTCGAGCAACTTACTTTGATCCACAAGCTTTGACTGGGCAATGGTTTCCTTCGAGCAAGCTTGCTTCAATCCATAAGCTTCGACTGGGCAATGGCTTCCTTCGAGCAACCTGCTTTGATCCACCTCTAAACCCTTCGACACACATAGTTTCGACACTATGAATTACAAGTTTATCTTCATACTTGCTTTGATCCACAAGGATAGTTGGTTGTGGCATTTGAAGTTTGGATATTTAAAGTTTCAACCACTTAATCAACTGATTACTCAAGATATAGTTACTGGTATTCCAAGTCTTGAGATGCCTGAAAAACTTTGTGAAGTTTGTTTAATAGGAAAGCAATCCAGAAATTCTCGTTTCGACTATGCCAATGAGATCATCTTGCATGCTCAAAGTGGTATATTTAGATGAATGTGGTCCATTCGAAGAACATACAATTTGTGGAAACAAATATTGTTTTGTCCATTGATGAGTTTGGTCGAAGGTTGGATCTATGTGATCAAAACGAAAGGACGAAGTAAGTGGTACATTCAGATGAATGTGGTCCATTAGAAGAACACACAATTGGTGGAAACAAATATTGTTTTGTCTGTTGATGAGTTTGGTCGAAAGTTATGGATCTATGTGATCAAAATGAAAGGACGGAGTATTCGACCAGAGTAAAGAAAAAGATCAAAGTTCTACATAGATTCAAGATCTTTGTAGAAGGAATCAAGTCGAAGACAGAATTTTGAAGAACATAACAAAATCCTTATGCTATGCTGCATAATCTTGTTTTGTAGGCCTCCTTGCTTGCAAATCCCATCATAATTTAATGCATACACCCACTTTTGAGCTACTACCCAAGTGTTTAAGCCTTTGTCCAAAAGATCTTTACATTTATGGCATAAAGTTATCATTGCTATTCTTGAAAAGCAAACTTTTTGGTAAAAAATTGTCTTAAGCCCATACTTTGTTTGCTTCTTGTTTTTCCCCCACCATAAATCATAGAAAGCAACCCCTTTAAACCAGTAACTTTGGTACTTCATCTTGGGATCATGGAAAACTTGACATAACTTGATATTTGCATTCCAACCAAAACATAATTTCTTATCTTGCAAATCTGATTACTTTAACTTCTCAAACCTCTTCCCTATAAATAGAGACATTATTTGCAACATAAAAAAAGAGATTACCAAGCCTTAGAACACTCCCAAAACTCTCAAAAACTCAGAACTTGCACACAAACACAAAACTTAGCACATTCTAACTTTACACATAAAATCTCAAATCCCTTTGTGCATTTTTTAGCCTTTCGGTTCACTAAGCTTCCATACACTAGCCTTAGAACACTCTCAAGGCCCTCAAAAAACCTCTCAAGGAAGGTACTGATCCTTTCGATTCACTCTCAGCTTCCATATACCAGCCTTTCGATTCAATGAGTTTTAAAGTAAAGTAGTGATCCCACTAGCTCAAGGAAGGTCCCTGCAAGCTTAATCCATCATCGAACCATTTCTGGAAGCCATATAGAGGTTATTCGAATTTCACTTCAAGAGGTAAGATTTCTTAACTGTGATATCTTGATACAAGCATTGTCAGCACATACAAATAAAATAAAAGATGTAAATATCATATCTAGGAAGTTGAACATGCTCTTAGTTTTGATTTTTATTGCTTGTGTCTTAAGAATTTCATATCTGATCAGTTAGGTTTTAGTTTTGGCACTGAACAAAATTCATTGTAACCTTTGATCCATATCTATTGAAATTTATGTGTTTGGATTCGTATTCAAATTTTAGGCAGGTTTGATGTTTACACTTTTTGATTTGGCTGAGAAATGAAGCTTTTAGAAGCTTAACAATGGTGATATACATCCCTGCACGCGCGAAGGAAGAAGATGAAGCCATGTTCAAATTTTCAGAAATGAGTTCATTTTATATTTAGTGCAAGTTGTATAACTAACGAATGAAACAGGCCACCCCAGTGGTACAAACAACGTGTGCGTAAGGCATTTATGTATAAGGTCCTGCGTAAGGTACTGTTTTGAATGGAAGACGTGGAGAACCTGGGTTCAAACCTTGGCAGGACCAAAACAAAATTTCATCACTTGTTTGTTTTCATTTTTTTAACAAACTTTAACATTTTTTCAAACCAATCAAAACAACTCCTTTTGAGTTGATTTCTTGCACACTATTTATATAAAATGTCTATTTTATGAATATGTAAAAATATCACAAAAAATATTTTATTTTCATATTTATTTTAATTAACTAAAAGCCTTCCATAAAAAACCCTAAAAAATGATTTCTTGATTAATTTGATTTCCTTTTAACTTAGGATTAATTTTCCTATTTTTTATTAATCACATCCCTTTAGGTTAATTAAGTCAAAACAATTTTCCTAACAAAAATCCAAAGCAAAATCCATTTCTTTTTATATTCCATGTACATTATATTCATGCCATTTCTTGTACATTTGTTCAATATGATTGTAATAGATAATTAGATTTAATTTCTTGCAATCCCCATTTGTAAATTTGTACACCCCATCCTCAAATGATGTAATAGCATAGTAAATTTACTTTTTGCAATTTATCGCTTTCATATAAATGCTAGTAATTATAGTTTGTATGGAAAGATAAAATTAATGCTTAGAAAACACTAATCTAAGATAAATCAATCATGAAAAACAAACACTTTGCACACTTGCACCTCTAGGGTTACCACCACTTATTGCCTTGAGAAAATTGCCATAGTATGCATGTGAGACGTCTTAGCAAAAACAATCAAAGATCATAATCCCTCGATGACGCTTCGAATGTTGCCTTCAAATTATCTTAGTCCCTCAAGAGAAATGCTAAGATATCTAACAACATTTCTATTCATGACTATACGATGACCCATGCTTGTACCTTTACATCCAAAGATAAGGCTTCTTACCAATCAATGGTAAGATAGAAATATCAAAGGAAGGAAGAAATGACAAAATACTTTTGAGTAGGTAGAATGTTCTTAGTTGCTTGCTCATAATCCATCTTTAAAACAAATATATTTTCAAACACACTAAACACTTTCAAAACATGAAATATTCTCAAAAGTCCAACACTTTGTATGCATTCTTATAGAGACGAGAATCATTACAAAGTTTGCCTAAACGAAGGCGTTTTTCAAAAATACTTTCAAAACTCATCACAAACACATTTCAAACAAAGCAATTTCAAAAGTGATCTAGCAAACAACTAAGAGCCCATAGATAACTATGGATGAAAAAGGTGATAACACCTTACCTTTTCATAATCTACCCCTCGAACTCAAGAAAACATCTCAAAGGTCTTTCATGTTCTTTTCACCCTTCCTCACTGGATAAAAGAAAAGTCGGTGGTGACTCTTGCTATCCACAATAATTGTGATCAAACACAAAACAACCAAGTTAGTTCTCCCACCATATTACAGAACTGGCGACTATGTCGGGGAATATATTAAAAGTTGGATTACCTTAGAGCTAGATCACATTTACTTGCTTTCATTGTTTGATTTGTTTGCTTTACATTTATGGTTCCTTGTTTGGGCTTGCATTGATCCTCTACCCAGATCAGGGAACACCATTAGGTAAGTAGCAATAGATTGTGGAACTGTGCGAGGTATACCGACATGGTTGAAGTTATGGCTATGTTAGTGCAACACATTTGTTGGTACAAGTAGCCCCTGAGTTTAGTCAAGGAGAATACGGGGCCGCTGTGTGGTGTCATGAATCACTAACTAACCTTAGAACCTTTAATTGAATAGCTTGGCCATTAGGAAGTAGTGAGATAGCCGGCTTTGGTGCAGTCTGGAGTTGGTTGATACTCGATACTACGCTCATTGAGATCGGACTTTCGGGATATTTTGGTTGCCAATAAAGAGGCTTGCGCTGAAACAATGCCCGATGAAGAAAGATCAGTGAAATTGAGGTTCCCTAGAACCCGGTTACTTTCTAGGATAGGTTGAGCCGACTAAACTTCAATAGGGTATTTACCTATGAACTCCATGCAAGCCTAAACCTAAGGACTTGTTTTCTTTTCTTGTGTATATACTTGTGCATAACATCATGACATCATACCATGGCATTTTGCACTAACCATTTCAAGGACCTAGAGATTTACTTTTAGTCTGTCTTGTAGGACATGACTTCCACTCGCAGAAATACCATCCAAGTCAACCTCGTAAGAGTGCTTCCTCAACTCAAAGAATTAGTGTTAAGGGTTCCTGAGAATTCTTCATTCACCGAGAGACATGGTCGACTTCTCAATCTGGTTACCTCAAGCCTTGATGAAGACATGATGAAGGTTCTCTTTCAATTCTTCGACCCGTTGCACCATTGCTTTACCTTTCCTGATTACCAACTTGTGCCTACTATGGAAGAGTTCTCTCAACTCTCGGGAATTCCTATTCATGATCAATTACCCTTCAACAGTATTGAAAGAAACCCAAGACTTGAGGAGATTGCTCGAGCTCTACATTTGCAACAATCTGACGTTGTGGCTAAATGGGAAACGAGAAGTGGCGTTAAAGGGTTTTTAGCCAAGTTTTTGTTTGAGAGGGCTCAATTTTTTTGGGATGATCTGGATTTACAAGCCTTTGAAGAAGTGTTGGCTCTTCTCATCTATGGGATGGTAATATTTCCCAATCCGGACCAACTTATAGATGTGAATGCAGTCAAAAATTTTCTATATCGCAATTCGGTGCCTACTTTACTTAGGGATATCTTGCATTCCCTTCACTCTCGCACCATAAAGAGAAGATGGCTTCTTATGCGTTGAACTCCTCTTTTGTCTAGGTGGTTTATTTCGCACCTACCCCGATCTGTTGTGAAGAACGAGCAAGGCTTAAGATGGTCTAGTAGGTTAATGTCACTCACACGTTCTGATATATATCGGTGTGCTCGATCTATGGAGGATATTACTATTATTGACCATTGTGGGGAATTACATAATGTCCCTCTACTTGTCATTAGGGGATGTATCACCTACAATCCTTGTTTAGCTTTGAGATAGTTTAGATATGCTAGGAGGGATGGCCCTTATGATGCACTTGTCCAAGGTATTGCATTCGACTACGAGAATGATGTCCAAGGCTATCATCAGAGATTCATACGAGCTTGGGGCATGGTTAACAGGGTTGATAGAAAGACATTGGGGCATGAGAACTCCATTCCTTTGGAGCCTCATCTCAAGTGGGTGCAATCTCGCGCCCAAAACCTCATGATGCCTTATGAAGCCATCCTACCTATCATCATGGAGCCTATCACCAAATGAGATGTTCCATATATTGTCCTTTATCCTGATATGCCTACTTCTCTTGAAGATTTATAAAGAGATTAGATTCACCTAAAGGGAGAGAGAGACACCTTTGAAGCCCAGTTTTATGCAAGCAAGAAGAAGACATTGGAGCTTACGAGACAAATTCATGAGGAGAGGAGCCTGAATGCCTATATCGCTCCAAAGAGGAAGCATCCATGGGAGACTTGAGCCATTTTTTAATTGTATTTTAGTTCATTTTGTTTCTTTTGTTTCAATGTAAGCCCGGGAGGCATGTTTGTAAGCAATTTGAACTTATTAATACAATTAATATTTGTTCCCTTTTGTCCAAACAAATTTAAATCTTCTAAGGTCCTTGAAATCATTTGCATACGCATTTTCATGCATTATAACATAAGGTTTTCCACAATAGGTTTCATTATATTTCTACTGTTTATTTCAGTAAGATGGATATCAAACAAACATTGAAGGACTTGCAAGCGCAGAATTCACAGTTCCAAGCAACCTTGATGACCCTGGACAACGGACAACAAGAGATGATGACACTGCTAACAACCAAAAATAAGACTAAAAATAAGGCCTTCATCAACATGGGTAAGAGATTTAAAGGTCCGGTTTGTCAGGTACAAATAGTCAAAAAGTCGTCTGAGGAGGACGAAAATCAAGATGAAGAGGCAAGGAGCACCCGTGCTGGGGGTGCAAATGATCAAGCTTCTGAAGATGAAGACTACTTTGATGAGCAATACCCTCCGAATGAGGATAAATACAAACAGTTGGAGGATAAGCTAAAAGCTGTTGAAATTTAAGTCGTGCCTGGTTTAGATTTTAGTGAGTTAGGATTAATACTTGGGGTCGTCATCCCCCATAAGTTCAAAATACCGGTCTTCGCTAAGTATGTCAAGGTTTCCTACCCGAAACTCCATCTAAGGTCTTACGTGCGCAAGATGCAACTGCACACTACCAACAAAAAGCTCTAGATCCATTTCTTCCAAGAGAGTCTGGATGGGACTCAACTAGAATGGTTCTATCAATTGAAGGGTTCCCGCATCCACACATGGGATGATCTATCCACTGCTTTTTATCATCAGTATCAATACATTGTCAATCTGGCACCAACCAGAGTCCAACTTCAAGGTATGACAATGGGTACTAATGAGGGGTTCAAGGAGTACGCACAAAAATGGAGGTATTTGGTGGTAGGGTCCAACCACCACTAACTGATAGAGAACTAATTGACATGTTCATGGGTACATTAATTGGCCCATTTTCAACCTATTGATTGGCAGTTTTTCGTCTAGTTTCACTGAGTTGATACTAACTGGTGAAAGGGTAGAAAGCGACATTAAGAGCGAAAAATTCCCATGACATCTGCTTCCGCATCCAACACTATAAAGAAGCCTTTCACTGGAAAGAAGGAAGCAAATGTTGTGTATGGGACAAAGGTCTATACCAAGAAGAATCATCGACCCTCTGTTAATAATGTGTTAATCTCCAAACCTATGTCTGCTCAAAGGCAATCATCCAACAATCAATAATTCGAAGTTCCTCGAAGACAGTTCACAAGGATTAGCATGTCACTGTCCCAAGCCTTGCAACATCTGTTGAAGGCCAACTTAGTGACACTGCATGATCCACCATCCAATCAAAATATTTCATCACCAAAATACAATCCTAATGCCAAGTGCGCATATTATTCAAACATTCCTGGGCATGAGACCGATCAATGTTAGGCGTTGAAGACCAAGATTCAAGATTTGATAGACAATAAGACAATTGAATTTGATCCATCTGCTACTCCCAATGTGATAACCGCACCAATACCGAATCATGGTAAAGGTGTTAACACAATTGATGATACTACTTTCGTCTATTCCATTGAAGATTTAACAACTCCATTAACTATTGCGAAGGTTAACTTGCTGAGAGTCGGTGTGTTCCATGACTGTTCTAAAAATTGTGTTTGCTGTGATCAATAGGTAAATGGGTGAAAGTGGTTGAAGGAAGGTATGCAACACCTGATAAATAGCCACGAGATTCTGTTTGAGAAGATTCCTACCATCAAAAGTTTAACCAACAAAACTGAAGACCTGTCCATAATAACAATTTCCAATAAGCCTTTTAGGATCCCCTCAAAGGGTCCTATTATAATTTTAAATGAACCAATCATCGCTCCTTTAATAATCACTATTGTTGGGCCTATCCCCTACTCCTCTGACAAAGCAGTTACATGGAACTATGGTGCCGAGGTTTAATATCATGAGGATAAAACAAGATTCTTGGATCAACAAAGATGAAGCTGATGTCACCAATATTGCAGGTTCTAGTAAAGTGACAAGAATGAGGAGGATCTTTTCCCCTGATATTTTACCACCCACTACTACAATGACTCCCGTCCGCATAACCAATGACAAGTCTAGTGCCAACACTAGAGGCAAAGAGAAAGAAGGTGAGCCTGTCGGGATAGAGGTACCTATCAAAAATGCTAACACTGAGAAACCTTTCACTCGAGAGATGGAGGAAATCCTGAAAATCATAAAGAAGAGTGACTTTAAAATAGTTGAGCAACTGGGGAAAACCCCCTCCAAAATCTCCATGCTGTCATTATTACTCTGTTCGGACGTTCATTCCCAGGCTCTAATCAAGTTCTTGAAGAAAGCCCACGTGCCCCAAGAAACCACCGCTGACCAGTTCGAGAATTGTATAGCAAGTTTAACGACTGACAATGGATTAGGGTTCTCTGACCCTGATTTGACTCCTATGGGAAGAAACCACAATAAATCCTTGCATATCTCTGTCGAATGCAAGGGAACCACACTGGCTCATGTCTTAGTTGATACTGGCTCATCTTTAAATGTTTTACCCAAAGGTGCGTTGGACCAGATAGATTGTGAAGGACTGGTACTGAAGCCAAGCGATATTATCGTAAGGGCTTTCGATGGGTCTAAGAGAATGGTTCTTGGAGAGGTGGATCTCCAAATTAAAGTTGGATCACAAACCTTCAATTCTACCTTTTATATAATGGACATACGTCCCGCCTATTCTTGTTTTCTTGGACGCCCTTGGATCCATGGGGCAGGGGCAGTAACATCCACCCTTCATTAAAAATTAAAGTATACAGTCAAAGGGAAGATCATTACTGTTAGCGGCGAAGAAGAATTTATGGTGAGCCATCTTAATTCCTTCAAGTATGTGGAAATGGATGACGAATTCATAAAGACTCCGTGCCAGGCCTTCGAAATTGTTCCTCCTATGGTTGCCGCCACCAAAATGTCCTTCAACATATCAAAAGCTGATGAAGATGTACCAAGAATGGTTTCGCTTAAGGATTCCCGTGCCGTGGTCAAAGATGGAAACTGTACTATCTAGGGCCAACTTCCCGATATTTCGTTTAAAGCAGACAAATTCGGTTGAGTTTCACCATCAAATCTCGGAAAGAAGTCAAGCGTGCTCGCATGGGAAAGCCACCTCTCCGCATCAAGAATCATGAAGTGAATGTTGTGGAAGACTTTGATGATAAAAATACTTTTGAAGATTTGATTTACCCTACTATTGAAGGAAAAATCTCAACAACTGGCATGAAAAGGATTTCACTCCCATCTCCTTCATTGAGAAGTAATTACTGTTTACTATTTTCTGTCAATTCAAGAACTTTTATCTGTAATCTTAATTTCCAAAACAATGACTTTTAAGCCATGTGCCTTGCCCGGGGCACTATGGTCAATTTGTTAAGGGTTTTGTACATGTTCATTTATCATATGATCATTTAATATAAACCATTGGACCTTTTTCATTCAAATTTTTATGTTCACTATCTTTCTTTTTCTTTATTACATTTTTTTCAATAGCCATGTATCTTACATGCACACACACACACACACACACTTGAAGATCCCACTCCGGATCTTATTGCCAACAACTCCACTATTGCCAGCTATGAATTTGAACATCCAGTTAACCAAGCCGAAGAAGAAGGCAAGGAAGATTGTGAAATACCAGGAGAATTAGCAAGACTTCTAATGCAAGAAGAAAAAGCTAGTCAACCTCATGAAGATCCAGTCAAAGTTATCAACTTAGGTACTAAGACAGATAAGAGAGAGGTCAAGATCGACGCCAACCTAAAAGATGGTATCAAGAGTAGATTGGTTCAGATGTTACATGACTATGCTGAAGTGTTTGCTTGGTTGTATGAATATATGCTCGGGTTTCATACTGACATTGTGGTTCATCGTCTGCCAACGAAGGAAGATTGTCCTCCTGTTAAGCAAAAGGTTCGTCACATGCGGCCTGACTTGTATGAAAAGATAAAAGTCGAGGTAATGAAGAAATTTGATGTAGGTTTTCTAGCTGTCACATATTATCCTCAACGGGTTATGAACGTGGTCCCCGTGCCAAAGAAAGATGGAAAGGTTTGCATGTGTGTAGATTATAGAGATCTGAATAGGGAAAGCCCCAAATATGATTTCCCTCGACCACATATTGACGTATTGGTTGACAACACCGCTCAACATAAAGTCTTCTCCTTCATGGATGGGTTTTCTGGTTACAGCCAAATTAAGATGGATCCTGAAGACATGGAAAAGACCACCTTTATTACACAATGGGGCACCTTTTGCTACAAAGTTATGTCGTTCGGATTAAAAAATGCAGAGGCAACATATCAAAGAGCTATGGTAGATTTATTTCATGATATGTGTGATACGGTGGGAGAACTGACTAGTGTTTTGCGTTCGTATTCGCACTTGTGCGGTTGAGCAAGAGTCGCCACCGACTTTTTATTTTATCCTAAAGGAAAGGTTAAAAAAAGCACAGCAAAAACCTTTTGAGATATTTCGTGGGTTCGGGGGGTAGATTATGAAAAGGGAAGGTATTAACACCCTTTTCATCCATGGTTATCCATGAGCTCTTAGTTACTTGGTTTTTAGATCACTTGCCTTGATTTTCGATTGCTTGAAAATGGTGTGTGTGTGGGTGCTTTTGAAAATGTTTTTGGAAGAAGATGCCTTGTATTAGGCAACTAATGTATTTGACTCGTGTTTGAGTGTTTTACAAAAGTGTGTATCTTTTCGAAAAGATGTTTCAAATGTTTTTGAGAGTTTGTTTGAAAGTGTTGTGGATTGTGGTTTTTGAAAAGAAGGCAAGTGTTTTTGCAAGTTGTTCTCAAGTAATTAAGAGTTTTGTCTACCCTATTATACTCAAAGGTTTTTGTTAGGTTTTAACCCTTTTTAACAATTTTGTTCCACCATTGGAATTGGTGGACAATCTTGCGTTTAGGAAGTTTATTCGGGACGGACGCGGGTCATCGTATGGACCATGAATGCAATGGTGCCAAGTGTCTTTGGCAATTTGCTTTGAAGGGACTATGATCATTCCGTTTAGGCAACACTTTGAGGGACTTATGATCATTTTGATTTTGTTTTGCCAAAGATTCTCGACGTGCAAGCATGGCCTATTTTGAAAGGCAACATGTGGGATTACCTTAGAGGGTGCAAGTGTGATTGTGTATTGATTTCATGTATTTGTCTTGTATTAGGTTATCTAGCGTTTGATTTTATGTACATGCGAACCCTAGGTCTAACCATGGTATAATTGAAAGCGGTAAATTGCGAAAATGTAAAGTCTATGCTATTACAAATAGTATCCGGGCGTGGGGGTATAAATGTACAAATGGGGATGAGACTTATAGTATCCAATAAGTTACAACCAAATTGAATTTGCGATCAAATGTAAATATCGAATATACAAATATAAGATAAACAAATGTGTATAGGGCAATGTGAATGTATTTGTATCGTGTAAGTGTACAAGTATATGAGTATGTGATTATTTACAGGTGCGACAAGGTGACATTAATGTGTATTAGGGTATTTGTTTTGACCTAAATATATGTTTTAAGGAATCTTTGATTTGTATATTTTTAAATATGTACAAAAGAAATGTGTTTTAATTGAATGCTCAAGTTCTAATTAAATTATGAAAATGATGTTTTTTAAGAAAATATTTCTAGGTGTTAATTATGTATACAAAAAGTATTTTTTTTTCATTTGTTATGTACAAATAATATTTTAATTAAGAGAAAGGGAAAAAAGTTTTCAATTTTAATTACATGGTGTAAAATGCTTTTTTGTAGTTTGTGCTTAATATGTACAAAAGAAAGTCCTCATTAAATGCTAGGGATTTAAATTGTGTAAAAAAGTGTATTGTTATTTATTATGTACAAAAAAATATATCTTTATTAAAAGAATAAAAAGTATTTTCAATTATATGATAAAAAAATGTATCTTTATTATTTATGTACAAATATAATTTAAATTAGATATTTTAAATAAAAAGTGTTTTTATATGTTTTAGTATTAATGTATTAGTATAACAAATCTATTAAATTAGAAAAAAGAAACTATATGGTGTTTAGAAATATTAAATGTTTTAACTTAATAAATAAAAAATGAAATAGGTTAATTAATCAACTGAAAAAAAAAGAGTTGTTTTATATAAGAGGTTTAGAGTTTTTAATGGGCTTTAGAGAGGTCAAAACGGGTTAGGCCCATTGTTCTGAAGCAAATATTTTTTAGGATTCAGATTTGTTTTCATTTGGGACAAGGCGTTTAGGGTTTGTACAGCGGCGCTCATCTTGGTTTCGTCCTCTTCTCCGTTCGTTGCCTTCATCTCTCCAACCTAGGGCTACTGATTCCCTCCAACCTTCGACTACCGGGCGCCACCTCCGTCCTCGTCTCTTCACAGTCGTTCAAATAAGACGGCAAGAAAGGTAATAAACTTTTGAACACTCTAAGGTTCTCTTTGATTAATGTCTTTGTATATCCTTATTCGTTGATTATTGGATCTCAATTTGTGTCATTATTATTTCTGTGAGCGACAAAAAAGGGAAGAGAAGGGGTTTATACCTTAGGCTCTTTGGGAGATGGAGATGAGGCGGAACGGAGGCGCTGAGGATGGCCGGTGGGTGGAGGATACACGTGATGATGTACCCTTTGAGCTTCCTGGTACTCTTTATCTTTTTCTTTACCACTGTATGCTTGCCGTTTCTTCTTCCACCCTATGATGAGCTCAGAGTTCTGAGGGGGTTTTGCCTGTATGCTTGAAATGTTGCTTTCTGATCTTGATGCCTGTGTTGCCTTAAACACTTTGTTGAAATGCTTGCTTGTGTTGCTTTTACCGCTTCTTCTCTTATTGCCTTGAGTTGGATGCCTAGAGCTTTTCTTTTAGTGGCCTTCTGAGATGATGCTTGACGTGTTATTGTTGCTTCTGTGGGTTGTCTTGGTTGCCTTATTCTGCTTGCCCAATGATGAGCACTTCCTCTGAGGGCCCGATGTTTGGGTTCTGGCTTGTGAAGTTGAGTTTGATGATAAGCAGATTTTGAGCTTTGGCAGGTTTGTGTTAAGCTTCAACTTAGATGCATCAGGTTGATGGCTTTGGTATCTCTAGCAGGTTAATGGTTGTTTGGTGTATAGTTTTGGTTTTGACAGTAGGTAAGGGTTTAGACAGGGGTTGAGCTTCAGGCTTGAACTTGGTTTATCAGGCCATTGTTTGGCTTGCTTCAGGCCAGGACTTGGTAGCAGGTTTTTGTTCTTTAGGTGTTTTTGGAGGTGTTTATGGTTTTATGCAGTTTGTGCTAGTGCAGGTTGGGAGTTTTGTGCTTTAGCCTTGAACTTGGTTCTAGTTGCTTAGGCCAAGGTTTTTTGTAATGCTTAGGCAGGTTGTGGTAATGCAGACAGCAGGATTCAGGTTTCTTGCCTTTTACAAGTATGATGAGGCTTTCTTTTTGAAATAAAGCTAATGCAGGTCATGGTTATTGCTTGAGGTAGCAGGTTCTGCTCCAGCAGGTTATGTGCTTAGCTTGCATATGCAGGTTTTGGTCCAGCAGGTCATGTGCTTAGCTTGCATATGCAGGTTTTGGTCCAGCAGGTCATGTGTTTAGCTTGCATATGCAGGTTTTTGTATATCAGTTTGTATTGGTTTCTCTTCCTATCTATGCCTGCCTAAAGCCTAGAAACCTGCATTCTTCTTTATCTCTCTTTCTTCTAGTACAGTCAAATATGTTAAAATATGTTTTCTACTGTACTTTTAATTCTGAAAGTGGCCATTTGGGAAATGATGAGAAGAAAGTGTCTTGCTTGCTTGCATAACTTTCCTCTGCATATTTTATCTTTTCTTTTGACAGCTTTTGTAGACTTTGGCATTTTGAACTTTCTATACCTTTGCCAAATCCTCTTCATGACAGTTTTGAGTGGACTTTTGGCATTTTGACAGTAAACTGTACTTTTGGCCTTTGTGACATAAAGTAGGAAATTGGATTTTTTTTAGTTTGGTTTGAACTTGGGATTGAGTTTGTGCAGTTTGACATTTTGAACTTAGGTATTTTTGACACTTTACATTTTTCTCAACTTTGCATAAAAATTCTTCCCTCTTTGTGAACCGGGAGAAATCCCGTGATTTGCAGAGAGGGTTAACTGATCCCAATCAGTGGCCCTTAATGATGAATTTCTTCTGTCGTTTATTATTTTATCTGCTTTTTGACTTTTCTCTTTTTCTTTTGCAGACGAATAAAAATGGATGGAGGGGTACTAAATGAAGACTGAAGAATTAGAAAAATAAGATAGTTTTTCTTTTTATTTAATGTTTAAATTAATGTAAAACCATTGTTTGTAATTAAATTATAAACAATAATTGTACAGTTAATTTAAGAATAAATAAAAGTTTCCATTATCCGATTAATTCTGTTTTTCTCTTTATCGTTTATTTATTTATTTAAAACTCTTTTAATTAAAATAATTGAAAAATAAATTTCAATCACTTAATTTAGAATAATAAATAATCTAAATAAAACAATGTCTTAGTAATTGATCAATTAAACCTGGTATCTCCAAAGCAAACCAACAGTTACTCAAAACACTGATCAGGCGCATTCCCTTTTCACTGACTTTCAACAAACACTGTAAATCCAAACTGCGTATTTCTTTTGACTGGCTCAAACAAAACAACATGAATTCAAACCAACTGCCTCTTTTACTGATTAAATCAAAACAATGCGAATTTAACCCGAATCTCGGAATAAACTGCAAAGTGCTGTGGAATTTAAATCCTTCTGAGAATATGCCCACAAAACCTTAATTCCTGATTAAATGCCAACGAACATTCGCCTGATCGCAATTGAGCCAGAATCAACCAAAACCCTAAGCCAATTATTTGAAGCCATCCAGAGTTCTAAAAATCAATAAAACCCTAATTTTTGTTTGACAGACGAGAAAAATCCGTTTGTCCGATTCTTGAGCCAGTTTGAAAAGTCATGAAACGCCTGAAGCTGAGATTGCTGGTGGTAAGATGCGAGGGCAAATTTTGGGGTACAACAGTTGCCCCTGTTCAATCTTCTTGAACCTGAAGAGTTAGATTGGCAAGTTTGCCTTTCGTGACTCGAGGGTAAAAGGAGATTGGACACTAGAGTGCCCAGAAATTTGCACTCGCATGCTGAAGTATCAGCAATGTGATGTCGGGAATGGGCTTATAGATGCCATTTGGAGAGATGGTGGATAGGGGGATGGGCTTATAGATGCCATCTGAAGACGCGACAGAACCTTGTCGGGAATGGGCTTATAGATGCCATTTGGAAGTGTTGATCGCATAAGAGATTCCTTAGCGAGAACTTGTGTATTTTGAGAAAGGAAGATGTTTTCCTGGCTTGTTACAGGTATTTGATCTTCAATCTCCTGATGTAGATATGCCCTGGCTAGATACAGGAATCGAATCCGGAAATGTGATAGTTAATAGATATGCCCTGGCTGGATACAGGAGTCGAATCTTCAAACTCTTCAGACGTGCCCTGGCTAGATACAGGAATCGAGTCTGGAAATATGGTCAACAGATATGCCCTGGCTGGATACAGGAATCGAATCTGGAAATGTGATAGTTGATAGATATTCCCTGGCTAGATACAGGAATCGAGTCTTCGAACTCTTCAGACATGCCCTGGCTAGATACAGGAATCGAGTCTGGAAATATGGTCAACAGATATGCCCTGGTTGGATACAGGAATCGAATCTTCAAACTCTTCAGACGTGCCCTGGCTAGATACAAGAATCGAGTCTGGAAATATGGTCAACAGATATGCCCTGGCTGGATACAGGAATCGAATCCGGAAATGTGATAGTTGATAGATATGCCCTGGCTAGATACAGGAATCGAATCTTCGAACTCTTCAGACATGCCCTGGCTAGATACAGGAATCGAGTCTGGAAATATGGTCAACAGATATGCCCTGGCTGGATACAGGAATCGAATCTTCAAACTCTTCAGACGTGCCCTGGCTAGATACAGGAATCGAGTCTAGAAATATGGTCAACAGATATGCCCTGGCTGGATACAGGAATCGAATCCGGAAATGTGATAGTTGATAGATATGCCCTGGCTAGATACAGGAATCGAATCTTCGAACTCTTCAGACATGCCCTGGCTAGATACAAGAATCGAGTCTGGAAACTGATCACTCTCAGATGTGCCCTGGCTAGATACAGGTATCGAATCTGGAATTGTGACAGTTGAAGGTAGTTGTCTTTGGGACTGTCTTTTTCCCTGAAAAGGCAAAAACATAAGTCGTATGCAATGTCATGATGTATGATATGCATGATGTCATGATGTTCAACATGAGATAGTGTTGTATGCACTTCATCATGTATGTAAGCAAGATGTATGAAAATGTGAAATGTTTATGAATGTATTTTCGTCTTAGGAAAATAAATCCTTGACAATCGGCCGGGGAATGGCTATGTGGAAGAGATACTTTGCTGAAGTTCTGATGAGAGGCCTGCTGAGGACTTTAATGATGGATTCCGCTGGGGATAATGATGGTAAACTCCGCTGGGGATTTTTTCGTGGCAGTTTGCTGAGGATAACCCAATTATAAGCCCTTGTGAGGAATAACTTTGAATAAAGCTCGGGAAAGACGTCCGTACTCTGCAGGGGATAAGCTTCCTGCCGGGGAAATGGATTCCACTTTCCTGGGGAACCTTTTGGATTGGACTCTCCTGGTCACATTCTTCAGTTGAACCCATCTTGGTACCTTGGCGGACAAGGCGACCAGACTGCATTAGACAACTCCACATTGCCCCGGTTTCTGATGTCACCTGTGATTAGTCTTTTGTTTCACATGCAAATATTTATGACTTAGCAATTTAACGGCAAATGCATATATCAAAATATGAACACTGGACGTTCTTCGCAAGACAAAACAAAAAGGAAAAAACAATTAGCAATTTGTCTGAAAAGTGTATTTGTATTGATCTTGAGATTTGCCTGTGAATAGGCGTTTTTTGTACAAGGAGCTGACATCCTAGTAAGAGAATGCCGCCGAATAATTTACAATTTTGAAAAAGAACAAAACAGCTATGTGAATAATCCCACTGGGTTCCAACTCTGCTATCGCCTTTATGTCTCCAAGCGTCTCATCGCTTTGCTGCCTAGTTGAAGATGAAACTGATTGGTCGATACCGAAATCTGAGCCAGATAGTTGATGCCGAATTCCGGATGCGAAGTGATCTAATGAGACATAGTGTTACGCTTTATCCCTAACTTTTGCCTGGACCGCCCTTTCGGGTTTTCAGTCCACTGGGATACCCATTTTTGCCCAAGCCGCCCTTTCGGGTTTTCGACTTGCCGGGTGTATTTTTTCATTTCATCCCTTATTTTTGCCCGAACCCTTTTGGTTCGCCGGGAAGCCCTTATTTTTGTCTAGGTATGTCAACCTAGCGGGTCTTTTATTCATGCGTAGTATCTTTTCACTATGTCTGCATTGGCGGGGTGAGGAAGGTCGTCACCATCCATGGTGGTTAGGATCATGGCTCCTCCTGAGAACACTTGTTTAACCACAAACGGCCCTTCGTAAGTAGGGGTCCATTTGCCCCGGGGATCACTTTGAGGAAGGATGATGCGTTTGATTACCAGGTCCCCAACTTGATACTCTTGTGATCTGACTTTCTTGTTAAATGCCCTGATCATTCGTTTTTGATACGTTTGACCATGACAGATAGCGGTGAGTCTCTTTTCGTCAATCAGATTTAATTGATCAAGTCGATTCTGGATCCAGTCATCTTCATTCAAGTCTGCATCCTTCATTATTTGGAGGGAGGGTATCTGGACTTCAATCGGCAAGACTGCTTCCATGCCATAGACCAAGGAGAAAGGTGTTGCCCCGGTTGACGTCCTTGCTGAGGTACGGTACCCATGAAGAGCGAACGGTAACATTTCGTGCCAATCTTTATAGGTCATTGTCATCTTCTGCACAATTTTCTTGATATTTTTATTAGCTGCTTCTACAGCTCCATTCATCTTCGGCCGGTAAGGAGAAGAGTTATGATGCTGTATTTTGAATTGTTCGCAGAGTTCAGTGATCATCTTGTTATTGAGATTGGTACCGTTGTCTGTAATGATTCTTTCTGGGACACCATACCGACAAATCAGATTATGCCGGATGAAACGTGCCACGACGCTCTTGGTTACTGTGGCGTAGGAAGCTGCCTCAACCCACTTCGTGAAGTAATCGATCGCCACCAAGATGAAGCGATGCCCGTTGGTTGCCGTTGGTCGGATCTCACCGATCATATCGATGCCCCACATTGTGAAAGGCCAAGGTGCCGTCAGGACGTTCAAAGGAACCGGAGGGATGTGCACCTTGTCAGCATAGATCTGGCACTTGTGACAAGTTCGAGAGTGTTGGTAACAATCGGCTTCCATTGTGGACCAGAAATATCCTGCCCTAAGGATTTTCTTTGCCATGGTGTGCCCACTGGAATGTGTTCCTAATGTACCTTCATGCAATTCTATCATGATCTTTTCCGCTTCAGCCTTATCCACACAACGCAGTAGAGTTGAATCATGATTCCGTTTGTAGAGAATGTCGTTGCTGAGGAAGAATTTTGCAGCAAACCTCCTCATGAACTTCTTATCATTGACAGATGCACCTTCAGGATATTCCTGAGCTTCCAAGTACCTTTTCACCTCATGATACCAGGGTTTTTCAGTCACCTTTTCGGCCTCAAGGTCGCAGCAGTATGCCGGTTCGTCCAACTTCCAGATGATGATCCGGGGAGCCTCATTGTCCCATTTAACTTTGAACATTGAAGACATCGTAGCCAGTGCGTCCGCTAGCTGATTCTCCTCTCTTGGGAAGTGCTCAAAAGTTATCTCTTCAAAATGGGGAAGCAAGGTCAACACATACTCCTTGTAAGGAATAAGATTCGGGTGTTTCGTATCCCACTCGCCTTTGATCTGATTGATCACGAGAGAGGAATCTCCGAAGACACTTAGAAACTTGATCCTTAAGTCGATCGCAGCTTGAAGACCCATGATACATGCCTCGTATTCCGCCATATTGTTGGTGCAGTTGAAACATAATCGGGCGGTGAGTGGAGTATGAGTTCCTTTGGGAGATATGATTACAGCGTCGACGCCGTTACCCAAAACATTGGAGGCTCCGTCAAAATGCATAGACCATCGAGATCCTTCCTCAGGTCCTTCATCCGGTCCAGGCACTTCACAATCAGTTACCACCATGATGTCTTCGTTCGGAAAATCGAAGTTCAATGATTGGTAATCGTCCACAGGTTGGTGTGCCAGATGATCTGCCAGTACACTTCCTTTGATTGCTTTCTGAGTTGTATACTGGATATCATATTCCGTCAAGATCATTTGCCATCTCGCTATTCTCCCAGACAGAGCAGGCTTTTCGAATATGTACTTGATGGGATCCATCTTTGAAATCAACAAAGTGGTGTGAGTCAGCATATACTGTCTCAGCCGGCGAGCAGCCCATACTAGAGCGCAGCAAGTTTTCTCAAGCAGTGAGTAACGAGACTCACAGTCGGTAAACTTTTTGCTCAAGTAATAAATAGCGTGCTCTTTTCGGCCAGACTCGTCATGCTGCCCCAGCACACACCCCATTGAATTATCAAGTACCGTCAAGTATAGTATCAGAGGTCTTCCTTCCACTGGTGGCATAAGAATGGGTGGCTCTTGGAGATATTCCTTTATCTTTTCAAAGGCGGCCTGACATTCATCGTTCCAGCGTACTACTTGATCTTTCTTCAGTAATTTGAAGATTGGCTCACAAGTAGCAGTCAGATGTGAGATGAATCGGGCAATGTAATTCAGTCGTCCCAGGAAGCCTCTGACTTCTTTCTCTGTCTTTGGAGTCGGCATCTCTTGTATGGCTTTTACCTTGGCAGGGTCCACCTGAATACCTTTGTCACTTACAATGAAACCTAGCAATTTTCCGGATCTTACCCCAAAGGTGCATTTGTTGGGATTCAACCTCAGCTTGTATAACTTGAGTCGGTCAAACAACTTCCTCAGATGGTCAAGGTGCTCTTCCTCAGTTTGAGACCTTGCAATCATGTCATCAACGTATACCTCAATCTCATGATGGATCATATCATGAAATAAAGCAACCATGGCACGTTGATAGGTTGCCCCAGCATTTTTCAATCCGAATGACATGACCTTATAACAGAAGGTGCCCCACTGAGTCACAAAGGTAGTCTTTTCCATATCCTCCGGAGCCATCTTGATCTGATTATACCCTGAAAAACCATCCATGAAGGAGAACACCTTGTGTTGTGCAGTATTGTCAACAAGGACATCGATGTGAGGTAAGGGGAAATCATCTTTGGGGCTTGCTCTGTTCAGATCTCTGTAGTCGACACACATTCTGACTTTACCGTCCTTCTTCGGTACTGGCACCACATTGGAGACCCATTGAGGATAAGAAGTTACTGCTAGAAACCCGGTATCGAATTGTTTCATAACCTCAGCCTTGATCTTTTCAGACATCTCTGGGCGCATACGGCGGACTTTTTGCTTTACCGGAGGGCAGTCTTCCTTGGTTGGCAGGTGATGAACTACAATGTCGGCATCCAAACCAGGCATGTCTTCATAGGACCAAGCAAATATCTCCATGTAATCTTGTAGCATCTGGATCAATCGTTGCTTCACGCTGAGCTCTAGGTTAGCCCCAATCTTGACTTCTTTCATATCTGTCTCAATACCCAGGTTAATTGTTTCCACCGGCTCTTCATGTGGTTGAATAGCCCTCTCTTCCTGGAGTAGCAGTCTTGCGAGCTCACCAGGCACTTCACAATCATCTTCACCTTCGTCTTCGGACAAGTTGATCGGATTCTTGAAGTCATAACTGGCGGTAGCAGAGCTGTTACCAGTGAGATCCAGAGTGGATTGAAACCTGTATAAGTGAGTGTGTGTAAATATAGCTGTTTTGCAATATATATAACACAGAAAGAAAAAGAGCACAAGATTTGAAATGCAACAAACGTCCAATGTTTTGATTGATGATATATGGAAATGTCATACAAAAAAGCCCTCACAAATGGAGCTACGATGCCCCGGGTAGGACACCGAGCCAATAAAGTTTTAACATATTGTTTGTTACAACTTGGAAATCAAAAGAAATTAATTACTGCGTGACAAATGTGATAGGAGTAAAATCCTTTGCCGTCCAGTTGCTCGGTTCGTTGCTGGTAGTCGGGTGGATCCAACTGTCAAACTCTGCTTCCTCTACATCCTCCTCAATAGCATTCACCCTTGGGTTGGAGATAAACACCGAAGCCTTTCTGATCTTCTCCTTGCACACAGCCCTCTGAGCCTCTGCGGTAAAGCCCAGCCCAAACTTGTCATTCTTTTGAGTGAATTCAGGAAGCTGACCCCAGTTTGCACAATTGCCTTTCTCGATTACAGCCCGGGCATCCTTCAATGACGCCATCTTCAACGGAAAGTCTTCCTCAACCACTGTTTCAGCTAATGCCAAAGTTGGAGGTACCTCCTCAAAATGCTGAAAGGGTGTTTCAATAAACTCCCCGTCCATCTCGATATACCGGAATGAATTCAAGTGACTAATCATGTATTCCTCCTCACCTTGCACAGTAACAATCTTCCCTTTGACAGGGTATTTGAGCTTTTGGTGTAGAGTGGATGTTACTGCCCCAGCCTTGTGAATCCAGGGTCGACCCAACAAGCAGGAGTAAGATGGACGAATATCCATGACATAGAACGTTGAGTCAAAAACTTGGGAACCCACACGGATAGGAATGTCTACTTCACCGTGCACCATCCTCTTAGAACCGTCGAAGGCTCTAACAATGATGTTGCTAGGTTTCAACTCCAGACCCTCACAATCCAAGGGATCCAATGCTTTCTTGGGCAAAACATTCAGGGAAGAGCCGGTATCCACTAACACGTGTGCGAGAGTAGTGCCCCTGCATCCTATGGAAACATGCAGGGTATCATTGTGATTTTTCCCTTTGGCGGTGAGGTCAGCATCCGAGAACCCCAATCCGTTGTCAGCTGTCAAATTAGCCACACAGTCGGTGAATTGATCTGCAGAGGTCTCTTGCGGCACATGAGCCGTTTTCAGAAATGAAATCAGGGCTTTTGCATGGGCCTCTGAACATAGCAGCAAAGATAGCATAGAGATTTTGGAGGGAGTATGCCCCAACTGTTCAACAACATTGAAGTCACTCTTTTTGATGATTTTAAGAATTTCCTCCATTTCTTGTTGGGAGGCTTCCACAGCGGTCTTCTTTGGTGCCTCCGTCCTGGCAGGCAAATCAGTAACAACTTCTTTGCCCCGAGTATCAGAGGACTCGGCGGCAGTAGTAGACACAAGAATTTGAACTGGAACATGCACACTTGCGGGTGTGATGGTGAGAGGTTTTCGGATAACTGGCGGTGCAATGTCAGGCGAGAAGAGCCTGCCACTGCGGGTAATCTTTGTGGGACCAGTGATATTACTGATACTGGTATTGGTGTTGAACTCCTGCTTCACCCCAAGCACATATACGTCGGCTCCATAATGCCATGGAACAGCTTTATCAGACTCATACGGGAGAGGCCCCGGGACAGTGATAGTGATGGGTGCAACAGACATAATTTGGACCGGTTTCTTCACGGGAGCTTTGGCAGGATTATAAATTGTGACAACAGATATTTCTTCAATGGAAACAGACGGAACAGCAGTTTTCTTGAACAGAATTTCCTTGCTATCCATCAGGTTTTGGATGCCTGATTTCAGCAGTGGACAACCGGTAGGGATAACAGCACACAGGAGGCAACCCTTACTACAACCCGGAAATAAACCGGCTAGTAGTAAGTTCCTCTTAACAGTCAAAAGAGGGGTAACAACTTCATTCACCGAAACAGCATACAACTCTTCCTCAATGGCGTTTACTCTATGCTGGGGCATAGGAGCAGTTACAACATTCGGTCTCTCAGGTGCTTCAAACTGAATTTCCTTTGCGTCGATCAGATCTTGCACTTTGTTTCTCAAGGCCCAGCAATCATCAGTAGTGTGCCCGGGACTATCAGAATGATAAGCACACCGGGCATTTGGGTTATACTTAGGAGACGCAGTGTTGACGACCTTAGGAGCTTCTTTGAGGGTCACCAAGTTGGCTGACAAAAGTTGGGGTAAAATTTGAGATAAGGTCATACTCAGCCGAGTATACTGCCTCTTGGGCCTTTCACTTCTTTGTTGATTGTACTGCTGAGGAGCAGCAATAGGTTTTGAAATGACCAAAGCATTGACGGCTTGGCGACTTTCTGGCCTGACTTGTCTTTTAGGACCATAGACGACACTTGCTTCTTTTTTGAAAGGTCTCTTCTCGGTACTTGCGGAAACAGCTTTCTGAATCTTTCCTGACTTGATGCCAGCTTCTATTCTTTCGCCTGTTAAGATCAAGTCGGTAAACCCCGCGGAAGAGTTACCAATCAGATGATTGAAAAATGGCCCAGATAGGGTCCCTAGAAACATATCAACCAGCTCACGATCAGTCAATGGAGGCTGCACCCTGCCAGCCAAATCCCTCCATTTTTGTGCATACTCTTTGAATCCCTCGCTTGTTCCTAGCGACATACCCTGAAGTTGGGTACGAGTAGGGGCAAGGTCAGAATTGTATTGGTATTGTTTGTAAAAAGCGGTGGCCAAGTCTTCCCAATTGCGGACGCTGGTTCCCTCTAGCTGATAAAACCACTCCAATTGAGCTCCAGAAAGACTGTCTTGAAAGAAATGAATCCAAAGATTTTTATCTGCCGTATAGGGTTGAATCTTTCTCACGTAGGACCTGAGATGCATTTTTGGACAGGACAGCCCATCATACCTCACAAACACTGGAGCTTTGAACTTCGGGGGAATCACAATCCCGACAACCAAACCCAAGTCTTCAAAATCCAAACCCGGTACTCTTTGTAGCTCCATGGCGGCCAACCTGTCTTCTAAACCCTTGTATTTATCATCAGCTGGAGGGTATTGTTGATCGGAATAGTCTTCATCCTCTTCGACCTCCTCCTCTTCTTCTGTATCGGACTCGGAAGGTACCGCAGCCCCACCCTTTTTACTGGTTCCTTCATCAGAAGTAGGAGGAAATTCAAGCACTCTCCGAGCTTCTCCGTCAAATCTTCTCCCCAAAGTAGCCACCCCGAGTCTCTTTTTCTTCTTCTTCACTGGGTCTTTGTTTCCTAATTGGGTCTTGATATCCTCCTGACCCTTAGCCAAGGTCGTCAGGAGTTGCTGGAACTGTGCATTCTGAGCTTGTAGGTCTTTGATTGTTTGCTCGAGATCCATCCTACTGAAATAAACAGCAGACAGATAAGGAAACCTGGTGTGAGACCTGTTTATGCACATGATGAATGGTATGCTTATGTATGCAATGCATTCAAGGATTTAGAACATTCAAAATTTGTTGTAGACAAAAAGGAACGCACATCATATTAATAAGAAGAAATTCGTTAGTACATAAATTCCCCATGGGTCAAATATTACAAAATAACTCCTCAAGGCAGAAAAACATTGCGCATCCTCTTTGGTGCGATGTAGGTGTTGATATTCCTCTCCTCGTGCAGTAGGCGGGTGAGCTCTAGGACCTTCTTTTCACTAGCATGTAGACTGGTCTCAAGAGAATTCCGTTCTTCCTTAAGCTGGACCCAGCTCTTCTGCATTTCTTCCCAGGATGTGGGCATGTCAAGATGTTGAATGGTGTAGGACACCTCTCCTTCCAATACTGGCTCTTTGATCACAGGGAGAACATGAGGATAAGGCATCTCTAACTTCTGGGAGCGGGCGCGTACCCACTTGAGATAAGGTTCCAACGGGATGGAGTTCCTATGCCCCAGTGTTTTGCTGTTTATCTTACTGGGCATCCTCCAAGCTCTGATAAATCTCTGGCGAAGTCCTTGTGCATCGTTGTCGAAGTCAAAGACTATGTCAGGAATTAACATGTCATGAGGGCCGTCCCTCCGGGCATAACCAAACTGTCTCCAAGCCAGACACGGGTTGTAAGTAATACCTCCTCTGATTCCAAGTAAAGGAACATTAGGGTACTCCCCGCAACGATCAAAGATAGTGACATCCTCTCTGGACCGAGAGCACCAATGTATATCAGCATGTGTAAGAGTCATCAATCGTTGTGACCATCTCAAACCCCGCTCGTTCTTCAAAGCTGATTGTGGAAGGTGCGAAATAAACCACCTTCCCAGGAGAGGAGTGCAGCACAAAAGAACACCTCTTTTTCTTATGGTTCGAGTGTAACATGAGTGAAGGATGTCCCCCAACAATGTAGGTATAGGATTCCTGGATATGAAGATCTGGACAACACTGATATCAATAAGCTGATATGGATTAGGGAACAATACCAAGCCATAGACAAGGAGGGCCACAACTTCTTCAAAAGCTCGTAGGTCAAGGGAGTTCCAACATTCTTGGGCCTTCTCAAACAGAAACCTGGCTAAGAACCCTTTGATACCACTTCTAACTTCCCAATGTCCCTTGAGGTCAGATGGTTGTAGGTGCAAGACTTTAGCAATCTCTTCAAGCTTGGGTTCCTCTTCCGTACCGTTGTAGGGTAGTCGATCAAGGATAGGGACCTTCAGAAGCCGGGAGAACTCTTCCAACGTAGGCACCAATTGATAATCCAGGAAAGTGAAACAGTGATGCAGAGGGTCGAAGAACTGGAACAGGACCTTTATCATATCTTCCTCAATGTTGGTGTTGACCAAGCTGATGAGTCTTCCATGTCTCTCACTGAATGAAGAACCCTCGGGAATCCTGGATATAAGTTCCTTAAGCTGAGGAGGGATCCTTACGAGGCTAATCTGAATTGTCTTTCTGCGAACAGTTTCCATGTCCTACAAAACAAGAACAAAGATGAAGATTCGAACCCTTGAAATGGTTAGCCAATGCACATGATGTTGTATGATGTTATGATGCCATGATTAAACATACCACAAATATTCACAAGGGCAAACATGGTAAGGCACACAAGTCACACAAGACAAACCCTTAGAGTTTAGGCCTGCATGGGGTCTGGGTATTACCCTCTTGAAGTTTGGTGGGCTCAACCTGTCCTATTAGAAGTAACCGGGTTCTAAGGGTCCCAATATCACTGAATTGCTTTCATTGTTCATTGTTTCGATTTAGCCACTGAACTGGTGACCGAAATATTCCAGGAAAGCAACCCTCAATTGAGTGTAGTATCGAGTATCAACTAACCTCGGACTGCACCAAAGTCAGTTATCTCACTACCCTAGAAAGGCCAAGATGGTTCAATTAAGGTTCCTAAGGTCAGTTGATGCTTCACGACACCATGCGGCGGCCCCGTACTCTCCTTGACTGAACTCAAGGGTTACCGGTACACACCAAAGTGCCACATCAACGTAGCAGACTGTTTCAACCATGTCGGTATACCCCGCACAGTTCCCTCACAGCCTTGTTGCTACTTTCTAAGAAGGTATCCCCAGATCCGGTTTAGGATCTATAAAACTCCGATACAAAGCCCACAAATGTAAAAGCAAACAAAGCAATCAATTGAAAACAAAGGTGATCTAAACCCTAAGGTAACCCCACTTTTAAGTAAATCCCCAGCAGAGTCGCCAGTTCTGTGATACGGTGGGAGAACTGACTAGTGTTTTGCGTTCGTATTCGCACTTATGCGGTTGAGCAAGAGTCGCCACCGACTTTTTATTTTATCCTAAAGGAAAGGTTAAAAAAGCACAGCAAAAACCTTTTGAGATATTTCGTGGGTTCGGGGGGTAGATTATGAAAAGGGAAGGTATTAGCACCCTTTTCATCCATGGTTATCCATGGGCTCTTAGTTACTTGGTTTTTAGATCACTTGCCTTGATTTTCGATTGCTTGAAAATGGTGTGTGTGTGGGTGCTTTTGAAAATGTTTTTGGAAGAAGATGCCTTGTCTTAGGTAACTAATGTATTTGACTTGTGTTTGAGTGTTTTACAAAAGTGTGTATCTTTTCGAAAAGATGTTTCAAATGTTTTTGAGAGTTTGTTTGAAAGTGTTGTGGATTGTGGTTTTTGAAAAGAAGGCAAGTGTTTTTGCAAGTTGTTCTCAAGTAATTAAGAGTTTTGTCTACCCTATTGTATTCAAAGGTTTTTGTTAGGTTTTAACCCTTTTTAACAATTTTGTTCCACCATTGGAATTGGTGGACAATTTTGCGTTTAGGAAGTTTATTCGGGACGGGCGCGGGTCATCGTATGGACCATGAATGCAATGGTGCCAAGTGTCTTTGGCAATTTGCTTTGAAGGGACTATGATCATTCCGTTTAGGCAACACTTTGAGGGACTTATGATCATTTTGATTTTGTTTTGCCAAAGATTCTCGACGTGCAAGCATGGCCTATTTTGGAAGGCAACATGTGGGATTACCTTAGAGGGTGCAAGTGTGATTGTGTATTGATTTCATGTATTTGTCTTGTATTAGGTTATCTAGCGTTTGATTTTATGTACATGCGAACCCTAGGTCTAACCATGGTATAATTGAAAGCGGTAAATTGCGAAAATGTAAAGTCTACGCTATTACAAATAGTATCCGGGCGTGGGGGTATAAATGTACAAATGGGGATGAGACTTATAGTATCCAATAAGTTACAACCAAATCGAATTTACGATCAAATGTAAATATCGAATATACAAATATAAGATAAACAAATGTGTATAGGGCAATGTGAATGTATTTGTATCGTGTAAGTGTACAAGTATATGAGTATGTGATTATTTACAGGTGCGACAAGGTGACATTAATGTGTATTAGGGTATTTGTTTTGACCTAAATATGTGTTTTAAGGAATCTTTGATTTGTATATTTTTAAATATGTACAAAAGAAATGTGTTTTAATTGAATGCTCAAGTTCTAATTAAATTATGAAAATGATGTTTTTTAAGAAAATATTTCTAGGTGTTAATTATGTATACAAAAAGTATTTTTTTTTTTCATTTGTTATGTACAAATAATATTTTAATTAAGAGAAAGGGAAAAAAGTTTTCAATTTTAATTACATGGTGTAAAATGCTTTTTTGTAGTTTGTGCTTAATATGTACAAAAGAAAATCCTCATTAAATGCTAGGGATTTAAATTGTGTAAAAAAGTGTATTGTTATTTATTATGTACAAAAAAATATATCTTTATTAAAAGAATAAAAAGTATTTTCAATTATATGATAAAAAAATGTATCTTTATTATTTATGTACAAATATAATTTAAATTAGATATTAAGTGTTTTTATATGTTTTAGTATTAATGTATTAGTATAACAAATCTATTAAATTAGAAAAAAGAAACTATATGGTGTTTAGAAATATTAAATGTTTTAACTTAATAAATAAAAAATGAAATAGGTTAATTAATCAACTGAAGAAAAAAAGAGTTGTTTTATATAAGAGGTTTAGAGTTTTTAATGGGCTTTAGAGAGGTCAAAACGGGTTAGGCCCATTGTTCTGAAGCAAATATTTTTTAGGGTTCAGATTTGTTTTCATTTGGGACAAGGCGTTTAGGGTTTGTACAGCGGCGCTCATCTTGGTTTCGTCCTCTTCTCCGTTCGTTGCCTTCATCTCTCCAACCTAGGGCTACTGATTCCCTCCAACCTTCGACTACCGGGCGCCTCCTCCGTCCTCGTCTCTTCACAGTCGTTCAAATAAGACGGCAAGAAAGGTAATAAACTTTTGAACACTCTAAGGTTCTCTTTGATTAATGTCTTTGTATATCCTTATTCGTTGATTATTGGATCTCAATTTGTGTCATTATTATTTCTGTGAGCGACAAAAAAGGGAAGAGAAGGGGTTTATACCTTAGGCTCTTTGGGAGATGGAGATGAGGCGGACCGGAGGCGCTGAGGATGGCCGGTGGGTGGAGGATACACGTGATGATGTACCCTTTGAGCTTCCTGGTACTCTTTATCTTTTTCTTTACCACTGTATGCTTGCCGTTTCTTCTTCCACCCTATGATGAGCTCAGAGTTCTGAGGGGGTTTTGCCTGTATGCTTGAAATGTTGCTTTCTGAGCTTGATGCCTGTGTTGCCTTAAACGCTTTGTTGAAATGCTTGCTTGTGTTGCTTTTACCGCTTCTTCTCTTATTGCCTTGAGTTGGATGCCTAGAGCTTTTATTTTAGTGGCCTTCTGAGATGATGCTTGACGTGTTATTGTTGCTTCTGTGGGTTGCCTTGGTTGCCTTATTCTGCTTGCCCAATGATGAGCACTTCCTCTGAGGGCCCGATGTTTGGGTTCTGGCTTGTGAAGTTGAGTTTGATGATAAGCAGATTTTGAGCTTTGGCAGGTTTGTGTTAAGCTTCAACTTAGATGCATCAGGTTGATGGCTTTGGTATCTCTAGCAGGTTAATGGTTGTTTGGTGTATAGTTTTGGTTTTGACAGTAGGTAAGGGTTTAGATAGGGGTTGAGCTTCAGGCTTGAACTTGGTTTATCAGGCCATTATTTGGCTTGCTTCAGGCCAGGACTTGGTAGCAGGTTTTTGTTCTTTAGGTGTTTTTGGAGGTGTTTATGGTTTTATGCAGTTTGTGCTAGTGCAGGTTGGGAGTTTTGTGCTTTAGCCTTGAACTTGGTTCTAGTTGCTTAGGCCAAGGTTTTTTGTAATGCTTAGGCAGGTTGTGGTAATGCAGACAGCAGGATTCAGGTTTCTTGCCTTTTACAAGTATGATGAGGCTTTCTTTTTGAAATAAAGCTAATGCAGGTCATGGTTATTGCTTGAGGTAGCAGGTTCTGCTCCAGCAGGTTATGTGCTTAGCTTGCATATGCAGGTTTTGGTCCAACAGGTCATGTGTTTAGCTTGCATATGCAGGTTTTGGTCCAGCAGGTCATGTGTTTAGCTTGCATATGCAGGTTTTTGTATATCAGTTTGTATTGGTTTCTCTTCCTATCTATGCCTGCCTAAAGCCTAGAAACCTGCATTCTTCTTTATCTCTCTTTCTTCTAGTACAGTCAAATATGTTAAAATATGTTTTCTACTGTACTTTTAATTCTGAAAGTGGCCATTTGGGAAATGATGAGAAGAAAGTGTCTTGCTTGCTTGCATAACTTTCCTCTGCATATTTTATCTTTTCTTTTGACAGCTTTTGTAGACTTTGGCATTTTGAACTTTCTATACCTTTGCCAAATCCTCTTCATGACAGTTTTGAGTGGACTTTTGGCATTTTGACAGTAAACTGTACTTTTGGCCTTTGTGACATAAAGTAGGAAATTGGATTTTTTTAGTTTGGTTTGAACTTGGGATTGAGTTTGTGCAGTTTGACATTTTGAACTTAGGTATTTTTGACACTTTGCATTTTTCTCAACTTTGCATAAAAATTCTTCCCTCTTTGTGAACCGGGAGAAATCCCGTGATTTGCAGAGAGGGTTAACTGATCCCAATCAGTGGCCCTTAATGATGAATTTCTTCTGTCGTTTATTATTTTATCTGCTTTTTGACTTTTCTCTTTTTCTTTTGCAGACGAATAAAAATGGATGGAGGGGTACTAAATGAAGACTGAAGAATTAGAAAAATAAGATAGTTTTTCTTTTTATTTAATGTTTAAATTAATGTAAAACCATTGTTTGTAATTAAATTATAAACAATAATTGTACAGTTAATTTAAGAATAAATAAAAGTTTCCATTATCCGATTAATTCTGTTTTTCTCTTTATCGTTTATTTATTTATTTAAAACTCTTTGAATTAAAATAATTGAAAAATAAATTTCAATCACTTAATTTAGAATAATAAATAATCTAAATAAAACAACGTCTTAGTAATTGATCAATTAAACCTGGTATCTCCAAAGCAAACCAACAGTTACTCAAAACACTGATCAGGTGCATTCCCTTTTCACTGACTTTCAACAAACACTGTAAATCCAAACTGCGTATTTCTTTTGACTGGCTCAAACAAAACAACATGAATTCAAACCAACTTCCTCTTTTACTGATTAAATCAAAACAATGCGAATTTAACCCGAATCTCGGAATAAACTGCAAAGTGCCGTGGAATTTAAATCCTTCTGAGAATATGCCCACAAAACCTTAATTCCTGATTAAATGCCAACGAACATTCGCCTGATCGCAATTGAGCCAGAATCAACCAAAACCCTAAGCCAATTATTTGAAGCCATCCAGAGTTCTAAAAATCAATAAAACCCTAATTTTTGTTTGACTGACGAGAAAAGTCCGTTTGTCCGATTCTTGAGCCAGTTTGAAAAGTCATGAAACGCCTGAAGCTGAGATTGCTGGTGGTAAGATGCGAGGGCAAATTTTGGGGTACAACAATATGATTTATCATGAAATAGAAGTCTATGTGGATGATATGATTGCAAGGTCGCAAACAGAAGAAGAGCATCCCGATCACCTACACAAGCTATTCGAGAGGCTGAAGAACTACAAGTTGTGGTTGAACCTTAATAAGTTCACATTCAGAGTAAGGTCTGGAAAGCTTCTAGGTTTTGTCGTTAGTGGTAAAGGCATCCAAGTTGATCCTGCAAAGGTAAAATCCATTCAAGAAATTCCAGTCCCCCGTTCTGAAAAGGAGGCCAGAGGTTTCTTGGGTCGACTTAACTATATTGCTCGCTTCATCTCCCACTTAACTGCTACTTGTGAGACAATATTCATACTCCTGAAAAAAGATCAAGTAGTCAAATGGAACGATGATTGTCAAGCTGCCTTCGACAAAATCAAGGAATATTTGAAAGAGCCTCCTATCCTTATGCCTCCAGTTGAAGGAAGACCTTTGATCATGTACTTAAATGTGCTAGAGAATTCTATGGAGTGTGTGTTGGGACAACATGATGAGTCTGGCTGAAAAGAGCATGTGTGATGCGATGGGAGAACTGACTTGAGGTTTTACGTTTATGTTCGCAAATGTTGCAGTTAGCAAGAGTCGCCACCGACTTTTCTTTTATCCAAAAGGAAAGGTAAAAAGCACAGGAAAGACCTTTGAGATGTTTTCTTGAGTTTGGGGGGTAGATTATGAAAAAAGAAGGTGCTAGCACCCTTTTCATCCATGGTTTTCCATGGGCTCTTAGTTACTTGTTTAGATCACTTGCTTTGCTTTGTTTTGTTTGAAATTGTGCTTGGTGTGGTTTTGAAAATATTTTGAAAAGAGGCCATTCGTTTAGACAATCTTTGTAATGATTCTCGTTCGTAAGAATGTATACAAAGGTGTTTGTCTTTTGAAAATGTTTTTCAATGTTTTGTAAGATATTTTGAAATGTGTGTGTGTTTTTGAAAATAGCAAGGATTGTTTTGAAATTGTACAAGTAACTAGGAGCTATCTACCTACTCAAATGTCTTTCTTGTGCATTTTTATTCCTTTGACATTGTTGATTTACCATTGATTTGGTAAACAAACCTATCTTTGGATGTAAATGGGATGGGCGTGGGTCATCGTATGACCATGATAGCAATGTTGCCAAGTATCTTTAGCATTTTGAGGGACCAAGATCATCTTTGTTTAGGCAACCTTTTGATAGTGTCATCGAGGGACTATGATCTTATGATTGTTTTGTTTTGCCAAGATACTTCGCGTGCGTAACATGGCCATTTTAATTTAGGCAACCAAGTGGGAGAAACCCTAAGGGTGCTTGTGTGCAAAGTGTGTCATTTTACATGCTTTTGATTTGTCTTGAATTAGGGTTTTCTATGTTGCTTTGTTTTTGTTCTTGTCATGCAAACCCTAGTTTACTAAGCATAGTATATAAAGCAATAAATTGCGTAAAAATAAACTAAGCTATTACAACAATTGTTATGGGAGGGGGGATACAAGTTTTTGAATGGGGATTTTGCACAAATATAAACCTAAAAATATTATTACAACCCAATCGAATATTGTGCGAATTAAATAAATGTACAAATATTTAAAATGCAATGTAATGTATTTATGTAAAAAAATGTTTTGGTATTGTTTTTTGTATGAGAAAATAATTTAAATTAAAACCCTAAAAAATAAGGAAAAATAGTATTATTTTTGGAGGGGTAAAACCCTAATTTTTTATTAAAAGAAAATAATGTTTTCTATTATTATTTTGTCCATTTTTTGTACAAGAAAATAATAAATAATATTATGTTTAAATATTAAAAATTAAAATGTATAGAAAATAAGTGTTTTTTGAGTAAAAATAATATAATAAAAATATTAAGTATTTTTTATATTGTATTTTACAAATTTATTTAAGAAAATAAAATCTATTATCCTAATAAACTATTTTTTTATGTAAAAAAAAAATAAATAAAAAAAAATAAAATTGCAAAAAATAAAGAAATTATTTTTTAGGATTTTTATCATTTAGAAAAAATAAATAGAAGCTATAAATATAAAAATATGAAGAAAAATGCAAAAATATAAAATAGTAGCCAGAGGGTGTAGTAGTGAATCAGGAGGTGTGAAAAGCAAAAACAAAAAGGGCCCAGGCACCAAAAAGCCCAAGACACTCATCCCTGTCCTCCAGCCATCTCTTCTGCGCGCGCTTCATGGTTCAAACTGTAACTTGCTAATGCTTGCACAAAAACAAAAACTTATAACATGAAACTTATGGAATTTAATCTCACGATTCTAACCATATAAAATTTGTAACCTAACTCTCAAAGATCAGAGAGAATTTTGGGACCCCCAATTCGTGACCTAAAAATTTCATGAACTTCAAGCTTCAAATTCTCACAGCATAGTTAATATAAATGAAAAGTATGCATATGTACAGCTTCACCATGTTATGGAAAACATCTTTTCTTCACAAATCGTGGCTTGAGGATGCTTATTCAGAGAGATAGAGTTCAAGAAAATACCTTTTTCAGTTGGATTTGGATAGAGCAATGTAGGGACTTTAATGGAGGCCTGGGGATTGATTAAGCTTCCTTGAACTTCCTTGAAGCTATTCCAATGCTTAGTTTGTCTTGAGAATGGCTGGAACCTTCTGCACAAGTCAAGCTGCAAGCTTCAAGGTTGAAAATGGAAATGGCTGAAACAAGGGTTACAGAAACAGGGCAAGGGCTTGGATAGCTTTGGTTTTATATGTATGAAGTGTTTCAAGTGTTAAAATGCAAAACGCACGAGTCAAAAATTAGTTGGCTTTGGTTTTGCAGAACTTCTGTGTTTGGACAGAAAAATGGAGTTTTTGAGTTTTAGAGTGTTTCAGTTGTCAAGCAATCGTGTTATGCCTTGCCAAGTGTTTGTGTATTTGTATAGAAATGATACAAAGTCCACCCCTTCCTAGCTGCACAAGTTTTTGACCTTTTGCAACCTTTCTTGCTTTTTAAGTAAAGTGACAAGACCAATGCTAACATGCTTGTCCTTGCTTGCTTGTAACCTGAAATGAACTTGTACAATATGCTTGAGACCTGTATAAATTGCTTGCATTAAAGGGACATGTGTAAATGCTAAAAGTAAATGGTGCATAAAGCATAAAAAAATAAAAGGGCATAAAGTAAAAACAAATTAATAATTAGTGGTTAGTTGGATGACCATCTTGAAACTTGCATTTGGAACTCATTAGATGATTGGTTAGAACCAAAGCCTCTACACAACAAGTTGCATTTGCTTTTTGTCAAGTATATCACCCATTTGGAATCGTCACAAGTTCCATTTAATGATCAACGATGTTTAAGTGATCCGCGTTGACCAAAAGTGTTGTAGATCCATTAGAGGATTGGTAGAACCAAAGCCTCCACACAATGAATCTCAAGGTTATTGGATCAAATTCGAACCGGGACAAAATTTAGGGCTATATTAAGCAATCGTAAGTGGACTTATATAGAAGTTACACCTATTTTAAGGCCAGTCAATAGCAATCTATGCACCATTTAATTTGAGACATGATATAGAGATCATGCTCTAATAACACTTAGTGCAATAAGAAAGGGATTAGATGAAGAGGGGTGAGAGAGAATATACAAACCACTTTTTGAATGGGGATTTTGCACAAATATAAACCTAAAAATATTATTACAACCCAATCGAATATTGTGCGAATTAAATAAATGTACAAATATTTAAAATGCAATGTAATGTATTTATGTAAAAAAATATTTTGGTATTGTTTTTTGTATGAGAAAATAATTTAAATTAAAACCCTAAAAAATAAGGAAAAAATAGTATTATTTTTGGAGGGGTAAAACCCTAATTTTTTATTAAAAGAAAATAATGTTTTCTATTATTATTTTGTCCATTTTTTGTACAAGAAAATGATAAATAATATTATGTTTAAATATTAAAAATTAAAATGTATAGAAAATAAGTGTTTTTTGAGTAAAAATAATATAATAAAAATATTAAGTATTTTTTATATTGTATTTTACAAATTTATTTAAGAAAATAAAATCTATTATCCTAATAAACTATTTTTTTATGTAAAAAAAAAAATAAAAAAAAAAAATTGCAAAAAATAAAGAAATTATTTTTTAGGATTTTTATCATTTAGAAAAAATAAATAGAAGCTATAAATATAAAAATATGAAGAAAAATGCAAAAATATAAAATAGTAGCCAGAGGGTGTAGTAGTGAATCAGGAGGTGTGAAAAGCAAAAACAAAAAGGGCCCAGGCGCCAAAAAGCCCAAGACACTCATCCCTGTCCTCCAGCCATCTCTTCTGCGTGCGCTTCATGGTTCAAACTGTAACTTGCTAATGCTTGCACAAAAACAAAAATTTATAACATGAAACTTATGGAATTTAATCTCACGATTCTAACCATATAAAATTTGTAACCTAACTCTCAAAGATCAGAGAGAATTTTGGGACCCCCAATTCGTGACCTAAAAATTTCATGAACTTCAAGCTTCAAATTCTCACAGCATAGTTAATATAAATGAAAAGTATGCATATGTACAGCTTCACCATGTTATGGAAAACATCTTTTCTTCACAAATCGTGGCTTGAGGATGCTTATTCAGAGAGATAGAGTTCAAGAAAATACCTTTTTCAGTTGGATTTTGATAGAGCAATGTAGGGACTTTAATGGAGGCCTGGGGATTGATTAAGCTTCCTTGAACTTCCTTGAAGCTATTCCAATGCTTAGTTTGTCTTGAGAATGGCTGGAACCTTCTGCACAAGTCAAGCTGCAAGCTTCAAGGTTGAAAATGGAAATGGCTGAAACAGGGGTTACAGAAACAGGGCAAGGACTTGGATAGCTTTGGTTTTATATGTATGAAGTGTTTCAAGTGTTAAAATGAAAAACGCACGAGTCAAAAATTAGTTGGCTTTGGTTTTGCAGAACTTCTGTGTTTGGACAGAAAAATGGAGTTTTTGAGTTTTAGAGTGTTTCAGTTGTCAAGCAATCGTGTTATGCCTTGCCAAGTGTTTGTGTATTTGTATAGAAATGATACAAAGTCCACCCCTTCCTAGCTGCACAAGTTTTTGACCTTTTGCAACCTTTCTTGCTTTTTAAGTAAAGTGACAAGACCAATGCTAACATGCTTGTCCTTGCTTGCTTGTAACCTGAAATGAACTTGTACAATATGCTTGAGACCTGTATAAATTGCTTGCATTAAAGGGACATGTCCAAGGCTCAAGATGGACAAAGTTGCAAAAACTCACCTTTATGAAAATGGCAATGTGAACTTTATGCCTAAAATGGAATTACAACTTGTGTAAAGTTCCAAAAGTAAAGATAAAGCCTTTAACTTATGAGTTTGCATTTAATTATGGAGTGCAAAGTGAGTTTAGGACCTTTAAAGCAAGGTACAAACAACATGGATTGGATTTGCAAGTTGATCTCATGTAAAAAATGGCTTGAACAAACGTGATAAAATACCAACTTCTCTTCTTTGATTCTCCCTAACCAAAAATGATCTTGGAGAGTTCTTGGAAAATTTGGAAAGCTTGAAATGTTCTATATAATCCATCTTTGAAATGAATTTTGAGATACCTCTTGGAACTAGGTGAAAAATGTCCATGAAGTTGGGTCCAAAACTTGCCTAAATTAGGGCAAAATTTCACTAAGTTATTTAGTTCATGGACCTATATTCACAAATTCATAACTTGAGATCCAAGCATCTTTTGGGAAACGTTTGTGAAGCAAAGTTGTAGATTTCATGGAGGAATACAACTTTCATGTTGGAAGTTTTCTTTGAATCAAAATGCATCATGGTGAAAAAGTGGTGGAAAGTTGGGAAAAAAATAAGAAAATTTCCATACTTAGAAAAATTCTAAGTTGTGAAAATTTTCAAATTCAAAACCCTAATTTTCAAAATTGGTTTTCTTGGTGAACAAGTTTCATATTTTGACATATCTTGATGAATTATGACCCTTGGCACTTGATTTTGACCAAAAAGTCAAAGTTTGACTTTTCAATGCACAATTGACTTTTGATTAGTTGATTGCAAAATTCATCTGTCAACCTAATGAACTTGAGATCTTTTGAACCATGTAATTAGGTCAAGATGGTACCATTGAACCCTTGAAATCATGTTTGAACCCAATTGGTCATTGGCTAGGTTAAAAATTCAGAAATCGCCCTTTCTCAGTCAAAACCCTAATTTTGACCATTTTGCCCTTTTGATGATTTGATCAAATTTCTTGAGGAGTTGTGATCCAAACTTGATCAAATGATACATATGAGTCTAGAATGTTGATGTGGATCAAAAATCATGAAGTTTGACTGTAAATTGGCCCTAGTTGACTTTTCCCCCAATACAACTGATTTTTAGGTCAATTGTCCAATTGACTGATCAAAATATGGTTCAAGGCTTGAAACTTAGCATGAGCAATCTTAGGGGTCCAAGATGATGTATGAAAGTCACATGAGGCATTGGTGGTCCAAAAATTCTTATGCAAACTCAAACCCTAATTTTGGGTTATCAGTGCAAGATGAGATGTCTTGAGCTGACCAAACCCTAATCTTGTCTTGAGTCAAAGAAGTCTTGTGAGAAAAATCTTGATAAATGAGAGGGCAAATTTTGGGGTACAAAAACATGCAATATACTACCTGAGCAAAAAGTTTATCGACTATGAAACCAGATATTCACTGCTCGAGAAAACTTGCTGCACTCTGGCATGGGCTGCTCGCCGGCTAAGACAGTATATGTTGACTCATACCACTTTATTAATTTCTAAGATGGATCTTATCAAGTACATCTTCGAGAAGCCCCTCTCTCCGGACAGATAGCTAGATGCCACATGATTCTGACTGAATATGATATCCAGTATACAACATAAAAGGCCATCAAAGGAAGTATATTGGCTGATCATTTGGCCCATCAAGTTATTGATGGCTATCAATCTATGAACTTTGAATTCCCAGATGAGAATATCATGTTAGTGGCCGACTATGCAAAACCTGGACCGTATGACGGACCTAAACAAGGATCCTGATGGACTATGGTTTTTGATGGGGCTTCTAACGCTCTGGGTAATGGAATTGGTGATGTGATAATTTCTCCTGAAGGTTGCCACACTCCTTTCACTGCTAGACTTTGCTTCGATTGTACAAATAACATGGCTGAGTACGAGGCATGCATCTTAGGTTTAAAGGCTGCTATTGACTTAAGGATCAAGCATTTGGATGTATTCAGAGATTTTTCTCTAGTGATCAGTCAAGTCAAAGGGGAATGAGAGACAAACATCCTAACCTTATTCTTTACAAGGAGCTTGTGTTAAACCCAATACCATATGCAACATGGTGGGAGAACTGACTTGGGTGTTTTGCGTTTGTTTGGAATTGTTGCGGATAGCAAGATTCGCCACCGAATTTTCTTTTATCCAAGAGTCTTCATGATGTATGAAATGCATGGCGTAATGATATTCTCAAAATAAATGAGATTGTGCTGTATGCATTTGTCATGTATGTGATATGATGCATAAATATGAAGTATTTGTTGAAATGTAATTTTGTCTTGGAAAATAAATCCTTGACAGGTGCTGGAGAGCTTTGGGAAATTAATTCACGAGCTGGTGTTGGAGAGTAAGTGTATCTTGGAAGAATGTTTCCGCTGGGGATTCCTGTTTTATTGTTTGAGAAGAAATCCGCTGGGGGATGTTGGTTTTGCTTGAGAAGAAAACTCTGTGGAGAGTGTTGATTCCTGCTTGGGGAAAAGAGTTTAGGAGTCTTAATAGTCTGTTGCTCTACTGGGGAGCTATCTCTTGATGGAAGAGAAAGGAAGTTAACAATTTGCTGGGAATGAAGAAGTTAACTGTTATCCAGTTGTCTTCCAGGCTTTGCAGCAACTCATTGGGGATTATAGAAAAGTCTACTAGGGAAGAAGGGTTGTGGTCCCTTGATTTATAGTAGTCGGAGAGGCAAACTCGAGCTGGGGAGTCTGTAGTTTGTTGGGGAACTAAACCTTGTTGCCAATCTGTTGGAGAGGTGTTTTCCTCAAGCAGAAACTCCTCGAGGATTCTTGAGATCAACTCAGTTGGGGAGATGTTTTCCGGAGATTAAAGCTTTGGCTGGGGATTGCATAAATCCAATGAATTTGGTCTTTATGGGTTTTGGACCCTCATTTGTGAAGATTATTCTGTGGGGATAACCTTATAAAGATGACTCTGTGGGGACTTGACTGGGGATCACCTTATGAAGGGGATTTCGTGGAGATTTGTCACTGCCCCAAGTAGCAAGTGTTGTAGCATTGCCAGAAAAATATTTGCCTGATCGTACGTAACCTTTTGTTAGAATTTATGTTCAATGCCCCAAGTGATTCAGATACAGACCTGCCCCTGGTTATTCAGCATTTCTTGAGAGATTTCTTGGAATTTTGACTTGACTGCCCCCAGACGAGTTAGACGGTGACATGTCATGCCCCCTCGCTTATAGGAGATTTGTCATTGGAAGTGTCATCCCATTTGAAGTGATTTTGTCTACCGAGAGAGTTTTTGTTCGCTGGATATTCGTCGTGTGAATTTCTCCGCTGTCAAACAATTATCCATATGCAAACAACGATATTCAAATAATGCAAAGTTTATGCTTGTCTTGAAGTTTTGAAAATGAATTTTAGAAGATATAAGAACTTTGTAAGAATGTGAATTCAAATCAGGATTTAGAGTAAGCCTTGCAGGAGTCAGGATACCTTTTGTAACAATATGCTTTCAAACTAACCCATGCTTCAATTAGGCCTTTTGAAGTGTTGTAGCGTGGTTTGGTTCACGGTTTAAGAAAAAAAGGATAAGGCTCAAAGTTTATTTTTACCCAACCTGTTCTTCGTGATGTTCTTCAGTCCTAAACTCAGTTATTTGTGCGTTTGAACTCCAATTGAGTTTGAAATGATGGTTCAGATGTTTGGAAGTTTATTTATTGGAAGGAAATCATTTTTGCAACACTTTTCATGTTGTTAAGGATTTGTAGTGACCCCTTTTTTATTTTTTATCCTGGATTTTTGCCTGACTGTTCTTGTTTTGAGATTACAGTCAGCGGGATGCCCCAGTTTTTCTTAAGTCTCCTTCGTAAGTTTTGACTCAGTGGGCTTTTTTTTGGGAGATAATGTCTGCCTAGCTTATGGGATGAACCATTACCGTCTTTTGATTCCAGAGGAATGTTTTTGATGTCATTCGTTGTATACAAAGTGAAAGTTTGCGACTGAACGCGGGTTTGAATTAACTGAGAAACTACCCTACCCCAGGTTTTGATTAAAGGTTTCAATTTGTGTAAAAAAGGGAAACTCCTACTTCTTTGGCTCAAAGGGGTTGACTAGGGATTGTCCTCCTTATAACTTTAGTGTTTAGGAATTGAAACAAACCCATGTACATCGTCAGCAAGGTCTATTCAAAAGCAAACTGTATGAGATTATGACATTGTTTTCGTCATCCTCCCTCTAAAGGCTTGCAACTTTTGAAACAAGAGTTGAATATTATAAAAGGAGTAAAGACAGCACAATTTAAATATAATGAAAACAAATGGATGAATTCAAGACAAACATATGGGATGCATTAATGAAACAGAGTTTAACATTAATAGATAAATGTTTGAATAAAAGAAATTACAATTCAAAATTCAAAATGAACTGGAACGCTCATAGATTTGGCATGGGAGTGGTGATCACGTTGGGAGTCTCTGGAGGGTCGAACTCGATCTCCTTGGCGTCAATCATGTTTTGAATCTTATATTTCAGCTCCCAACAATCATTAGTATCATACCCAGGACTTCCAGAGTGATATGCACATATTGCATCAGGATTGTAGTTAGGAGAAGAAGTCTTGGGGTTTGGATGAGGTCCTATCAATATAATAAGATTCATATTCAACAAGTGTTGTAGTGCTTGAGACAGCGACATGTTAATGTTGGTAAACTGTCTTTTGGGCTCGTCTTGCCTTCGTTGATTTCCCCTTTGTTGTTGTCACCGTGATGCAGGACCGGAGATCAGGACCACCCCCACATGTTGGTCGTGGTTGCTCTTGTTATGTCCCTTTTGGCCGTAAACAACATTGGATTCTTTCTTCCCACTGTATGGATTTTTCTGAGTATCAGAGGATGTAGATCCTTAGATCTTTCCGCTTTTGATGCCAACTTTGACTCTTTCGCCAATCAGTATTAGCTTAGTGAACCCGGCCGAGGAGCTTCCGATTAGGTGATTGAAGAAAGGTCCCGTCAAAGTTCCCATAAATATGTCAATCAACTCCCTGTCAGTTAAGGGTGGTTGCACCCTTCCATCCAGGTCTCTCCATTTTTTAGCATATTCTTTGAAGCCTTCGTTGGAACGCATGGCCATACTCTGTAATTGCACACAAGTTGGTGCAAGATCAGCATTGTATTGGTACTGCTTGTAGATAAAAACAGCTAAGTCCTCCCAGGTATGAATGTTGGTTCCTTCTAACTGATAGAACCACTCTAGTTGAGTGCCAACCAAACTTTCTTGGAAGAAATAGACCCATAGCTTCCAGTCAGCAGCGTGAGGCTGAATCTTGCGAACATATGACCTCAGATGCATTTTAGGACAAGAGATCCCATCATACTTGGAAAAGGTAGGGATTTTGAACTTTGGTGGGATGTTCAGAAGGGAGTTCTTTCTTTAAAATTCATTGATACAGACCATCAATTGACTGATATCTTTATAAAACCCCTTGCCGAAGATAAACTCATTTTCATTCTAAAGCACCTGAACATGGTTATGTGTCCAGAATGAAAAATGTGTGATCTCAGAATGTAGCTTTCAAGAATGGGAAAATGAGCTTCTATGGCTTAATTTGTTTTTGTGGCTTATGGGATGTGAGGCTTATAACAAGTGAAGTTCTTGTATATTAGAAGTATCCATGGTCATAATATTCTCTTGAGAATGCCTTTGTCTGCTGGAAACTAAAGAGTTTACTTCATTAAATGAAGTGTCAGGAAAGTGAAAGGTTGGAAATTCAAAATAAGACAAATGTACTTTCTGAAGCACACCTAGTACTTTATGTGACACTTTAGGAGACGAGATAATCTTGTGCTAAGATGAAAATCCTCACGCTTTACCCCCTGTCAGAATTTTTACCTTTTTCAAAGTAAGTTTAAAAGTATACTATTTAAGTAACTGTTAGATACAAATTTCTGTTAAAAATAAGAATTTGAATCACCCTTGCTTGTACCCAACGAAGATGAGGCTCTAAAGAAACAAATCATCTTGGTCCCAAATGTTTTCTACCCTTCCTATGAATATGACGCTGATCCTTTTCAATCTCTTTCTTAGCTGCCTTATGATCTTCTCCTTCTTTGAGAAAGAAACCACTCAGATGAATGTTGCTTGGTTTATCTCTCATTGGATATCCAAGTTGGCGGCATGCAAGAACAGGATTGTAGTTAATACCTCTCTTTGTACCAATAAAAGGTACATTGGGGAAACTATCACAACTATCAATAATCTTCACATCATAATAAGCCTAATGATACCAATCAATGTCAAAATGAGTGAGAGCCATAATCTTTGGTGCCCAACAATGTTCCTTCTTGATATCCCAAAAAGCAACAGACCAAGGTAATTGAGAAATAAACCACTGATATAACAACAGTGTGCAAAAAATGATCGCCCTTTCCTGATAGGAATTCTGAAGATGGATGGAATAATAAGTATCTCCTAGCAGCGCAGTGACTGGATTCGCAATCAGAAAGATCCTAATGGCATTAACATCCACAAATTTGTCGACGTTAGGAAACAAAAACAACCCACAAGCAAGAAAAGCAAAGATAGCCTCAAAAGCAATTGTACTCTTCATTTTGGTGAAATAACGAGCTTTCTCCAATAGAAACTGAGCAGGTAAACCTCTGATTCCTCCTTTGGTAGTCTTGTTAGCCTCAATCTTAGACTCCTTCAAGTGAGTTATGGTGGCAATCTCATGAGACTTTGGCTCTCCTTCCAAGCCGGTGAAAAGAACACAATCAATAATAGGTAAACCAAGTAGGTAAGAATACACCTCCCATGTGGGAATCAACTGATAATCATGAAAAGTAAAACACCGGTATAACGAATCATAGAACTGGACCAATGTATAAAGAATACACTCCTTCATCTTAAGCTTCATAAGAGGGACAATAGCTCCATACTTCTTCCAGAAATCTGTTGGACTCTTAATTTCAAGAATCAAACTCATCAGTTCCTCTATCTTAGGATCCTTGAAACTATAATTTCGAGTCTTTCTCCTTCCAAAATACATGGTCAAAAGAGTACCTGAGATATTTGAAAAAGTCAACCTTAAGTTCCTTGAAAAATTGTTCAAAGAATGCTCATGGGTGCATGAATGCATGATGATGCAATAATCACACACAAGATCACAAACATGGGGGTTCATAGGTTCAACGTCACAGACACGAAGTCAAAGGTACTACCCACAAGGTAAGCACTAATGGTTTATCATCTTTCGAACAAGGTTCTAAGGAAATCCCATAGTCTACATTCTTCCTTCGGATATTACCAACGTCCCGATTAGCTCGGTAATTAGCAATATTCTCAGGAAAAACTTGTATGAGTGCAACATCGCGTGACAACTACTTCTAGATTGCTCCGTTATAGTCTTCGCACTACACCTAAAGGCCAAGATAGGTTAAGGGTTCTATGGCTTCTCAGCTTCACAATCTCCCATGTCGAAAGTAGCAATGTCTTCCCGATTGCTTAGTAAACAAATACTACAGTCAAAGGGACCTCCACTGAGTGGGGGATCTCATGTCTCCTTTTTAAGAATTATTCCCTCAAAGTTAACATGACTATACCTCCCGTCCTATCTTAAGTTTTTCGAAGTCTGGGTATAAGACTTATAAGAGATCATCATACACCCTGAAAACCAGGAAAATCCAGAAAAACATATATACAAATATACAATAGATATAGCATATACACAAATAAACAAAGATAGGCTCAACCCACTTAGAGATGTGGTCCCAATGAAGTTTCCAGTTTTCTGTAGCAGTAGAAATGTTGAGATTAATCCATTGGATTAACTTACCTCGCACAAATCAAATAAAAATTGCCACTGCGCTTTATTGTTTCCAAAGGAAGTGGTAAAAGAGTGAGTAAACCCAAAAAAGAGGGGGGAGAATTTAGGTACGGGGGTTGGTTATGAAAAGGGAAGGTATAACACCCTAAACATATATGGTACTCCGCATGAACCTCTTTGAAAATCTATGTATTTTGGCTATAAAAGGTGTATACAAAATAAGATGGTGGAGTTGAGAAAATAAGTATTTTTTATAATTTTCATCCGCCACGATTGCGAACCATTAGTGCCTACGTACCACCCTTCATGCAATAGGAGATCAGGGTACTCGTAGTTCACCTCAAAAAATTTAAAACACATGTGTGTTAGTTAATTTTAAGAGAAGAGACATTATTGTCATATCTGAGTGGAAAACATACTTACTACCCACGATTATGAGAAAAGAGAATTTGCATCATCTCAAAGTGGAGGATATAACTTGGATTTTAAAATCAACAAAGCCTCACTCAACACCCAAGTGGAAAATATCTCACTTCACTACATATCGTAGAAGTATAGTAGCTTGCGTCACTATAAAAATCGACAAGAGTCCAATCTTTTGAGAAAAGTTTTGAAGTAAAAAGCCAAAGTGGAAAAATGTTTTGAATGAGGTTAATGACTTTTAGTCTTGAGAAAGATGTCAACTTATGGTTAAATTGATTAAAGTTTAATTAAGAAAATATTTTTGAAAATGCATGGACCTAAGTCCAAGTTTACTATGAAAGCGGTTCAAGTTAAAAAGCAAGAAGAGTTTTGAAAAGGAGGGAGAATATTTTTAAAATTAAAGAAGATAGGAGGAGATGAAGGGACTATCCTAAAGCATAATATAAGAGCCAAGGAAAAGAATGATCTAACCAATGAGAAGTCAACACCTGGCATGATAAGTCAATATAGATTTCTCATCCTTTGGATTGAAACCAAACAAGCAAAAATACTAAACCTCTAAGGAATACAAAGCTTCGGATGAATTAAGAACCAAGAAAAGTATTCATTGATAAAATTTTTCCATAGTAACAATTGTATACATAGGAATTCTCAATCACACACAAAGCAGGAAAATCAGAATAATCCGCACAAAAAAAAAATTCAAACCAATGCCTTGGGGTTTACTCCAAGGATTTCAGAAGATCTTCACAAAAGTATCAACCAAAGATCACAGAGTTCCGAGGTCTCATGGCTTCTAATCCTAAGTCTCAGGAATCCATAACTCTATAGTGCTAGGGATAGTAACCAGATAGTCCAAGTAATCTTAAAGATTTTAATGTTCAAGTTGATTATTAAGTGTCTTGAAAAGAAAAAAAAACTCAAGTGAGCAAAGATAAAAATGACATAAAAATAAATGATCAAGTGAGAACAAGGAAAATAGCTTGAGATGTAAATGCTAAAAAACATAAATGATACATAAAAGTAAAGGCACAAAATAAAGGTATAAAGTAAAGTTAATTATTAGTGAATTAGAAGTTAGAAGTCAAGTACAAAAGGTTAGTTGAATGACCATCTTGAAGCTTGATTTCAAAAACTCATTAGAAGATTGATAAAATCAAAGCCTCTCATCAACAAGTTTCAATTGCTTTTTCTCAAGTATATCATTCATTTCAAGTGGTCAAAGCAACCACATATGATCAACGATGTTCAAATGATTCACTTAGACCAAAATTCATGAAGTTCATTAGAGGATTGATAGAACCAAAGCCTCCTAACAATAAACTTCAAAGTTATTGGATCCAAGGTTTCAAATTAAACATACTTGCAAACATAAGTTTGGACCACAAATGGTCATTTTTCAAATTGGGACAAATTTAGCGCTATATTAAGCAATCGTAAGTGGACTTATATAGAAGTCACACCTAAAAACATGTATCATAAGTAAAAACAAGAAAGGGATAAGATGAAGAGGGAATGGATTTGGTGGATTTGGTTTTTTAACCTATCAACACCCAAGATCCAATGAAATTGAGGAACTTGTCCCAAAATAAAACCCAACTGTCTCCAAATCAGGACCAACCAAAAAAATAAGAAAATATATTTAATATAAAACAAAATTTAAATGATTTAAAAAGGAAATAATTGGTAAAATACACAACATGTATTAAAACACCAAATAAAAATCCTAAAAAAATATCAGAGGTCATAGATGAGTTAGCATGTGTTGACAAAAAAATTTAGAATTTTTTAAGTCAAAAATTATTTTTAAAATATAAAGAAATAATAAAAATAAACCAAAATTTGTAAAAAATAGTAAAATCAAAAATAAAAATAAAATGAGGTCACCAATATTTGTCAAGAGGTCATTGGATCCTTCCATATTTTTTTTCAAAATTTTAAAATCAAGAAAAGTATTTTTAAACAATTAAAACAAGTCAAATAAAGTGAAAAACCACAAAAAATACCAAATCACAAAATAAAATTGTAAAGAAATAAGAATAAGAAAGATAATATTTGAAAAAAAATTTGTGAATTTTTTTCATAATTTTCAAGTCAGAAATGAAATTTTTATGATTTTTTGAAATTTAAAACAATTTAATATAATAAATCAGAAAATAAAATAAAACCAAAAAATATGGGTCATCTGATCATTGTCAAACGTGTTAATAAGCAGATTTGAGGGACCTGGTGCACTGTGCATGTTATGGTCCTTATGGAAAAATACACAAAATCAGTAAAAGACAAACCAATGAAATTAAAACAATTGTCACACAATCATTGGTTGAAGAACGACACGTAGGTCGTCTTAAACCTCTAGACCCCAGTGCATTGGGTTTTTATGAAATTCTTCAAACAAAATTGTTTGAAGCTCAAAATGGAATCATTGGATTTGTCTCTTCCAGACGATCCTAACCTCACCCTCGCGAAAAATTTCTTTAAACCATAGCTCATTAGATTTGAGAAAAACCAATGAAAAATTGCAAAACTAAATTTATAAATAAATGCTTAATTCTTGATGGAAATGAAAACTAAAAGAAGCATGAGAATCAGAAGAAGGATGACAACATGTTAGTAACTTGTTTGGATCAATTTGGTTAAGAAAACTACCTGAACGAAGCTCAAAAGGTTTTCTTTGAAACTGAAATTTTGTAGCTTGATTTATGGCTCGAATTACTTGGTTTAGGTAATGGAGAGTTTGTACGAGAGTTAAGAAAGAAGAATCAGAAGAAAATTTGAGGTGAGAAGGCTTGAAATTATGAAATGAATTTTCAAATTTCAAGCTTCGAGTGAGACTTTGACAGGGTAATTATGGCTATCTAAGCTTGAGAAATGAATGGAATATGTCCCTCTATTTATAGGAGAGTGAATGGCAATGAGAGTTGGAAGAAATAGTGAGGTTTGGAGGGAATTTTTTATGCAACCCGAAAATGAGAAAGGTGTGACTTGCAAGTTCTCAAAACTCACTCAATTCATGCGTTTTGATACTTAAACAAGTATGAGCAAATTTTTTGAACATGTTTAAGTGAAAAACATGGACAAAATTGGTGTTTAGAAGCCACATTATGAAAATCAAAATATGACTTTGGAGGAAAACTTCAGTTTCAAAGTACTGACTTTGCAGCCATGGTGCATATAACTCATAAGGCTTTATGGGATGATTCTTGAAGCATTTGAAAGATATCACAACAAACTTCACAGTGTGCCAAGAAAGGTAGCATTTGGTTATCTGAGCTGAAAGTTATGATCAATTGAAAATCGTGAAAAATAAACTGACTTTTGTACTTAGAAATATTTCTAAGTGTTGAACTTCAAAATAACCTATAATGTTCTTCAAAATTACATGCCCTTCCACTCAAAATTTGATCTTGATCCTTGAAGATGAAATGAAGTAGACCCTTTGAATGGAGTTATGGAATTGAGATCACTCAAAAATCATAAAGATTTAAAGAGTTATGGTCTTTAGAAGATGATGAACAAATTTGGGGAAATTTACAAAAGACCTATAATCTTTTAAATTCTTAAACAACTTCCCAAGCATTTTTAAGTCTTGCATATTGAAACAAATTCGTAATAGACATACCAAAGATTATTGTGAAAAAGAATGAGCTCAATGAGATAAAATATAATCAAGTTATGATCATTTGAAGTCAAACACTAAGATTCAAAGGCTTTTCAAAGGGACTTGTAATCTTCTACAAACTTAAATGGTCCTCCATTCAAAATTAGCCTTAGGTCCTTGAAAATAATATTTTAAGGACCCTTCAAAGAGAATCATGGCTTTGGAATCATTTAAAAATCACAAAATTTGAGCAAGATATAGTCTTTGGGAGTCAGCAAAACCTAGCTTAGAAAGTGTCAAAATGACTTGGAACCCCTTTTAACTTTTGATGATTTTCCTTGTACAATTGGATCTTGTCAAGTGAAGAGATGTTGTTGTAGATGATGGTAAGAATCCATAGAAAAAATAACCAACTAAAAATATTGAAAATTGAGAGAGTTATGCATTTATGATCACTGAATCAAGCACTTGCTCAATTAGGTCAACCTTGTTGAATCAACCTTGAATCTTTTTTATATTCTTGGCAAAATAAAACATCATGGATCACATTAGGCCTTGAAATTGTGTTATCTTGAAGCACACTCAAAGATGGAGCTTGAATCTCAATGAAATTTGTTGAAGAAGACATGGAGATAAATGTAATTGCAAGCTTCTCAAGTCATATTTAAAGCATTTATTTTGATGAAGACAACATGGATATCAACATTCAAAGGATGTGCAAAAAGCTTATCAACATCATATAAAAGTCTTGAAGATTAGAAGAAGAATTATTGAAGAATCATCAAATGTCAAAATGGTATAAATAATTCTTAATCTTGAATATAGATGTTCACAAAAATATGCATTCATCAACATATACATATCCCATAATTTTAACATCAAGAAAAACTTTCTTTGAAATATTTCTCAAAAAGAATTTTTGAAAATAACCCTTTAGGAACCGGTTCCTCACTAACAGGGAACCGGGTTCCAGACTTATTCAAAAAACATGTCCCTGGTTTTTGTACCAGGAACCGGGTTGTACCAATAGGGGAACCGGTTCCTGCGTAATATTTTTTGAAATCTGACTTATAACGTTCACTAAGAACCGGGTTCTGTCAGTGTCGGAACTGGTTCCTAGCGAACCAGTGCAGTTTTTCTTTTGGTTTTTGAACATTTTTTAAGTGGTATCTTTTCATGAATGCATTGCAACTTTTCATATGAATTGGCATGAATGAAGAGGTTCTTGTGACTTTATAAAATGCTGCAGATTTTCTTATTTCAAAAAAAATGCTTCAATTTTCAAATTAACAAATATACTTCTTCAATAAACAATTTTCTCATTCACATTTGAATTCATACTTTCATGTGTTCATAAAATTTTGTGAAACTTGCCATATACACTTTCATTAAATCATTACAAGTTTCATACATTGTGAACATTTATATACATTGCTTGAGAATTGCTTTTATCTTGAAGAAGAAGATCAATTGAAGATTGATAAAGCTCTCCATATATTTCAAATCAATCATTGTATTACTTAAAGAAATTATTCCCTTACTATCCAGGATTGTTGGAAGTAAGTGTTGTGATTTGAAGAGGATTGTTCTTCATTCACATTAGTGTTTGTTTGGTCTTAAAGGTGTTAAGAACCTTTGATTATCCTATAGGTTAGATAGTAAACATAGGCTGTACAATCATTCTAACTATAGTGAAATCTCTTTCGTGTTGGAAAGGGGACTGGAGTACTCTCGGATTGTGAGGGGAACCAGGATATATCACCGTGTTCTTTACTTTTCCGCATTTATCGCTTTCATCACCATAATAAGGAAAAGATAAAGATATAGTCAAAACCTTAAAACACTTAACCAAAAATCACACCAAGTATTCTCATTAAACCGAATAAATTTTTATAGACCTAATTCACCCCCCCCCCCTCTTAGGCACTTTGAGACTTACAATAAACACATGAACCTATGAATCTTCTTGATGAATGCCACCATCAACATTGAGGAAAACTTTACCTAAATAAATTGAGAGACCTTTGAACCATAAACTTTGATATCATAGAAATATCCCTTGAAGAACCATTTGACTGAGGACCATCCCTCAAAACCCTAGGTTAAATGGTGAGATGGATGCAGTTGTGTCATCATCTACAATGTGAACATTCAAAGAAACACACACACACACACACACACACACACACACACACACACACACACACACACACACACACACATATATATATATATATATATATATATATATATATATATATATATCTTGATGTTAGTTAAAAGAACACATGTACAAGATACACACTTCAAGGTGCTTGGTGATCCCTCAAGAGCAAACTTAAAGATAGGATGAAGTAGAAAGGAGAACCAACCTTAATGTGTGTGTTGTACCCCAAAATTTTCCCTCTCATTTCTTAAGAAATCTCTCATAAGATCTCCATTGATTCAAGACTACACAAGGTTTGATCAGCTCAAGACATCTCCTCAAGCACTGACAACTGAAAATTAGGGTTTGAGTTCTCACAAGGACAATTGGACTTTCAAGGCTCCATATGACTTTCATGGATCATTAGGAACCTTCAAGATTGTTCATGTCAAGTTTCAAGTCTTGGATCACATTTTTGCTCAATCAATTGATCAGTTGACCTAAAATCCGCTGTATTGGGGAAAAAGTCAATTGTGGTCAATCTATAGTCAAACTTCATCATTTTTGATCCATATAAAAATTATTAACTCATATATGTCAATTGATCAAGTTTGGATCACAATTCCTCGAGAAATTTGATCAGCTCATCAAAAGGGCAAAATGGTCAAAATTAGGGTTTTGACTGAGGAGGTTCAATTTTTGACTTTTGACCTAACAAATGACTTATTGGTTTAAGACATGATCTCAAGGATTCAAATACATAATTTTGACCTAATGGCATGGCTCAAAACATTTCTCAAGATCAATTGATTGATAATCGAATTTCAGTCAACTAGTGAAAAGTCAACTGTACACTGGAAAGTCAAATTTTGACTTTTTGATCAAAATCAAGTTTCAAAGATTACAATTCATCAAGACATGTCAAAATATGAAACTTGTTCACCAAGAAATCAAAAAGTCAAAATTATCTTTGAAAAGTCAAAATTCTAAGACTTAGAATTTTTTCTAAGTGTTAGAAAGTTCATATTTTTCACAACTTTGTGCCAAATTTCCACCATGATGCAAGATGATTCAAGGGAAACTTCCAACATGAAAGTTGTAGATCTCAATGATATCTAAAACATTTTAGGGCAGAAATTTTTATATAAATGCTTGGATATCAAGTTATGAATTCATGAAGATGTGCTCATGAAACTAAAAAGACTTAATGAAATTTTGCCCTAGTTAGGCAGAATTTTGACCTAAGTTCATGGCAACTTTTCATCTAGTCCCAAATTTAATTTTCAAAAATGTCCAACATAAAGGTTGTAGGGGATGTTACAAGCTTTACAAAATGTCCAAGAACTCATTGAGATCATACTTGATCTAGGAGAATCGAAGGCCAGAAGTTAGGGTTTCAAACATGATTTACAAGGCATATTTTGGATGAACATGAACCAAATCCATAGCCATGCTGCATAATCGTCACTTTGCATGCCTCAAACTTGTTTGTAACTCATTAATTTAATGTTTACACAACTAATGGATCAATTGTCCAATTGATTCAAGCATTGTCCAAAGCATTTTGCCATTTTAGGGAGAAAGTAACATATCCATTCTTGTAAAGCAAGCTTTATGCACAAAGTCAGCTTCTTGAACTCATAACTTGTTCTCTTTAAGTACACTCCATCCACAAAGTCAGAATCAAGCTTGTCTAAAGTTCAACCACTCTACAATAGCATGGTACAAGGCATGGAAACTTGTTTTGTCAAGGAAATCACATGTTGAGCTTAAACATGAAAATTCAAATTCTGACTTGTTGTGGCACACAAAACCTTTTGCTTATAAATAGAGACACTATTTTCAAGCTAAGACATGAATGATAAGACCTTGAAACTCTCTCAAACACTCACAAACCAGAAATTGCTCAAAAACACCATTGATACAGAATTCTGACCTTGAACTTGTATCTCTTATTTCCCTCATGCATTCTCCCTCAAATTTATTTGCAAAGCTTCTATACCTCAAATATAGTCCATCCTTGTCCTTGTTCTAGAACTGTAACACCATTTTCATCAACCTCCATAACCAAAAAACATAGTTTAAAAGTTGACTTCTCCAGACCATTCCAGCCATCCATAGCTCAAGCTAGGCATTACATTAGCTTCCTGGGAACTTGAGGAATCTAACATGATCATCACAATTCCTTGAAAGCAGCTCCAACTCATTTCACGATTTCCTGTTTTGAGGTATTTTTTCTGAACTTCTATCTCTTCATACAAGCATCATTTGATTCTGATTTGTGAAGATAAAACGTAGATATCATTGCACTGAAGCTGTACATATTCATAGTTTTTATTTATATGGCCTGACCTTAGAGAATTTTAGGTTTGAATCTCTGAAAAAAGTTAGGTCAAGATTTGTTACTTTTAGAAATTCTTGCTCATCTTTGAGAATTAGTTTAAGTTATTTACATATTCAGATTCGTGGTGAAATTTCTAACAAGTTTGATGTTGGAAGTTTTGTGAATGGATGAGAAATGAGTGAGTTACAGAGACCCTGGTTGGAGGTTGAAGATGAAGTTCATTTCTGAACTTGTTTTGTATTATATATTTATGGTTTTGCTTATATTAACGAATGTACAGCCACCCTAGTGGTAAAGGCAGCGCGCGTTTATGGTCAAGGTCATGGGTTTAAGACCCAGCGCTGCCTTTTGTCATATTTTTCCACATTTTCTTCCTTTTGCTATAAACCAAGCGTGATGGGCCTCCAGTACTGGGTCCTTACCATTTTTGTTGATTCTCACCCCCCTGCCTTCTTGCTACAACACATGCCCAACCTTTTTTTATTTTATTTTTCTGATTACAAAACACCATTGGGCCAGGCTTCAAAACAGTTTCTTTTAACAAACTCCCAAATTCCATTTCAAACCCCCCTGACTTTTATTTTGTTTTTATTTATTATTTTATTATTATTATTATTATTATTATTATTATTATTATTATTATTATTATTATTATTATTTATTAAATCAAAAATCCAAAAAATATATTTTATTTTATTTGCACTTTACATACTTATATTTTATTTTCTTTATAAAAGATAAAAAATATTCTCTTAAACAAACTTAATTTCTTTTTCTTAATAACTTAATAATTAGATTTAGGTTTATTTATTTTCTTTTTATTTAAAATTAACTTAGAATTTAGGTTTCTTTTAATTAATTAATTTCCATACAATTTTTATTAAACTTAAACCCTTTTTCTAAAAAACCCTAAAAAATGCTTTCAAATTTAATTTATTTTCTTAATTAGTTTAGGTTTAATTTTATTTATCTTATTTAATAATTTTATTTTAAATAATTAGGTTAAAATCCTTTCCTCAAAAACCAAACAAAATCCTTTTCCTTTCCATTTATATCCTTGTATATTATATTTTCATTTCTTGTACATTATTCAATATTCAATATGGTTGTAATAGATAATTAGGTTTAATTTCTTGCAAACCCCATTTGTAAATTTGTATACCCCATCCCCCTAATGATGTAATAGCGTAGTAAATTTACTTTCCGCAATTTATCGCTTTCATATAAATGCTAGTAATTATGGTTTGTATGGAAAGATAAAATTAACAAGTAGATAACCTTAATCAAAGATTAAATGTATGCAAATCAAAAACACTATTCACACATGCACCCTTAGGGTAATTCCACTTGTTGCCTTACAAAAATGGTCATGTTACACATGTGGGATGTCTTAGCAAAAACAATAAAAAATACAAGATCATAGTCCCTCGATGATGCTACAAATGCTGCCTTTCAAATTATCTTAGTCCCTCAAAGAGAAATACTAAGACCTCCTACAACATTGCTATCATGACTATACGATGACCCACGACCGTCCCTTTACATCCAAAGATAAGGCTTCTTACCAATCAATGGAGAGATAGCAATACCAAAGGAAGGAAGAAATGAACAAAGACTTTTGAGTAGGTAGATTGCTCCTAGTTGCTTGCTTTCTCACTGTTGTACCCCAAAATTTTCCCTCTCATATTTCTCTAAACATTGCAAGAAAAATCTCCAAGTGGCTCAAGATTGCTCAAGAGTTGGACATTCAAGCTACCTCCTAAGGCAGTCAACCCCAAATTAGGGTTTTGTGTTGCATCAAGATCCTTGAGTCCAAATGACCTCAAGTGATCCCCAATGTCCTAATATGTTCTCAAGGTCATCCATGTCAATTTTCAAGCCTTGCGGAGGATGTTTGGTTAGTCAATTGCTCAAAGGGTCCAAAAATCGACTGTGCTAGGGCAAAAGTCAACTGTGACCTACAAACAGTCAAACTTCAATATTTTTTGTCAAAATTCTCATTTGGAAGGATATTTCATCATTTTATCAAGGGTTGATCATGATTCATCATGGATTGCTCAAAATTCATCAAGAATCAAAAGTTGTTAAATTAGGGTTTTACAAGAAAAGTCAACTCAACTTTGACCAAGCATAACTTTCTCATACTTTATGATAAATGACCCATCTAAAGCTCATTTTGAATAGAATGTAATTTACTACAATCCATCTTCATACCCCAATATAAGAAAATGCACTCACAAGAAGTTATAAATTTGGACATTTTAGGTCATTTTTGAAAGTCAACAAAAGCACCTTTTTTTTCCAAAGAATATAACTTGAGAATGGAATATAAAAATGAGATTAGACAAAAAGGGTTGCTTAGAGGACATCTAAAGCTTTCTAGAAAGTCTAAGAACATCTCCAAAAGTTCAAAATTGAAAAAGTTATGCATTGTTGAAGTTGGGCATTTTTGCAAAATTGCCAAAAGTCAACTATCCCCAAAACTTCAAATTTTGTCAAATGGGTCCATTCTTTTCCACTTGATTTGAACTTGCCACATTGCACACTTGTCCTAGCTTCAGCCTTGAGATCATATTTCTTTTTTATTATTTTATTTGATTTTTTATTGAATTATTTCATTTTAAATCAAATTAAATCATGTAAAATCCAAATATTGATTACTTGAGATCTTTTTGGTTGTTTTAGGTCTTAATCATCATCATGATCAGCATCAAATTCGTATCTCATCATATCATGTACAAAAAGATGGATTTTTTACAAATTAGGTAAGCTTTCAAAAGTGAATCAAATCAAATATTTTATGCATTGATGTGGAAGATTCAAGGCATATTTGTTAACCTAATGCATTCCACATTACATAAGCAAGAGAGGCACACGAACTTGAGGGCTAGAGGCTGCAAGAACAGAAAGAACAAAACTTGGAAAAGTGGTGAAAAAGTGTGAAACCAAAATCATACTTTGAGGCGTTTTCAGAAGCAAAGCTTGATACCAATCGATTGCGGGGTGTCTACTCAACCTTCTGGGATCCAAAGCACGCATTTTTCAACCTCCTAGAGCGCTGTAAGTATCACGCGATCCTCTTCTGAATTTGATTTCGTATTTCAAAAATCATGCATTATTACAAAGAATCAATGGCATATTTGTAACCACCAGATCATTTCTAAGCTTTCTATATTATTTGATTTCGTTTATCTGCTCTGTGGTGCAAAACGCCATTGTTAGGGTTTTCCTCTTGGATTAGGGTTTTTCATTACAGGTAAAATTAGCCCCAATGATGGCTATGGACATGACCAGGAGAGGAAGACGAACGCAACCATGGTCTTGGGAGGAATTTATATGGCCTGAGACGAATTTTGGGAATGACTTAGGCATTTAGCTGCGGATTCAAATCCGCATGTAACTTCGTTATAAGCCTGAGGACAGGGACGACAACGTGTCCCCCTCTGATTGGTCCTTTCAAATTTTCGCGCACTTTTTATTTTCTAGCACATTAACGCGTTTTGTCTTATAATATTGTTTTTGTATATAATTAACAAATAGAACACAATGGCCTAGTGGAAGCAAGCGCTAGCAACATCTAACGGGACCTGGGTTCGAATTCCAGGTCCCCCATATTCTTTGTTATATTTTTCTTCAGGTAATCCGGTGCAAATCAAGCATTGTAGCATACCATGCGCTTCTACATCTCCAGCAGCCAGATGGCCAAAGGCCAGATCTGGTGATCCAGATTGAGAGTCCACCATGGAGTCCAGTCAACATGCGCATAGGGAATCCAAAAGGTCAAACGAGGCCAGCTTGTTATGGGCCTCAGATTGCTTCCTCAGACCTCCAAAACAGGCCCATACACCTCCAACTCTCTCCATTTTATTTATTCTTGTTTTATTTAATTTAATTATTTTCATTATTTTCTAACCAATCAATTTTTTTTTCTTTAATAAAATTAAAACCAAAAAATATTTTCTTTATTAAATTAAATTTTAGTATTTTCTTTTTTTATTAACAAATCAATTAATTAATTTAGGTCATTAATTAGAATTAACTTTAATATGTTTTTTTTATAAATAATTAAAATTAACATAGACTTAATTAGGTTTTACTAACATTAATTAATTTTATTTCATTTCTTTAAATACCAAAAAACCAAAAATATTTATTTTCATTAATTAATTAATTTATTGATTTAATAATTAACTTAGACTAATTTCTTTCTTAAAACAAAAATAACCAAAAAAATCTTTTTCTTTAACAAAGGGTCAAAACCCTATTTGCGCTCGATTTAATTCCTCACACGCGATCTATTTATTCAATATTGTATTTGTTCCCGGAATGTAATAGATAATTAGGACCATTTTAATTGTTTTTATCGCTTTATTTATTTTTCCGCATTTAAATTTCAAAGGGTTGCTTTTGGCGATGTAAATACCCGACACCTTGTAATTTAATTTCCGCAATTTATTTTTTCGCAAAATATAACTGTTAGATGTTTGATAATAGGGATGCATGACAAGATTCAATGTTTAAACCTAAAATCAACTTAGATAACCCTTAACATGTTCAAAGATAAAATTAACTGAAAACAACACACTCGCACATGCGCACTCTTAGGGTACACCCCACTTGGTTGCCTTCGTACACGGTCATTGAGTATAGGTAGTTTTAGAGGTCGTCCTCCTGTCTAAAAGATCATAGTTGCCTCGAAACGGTTGCCTCATATATTGTTTCCTCAAAACAAATGATCTAAGACATTAGGGTTACCGCTAAGGCGTCCTAACATTGCTTTAGTGACCGTAAGTCCCTAATTCGAATTGACCCTTAAACTCTAACGACGGTGCTACCTACTCATCAATAGTGGGATAGCATTGTCTAAAGGAAGATAGCATAGAACGATTCCTTTTTCGAGTAGGTAGATGGTTCTTAGATACTTTCTCTTTTAAAAACAAAAACTTTTCACACTTACACTTTTCGAACAAAGTTTTCAAAAAACACTTCGTACGCTCTTGAGGACAAAAGCAAGAGTTAAATCGAAGTTTCAAACAGAAACTTTTTTCAAACTCACAAGCACAAAGAAAGCAATTTTGAAAACAATTTGAGCAAGTACCTAAGAGCCCGTGGATAACCACAGATAGAAAGGGTGCTAACACCTTCCCTTTCTATAATCTACCCCCCGAACCCAAGAAACATCTCGAAAAAGGAATTTTTCTGTGCTTTTTTCCTTTCCTTGTTGGATAAAATAAAAGCCGGTGGCGACTCTTGCTTACCGCGATATTTTGCGAAAAAAAATGCAAAACGCAAACCAGCATTCCAAAACAGTCAGCTCTTTCCACCGTATCACAGAACTGGCGACTCTGCTGGGGAGCTTATAAGTGGGGTGTACCTTAGGAATAGTTCATAATGTTTTCAATTGCTTGACTTGTATACTTTATATTGGTGGGCTTGTATCGGAGTTACTATAGATCCTAACCCGGATTTAGGGGATACCCTTTAGGTAAGTAGCAATAAACTGTGAGGAAACTGTACGGCATAGACCGATACGGTTGAAGCAGTAGCTACATTGGTGTGGCACTTTAGTATGTACCGATATCCCTTGTGGCGCAACGAGGAGAATATGGGTCTGCTAAAGGGTCATTAAGCACCAACTAACCTTAGAACCTTTAAATTGACCAACTTGGCCATAGAACAGTAGCAGTATGCTATACTCATTGAGACTAAACTCTCGTGATGATTCCGGTTGCAAGAAAAGGTTGCTAAACTGGAATTATGACCGATCGAGGGTAGTCAGTGATATTGAGATCCTCTAGAACCCGGTTACTATTTTTAGGACAGGTTTAAACCAACTGAACTGAAAGAGGGTAGTACCTAGACTCCTTGCCATCCTAAAATCTAAGGGCTCTCTGTGTGACTTGTGTGCCTTTACCATGTTTGATATTTGTGGATACTTGTGGTGTGCTTTCTATCATGACATCATGACATCATAACATTGCATACATCTTGCATTGGACTAACCTATTTCAAAGACATGAGGGATTCATCTTTGTTCTGTTTTGTAGGTCATGGCACCTATGCGTAGGAACACCATCCGGATATACTTTGTCCAGGTTCCTACTATGCTTAAAGAATTGGTTGCAAAGATGTCAGATACTACTTCCTTCATCAGAAGACATGGGCATCTTCTTAGTTTGGTCACCTCCAAATTGGACGAGCAGATGATGAGTGTCCTAGTCCAGTTATTTGACCCACTGTACCATTGCTTCACTTTTCAGGACTACCAGTTGGTCCCTACCTTGGAAGAGTTCTCTGATCTGCTCGGTATCTCTATTATGGAGCAGACCCCGTTTACAGGTTGGGAGAAGATCCTTAGGCCATAAGAGATTGCTTCAGCCCTTCATATGACAAAGGATGAGGTAATGACTAATTGGGAAACTCGTAGTGGAGCAAAGGGCTTTCTGACTAAGTTCTTGGTTGGTAAGGCTAATCATTTCTGGGTTAGTCTAGTCTTCCAGGCATTCGAAGATATTCTGGATCTTCTTATATATGGCTTGGTATTGTTTCCTAACTCTGACTCCTTTATTGATGTGAATGCGGTAAAAATCTTCATCTCTGGTAATCCTGTACCCACTCTCTTGGGTGACATTCTTCATCAGCTTTATGCCCGTACTGCTCGGAGGCGGGGAACCTTGATGTGCTGTGCTCCGTTATTGGCGAGGTGGTTTATTTCTCACCTCCCCAAATCAGTTTTAAAGAACAAGGAAGGCATGGGCTGGGCTTATAGGGTTATGTCTCTCTCTCACAATGACATCATTTGGACTATTAAGGGTATGGACGAGGTGGCTATTATTGATCACTGTGGGGAACACCCCAATGTTCCACTGATAGGAACCCATGGAGGAATCACTTACAATCCATGCTTAGCCTTACGTCAGTTTGGGCGAGCCAGAAGGGAAGGACCTCATGAGTTGCTAATGCCTAGTATAGTCTTTGATTTCTAAGGGGATAGTGACGAGCAACGTCGCAAATTCACAAGAGCTTGGGATAGAGTACACATATCTGATCCACACGAGCTGGGTGCAAAGACTTCTCTACCAATGGAACCATATCTCCGATGGGTTCGCATACGTGCCCAAAAACTGGGAATGCCCTATGAAGCCGTCTTGCCTATTATTGTTGAAGTTGCTGATGAGGAAGGGGTTCCTCCTACTATCTTACACCCTTACATGCCTACTGACATTGGGGCATTGAAGAGGTCCTGGATGCAGCTAAGGGAAGAGCAGGATACTTATAGAGAAAAGTATCACGAGCAAGAGCAAAAGATTCAGAAGTTGACTAGGCAGCTGGAGAGGGAGCATATCATCAACGACTATGTCAGCACTAAAGGCAAACGACCATGGGAGCGCTAATGTCCTTTGATTATTTACAGTTTTTATTTACTTTTCAGTATTTCCTTTCTTGTAATGCCTTAAGGGCAATTTGTTGAACAATTGAATTTCAAGTTATCTAATAAAAGTGTGCTTCATGTTTGGTTTACGAATTTGAATCTCTCGATGTCTTTGAAATCATATCATACGCATTTCATTCCATGCACCTCATAACAGGTACCCTTACAGGTTTTCTCATCTTCTTCGCTAATTATTTCAGCATCATGTCTTCTGAACCATCAATTGAACAAGCAATCAAGGCCCTGCAGGCTCAAAACGCCCAGTTTCAGGAATTGTTCATGAATTTGTCTAAGGGTCAGCAAGATCTGAAGGCCCTTATCTTGAAAGAGAAGAAGAAGAAGAAGAAGAAGAAGACGATCCTGTTTAACATGGGCCACAGGTTTGGAAACAGGCTACGGGATGAAGTTGATTTGACCACCTCATCTGGAGGGAAAAATAGTCAGGAAGAAAGGAGGGCTCCTAGCCCTGTGGTTTCTGACAATGATATGGACTTCGACGAAGACCAGTATCCTCCGGCTGAGGATAAATACAAGCAACTGGAAGACCGGTTGAGTGCGATGGAAGTTCAGAAGGTGCCTGGTCTGGATTTTGGTGATTTGGGTCTGTCATCTGGGATGGTGATTCCCCACAAGTTCAAATCACCAACCTTTGCTAAGTACGACGGAGTTTCTTGCCCGAAACTGCACCTTCGGTCGTATGTAAGGAAGATTTAGCCGTACACCACTGACAAGAACCTATGGATCCACTTCTTTCAAGACAGTCTCTCAGGGACTCAGCTTGAATGGTTTTACCAGCTAGAAGGAGCCAGTATCTGTAGTTGGGAAGATTTGGCTGCTGCTTTCTACAAGCAGTACCAATACAATTCCGACCTCGCTCCCACGCGTACCCAACTCCAGGGTATGTCAATGGGTGCGGGCGAAGGTTTCAAAGATTATGCTCAGAAGTGGATGGACCTCGCTGGAAGAGTGCAACCACCCTTGGCTGATAGGGAGTTAGTTGATATGTTTCTAGGGACCTTATCTGGTCCGTATTTCAACCATCTGATTGGGAGTTCATCGTCCAGATTTATGGAGCTGATTATGACCGGGGAAAGGATTGAGGCTGGTATTAAATCCGGTAGGATACAAAAAGGTGCTTCGTCAGGCACCGAGAAGAAGCCTTTTAAGAAGGAGTCCAGTGCTATTTACAGTTCAAAAAGCCAGAATAGACCTGAACGCCGCCAATCTATTAACGCGGTTGTTATTTCAAGACCTGCTGGTGCTCCTCAACGCAACAATCAGTCAAAGGCCGAGAGACCTCGAAGGCAGTTCACTCAGCTCAACATGACTTTATCTCAGATTCTGCCACAGTTATTGAAGACCAACCTGGTGACTCCGAGGGAGGCTCCACAAAATCCCAACACTACATCACCAAAGTACAACCCTAATGCCCGCTGTGCTTTTCACTCTGATAGTCCGGGGCATGATACAGATGATTGTTGGGTTTTGAAGAATAAAATACAAGACTTAATTGATGCGAAAGAGATTGAGTTCGAAGCACCTGAAAGACCTAATGTTGTGACTGCTCCTATGCCCAAGCATGGAGTGAATGCTATAAATGAAGACTCGTTTGTGGTTTCTGTGAATGACATCGTTACCCCTTTGATGAATGTTACGAAGAACCTTTTGTTAGCCGGTTTATTTCCGGGATGTGACGAAGGTTGCCGTATGTGTTCTGTCCTACCTACCGGTTGCCATCTTTTGAAGTCAGGTGTCCAACGCCTGATGGATAATAAAGAAATTCTGTTTGAGAAGACTATTGTTCCTATGATCCATACTGAAGAAGTTGCTATTATCACCATTTTCGACAATTCTTCTAAGGCTTCCTCGAGAAAGCCTGTTAGAATTACATCTGTTCCAAGAATCACGTTGTTGATCATCACTGTTCCAGGGCCTATCCCCTATACATCTGATAAAGCTGTCCCTTGGCACTACGGGGATGATGTTTATTTTCACGGAGTTAAACAAGATTTGGATGCTGATACTGACGTCAGCAATATTGTTGGACCTGCTAAAGTCACCAGCAGCGGAAGACTTTTCTCCCCCGAGATCTCTCCACCAGTTGTTCGGAAACCTGTTGTTATTACACCTGCATGTGTACTTGCTACTATTCCTGTTCAAGTTCCCATCCTTACCCCTGTTATCGAGTCATCTGATACTTGGGGCAAAGGGAACACTGATGAGCCTGCCTGGACGGAGGCACCAAATAAAATTATTGTTGAAGCCTCTAGGCAAGAGATGGAAGAAATTATGAAGATCATCAAAAAGAGCGACTACAATGTGGTCGAGCAGCTGGGGCAAACCCCATCCAAAATCTCTATGTTGTCATTATTGCTATGCTCAGAGGCCCATGCTAAGGCTCTGATTACATTCATGAAGACTGCACACGTACCTCAAGAAACATCAGCTGATCAGTTTAAAGATTGTATGGCTAGTCTGACTGCTGATAATGGGTTGGGTTTCTCTGACGCTGATTTGACTGTTAAGGGGAAGAATCATAATGATGCCCTGCATGTCTCCATTGAATGCAGGGGAAACACTCTTGCTCACGTATTGGTGGATAATGGTTCCTCATTGAACGTTTTTCCTAAGAAAGCTCTAGATCGGCTGGACTGTGAAGGGTTGGAGCTGAAACCAAGCAACATCGTCGTCAGGGCCTTTGATGGGTCTAAAAGAATGGTACACGGTGAAGTGGATATTTCGATCAAGGTTGGTTCTCAGGTTTTTGCATCTACATTCTATGTGATGGACATTCGGCCATCTTATTCTTGTTTGCTGGGTCGTCCGTGGATCCACAAAGCTGGGGCAGTAACCTCAACGCTCCACCAGAAGCTGCAGTACCCAATCAAAGGGAAAATTATGACAGTACAAGGAGAAGAGGAGTACATGGTGAGCCACCTCAACTCTTTTCGATATGTAGAAATGGATGGGGAGTTCATTGAGACCCCATTTCAGCATTTTGAAGAGGTTCCCCAGACACTGGCATCAACTGAGACTATTGTTGAAGATCCTCCCATGAAGATGGCTTCCTTCAAGGATGTCTGGGCTGTTGTCGAGAAAGGTGGGTGTGCAAATTGGGGCCAACTCCTTGATTTTGCACATAAGACTAACAAGTTTGGTTTGAGTTTCACTGCAGAAGCTCAAAGGGCGGTTTGGAGCGCACAGATCGGAAGACCTCCCCTGTTCATCAGCAATTCAGGAGTGAATGCCATTGAAGACGACATTGAAGAGTCTGAGTTCGACAGTTGGATCTATCCTACTACTGATGGAGGGCTAAGCAACTAGACAGCAAGGGACTTCACCCCAATTTCTTTTGTTACCCAGTAATGAGACTTTTGTTTTGAATTTATAATAGACAATGTTTTAAACTCTATGGCCCGGTGTCTTCCCCGGGGCACTGCGGTTTCATTTGTGAGGGCTTTATGTGTGTCATTTTCATATATCATTAATAAAAGCATTGGACGTTTTCTTGCATTTCAAATTTTGCGCTCCTTGTTTTTCTTTTATTACATATTGCAAAACAGCTATTTTACACACACTCACATATACAGGTCCACATCCACTCTGGATCTCACTGGTAACGACTCTGCTACTGCCAGTTATGACTTCGAAAGTCCGATCAACTTAGCCGAAGACGAAGGTGAAGAGGATTGCGAAGTTCCTGGTGAACTTGCAAGACTGCTACTCCAAGAAGAGAGGGCTATACAGCCACATGAAGAGTCAGCGGAGTCAGTGAATCTGGGTACAGAGATAGACAAGAAAGAGGTCAAGATCGGGGAAAATCTGGAGCTTAGTGTGAAGCAATGGTTGATTCAGATGCTGCATGACTATGTTGAGATCTTTGCCCGGTCTTATGAAGATATGCCTGGGTTGGATACCGATATCATGGTTCACCGCCTGCCTACCAAGGAAGATTGTCCTCCAGTGAAACAGAAAGTTCGCTGAATGTGCCCGGAGATGTCTGAGAAAATCAAGGCTGAAGTTATGAAACAGTTTGACGCCGGTTTTATAACAGTTACTTCTTACCCTCAGTGGGTGGCCAATGTGGTTCCTGTGCCGAAGAAGGGCGATAAGGTTCAGATGTGTGTTGACTATAGGGATTTGAACAGGGAGAGCCCCAAAGATGATTTCCCTCTGCCTCATATCGACGTCCTGGTTGACAACACCATACAGCATAAGGTATTCTCCTTTATGGATGGTTTCTCCGGTTATAATTAGATTAAAATGGCTCCCGAAGACATGGAGAAGACAACCTTCGTTACTCAATGGGGTACCTTTTGCTACAAGGTCATGCCTTTTGGACTGAAAAATGCTGGGGCAACGTATCAGTGTGCCATGGTTGCTTTGTTTCATGATATGATCCATCATGAGATTGAGGTATACGTCGATGATATGATTGCAAGATCTCAGACTGAAGAAGAGCATCTTGACCACCTTCAGAAGTTATTCGACAGGTTGAAGTTGTACAAGCTGAGGTTAAACCCGAACAAGTGCACCTTCGGGGTGAGGTCCGGTAAGCTGCTGGGTTTCGTCGTAAGCGATAAAGGTATTCAAGTGGATCCTGCAAAGGTGAAAGCCATACAGGAAATGCCAGTTCCCCGAACAGAAAAAGAAGTCATAGGCTTTATGGGAAAACTAAACTACATTGCCCAATTCATCTCGCACCTGACTGCTACTTGTGAGCCAATCTTCAAGTTACGGAAGAAAGATCAAGTGGTACGATGGAACGATGAATGTCAGGACGCTTTCGAAAGGATCAAAGAATATCTCCAAGAGCCACATATTCTGATGCCGCCAGTTGAGGGGATACCTTTGATCTTATACTTGACAGTACTTGACTACTCAATGGGGTGCGTGCTGGGGCAGCATGACGAGTCTGGCCGAAAAGAGCATGCTATTTATTACCTTAGCAAAAAGTTTACCGACTACGAGACCCGATACTCGTTGCTTGAGAAAACTTTCTGCGCTTTGGCATGGGCTGCTCACCGGCTAAGACAGTATATGCTGACTCACACTACCCTATTGATATCAAAGATGGATCCAATCAAGTATATCTTCGAGAAGCCTGCCTTATCCGGAAGAATAGCAAGATGGCAGATGATCTTGATTGAGTATGACATCCAGTACACGACCCAAAAGGCAATCAAATAAAGTGTGTTGGCAGATCATTTGGCACGTCAGGCGGTGGATGATTACCATTTTATGAGCTTTGAATTTCCAGATGAGAGTATCATGATAGTGACTGATTGTGAGACACCTGGACCGGATGAAGGACCTGAGGAGGGATCCCGATTGTCTATGTACTTTGATGGAGCTTCGAACGCTTTAGGTAATGGCATTGGCTCCATGATCACATCTCCTAAAGGCTCTCATACTCCGTTCACCGCCCGACTATGTTTCAACTGCACCAACAATATGGCAGAGTATGAAGCGTGCATCATGGGTCTTCGAGTAGCTATTGACCTAAGGATTAAGTTTCTGAGTGTCTTTGGAGATTCCGTTCTCGTGATCAGCCAGATCAAAGGCGAGTGGGATACGAAACACCCTAATTTTATTCCTTACAAGGAGTATGTGTTGATGTTGCTTCCACATTTCGAGGAGATAACCTTTGAACACTTCCCTAGAGAGGAGAATCAGTTAGAGGACGCGCTGGCTACGATGTCTTCTATGTTCAAAGTCAATTGGGACAATGAAGCTCCCAGGATTATCATTGAAAGATTGGACGAACCTGCACATTGCTGTGATGTTGAGACTGAAGAAGTAGCAGATAAACCCTGGTTTCATGAGGTGAATAGGTATCTTGAGGCTCAGGAATACCCCGAGGGTGCATCTATTAATGATAAGAAGTTTCTGAGGAGGTTCGCGGCAAAGTTCTTCATCAGCAATGGCATTCTTTACAAGCGTAACCATGATTCGACCTTACTGTGTTGTGTGGATAAGAATGAAGCAGAAAGGATCATGGCAGAGTTACATGAAGGTACTTTCGGAACTCATTCCAGTGGACACACCATGGCAAAGAAGATCCTACGGGCAGGATATTATTGGTCCACAATGGAAGCCGACTATTATCAGCATTCTCGGACCTGTCACAAGTGCCAAGTCTATGCTGATAAGGTGCACATCCCTCCAGTACCTTTGAACGTCTTGATGACACCTTGGCCTTTTGCAATGTGGGGCATTGATATGATCGGCGAGATCAGACCTACAACATCCAACGTGCATCATTTCATCCTGGTAGCAATTGATTACTTTACAAAGTGGGTTGAAGCAGCTTCCTTTGCTACCGTAACCAAGAACGTCGTGGCACGTTTCATTCGAAATAATCTGATTTGTCGATACGGTGTACCAGAGACGATCATTATAGACAATGGTACCAATCTCAACAATAAGATAATCACCGAGCTCTGCAAGCAGTTTAAGATACAACATCACAACTCTTCTCCCTACCGGCCGAAGATGAATGGGGCTGTTGAAGCGGCTAATAAGAACATTAAGAAGATTTTGCAGAAGATGACGGTGACATACAAAGATTGGCACGAGATGTTACCATTTGCTCTTCATGGGTACCGTACCTCAGCACGAACGTCAACATGGGCAACACCCTATTCCTTGGTATATGGCATGGAGGCAGTCTTACCCATTGAAGTTTAGATACCCTCTCTTCGGATTATGAAGGATGCAGGTTTAAGCGAGGATGACTGGATCCAGACCCGGCTTGATCAGCTGAATTTAATCGACGAGAAGAGACTTACTGCTATTTGTCATGGTCAAACATATCAAAAGCGGATGATCAAGGCATTTAACAAGAAAGTCAGACGACAAGAGTATCAAGTTGGGGACCTGGTGATCAAGTGTATTATTCTACCTCAAGGTGATCCCAGGGGCAAATGGACCCCTACTTATGAAGGGCCATTTGTGGTTAAGAACATTTTCTCAGGCGGAGCTATGATTCTAACCACCATGGATGGTGACGACCTTCCTCACCCCGTCAATGCAGACATAGTGAAAAGATACTACGCATAATCAAAGACCCGCTAGGTTGACTGGCCTAGGAAAAAATAAGGGCTTCCTGGCGAACCAAAAGGGTTCGGGCAAAAATAAGGGATGAAAATGAAAAAATTCGTACACCCGGCAAGTCGAAAACCTGAAAAGGCGGCTTGGGCAAAATAGGGTATCCCGGTGGACTGAAAACCCGAAAGGGCGGTTCAGGAAAAAGTTAGGGATCAAAGCGTAACACTATGTCTCATTGGATCACCTTGCATCCAGACTTCGGTATCGACTATCAAGCTCGGACGGTGCTAATCAATCTGATCTACCTTCAACCAAGTAGCAAAGTGATGAGATGCTTGAGGACATAAGGGAAATAGCAGAGTTGGAACCCAGTGGGATTATTCACATAGCTGTTTTGTTTCCTTTTTACAAATTGTGTAAATTCTATATTTATTCGGCAGCGTTCTCTTACTAGGACGTCAGCCTCTTGTACAAAAACGCCTATTTACAGGCCAAACTTCAAAATCAATACAATTCATTTTCAAAGAAATTTCAAGCTATTTTTCCTTTATCTGTTTTGTTTTGCAAAGAACGTCCAATGTTCATTTTTGATATATGTACTTGACATTAACTGCTGCTCATAAATATTTGCATGCGAAACAAAAGATGATTACTGGTAATATCAGAAACAGGGGCAATGAGAATTGTCCAAGCTGTACAGTTGTTCTATCCACCAGGTACAACAGTAAATTCAGCTGAAGAATATGGCTAAGGTGCCTTCACTCCCCGCAGAGTAAGAAATGACAGTAATGTTAACTCTCCCCAGCTGAGACTTGCAACTGTAAAGGAATCGGTAATATTCTCCCCAAGCAGAGTTTATCTACCATCAACACTAAAAAGGCTTAATATCCCCGGCAGTCTTAATATTCCCCAGCGGAGTATAAGAATATTCCCCGGCAGAATACAAGATATCTCCAGTGGATTTAAAATTTTCCCAGCGCAATCTGAAAAAGCTTCCCCAGTGGAGTTGAAGAATCATCCCCAGTAGACTCTGGAAGTTCGTCCCCAACAAAGTATAAAAATAAATATCCCCAGCCAAGTTCAAAGGAAGATTGTCCCCAACAAAGCTCAAAAGATTATCCCCACAAGAGTCTAACAGGTTATCCCCGGTGAAGTCGCAACTGAAAGATCATCCCCAGCGGAGTTCTTCCTTTCACAAACAGGAATTCAATCCCCAACAGGATTCAATATCACCAGCAACAATAATTCATCCCCAACGGAATTTATCAGTGGAATCCTCAGCAGAGCATCTCTTCCCCACAGAGTAATCTCCTCATCAGTTTATTCCCCAACGGAGTTATCCTCTCCTACAGGTTTATTCTCGCAATCATCTTCGTTCGCCATCTCCAGTGGAAACGAAGAATTCAACTCTATTCTCCAATAGTTATCCGGGATTTATTTTCCCCAGCTAAAACATTACATTTCCATACATCATGATACATGCATATATACATCATACAACAAAATCTCATTTATTTTGAGAACATCATTGCTTGATATATATCATGCATTGCATACGACTGACCTCTACCTTTCACGAAAGATGCAGTTAAGTTCTCAGCTATGTCGAAGACCTGACCGGTTCTCAAATCTCAACTGAATTATCCTCGGTTGAATTTCAGATAAGGTTCTCAATCTCGACAATTTTTCCTCCGTCATAGTGTGGACGAGTTCTATAATCTCAACGGTATACTATGTTGAAGATTAGACAGTTCCTAGATCTTGATGTTTTCCTCCGTCATAGTGTGGACGAGTTCTACAATCTCAACGGTATACTACGTTGAAGACCAGACAGTTCCTAGATCTTGACGAAGATGTTTCCCTCTGTCATAGTGTGGACGAGTTCTATAATCTCAACGGTATACTATGTTGAAGACCAGACAATTCCTAGATCTTGATGTTTTCCTCCTTCATAGTGTGGACGAGTTCTACAATCTCAACGGTATACTACGTTGAAGACCAGACAGTTCCTAGATCTTGATGAAGATGTTTCCCTCTGTCAAAGCGTGGACGAGTTCTACAATCTCAATGGTATACTACGTTAAAGACCAAACAGTTCCTAGATCTTGATGTTTTTCCTCCGTCATAATGTGGACGAGTTCTACAATCTCAACGGTATACTACGTTGAAGACCAGACAGTTCCCAAATCTCGACAAAAGTTAGACTTCCCCAGCGGGATCTTCCACAACAACAGGTATACAAGTTCTCGCTAAGGAATCTCTTATGCGATCGACACTCCTGCAGATGGCATCTTTAAGCCCATCCCCCTGCCAGCGATCTCCAAATGGCATCTGTAAGCCCATTCCCGATATCACAAGGCTGATACCACTTCAAGCGAGTGCAAATTTCTGGGCACTCTAGTGTTCAATCATCTTCCACCTTCGGATCACGAAAGGCACGAAAGTCAATCTACATCCTCAGGTCTAAGAAGATTGAATAGGGGCAGATGTTGTACCCAAAAATTTTCCCTCTCATATTTCTCCAAACATTGTAAGAAAAATCTCCAAGTGGCTCAAGATTGCTCAAGAGTTGGACAGTCAAGCTACCTCCTAAGGCAGTCAACCCCAAATTAGGGTTTTGTGTTGCATCAAGATACTTGAGTCTAAATGACCTCAAGTTCTCCCCAATGTCCTAATATGTTCTGAAGGTCATCCATGTCAAATTTCAAGCCTTGCAGAGGAAGTTTGGTCAGTCAATTGCTCAAAGGGTCCAAAAATCGACTGTGCTAGGGCAAAAGTCAACTGTGACCTACAAACAGTCAAACTTCAATATTTTTTGTCAACATTCTCATTTGGAAGGATATTTCATCATTTGATCAAGGGTTTATCATTATTCATCAAGGATTGCTCAAAATTCATCATGACTCAAAAGTTGCTAAATTAGGGTTTTGTAGGAAAAGTCAACTCAACTTTGACCAAGCATAACTTTCTCATACTTTATGAGAAATGACCGATCCAAATCTCATTTTGAATAGGATGCAATTTCCTACAATCCATCTTCATACCCCAAGATCATAAAATGCACTCAAAAGAATTTATAAATTTGGACATTATAGGTTATTTTTGAAAGTCAACAAAAACACCTTTTTTTCCAAAGATTATAACTGGAGCATGGAATATCAAAATTAGATGAGATCAAAAGGGTTGGTTAGAGGACATCTCAAGCTTTCTAGAAAGTCCAAGAACACCTCCAAAATTTCCAAATTGAAGAAGTTATGCATTGTTGAAGTTGGGCATTTTTGCAAAATTGCCAAAGGTCAACTATCCCCAAAACATCAAATTTTGTCAAATGGGCCCATTCTTTTCCACTTGATTTAAACTTGCCACATTGCACACTTGTCCTAGCTTCAGCCTTGAGATCATATTTCTTTTTTATTATTTTATTTTATTTTTTATTGAATTATTTCATTTTAAATCAAATTAAATCATGTAAAATCCAAATATTGATTAGTTGAGATCTGTTTGGTTGTTTTAGGTCTTAATCATCATCATGATCATCATCAAATTAGTATCTCATCATATCATGTACAAAAAGATGGATTTTTTACAAATTAGGCAAGCTTTCAAAAGTGAATCAAATCAAATATTTTATGCATTGATGTGGAAGATTCAAGACATATTTGTTAACCTAATGCATCCACATTACATAAGCAAGAGAGGCAAACGAAATTGAGGGCTAGAGGCTGCAAGAACAGAAAGAACAAAACTTGAAAAAGTGGTGAAAAAGTGTGAAACCAAAATCATACTTTGAGGCGTTTTCAAAAGCAAAGCTTGATACCAATCGATTGCTGGGTGTCTACTCAACCTTCTGGGATCCAAAGCACGCATTTTTCAACCTCCTAGAGCGCTGTAAGTATCACGCGATCCTCTTCTGAATTTGATTTCGTATTTCAAAAATCATGCATTATTACAAAGAATCAATGGCATATTTGTAACCACCAGATCATTTCCAAGCTTTCTATATTATTTGATTTCGTTTATCTGCTTTGTGGTGCAAAACGCCATTGTTAAGGTATTTCCTCTTGTATTAGGGTTTTTCATTATAGGTAAAATTAGCCCCAATGATGGCTATGGACATGACCAGGAGAGGAAGACGAACGCAACCATGGTCTTGGGATGAATTTATATGGCCTGAGACGAATTTTAGAAATGACCTAGGCATTTAGCTGCGGATTCAAATCCGCAGGTAACTTCGTTACAGGCCTGAGGAAAGGGACGACAACGTGTCCCCCTCTGATTGGTCCTTTCAAATTTTTGTGCACTTTTTTTATTTTCTGGCACATTAACGCGTTTTGTCTTATAATATTGTTTTTGTATATAATTAACAAATAGAACACAATGGCCTAGTGGAAGCAAGCGCTGGCAACATCCAACGGGACCTGGGTTCGAATCCCAGGTCCCCCATATTCTTTGTTATATTTTTCTTTAGGTAATCCGGTGCAAATCAAGCATTGTAGCATACCATGCGCTTCTACATCTTCAGCAGCCAGATGGCCAAAGGCCAGATCTGGTGATCCAGATTGAGAGTCCACCATGGAGTCCAGTCAACATGCGCATAGGGAATCCAAAAGGTCAAACGAGGCCAACTTGTTATGGGCCTCAGATTACTTCCTCAGACCTCCAAAACAGGCCCATACACCTCCAACTCTCTCCATTTTATTTATTCTTGTTTTATTTAATTTAATTATTTTCATTATTTTCTAACCAATCAATTTTTTTTTCTTTAATAAAATTAAAACCAAAAAATATTTTCTTTATTAAATTAAATTTTAGTATTTTCTTTTTTTATTAACAAATCAATTAATTAATTTAGGTCATTAATTAGAATTAACTTTAATATGTTTTTTTATAAATAATTAAAATTAACTTAGACTTAATTAGGTTTTACTAACATTAATTAATTTTATTTCATTTCTTTAAATACCAAAAACCCAAAAATATTTATTTTCATTAATTTATTAATTTATTGATTTAATAATTAACTTAGACTAATTTCTTTCTTAAAACAAAAATAACCAAAAAAATCTTTTTCTTTAACAAAGGGTCAAAACCCTATTTACGCTCGATTTAATTCCTCGCACGCGATCTATTTATTCAATATTGTATTTATTCCCGGAATGTAATAGATAATTAGGACCATTTAATTGTTTTTATCACTTTATTTATTTTTCCGCATTTAAATTTCAAAGGGTTGCTTTTGGCGATGTAAATACCCGACGCCTTGTAATTTAATTTCCGCAATTTATTTTTTCGCAAAATATAACTGTTAGATGTTTGATAATAGGGATGCATGATAAGATTGAATGTTTAAACCTAAAATCAACTTAGATAACCCTTAACATGTACAAAGATAAAATTAACTGAAAACAACACACTCACACATGCACACTCTTAGGGTACACCCCACTTGGTTGCCTTCATACACGGTCATTGAGTATAGGTAGTTTTAGAGGTCACCCTCCTGTCTAAAAGATCATAGTTGCCTCGAAACGGTTGCCTCAGATATTGTTGCCTCAAAACAAATGATCTAAGACATTAGGGTTACCGCTAAGGCGTCCTAACATTGCTTTAGTGACTGTAAGTCCCTAATTCGAATTGACCCTTAAACTCCAACGACGGTGCTACCTACTCATCAATAGTGGGATAGCATTGTCTAAAGGAAGATAGCATAGAATGATTACTTTTTCGAGTAGGTAGATGGTTCTTAGATACTTGCTCTTTTAAAAACAAAAACCATTCACACTTACACTTTTCGAACAAAGTTTTCAAAAAACACTTCGTACGCTCTTGAGGACAGAAGCAAGAGTTAAATTGAAGTTTTAAACAAAAACTTTTTTTCAAACTCACAAGCACAAAGAAAGCAATTTTGAAAACAATTTGAGCAAGTACCTAAGAGTCTGTGGATAACCACAGATAGAAAGGGTGCTAACACCTTCCCTTTCTATAATCTACCCCCTGAACCCGAGAAACATCTCGAAAAAGGAATTTTTCTATGCTTTTTTCCTTTCCTTGTTGGATAAAATAAAAGTCGGTGGCGACTCTTGCTTACCGCGACATTTTGCGAAAACAAACGCAAAACGCAAACCAGCATTCCAAAACAGTCAGTTCTTCCCACCGTATCACACTCACCATCCATTTTCAAAACAAACATACACCCAAACGCTTTCCATGAAATATTTTCAAAAGTCCAACACTTTGTATACTTTATTACGAACGAGAACCATTAAAAAGTTTGCCTAAATGAAGGCGCCTTTTCAAAAATACTTTCAAAAACCACCACAAAGCATATTTTCAAACAAAAGCAAGTGATCTAGAAAGAAACTAAGAGCCCATAGATAACTATGGATGAAAAGGGTGCTAACACCTTCCCTTTTCATAATCTACCCCCCGAACTCAAGAAATAATCTCAAAGGTCTTTCCTGTTCTTTTCAATCTTTCCTTTTGGATAAAAGAAAAGTCGGTGGCGACTCTTGCTAACCGCAACATTTGCGATCAAACTCAAAACATCCCAAGTCAGTTCTCCCACCGTATTACAGAACTGGCGACTCTGCTGGGGAATTTTTAAAAGTGGGGTTACCTTAGGGATAAGATCACCTTTATTTGCTTTCATTGTTTGACTTGCTTACTTTACATTTTGGTTCCTTGTTTGGGCTTGCTTTGATCCTTTACCCAGATCTGGGACACCTTTTTAGGTATCCCTTTTTAGGTTGAAACAATGGCTTCGTTAGTGTGACGCATTTGTGGGTACTGGTATCCCTTGTGTTGAATCGAGGAGAATACAGGTCTGCTGAGTGGCGTCATTAAGCACTAACTGGCCTTAGAACCTTAATTAAACAACTTGGCCATTAGGATGTAGTGAGATAACCAGTTTCAGTGGAAAGCTGAAAATTGGTTGATACTCGATACTACACTCATTGAGATTGGAGTTTTGGGATATCTCGGCCACAAGAAAAGATTAATTATGCTGAGACAATGCCTAAAAGAAAGGTCAGTGATATTGAGACCCTTTAGAACCCGGTTACTATTACTAGGACAGGTTTGAGCCAACTAAACTTCAAGAGGGTACTTACCTATAAAACTCCATGCAATCCTAAACCTAAGGATTTGTTTGCCTTGTGTGTATATGCTTACTTATACATAACATCATAAACGTCATAACATCATACACATTCTCACTAACCATTTCAAGGATTTAGGAATTTATCTTTGTTTTTATTTTATAGGCCATGAATTCCGTCCGAAGAAATACCATTTGAATCAACTTTATGAAAGCACACCCTCAACTCCAAGAGTTAGTGTCAAGGGTACCTGAAGACTCTTCTTTCACCAAGAAGTGTGGTCGACTCCTCAATTTGGCTACCTCCAATTTTCAAGAAGAGATGATGTGCGCACTCTTCCAATTCTTTGATCCCATGCATCATTGCTTCACCTTCCCCGACTATCAATTAGTGCCAACACTAGAAGAATTCTCTTTGCTATTAGGAGTGACCGTGCTTGATCAAGTATCGTTCACCGGTTTAGAAGGAATTCTAAAACCTGAAGTCATTGCCGAAGCCCTGCATCTGAAGAGAGCTTACATTGTAGCAAGTTGGGAGACAAGAAGTGGAGTTCAAGGGTTCTTAGCCAAGTTCCTATTGGAGAAGGCTCGTTCATTTTGGGAAGATTTAGATTTTCAAGCCTTTGAGGATGTCCTAGCCCTTCTCATCTATGGTTTGGTTCTATTTCCCAACTCGGACCAATTCATAGATGTGAATGCCATCACAATCTTTCTCTCTTGTAATCCTATACCTATCTTGCTGGGAGACATCTTACATTATTTCCATACCCGTACCATGAAGAAAAGAGGTACTCTCTTGTGTTATATTCCCATACTTGACAAGTGGTTTATTTCTCACTTACCTCGATCGACATTGAAGAATGAGATAATATTGGCATGGTCTCAAAGGATGATGTCCCTCACCCACTCTGATATCCATTGATGTTCGAGATCCTTGGCAGATACTTCTATTATTGGACGTTTTGGGGAATTACCTGATGTCCCTCTGCTTGGCATTAGGGGAGGTATCACTTACAACCCTTGATTAGCCTTGCGACAGTTTGGTTACGCCCGAAGAAATGGTCCTCATGACATGCTCATCCAAGTAGTGGTATTTGACTACGAGAGCGACGATCAAGGCTATCGTCAGAGGTTTGCGAGAGCTTGGATGATGATAAACAAAGCAGATAGTGGGACACTAGGATGCAAGAATTCTATTCCCTTTGAACCTTATCTTAGGTGGGTGCAGGATCGTGCTCAAAAACTCATGATGCCTTACCCCTCCATCCTACCAGTTATCATGGAGCCTATTACTAAAGAAGAAGTCCCGTATACTGTCCTCCATCCCAACATGCCTACTTCTCTTGAAGACTTGCAAAAATGTTAGATTCAGCTAAAGAAAGAACGAGACACTTTCGAAGCTCAGTGTTATGCGAGTGAGAAAAGGGTTTTGGAGCTTACAAAGCAACTACATGAAGAACGAAGCTTGAATGTCTATCTTGCACCAAAGAGGATGTGTTCGACCTTTTTATCTTAGAGATTTATTTTTGTAAGCCCAAGAGGCATTTTGTAATCATTTTGAACTAATTAATGAAATTTGACATTTGTTCATTCTTTGTGTATACAAATTTAAATTTCATAAATCCTTGAAATCATTTGCATACACATCTTCCATGCATCATAACATAACAGGTTTTCACACGACATGTATCCTCATCTTTCTGCTATTTATTTCAGCTAGATGGATATCGAGAAAATAGTGAAAGACCTACAACAAAAAAACTCTCATTTTCAAGAGACTCTGCTGACCCTAGCCAAGGGGCAACAAGATTTGATGGCGTTGCTGGCAGCCAAAAAGAAGCCAAAGAGGAAAGCCCTAGTCAACATGGGTATTAGATTCAAAGAGCCGATCCGTCAAATCCCGGTAGTGGAAGACTCATCCGAGGAAGACGAGAATCAGATTGGAGAAGCTAGGAGTACCCAGACTGGGTGTATCAATGATCAAGCGTCTGATGATGAAGATTATTTTGACGAGCAGTATCCTCCCGCCGATGTTAAGTACAAGCAGTTAGAAGACAGATTGAAGGCCGTTGAGATTCAAGCCGTCCCCGGTTTGGATTTTGATGATTTGGGTTTAATATATGGGGTTGTTATTCCCCACAAATTCAAGATACCAGAATTCTCTAAGTATGATGGGGTTTCCTTCCCAAACCTTCACCTAAAGTATTATGTGCGCAAAATTCAACCGCACATCGCTGACAAGAACCCTTGGGTTCACTTCTTTCAAGAAAGTTTGGATGGGACGCAACTAGAGTGGTTTTACCAATTGGATGGTTCTCGTATCCATACATGGGAAGACTTAGCCACCATTTTCTACAACCAATACAATTATAATGCCGACTTGGCACCGACAAGAGTTCAATTGCAAGACATGACAATAGGAAAGAATGAAGGGTTCAAAGAGTACACCCAAAAATGGAGAGACCTTGCCAGTAGGGTTCAACCACCTTTGACTGATAGGGAGCACATTGATATGTTTATGGGCACTTTATCTGGTCCATTTTTCAACTTGTTGGTTGGTTATTCTTCTGCCGGTTTCACCAAACTAATCTTAACCGGTGAAAGAGTTGAAAGCGGCATCAAAAGCGGGATGATTCCCATAGCATCTGCTTCCACTTCCAATCCCGTAAAGAAACATTTTACCGAGAAGAAAGAAATCAATGTTGTGTATGGGCCAAGGGCCCGTACCAAGAAGGATGACCATTCGTCCGTTAATGTTGTCTAGATTTCCAATCCAACTCCTGCTCAAAGACCATCTGCCAACCATCAATGATTTCAGGCTCCACCGAGACAATTCACAAGGATAGGCATGTCACTATCCCAAGCCTTACAACACCCGTTAAAGGCTAATTTGGTGACACTGCATGATCCTCAAGCCAATCCAGATACCTCTTCACCAAAGTACAATCCGAACACCAAATGTGCATATCACTCAAATAGTCCTGGGCATGAGACTGACCAATGTTGGGCACTAAAGAATAAAATTCAAGAATTAATAGACAACAAGACCATTGAATTTTATCCTCCTCCAACTCCAAATGTAATCACCGCGCCTATGCCAAATCATGGCAAGGGTGTCAATGCTGTTGAAGATACCATTTTTGTTTCCTTCATCGAAGACTTGACTACTCCGTTAAACATCATCAAAAAGAATCTGTTGAAAGTCGATATTTTCCATGGCTGTTTGAAGGACTGTGTTTGCTTTGCCAAACAACTCAATGGATGTAAAGGGCTGAAGGAAGGCATTTAACGCCCGATGAATAACCATGAGATCCTATTTGAGAAGACTCCGTCTGCCAAAAGTTTGACCAATAAGTGTGAAGACCTCTCCATCATAACCATCTTGAACAAGCCTCTTAGGATCTCATCCAAGGGTTCTATCAGGATTTCAAATGAACCAATTGTTGCTCCTATGATAATTACCGCCCCCGAGCCAATCCCGTACTCTTCCAACAAAGCAGTGCCTTGGAACTATGGTGCTGAGGTGTTTTACCAAGGGATAAAGCAAGACGCTTGGATTGAAGAAAAGAAATCTGATGACATTGGCAACATTATTGGCTCTAGTAAGGTGACCAGAATTGGGAGAATCTTTTCACCCAACATCTCACCACCAACTGTTACAAAGGCGCCTGTCCGCTTCACCGCTGCTAAGCCTAGTACTGATACTAGGGGGAAAGAGAAATAGTTGAGCCTGTTGACACAGAAATACCCGCAAAGGACATTTCCGCTGAAGAACCTTTCGCTCGAGAAATGGATGAGATCTTGAAAATTATAAAAATGAGTGATTTCAAGATCGTGGCGTAGTTGGGGCAAACCCCTTCCAAGATTTCCATGTTATATTTGCTACTCTGTTCTAATGCTAATGCTCGGGCATTAATCAAATTCTTGAAGAAGGCTCATATCCCTCATGAGACCACGACTGACCAGTTTGAAAATTGTGTGGCAAGCTTGACGGCCGACAATGGTTTGGGGTTCTCGGATGCTGATCTGACACCACTTGGAAAGAACCATAATAAAGCTCTGCACGTTTCTGTTGAATGTAAGGGGACTACCCTAACACATGTTATGGTCGACACTGGCTCTTCTTTAAACATGCTACCCAAGGGGGCTTTGGACCGTTTAGACTGTGAAGGACTAGTTTTAAAACCAAGTGATATTATTGTGAGGGTTTTCGATGGGTCCAAAAGGACAATTCATTGAGAGGTGGATCTCCCGATCAAGGTGGGCTCACAGATTTTCAACTCTACTTTCTACATCATGGATATCCGTCCTGCCTACTCCTGTTTGTTGGGTCGCCCTTGGATCCATGGATCAGAGGCTGTAACGTCAACACTTCATCAAAATCTCAAGTATCCGGTCAAGGGAAGGATTGTCACTGTTTGTGGTGAGGAGGAGTTCATGGTAAGCCACCTCAATTCTTTCAAATATGTAGAGATGGATGAAGAATTTATAGAGACCCCGTGTCAGGATTTTGAAGTTATGCCACTAATAGTTGCTACTGCCAAATGTTCCTCTGATGTGTTTAAAGCTGCTAAGGTCATGCCAAAGATGGTTTCATTCAAAGATGCTCGTGCTGCAGTCAAAGAAGGAAGTTGTGATACTTATGGGAAACTCCTCGAGATCCCATTCAAAGTAGACAAATGTGGTTTGGGTTTCACTATCAAGGCTCTGAAGGAATTGAGGCGCACTCATACAGGGAAGCCCCCTCTCCGTATTGGAAGTCATGAAGTCAACGTTGTAGGTGATTCTGATGATGAATATGCATTTGAAGATTGGGTATATCCTACTACAACAGAACTCAACAATTGGCAAGAAAAGGACTTCGTTCCCATCTCCTTGATTGAGGAGTAATTACTTGTTTATTGCTTTTTATTAATTCAAGAACATTTTGTCTGTAATATTAAACAATGACTTTTAAGCCATGTGTCTGGCCCGGGGCACTATGGTCCATTTGTCAAGGGTTTTATTTATATTCATCTTATCATATGATCATTCAATACAAATCATTGTACTTTTGCATTCAAAACTTTGTGTTTATTATCTTTCTTTTTCTTCAAATACGTTTTTCAAAATAGCCATGTATCTTACATGCACACACACACACACACACACTCTTGCTGGTCCTCATCCACTCTGGATCTTATTGCGAATGACTCTAATATTGCTGACTATGATTTCGAACACCTAATTAACCAAGCCAAAGACGAAGGCGAGGAAGATTGTGAAATACTGGGAGAACTAGCCAGACTCCTATTATAAGAGGAAAAAGCTATTCAACCGCACAAAGAGTCAATTGAAGTCATCAATCTGGGTACCGAGACAAATAAGAAAGAGGTCAAGATCGACGCTAACCTGGAAAGCAGAGTCAAAAGAAGATTGGTTCAGATGTTTCATGACTATGTGGAAGTGTTTGCTTGGTCGTATGAAGATATGCCAGGGTTGGATACCGACATTGTAGTTCATCATCTGCCGACAAAGGAAGATTGTCCTCCTATCAAACAAAAAGTTCATCGCATGAGGCCTGACATGTCTGAAAAGATAAAAGCTGAAGTGATGAAACAATTTGATGCGGGATTCCTAGCTGTGACATCTTACCCCCAATGGGTTGCAATGTGGTTCCAGTACCAAAGAAAGACGGAAAAGTTTGCATGTGCGTAGACTATAGGGACCTGAATAGGGCAAGCCCCAAGGATGACTTCCCTCTACAACACATTGATGTCTTGGTAGATAACACTGCTCAGCATAAAGTCTTCTCTTTCATGGATGGCTTCTCCAGATATAATCAAATTAGGATGGCTCTCGAAGACATGGAGAAGACCACTTTCGTTACGGAATGAGGCACCTTTTATTACAAGGTCATGTCGTTCGGATTAAAGAATGCATGGGCAACATATCAAAGGGCTATGGTAGCTTTGTTTCATGACATGATTCATCATGAAATAGAGGTATATGTGGATGATATGATTTCCAGGTCACAAACTGAGGAAGAACATCTCAATCACCTGTACAAGCTATTCGAGAGGCTGAAAAGTACAAGTTAATGTTGAACCCCAATAAGTGCACATTCGGAGTATGATCTGGAAAGCTTCTAGGTTTTGTTGTCAGTGGTAAAGGCATCGAAGTCGATCCTGCCAAGGTAAAGGCTATTGTACCCCAAAATTTTCCCTCTCACTTATCAAAAATTTGCTCACAAGATCTCCATTGACTCCAGACTGCATTAGGGTTTGATCAGCTCAAGACACTTCCTTAAGCACTGATGACCAAAATTAGGGTTTGAGATTGCACAAGGATTATTGAACTTTCTATGCCCCATATGAATTTAATGTATCATTATGGACCCCCAAGATTACTCATGCCAAGTTACAAGCCTTGGATCACACTTTTGATCAGTCAATTGAGCAGTTGACCTAAAAATCAACTATGTTGGGGAAAAAGTCAACTATGGCCAATTTACAATCAAACTTCATAATTTTTGACCCACATCCACATTTTAAACTCATATGTATCATTTGATCAAGTTTGGACCATAATTCCTCAAGAAATTTGATCAAATCTCCAAAAGGGCAAAATGGTCAAAATTAGGGTTTTTATTGGGAAAGGGCAATTTCTGATTTTTTAACCTAGAAAATGGTCAATTGGTTTAATGCATGATCTCAAGAGTCCAATTGCATATTTTGACCTAATGACATGATTCAAAACATTGCAAATCCATTGGATTGACAGATGAATTTTGCAGTCAATTGATCAAAAGTCAACTGTATGCTGAAAAGTCAAACTTTGACCTTTTGGTCAAATTCAAGTACCAAAGATCACAATTCATCAAAAAATGTCAAAATATGAAACTTATTCATCAAGAAATCAAAAAGTCGAGATTTCATTTTGAAAAGTCAAAATTTCTAAACTTAGAAATTTTTCTAAGTGTTGGAAATTTCATGTTTTTTCATAACTTTGAGCCAAATTTTCACCATGATGAAAGATGATTCAAGAGAAACTTCCAACATGAAAGTTGTATATCTCCATGAAATATACAACTTTTATTCACACAACTTCTTTCAAAAATTCTTGTATCTCAAGTTATAATTTTATGAACATAGGGTCATGAAACTAAACACTTAGTGAAATTTTGCCCTAATTTGGTCAGAATTTTGACCTAAGTTCATGACACTTTTTCATATAGGTACAAGGGGAATATTCAAAAGAAATTCAAAGATGGGTTGTAGAGCACATTGCAAGTTTTCCAAAATGTCCAAGAACTCCTTGAGATCATTCTTGAGTAGGGAGAATCGAAGAGATGGAGTTAGGGTTTTGTCACTTGAATTATAAGTCTTTTTGGATGAACACATGAACCAAATCCACGCTAGGCTGCACAATCCTTGCTTTACAGGCCTCAAAATTTTTTGTCACTCCATAATTAAATTTTTACACAACTATTAGAGCTTTGATCCAAGCATTTGAGCTATTATCCAAGTTGCATTTCCATTAATGGCACAAAGTAACATTGCCATTCTTGTAAAGCATGCTTTTTGCATAAAGTTCACATTGAGCCTCTAACTTTTTCCCTCTGATTACACTCCATCCACAAAGTCAGAAGCAAGCTTGTTTAAAGCATAACCACTCTATCTTAGAAAGTACACAAGACTTTGAAACTTGTTTTGTCAAAAAATCACATGTTTAGCTTAAGGATGCAAATTTGAATTCTGATCAACTAGAGCATTCCAAACTTGTTGCTTATAAATAGTCACTATTTGTGAGCTAGAACACGAGTTTGAACACCCTGAAATACATCAAAACTCTCTGAAATCAGAAATTGCACAAAAACTCCATTGTTGCACAGTTTCTGACCTTGAACATCAAACTTCCATTTCCCTCGTGCGTTTTTTGGCCTTTCAGTTTCTAAATCTTCCTTACATCAAGTGTAACTCATCCCTGTACCTGTTTTATTTCTGTAACATCATTTACCCCATCTTCCATAACCAAAAGCAGAGCATTGCATATTGACTTCTCCAAGTCATTTCAGCCACTCTCAACTCAAGCAAACCATTGCATTAACTTCCTAGGACCTAAAGGAAGCTAACCTGATCATCACCATCACTTGAAACAAGCTCAAACTCCAAACACGATTTCCAATTTTGAGGTAAGTTTTTTCAACTTGAAACTCTTCATACAGGCATCATCAATAGTTTATTTGTGAATAAAACATGTAGATATCATTGCCCTGAAGCTAACCATGTCCATAGTTTCCATTAATTTTGCTTGAGCTTAGAGAATTTTGCAACTGAAATCTCTGAAATTTTTAGGGTTCAGATTAGGGCCATTAAAATTCTTGCTTATCTTTGATCTATAGTTTTAATACTTTACATTTCTGGAATCGTGAGAAAATTTGCTACAAGTTTCATGTTTACAGTTTTCATTTTTGATGAGAAATGAGCAAGTTACAGTTGGTCTGGCTGGAGGTTGAAGATGAAGTCTTCAGAACACGTTTTGCCTTACATGTTTATTTTTTCACTTGTATCAACAGATATATAGCCACCCCAGTGGTAGAAGCGCGCGCCTGTAACCTATGGAACCTGGGTTCGAGCCCCAGTCGTACCCTTTTTCATTTTTTCACATTTTTCTGACTTTGTTTGTTTTTTTTGGTAGACGCTGGGCCCCTTTTGGCCTGGCTTGTTTTTTTGTTTGTTTTTTCTCACTAACCTCCCTGTTTCCTCTTGGCACCCCTTGGCCCAATTGTATTTACTTATTTATTTATTTCATTTTTCTTTTTTTAATATATTTTCTGAAATACTGAAAATCATAAAAATACAATGAATGATATATTTTATATTTTGACTTATTTTATTTTATTTTTCCATAAAAAAATATTTTTATTTATTATACTTTATTTATTTTATTAAGTAAATCTTATAAACTTAGTTAATATTGTATTATTTATTTATTTATTTTTCTTCATACAATTTGAAATACATTATTTTAATATAAAAAAGGACTAAAAATATTTTATAATACTACAAATATTTTCAAGATAAAAATACCAAAAAATACTTTTCTTAAACTTATTTTCTTTTGATTAATTAATAGAATTTGAGTTTTCTTTTAAAATATTTTTCTTAATAAATTCAAACTTAATTAACTATTTTCTTTATTTAAATTAGGTTAATACAAAATCTTTTTTCATGAAAACCAAACAAAATTCACTTTCTTTACATTTTGCATCCTTGCACATTTATTCATTTTTATACTTTGTATTTATTTAAATTCCTTGTATATTCATACTAATTCAATATGGTTGTAATAAACTAATTAGGTTTAAATTCTTGCAATCCCCATTTACAAATTGTACACCCCTCCCCACAAATATTTTAATAGCGTAGTAACTTTAAATTTCGCAATTTATCGCTTTTATATAACATGCTAGTAATTAGGGTTTGTATGGAAAGAATAAAATAAAAGATTAGAAAACCCTAATTCAAGACAAAAACAAGCATGAAAACAACACACTTGCACACAAGCACCCCTAGGATTATCCCACTTGGCTGCCTTATACAAAATGGCCATATTACACATGTGAGGTATCTTAGCAAAAACAAGCAAAATACAAGATCATAGTCCCTCGATGACGCTATCTAAGTTGTCTTACAAATGATCTTAGTCCCTCAAAAAGAATGCTAAGATACCTTGCAACATTGCTAATCATGGTTATACGATGACCCACGCCCGTCCCATTTACATCCAAAGATAGGATTGCTTACCAAATTAATGGTAAGACAACAATGTCAAAGGAAAATAAAAATGGACAAGAAAGACATTTGAGTAGGTAGATTGCTCCTAATTACTTGCTAAATTTAAAACAAACATCCTTGATATTTTCAAAAATAAACACATACACTTTCAAACATCTTACAAACTTGAAAACATTTTCAAAAAGATCAACATCTTTGTATACATTCTTACGAACGAGAACCATTACAAAGTTTGCCTAAACAATGGCCTCTTTACAAAATACTTTCAAAAACCACACAAAGCACAATTTCAAACAAAAGCAAGTTATCTAGCAAGTAACTAAGAGCCCCTGGAAAACCATGGATGAAAAGGGTGCTAATACCTTCCCTTTTCATAATCTACCCCCCGAACTCAAGAAATAATCTCAAAGGTCTTTCATGTGCTTTTTTACCTTTCCTTTTGGATAAAAGAAAAGTCGGTGGTGACTCTTGCTAACCGTAACATTTGCGATCAAACGCAAAACCCTCAAGTCAGTTCTCCCACCGTATCACATGACTGGCGACTCTGCTGGGGAAAATTATAAAAGTGGGGTTACCTTAGGTCTAGATCACATTTACTTGCTTACATTGTTTGATTTGTTTGCTTTACATTATGGTTCTTTATTTGGGTTTGAATCCTCTACCCGAATTTGGGATACATTATAGGTAAGTAGCAATACGTTGTGGAAACTGTGCGGGGTATACCGACATGGTCTAAGCAATATCTATGTTAGTGCGACATATTTGTGGGTACCGGTAGCCTTTGATTTAATCAAAGAGAATACGGGGCCGCTGAGTGATGTCATGAAGCACTAATGAACTTTTAGAACTTTTACTTGACCAACTTGGCCTTTAGGATGTAGTGAGATGATCGGATTTGGTGCAGTCTGAAGTTGGTAGATACTCGATACTACACTCATTGAGGTTTGGTTTCTTGGTATATTTCGGTCGCCATTAAAGATGCTTGAGCTGAAACAATGACCAAGGAAACAATCCAGTGATATTGATCTCCTTAGAACCCGGTTACTACTACTAGGACAGGTTTAAGCCAACTAAACTTCAAGAGGGTACTTAACTATAAAACTCCATGCAAGCCTAAACCTAAGGACTTGCTTGATTTGTTTGTATATACATACTTGTACATAACATCATGAACATCATACACATTCACTAACCATTTCAAGGATTTTGGGAATCATCTTTGTTCTTGTTTTGTAGGATATGGATTCACTTCGCAGGAAAACTATTTAAGTCAACCTTGTAAGGATCCCTCCACAACTTAAGGAGCTAGCTTTAAGGATTCCTGAAAACTCTCCATTCACCGAGAGACATGGTCGCCTACTCAACTTGGTCACCTCCAACACAGATGAGGACATTTTGAAGGTGCTCTTTCAGTTCTTTGATCCTTTACACCATTGCTTCACATTTCACAACTATCAACTTGTGCCTACTTTGGAAGAATTCTCCCGATTTTTGAGGATTCCCATTCTCAATCAAATACCTTTCAACGGTACGAAAAGAGACCCAAAGCCAGAAGAGATTGCTCAAGCTCTACACTTGCACTCATCTGATGTCACAACTCATTGGGAAATAAGGAGCGATGTTAAAGGTTTCCTAGCAAAGTTCTTGTTTGAGAAAGCCCAAAACTGTTGGAACTCCTTGGATTTGAAAGCCTTTGAGGAAATTGTGGCTCTCCTCATCTATGGGATGGTTTTGTTTCCAAATCCTGACCAACTCATAGATGTAAACACCATCAAAATCTTCATATCTCGCAACCCGGTGCCTACATTGCTAGGGGATATCCTACACTCTTTTCACACTCGTACAATGAGGAAAACAGGTGTCCTTATGTGTTGCACTCCTCTCTTAGAAAGATGGTTTGTTTCGCATCTTCCCCAATCTATATTAAAGAATGAGCAAGGTTCAAGGTGCTCACAAAGGTTGATGACACTCAAACATTCAGATATTCATTGGTGCTTCCGATCCATAGAGAATGTTACTATTGTTGACCATTGTGGAGAATTTCCTAATGTCCCTTTACTTGGAATTAGGGGAGAAATCACCTACAACCCCTGCTTAGCTTTAAGACAGTTTGGCTACACCTAAAGGGATGGCCCACACGATATGCTGATTCAAGGTTTGGTATTTGACTACGACAACAACGATCAAGGTCTTCGCCAAAGATTTATCTGAGCTTGGAGGATGTTAAACAAGGTAGATAGCAAGACTTTGGGGCACAAAAATTCCATCCCTCTTGAGCCTTACCTCAAATGGGTACGAACTCGTGCTCAGAGTCTTATGATGCCTTATCCCTCCATTCTTCTGGTAATCATTGAGCCTGTCATGGAAGGAGAAGTTCTATACACTATCCTACATCCTGACATGCCCATCTCTCTTGAAGACCTACAAAGAGATTGGATACAACTCAAGGTGGAGAGAGATACTTTCGAATCCCAATTCTATGCAAGCGAGAAGAAGGTTTTGGAACTCACTAGGCAACTTCATGAGTAACAGACTCTGAATGCCTACATTGCACCAAAGAGGATGCGGACTACCTTTTTATCTTAGATTTTTTTGTATTATTTTTCCCTAGAAGGCATTGATGTACTCAAAAACTTTAACTTATTAATATAACGTGTGTTTCCTTTTTGTCTAAAATAAATTTGAATCTTAAAATCCTTGAAATCATTGCATATGCATTTACCATTCATCATAACATAAGCAGGTTTCTTGCAATAAGTCTCCTCATCTCTCTACTGTTTATTTCAGTAAGATGGATCTCAAGTAAACGGTGAAGGACCTCCAAGCTCAGAATGCACAGTTTCAACAGTTGTTCTTGACCCTAGCCAAAGAACAAGAAGAGTTGAAGACTTTGCTGGCCGAGGAGAAGAAAAAGAAGACAAATAAGATAACCGGAGTTCTAAACATGGGAAGAAGATTCCAAGGGCAGACAAGAAGGTCCTTAGACTTTGCAACAACATCCGGTGAGAAAGACAATCAAGATGGGAAGGGCAAAGAAACAATTGTCTAGTCAGAATCAGAAGAGGAAGAAGAAGACTATTCTGAAGAACAATACCCTCCAGCTGATGACAAGTATAAACATCTCGAAGAGCGGTTGAGTGCAATGGAAATCCAAAAAGTTCTTGGCTTGGACTTTGAGGAATTGGGTTTAGTGTCGGTGATTGTCATCCCTCCAAAATTCAAAGCACATGTGTTCGCCAAATATGACGGAGTTTCATGCCCTAAAATGCATCTCTGGTCCTATGTAAGGAAAATCCAGCCCCATACCACTGACAAATATTTATGGGTACACTTCTTCCAAGACAGTCTGTCTGGAACTCAACTTGATTGGTTTTATCAGTTAGAAAGATCCAATGTTCATAACTGAGAAGATCTTGCTGCAGCCTTTTACAAACAATACCAGTACAACGTTGATCTTGCGCCTACCCGTACTCAACTCTAGAGTATGGCCATGGTTTCAAGTGAGGGCTTCAAGGACTATGTGCAAAAATGGAGAGACTTGGCTGGAAGAGTTCAACCTCCCCTATCTTAAAGATAATTAGTAGACATGTTTTTGGGCACCTTGTCTGGTCCCTTCTTCAATCACCTAATTGGGAGTTCATCGGCAAGTTTTACTGAACTTATATCGACCGGAGAGAGGGTAGAAGCCGAGATAAAGAGAGGAAAAATTCAGAAAGATACATCATCTGCTTCTATAAGGAAGCCATTTATCGGAAAGAAAGAAGTGATTGCTGTTTATCCTCAGAGAAATCAAGATAGGGCCGAACGCCGTCCAATGGTGGGGGTTGTTATGATTCCTAAACATGCGCCTGAACAACAAAGAAACAACCAACCAAGGATGGAAAGACCAGTCAGACAATTCACCATAATTAACATGACCCTATCTCAAGTATTTCCACATCTGTTAAGATCCAACCTAGTGACCTTGAAAGAAGCTCCAAAGAATCCTAACACAACATCTCCTTACTATCATCCTAATGCCCGCTGTGCATACCACTCTGAGAGTCCCGGCCATGACACTAACAACTGTTGGGATCTAAAGAACAAAGTACAAGACCTTATTGAAGCCAAATAGATTGAATTCGATGCACTCGAGAAGCCAAATGTCATTTCTGCCCCTATGCCCAAACACGACCATAATGCCAACGCCATTGAAGAAGATATGTTTGTTACTTCAATTGATGAACTTATGACCCCACTCCTGACTATCAAAAAGAACTTATTAAATGCTAGCATATTCCCAGGCTGCGATGAAAGCTGTCGTTTCTGTTTGTCCTCACCAACCAACTGTCCTTTGTTGAAAGCAGGCGTTCAGTGCCTAATAGATAACAAGGAAATTTTGTTTGAAAAAACTTCTGTTCCACCTGTTACTTTTAATGATGTTTCCATCATTACCATTTCCTCCAATTCTTCCAAGGTGTCCACCAAAATATCCGTCAGAATTACATCGGCTCCAAAAGTAACCCCTTTGATAATTACAATGCATGGACCATTCCGTATTCGTCAGACAAAACCATACCATGGAATTATGGAGGGGATGTCTACTACCACGATGTCAAGCAAGATTAGACAGCTGCCGAAGATTCAAGTTCTGAGAAAGTTAACTCTGATATCAGTAATATTGCGGGGACTAGCAAGATTACCCGAAGCGGAAGGATATTCTCTCCAGAAATTGCTCCCCCAAAAGAAGTTTCTAGACCTGTAATCATTCTTGTTGTTGTTGCTCCTCCGAAGGCCATTCCCAGTCCTACAATCATCTCCACCAATACTCTAACTGACAAAGCTGTTACAATCCCTACTATCACTCCTACTGACATTCCTGCCGCTGAGTTGACCGAGACTCGAGGTAAAAATATTCTGATTGAGCTTGTTCGGATGAAGGCACAATCATTGGCTATCCCTGAGATCTCCCAGAAAGAGATGGAGGAAATTCCGAAGATCATAAAAAGAAGCGACTACGATGTAGTTGAACAACTGGGGCAAACCCATCTAAAATTTCCATGCTGGCTTTACTACTATGTTCCGAGCCGCATGCAAAAGCCTTGGTAAAATTCCTGAAAACTGCCCATGTACCCCAAGAGACATCTGCCGATCAGTTCCAAGACTGCGTAGCCAGCTTGACTGCGGATAATGGTTTAGGTTTTTCGGATGCTGATTTAACACCAAGAGGAAGGAAGCACAATGAGGCATTGCACGTCTCAATTGAATGTAGGGGCACAACCTTGGCTCATGTTTTGGTGGACAGTGGATAGTATCTGAATGTATTGCCTAAAAAAGCTCTTGATAGGCTTGACTGTGAGAGGTTGACATTGAAGCCAAGCAACATAGTGGTGAGGGATTTTGACGGCTCGAAAAGGATGGTGCATGGGGAAGTGGATATCCCTATAAAGTTTGGAACCCAAACATTTGATTCAACTTTTTATGTAATGGATATCCATCCCTCATATTCCTGCTTGCTAGGCCGACCATGGATTCACAATACTGGCGCTGTTACTTCAAATGTTGCACCAAATGCTGAAGTACCCGATTCAAGGGAAGATTATCACCGTTCATGGAGAAGAAGAGTATATGATCAACCATCTCAATTCCTCCAGATATGTGGAATTAGATGGTGAATTTATTGAAACTCCATTCCAACACTTTGAAGAAGTCCCGCAAGATGTGGCAGTGACCAAGGCTGTTCCCAAGATCACAAGGCCTCCACTCAGGATGTCTTATTTGAAGGATGCAAAGGCAGTGATAGAAAAAGGTGGGTGCACTATCTGGGGGCAACTCCCAGATATCCCATACAAGTCTGACAAGTTTGGCCTGGGTTTCACTTTGGTGCTCAGAAGGCTGTACGCCACGCTCGTGCTGGAGGACCACCCCTAAAGATCATCAACCGTGAAGTCAACGCGGTAGAGAATGATGAAGATGGCTGCAACCTGGAGGATTAGATCTTCCCAACTGTCAGTGGAGGGCTCAACAACTGGGAGGCTAGAGATTTCATCCCAATCACTTTTATCCCACAGTAATTTGTATTTACATTTTGTTGGATCTGTAATATTAAAACAATTCAGAATCTTAAAACCTTGTGTCTTACCCGAGGCGCAATGGTCCATTTGTAAGGGTTATTATCTCATTTCCATATGACATCAATGAATCATGGATGTTTTGCATACAAACTTTGTGCTCATTGTTTTTCTTTTTACATTTTCATTTCTTTCAAAGATAGTTATACCCTTACACACACTCACACTCGCAAAGCAGTTCTACATCCATTCGGGATCCCATGGGTAACGGTTCTGCTATGGCTTTCTGTGACTCTGAAAATCTAATCTACCAAGCCAAAGACAAAGGTGAGGAAGATTGTGAAGTACCGGGGGAACTTGCCAGGTTACTACAACAAGAAGAGAGGACCATTCAACCCCAAGAGGAATCCGTGGATACAATCAACCTAGGTACCGAGAAAGACAAAAGAGAAGTCAAGGTGGGTGCCAATATGGAACCCAGTGTCAAAGAGCGTATGATTCAATTGCTACACGAGTATGTTGAGGTCTTTTCCTGGTCGTATGAAGACATGCCAGGACTTGATGCATATATTGTGGTACATCGTCTGCCTACAAAAGAGGATTGTCCACCAGTAAAACAAAAGGTCCGTCGAATGCGACCAGATATGTCATAGAAGATTAAAGCAGAAGTCATGAAACAATTTAGTGCTGGATTCTTGGTCGTCACCTCTTATCCATAATGGGTTGCCAATGTTGTTCCCGTGCCCAAAAAGGACAACAAGGTACGAATGTGCGTGGACTACAAAGATTTAAATAAGGCAAGCCTTAAGGATGATTTCCCACTTCCCCACATTGACATCCTAGTTGACAATACGGAACAACACAAAGTGTTTTCTTTCATGGGCGATTTCTCAGGTTACAACCAAATCAAAATGGCGCCCGAGGACATGAAGAAGACAACCTTTGTCACACAGTGGGGCACATTCTGCTACAAGGTGATGCCATTCGGACTGAAGAATGCTGGGGAAACCTATCAGCGTGCCATGGTAGCTTTATTTCATGACATGATACATCACGAAATAGAGGCCTATGTGGAAGACATGATATCTATATCTCAAACATAAGAAGAGCATCTTGATCATTTACAAAAACTGTTTGAGAGACTAAAGAGGTACAAACTGAGGTTGAATCCCAATAAATGCACGTTTGGAGTAAGGTCTGGTAAAATCCTAGGCTTTGTCATAATCAATAAAGGTATTGATATGGATCCTGCCAAGGTAAAAGCGATACAAGAGATGCCCGCTCCTCGTACTGAGAAGGAAGTCAGAGGATTCTTGGGATGTTTAAACTACATTTCCAGATTCATTTCTCACCTGACAGCTACTTGTGAACCAATCTTCAAACTACTGAATAAAGATCAAGTAGTCAAATGGAATGATGAATGCCAAAATGCTTTTGACAAGATCAAAGAGTACCTGCAAGAGCCTCCTGTGTTGATGCCACCGGTTGAGGGAAGACCATTGATCATGTATCTGACTGTTTTGGAAAATTCAATGGGGGTGTATGTTGGGGCAACATGACGAGTCTGGCCGAAAAGAGCACGCTATTTATTACCTGAGCAAAAAGTTTACCGACTGTGAAACAAGATATTCACTGCTTGAGAAAACTTGCTGCGCTCTGGCATGGGCTGCTCGCCGGCTAAGACAGTATATGCTAACTCATACTACCTTGCTGATATCTAAAATGGATCCAATAAAATACATCTTCGAGAAACTGCTCTCTCTGGGAGAATAGCGAGATGGCAGATGATCCTAACAGAATATGATATACAGTATACTACCCAGAAATCTATAAAGGGCAGTGTACTAGCTGATCACCTTGCTCACCAAGATGTGGAAGACTACCAGTCCATGAAGTTCGAATTCCCGGATGAAGACATCATGCTGGTAAACAACTGTGAAGAACTCAGGCCATATGACAAACCTGAACAAGGATCCCGATGGACCCTAGTTTTTGATGGGGAATCTAACGCACTCGGCAATGGTATTGGTGTTGTACTCATATCTCCTGAAGGATGCCATACTCCTTTTACGGCGAGACTCTGCTTCAACTGTATAAATAACATGGCGGAATACGAAGCGTGCATCTTTGGTCTCAAAGCTGCCATAGACTTGGGGATCAAATCTTTGAATGTATTTGGAGATTCAACTTTGGTTATTATCCAGATCAAAGGGGAATAGGACACCAAACACCCTAACCTCATCCCTTACAAAGAACATGTTCTGACGTTGCTCCCATATTTTGAGAAGATTACCTTCGAGCATTTCCCGCGAGAAGAAAATCAGCTAGCAGACGCACTAGCTACAATGTCATCTATGTTTAAACTTAAATGGGATAACGAGGCTCCCCAGATCACCATTGAGTGAATGGAGGAACCAACACACTGTCATGAGATTAATACTGAAGAAGTAGTGGACCAGCCTTGGTTTCAAGAAGTCAAGAAGTATCTCGAGACTCGAGAATATCCAGAAGGAGCTTCAGTAAACGACAATAAGTTCTTAAGGAGATTCTCTGCTAAAATCTTCCTTAGTAATGGCATTCTTTACAAACGCAACCATGATTCTGTGTTACTTCGGTGTGTAGACAAGGTTGAAGCTGAAAGGATCACAGCTGAGTTACATGAAGGCACTTTTGGAACCCATTCCAATGGCCATACAATGGCAAAGAAGATCCTACAGGAAGGCTATTACTGGTCTACCATGGAAGCAGATTGCTATCAACACTCTCGAACCTACCACAAGTGTCAGATTTATGCTGACAAAGTGCACGTACCTCCGATTCCTCTGAACATCTTGACGGCTCCTTGGCCCTTTGCTATGTGGGGTATTGATATGATTGGGAAATCAAGCCAACCGCCTCCAATGGACACCACTTCATCCTAGTGGCCATTGACTATTTTACAAAGTGGGTGGAGGCAGCTTCCTTCGCTTCCGTTACCAAGAACGTTGTCACCCGGTTCATCAAGCAGAATTTTATTTGTTGTTACGGTATCCCAGAGAGGATCATTACAATAGTACAAACTTGAATAATACTATGATCACTGCCTTGTGCAAGAAATTCAATATCCAAGATCACAATTCTTCCCCTTACCGGCCAAAGATGAATGGTGCTGTTGAAGCCGCGAATAAGAACATTAAAAAGATCATACAGAAAATGACTGTCACATATAAAGACTGACATGAGATGCTACCATTCGCTCTCCACGGATATCGTACCACAACTCGCACATCAACCGGGGTAACACCCTATTCTCTGGTATACGACATGGAGGTTGTCTTGCCTATTGAGGTTCAGATCCCCTCTCTGAGAATTATGAAGGATGCAAGGTTGAATGAAGAAGATTGGATCCAGACTCGACTTGATCAACTAAACTTGATTGATGAGAAAAGGCTTACTGCTGTTTGTCATGGTCAAATGTATCAAAAACGAATGATCAAGGCTTTCAACAAAAAGGTCAGACGCCAAGTGTATCAAGTTGGAGGTCTGGTGATCAAACGTATCATACTTCCGCAAGGTGATCCCAGGGGAAAATGGACTCCTACATATGAAGGACCATTTGTAATCAAAAACATTTTCTCTGGTGGAGCAATGATCTTGACCACCATGGATGGTGACGACCTGCCGCACCCTGCGAACGCAGATATAGTCAAAAGATACTACGCATAAGAGACCCGCTAGGTTGACACACCTAGGAAAAATAAGGGCATCCCGGCGAACCAAAAAGGTTCGGGCAAAAATTAGGGATAAAACAAAAAAAAACTGTACACTCGGCAAGCTGAAAACCCGAAAGGGCGGCTTGGGCAAAAAAGGGTATCCCGGTGGACTAAAAACCCGGAAGGGCGGTCCAGGAAAAAGTTAGGGAATAAAAGCGTATAACTATGTCCCGTTGGATCACCGTACAGACAACCTTTGGCTTCTGTTGTACCCCAAAATTTTCCCTCTCATATTTCTCAAAACATTGCAAGAAAAATCTCCAAGTTGCTCAAGAATTGGTCAGTCAAGCTATCTCCTAAGGCAGTCAACCCCAAATTAGGGTTTTGTGTTGCATCAAGATCTTTGAATCCAAATGACCTCAAGTGCTTCCTAATGTCCTAATATGTTCTCAAGATCATCCATGCCAAATTTCAAGCCTTGCAGAGGAAGTTTGGTCAATCAATTGCTCAAAGGGTCCAAAAATCGACTATGCTAGGGCAAAAGTCAACTGTGACCCAAATACAATCAAACTTCAAGATTTTTGTCAACATTCTCATTTTGAAGGATATTTCATCATTTTATCAATGGTTGATCATGATTCATCAAGGATTGCTCAAAATTCATCAAGGCCCAAAAGTTGCTAAATTAGGGTTTTGCAGAAAATGTCAACTCAACTTTGACCAAGCATAACTTTCTCATACTTTATGAGAAATGACCCATCAAAATCTCATTTTGAAGAGGATGCAAGTTCCTACAATCCATCTTCATACACCAAGATTAGAAAATGCACTCACAAGAAGTTATAAATTTGGACATTATAGGTCATTTTTGAAAGTCAACAAAAACACCTTTTCTGCCAAAGCTTATAACTTGAGCATGGAATATCAAAATGAGATGAGACCAAAAGGGTTGGTTACAGGACATCTCAAGCTTTCTAAAAAGTCCAAGAACACTTCCAAAAGTTCAAAATTGAAGAAGTTATGCATTGTTGAAGTTGGGCATTTTTGCAAAATTGCCAAAAGTCAACTATCCCCAAAACTTCAAATTTTGTCAAATGGGCCCATTCTTTTCCACTTGATTTGAGCTTGCCCCATTGCACACGTGTCCTAGCTTCAGCCTTGAGATCATATTTCTTTTGTATTATTTTATTTGATTTTTTATTGAATTATTTCATTTTTAACCAAATTAAATCAAATAAAATCCAAATATTGATTACTTGAGATCTTTTTGGCTATTTCAGGTTAAGATCATCATCATTAAGAGTATCAAATTCATATCACACAAGATCATGTGCAAAAAGATGGATTTTTGACAAATTTGCAAGCTTTCAAAAGTGAATCAAATCAAATATGGGTGCATTGATTTTGAGAGATTGAATCCATAATTCTTAACCTAATGCATTCCATAATACATAAGGAGGCTTAAGACACGAAAACAAGGGTTAGAGGCTGCAAGAACAGAGAGAACAGAACTTGAAAAAGTGGTGAAAAAGCTTGAATTCGAATTCATACTTAGAGGCAATCTCAGAAACCAAAAATCATCCCAATCGACTCCTGGAGGTTCACTGAGTTGAAACCGATCAAAAATAAGCTCCCATACACGCCCAAACACGCTTTAAGTATCACGTTTCTTAGCCTTGTATTCGAAGTCATAGCTCTCTATTCTTGCATCATTTGAACAAATTCTTGGCATATTTATAATCCTTATAGCATTTCTGAACTTTTGGCAATACTTAATTTGATTTATATGGACTGTAACCTCATAACATCATGCCTAGGGTTATGTTTTGGATTTTAGGTATTTTTGTTTCAGGTGAAATTGATTCCTATAATAGGCATGGTTGCACTCAAGAGAGGGAGACGAACCTAACCATGCCTTTGGAGGTCGTTTTTATGGCCTGGAGTTGATTTTGGGATCGAGCTACGCTTTTAGCTGCGGATTCAAATCCGCAGGTAAAGTTACAGGGGCTGGAGGTAGGGGACGATGGCGTGTCGCTTCCCCAGTGGCCAATTCAAACCATGGCGCGCTTAATTTTGTTGTGTTGGCACATTAATTCGTTTTCTCTTATTATTATTATTTTGTATATAATTAACAAATGAAGCACAATAGCCTAGTGGCAAGCGAGCATTGGAAATATCCCACAGGACCTGGGTTCGAATCCCAGGTCCTCTAAATTTCAATATATTTTTTCGTCAGGTAATCCCATGCGTAATCCAAGAGTGTAGCTCATCATGTGCCTTCACGTATCAAAGTGCCAGATGGCCCAAGGCCAAATCTGGTGATCCAGGAGTGAGGGTCTATCATAGATCCAGTCAATACGCACACACCAAATCCAGGGAGGTCAACCAGGCCAGCGCTTAATGGGCCATAGAATTGCTATTCTGACTCCCAAAACAGGCCCATACTCCTCTCTCTATATATTTTATTTTATTTTGTTTTAATTATTTATTTATTATTTCTATTTAATAACTAACCAATCAATTTTTTTCCTTTATAAAATTAAAACCAAAAAATATTTTCTTTATTAAATTAAATTTTAGTATTTTATATTTTTATTAACAAATCAATTAATTAATTTAGGCTATTAATTAGAAATAACTTTAATATATTTTTTGTAAATAATTAAAAATAATTAGACTTAATTAGGTTTTTTACTAATATTAATAAATTTTTTTTTATTTCTTCAAATACCAAAAACCCAAAAAATATTTATTTTCATTAATTAATTAATTAATTAATTTAATAATTAACTTAGGTAATTTCTTTCTTAATTCAAAAACAAAAAAAGAGTCTTTTCTTTAACAAAAAAGGGTCAAAACCCTAATTTGCGCTCGATTTAATTTCCCGCACGCAATTTACTTTCTTTTGTCATATAATGTACTTGCTCCCGGATTGTAATAGTTTAATAGGACTTTTTATTATTTTTATCGCTTTATTTATTTTTAAAGGGTTTGTCTTTGGCGATGTAAATACCCGACGCCTTGTAATTTAAATTCCACAATTTATTTTCCGCGAATTGTAACTGTTAGATGTTTGATAATAGGATGGCATGACAAGACTGAATGTTTTAACCTAAAATCAACATAGATCACCATTAACATATACAAAGATAAAAATAACTGAAAAACAACACACTCACACATGCGCACTCTTAGGGTACACCCCACTTGGTTGCCTTCGTAAAACGATCATTGAGTATAGGTTGCTTTAGAGGTCGTCCTCTTGTCCAAAGATCATAGTCGCCTCGAAATGGTTGCCTCGGATGATTGCCTCAAACAAATGATCTAAGACATTAGGGTTACCACTAAGGCGTCCTAACATTGCTTTGGTGACCGTAAGTCCTGCATTCGAATTGACCCTTAAAACTCCAACGACGATGTTACCTACTCATCAATAGTAGGATAACATTGTCTAAAGGAAGATAGCATAGAACAATTCCTTTTTCGAGTAGGTAGATGGTTCTTAGATACTTACTCTTTCAAAAACAAAAACTCTTCACACTTACACTTTTCGAACAAAGTTTTCAAAAACACTTCATACACTCTTGAGGACAGAAGCAAGAGTTAAATCGAAGTTTTCAAAACAAAAACTTTTTCAAACCCACGAGCACAAAGAAAGAAATAATTTGAAAACAATATGAGCAAGTACCTAAGAGCCCGTGGATAACCACAAATAGAAAGGGTGCTAACACCTTCCCTTTCTATAATCTACCCCCCGAACCCGAGAAATATCTAGAAAAAGGAATTTTTCCGTGCTTTTTTCCTTCCCTTGTTGGATAAAATAAAAGTCGGTGGCGACTCTTGCTTACCGCGACATTTTGCAAAAACAAACACAAAACGCAAACCAGCATTCCAAAAAACAGTCAGTTCTTCCCACCGTATCATAGAACTGGCGACTCTGCTGGGGACGCTTAATAAGTGGGGTGTACCTTAGGAATAGTTCATAATGTTTTCAATTGCTTGATTTGTATGATTTATCTTTGTGGGCTTGAATCGGAGTTACTATAGATCCTAACCTGGATTTGGGGGATACCCTTTAGGTAAGTAGCAATAAACTGTGAGGGAACTGTACGGCGTAGACCGATACGGTTGAAGCAGTAGCTACGTTGGTGTGGCACTTTAGTATGTACCGATATCCCTTGTGGCGCAACGAGGAGAATATGGGTCTGCTAAGGGGTCATTAAGCACCAACTGACCTTAGAACCTTTAAATTGACCAACTTAGCCATAGAACAGTAGCAACATGCTACACTCATTGAGACTAAACTCTCGCGATGATTCCGGCCGCAAGAAAAGGTTGCTAAACTGGAATTATGACCGATCGAGGGTAGTCAGTGATATTGAGATCCTCTAGAACCTGGTTACTATTTTTAGGACAGGTTTGAACCAACTAAACTGAAAGAGGGTAGTACCTAGACTCCTTGCCAGCCTGAAATCTAAGGGCTCTCTGTGTGACTTGTGTGCCCTTACCATGTTTGCTATTTGTGGATACTTGTGGTGTGCTTTCTATCATGACATCATGACATCATAACATTGCATGCATCTTGCATTGGACTAACCTATTTCAAAGAAAGGAGGGATTCATCTTTGTTCTGTTTTGTAGGTCATGGCACCTATGCGTAGGAACACCATCCGGATCAACTTTGTCCAGGTTCCCACTATGCTTAAAGAGTTGGTTGCAAAGATGTCAGATATTACTTCCTTTATCAGAAGACATGGGCATATTCTTAGTTTGGTCACTTCCAAATTGGACGAGCAGATGATGAGTGTCCTAGTCCAGTTCTTTGATCCACTGTACCACTGCTTTACTTTTCAGGACTACCAGTTGGTCCCTACCTTGGAAGAGTTCTCTGATCTTCTCGGTATCTCTATTCTAGAGCAGACCCCGTTTACAGGTTGGAAGAAGATCCTTAGACCGGAAGAGATCACTTCATCCCTTCATCTGACAAAGGCTGAGGTAATGGCTAATTGGGAAACTCGTAGTGGAGCAAAGGGCTTTTTGACTAAGTTCTTGGTTGGTAAGGCTAATCATTTCTGGGATAGTCTAGACTTCCAGGCATTCAAAGATATTCTGGATCTTCTGATATATGGCTTGGTATTGTTTCCTAACTATGACTCCTTTGTTGATGTGAATGCGGTAAAAATATTCATCTCTGGTAATCCTGTACCCACTCTCTTGGGTGACATTCTTCATCAACTTTATGCCCGTACTGCCCGGAAACGGGGAACCTTGATGTGTTGTGCTCCATTGTTGGCAAGGTGGTTTATTTCTCACCTCCCCAAATCAGTTCTGAAGAACAAAGAAGGCATGGGCTGGGCTTATAGGGTTATGTCTCTCTCTCATAATGTCATCATTTGGACTATTAAGGGTATGGACGAGGTGGCCATTATTGATCGCTGTAGGGAATACCCCAATGTTCCACTGATAGGGACCAATGGAGGAATTACTTACAATCCATGCTTGGCCTTACGGCAGTTTGGGCGAGCCAGAAGGGAAGGACCTCATGAGCTGCTAATACCTAGTATAATCTTTGATTTCCAAGGGGATAGTGACGAGCAATGCTGCAGATTCATAAGAGCTTGGGATAGAGTACACAGATCTGATCCACACGACCTGGGTGCGAAGACTTCTCTACCAATGGAACCATATCTCCGATGGGTTCGTATACGTGCCCAAAATCTGGGAATGCCCTACGAAGCCGTCTTGCCTATCATTGTTGAAGTTGCTGATGAAGAGGGGGTTCCTTCTACCATTCTACACCCTTACATGCCTATTGACATTAGGGCATTGAAGAGGTCCTGGATGCAGCTGAGGGAGGAACATGATACTTACCGAGAAAAGTATCACGAACAAGAGCAGAAGATTCAGAAGTTGACTAGGCAACTGGAGAACGAGCGGATCCTCAATGATTATGTCCGCACCGACAAGAAGAAACCATGGGAGAATTGATTGTCTTTTGATTATTTCTAGCTTTGGTTTACTTTTCAGTATTTCCCTTTCTTGTAACGCCTTAAAGGCATCTGTTGAACAATTGAATTCAAAGTTTATCTAATAAAAGTGTGTTTCATTTTTTTTACGAATTTGAATCTCTCGACGTCTTTGAAATCATATCATGCGCATATCATTCTCATGCACCTCATAACAGGTAACCTTACAGGTTTTCTCATCTTCTTTGCTGTTTATTTCAGCATCATGTCTTCTGAACCATCAACTGAACAAGCAATCAAGGCTCTACAGGCTCAAAATGCCCAGTTCTAGGAATTGTTCATGAATTTGGCTAAGGGTCAGCAAGATCTGAATGCCCTTATCTTGAAAGAGAAGAAGAAGAAGAAGATGATCCTGTTTAACATGGGCCACAGATTTGGAAACAGGCTACGAGATGAAGTTGATTTGACCACCTCATCTGGAGGGAAAGATAGTCAGGAAGAAAGGAGGGCTCCTAGCCCTGTGGTTTCAGACAATGAGACGGACTTCGACGAAGACCAGTATCCTCCGGCTGAGGATAGATACAAGCAGCTGGAAGACCGGTTGAGTGGGACGGAAGTATAGAAAGTGCCTGGTCTGGACTTTGGTGATTTAGGTCTGTCATCTAGGGTGGTGATTCCCCACAAGTTCAAAGCACCAGCCTTTGCTAAGTACGACGAAGTTTCTTGTCCGAAACTGCACCTCCGGTCGTATGTAAGGAAGATTCAGCCGTACACCGTTGACAAGAACCTATGGATCCACTTCTTTCAAGACAGTCTCTCAGGGACTCAGCTTGAATGGTTTTACCAGCTAAAAGGAGCCAGTATCCGTCGTTGGGAAGATTTGGCTGCTGCTTTCTACAAGCAGTACCAATATAATGCCGACCTTGCTCCCACGCGTACCCAACTCCAGGGTATGTCTATGGGTGCGGGCGAAGGTTTCAAAGATTATGCTCAGAAGTGGAGGGACCTCGCTGGAAGAGTGCAACCACCCTTGGCTGATAGGGAGTTAGTTGATATGTTTCTGGGGACCTTGTCTGGTCCGTATTTCAACCATCTGATTGGAAGTTCATCATCCGGGTTTACGGAGCTGATTATGATCGGGGAAAGGATTGAAGCTGGTATTAAGTCTAGTAAAATACAGAAGGGTGCTTCATCAAGCACCGAGAAAAAGCCTTTTAAGAAGAAGTCCAGTGCTGTTTACAGTTTGAAAAGCCAGAATAGGCCTGAACACCGCCAAGCTGTTAATGCGGTTGTTATTTCAAGACCTGCTGGTGCTCCTTAGCGCAACAATCAGCCTAGGGCCGAAAAAACTCGAAGATAATTCACTCAGCTCAACATGACTTTGTCTCAGATTCTGCCACAGTTATTGAAAACCAATCTAGTGATTCCAAGGGAGGCCCTGCAAAATCCCAACACTACATCACTGAAGTACAACCCTAATGCCCGCTGTGCTTTTCACTCTGATAGCCTGGGGCATGATACAGATGATTGTTGGGTTTTGAAGAACAAGGTACATGACTTAATTGATGCTAAGGAGATTGAGTTTGAAGCACCTGAAAGACCTAATGTTATGACAGCTCCTATGACCAAGCATGGAGTGAATGCTATAGATGAAGACTCGTTTGTGGTTTCTATGAACAACATTGTTACCCCTTTGATGACTGTGAAGAAGAACCTTTTGTTAGCCGGTTTATTTTCAGGCTGTGACGAAGGTTGCCGTATGTGTTCTGTTCTACCTACCGGTTGCCATCTTTTGAAGTCAGGTGTCCAACGCCTGATGGATAATAAGGAAATTCTGTTTGAGAAGACTCTTGTTCCTTTAATCCCTACTGAAGAAGTTGCTATTATCACCATTTTCGACAATTCTTCCAAGGCTTCCTCGAGAAAGCCTATTAGAATTACATCTATTCCAAGAATTGCTCTGTTGATCATCACTGTTCCAGGGCCTATCCCCTATACATCTGATAAAGCTGTCCCTTGGTACTACAGGGCTGATGTTTATTATCACGGAGTTAAACAAGATTTGGATGCTGATACTGACGTCAACAATATTGTTGGACCTGCTAAAGTCACCCACAGTGGAAGGCTTTTCTCCCCCAAGATCTCTCCACCAGTTGTTCGAAAATCTGTTATTATTACACCCGCCAGTGTACCTGCTACTATTCCTGTTCAAGTTCCCATTCTTACCCCTGTTGTCGAGTCGTCTGACGCTCGGGACAAAGGGACCACCAGTGAGCCTTCCCAGACGGGGGCGCCGAAGACAATTACAGTTGAAGCCTCTAGACAAGAGATGGAGGAAATTATGAAGATTATCAAAAAGAGCGACTACAATATGGTCGAGCAGCTGGGGAAAACCCCATCCAAAATCTCTATGTTGTCTCTGTTACTCTGCTCAGAAGCCTATGCCAAGGCTCTGATTTCTTTCCTGAAGACTGCGCACGTACCGCAAGAGACATCAGCTGATTAGTTTAAAGATTGCGTGGCTAGTCTGACGGCTGATAATGGATTGGGTTTCTCTGACGCCGACTTGACTGCTAAGGGGAAGAATCACAACGACGCCCTGCATGTCTCCATTGAATACAGGGGCACTACTCTTTCTCGTGTATTGGTAGATACTGGATCTTCGTTGAATGTATTACCCAAGAAAGCTCTAGACCGGTTAGAATGTGAAGGGTTGAACTGAAACCAAGCAACATTGTAGTCGGGGCTTTTGATGGGTCCAAGAGAATAGTACACAGAGAAGTGGATATTCCGATTAAAGTTGGTTCTCAGGTTTTCGCCTCTACATTCTATGTGATGGACATTTGGCCATCTTATTCATGTTTGTTGGGTCGTCCATGGATCCACAAAGCTGGGGCAGTAACGTCGACGCTCCACCAGAAGCTAAAGTACTCGGTGAAAGGGAAAATTGTGACAGTACAAGGAGAGGAGGAGTACATGGTGAGCCACCTCAACTCTTTCCGATATATGGATATGGATGGGGAGTTCATTGAGACCCTGTTTCAACATTTTGAAGAGGTTCCCCAGACACTAGCATCAACTGAAACTGTCACTGAAGATCCTCCCATGAAGATGGCTTCCTTCAAGGATGCCCGAGCTGTTGTCGAGAAAGGTGGGTGTGCGAATTGGGGCCAACTCCCTGATTTCGCACATAAGACTAACAAGTTTGGTTTGGGTTTCACTAAAGAAGCTCAGAAGGCTGTTTGAAATGCACGGATCGAAAGACCTCCCTTGTTCATCACAATTCAGGAGTGAATGCCATTGGAGACGATGTTGAAGAGTATGCGTTCGACAATTGGATCTATCCAACTTATGATGGAGGACTAAGCAACTGGACAGCAAAGGACTTCATCCTGATTTCTTTTGTTACCCAGTAATGAGACTTTTGTTTTGAATTTTTAACAGACAATGTTTTAAACTCTACGGCCCGGTGTCTTACCCGGGGCACCGTGGCTTCATTTGTGAGGGCTTTTTGTGTGTCATATACATATATCATTAATAAAAGAATTGGACGTTTCTTGCATTTTCAGAATTTTGCGCTCCTTGTTTTTCTTTTATTATACATTGCAAAACAACTATTTTACACACACTCACATATACAGGTCTACATCCGCTCTGGATCTCACTGGTAACGACTCTGCTATTGCCAGTTATGACTTCGAAAGTCCGATCAACTTAGCCGAAGACGAAGGTGAAGATGATTGCGAAGTTCCTGGTGAACTTGCTAGACTGATACTCTAGGAAGAGAGGGCTATACAGCCACATGAAGTGCCGGTGGAATCAGTAAATCTGGGTACAGAAGAGGACAAGAAAGAGGTCAAGATCGATGCAAATCTGGAACCTAGTGTCAAGCAACGGTTGATTCAGATGCTGCATGGCTACATTGAGATCTTTGCCTGGTCTTATGAAGATATGCCTAGGTTAGATACCGATATTGTAGTTCACCGATTGCCTACCAAGGAAGACTGTCCTCCAGTGAAACAGAAGGTCCGCCGAATGCGCCCGGAGATGTATGAGAAAATCAAGGCTGAAGTTATGAAACAGTTTGACGCCGGTTTTCTAGCAGTTACTTCTTACCCACAATGGGTGGCCAACGTGGTTCCTGTGCCGAAGAAGGATGGTAAGGTTGAATGTGTATTGACTATAGGGATCTGAACAGGGCGAGCCCCAAGGATGATTTCCCTCTACCTCATATCGATGTTCTGGTCGACAACACCGCTCAGCATAAGGTCTTCTCCTTCATGGATGGTTTCTCCGGTTATAATCAGATTAAAATGGCTCCCGAAGACATGGAGAAGACAACCTTCGTCACTCAATGGGGTACCTTTTGCTACAAGGTCATGCCTTTTGGATTGAAAAATGTCGGGGCAACGTATCAGCGCGCCATGGTCGCCTTGTTCCATGACACGATCCATCATGAGATTAAGGTATACGTCGACGATATGATTGCAAGATCCCAGACTAAGGAAGAACATCTGGGTCACCTTCAGAAGTTGTTTGAAAGGTTGAAGTTGTACAAGATGAGGTTAAACCCGAACAAGTGCACCTTCGGGGTGAGATGTGGTAAGCTGCTGGGTTTCGTCGTAAGCGAGAAAGGTATTCAAGTGGATCCTACAAAGGTGAAAGCTATACAGGAAATGCCAGTTCCCCAAACAGAGAAAGAAGTCAGAGGCTTTCTGGGACGTCTGAACTACATTGCCCGATTCATCTCACACCTGACTGCTACTTGTGAGCCAATCTTCAAGCTACTGAAGAAAGATCAAGTGGTACGATGGAACGATGAATGTCAGGCCGCTTTCGAAAGGATCAAAGAGTATCTCCAAGAGCCACCCATTCTGATGCCTCCAGTTGAAGGGAGACCCTTGATCTTATACTTGACAGTACTCGACAACTCAATGGGGGTGCGTGCTGGGTCAACATGACGAGTCTGGCCGAAAAGAGCATGCTATTTATTACCTTAGCAAAAGGTTTACCGACTGCGAGACCCGATACTCGTTGCTCGAGAAAACTTGCTGTGCTTTGGCATGGGCTGCTCGCCGGCTGAGACAGTATATGTTGACTCACACTACTCTATTGATATCAAAAATAGATCCAATTAAGTATATCTTCGAAAAGCCTGCCTTATCCGGAAGAATAGCAAGATGGTAGATGATATTGACTGAGTATGACATCCAGTATACGACCCAAAAGGTAATCAAGGGAAGTGTATTGGAGGATCATTTGGCACATCAGGCAGTGGATGATTACCAGTCTATGAACTTTGAATTTCCGGATGAGAATATCATGATAGTAACTGACTGTGAGGAACCCGGACCGTATGAAGGACCCAAGGAAGGATCCCGATGGTCTATGTACTTTGATGGAGCTTAAAACGCTTTGGGTAATGGCATTGGCACCGTGATCATATCTCATAAAGGCTCTCATACTCTGTTCGCCGCCCGACTATGTTTCAACTGCACCAACAATATGGCGGAGTATGAAGCGTGCATCATGGGTCTTCGAGCATCAATTGACCTAAGGATTAAGTTTTTAAGTGTTTTCGGAGATTCCGCTCTCGTGATCAGCCAGATCAAAGGCGAGTGGGATATGAAACACCCAAATCTTATTCCTTACAAGGAGTATGTGTTGACATTGCTTCCGCACTTCGAGGAGATAACCTTTGAACACTTCCCTAGAGAGGAGAATCAATTGGCGGACGCGCTGGCTACGATGTCTTCTATGTTCAAAGTCAATTGGGACAACGAAGCTCCCCAGATTACTATTGAAAGATTGGACGAACCTGCACATTGCTGTGACATTGAGACTGAAGAGGTAACAGAAAAGCCCTGGTTTCATGAGGTGAAGAGGTATCTTGAGGCTCAGGAATATCCCGAGGGTGCATCTGTTAATGACAAGAAGTTTTTGAGGAGGTTCGCGGCAAAGTTCTTCATCAGTAATGACATCCTTTACAAGCGTAACCATGATTCAACCTTACTGCGATGTGTGGATAAGAACGAGGAAGAAAGGATCATGGCAGAGTTACATGAAGGTACTTTCGGGACTCATTCCAGTGGACACACCATGGCAAAGAAGATCCTACGGGCAGGATACTATTGGTCCACCATGGAAGCCGACTATTATCAGCATTCCTGGACCTGTCACAAGTGCCAAGTCTATGCTGATAAGGTGCACGTACCTCCAGTTCCCCTGAATGTCTTGACGACACCTTGGCCTTTTGCAATGTGGGGCATTGATATGATTGGCGAGATCAGACCTACAACATCCAACAGGCATCGTTTCATCCTGGTAGCAATTGATTACTTTACAAAGTGGGTTGAAGAAGCTTCCTTTGCTACAGTAACCAAGAATGTCGTGGCACAGTTCATTCAGCATAATCTGATCCGTCGATACGGTGTACCAGAGAGGATCATTACGGATAATGGTACCAATCTCAACAACAAGATGATCACTGAGCTCTGCAATCAATTCAAGATACATCATCACAACTCTTCTCCCTACCGGCCGAAGATGAATGGGGCTGTTGAAGCGGCTAATAAGAACATCAAGAAGATTGTGCAGAAGATGACGGTGACATACAAAGACTGGCACAAGATGTTACCATTTTCTCTTCATGGGTATCGTACCTCAGCACAGACGTCAATAGGGGAAACACCCTATTCCTTGGTATATGGCATGGGGCCATATTGCCCATTGAAGTTCAGATACCCTCTCTTCAGATTATGAAGGATGCAGGTTTGAGCGAAGATGACTGGATTCAGACCTGGCTTGATCAACTAAACTTAATCGACGAAAAGAGACTCACTGTTATTTGTCATGGTCAGACGTATCAAAAGCGGATGATCAAGGCATTTAACAAGAAAGTCAGACGACAAGAGTATCAAGTTGGGGACCTAGTTATCAAGCGCATTATCTTACCTCAAGGTGATCCCAGCGGCAAATGGACTCCTACTTACGAAGGGCCATTTGTGGTTAAGAACATTTTCTCAGGAGGAGCCATGATTCTAACCACCATGGATGGTGACGACCTTCCTCACCCCGTCAATGCTGACATAGTGAAAAGATAATACGCATAATCAAAGACCCGTTAGGCTGACTGGCCTAGGTAGAAATAAGGGCTTCCCGGCGAACCAAAAGGGTTCGGGCAAAAGTAAGGGATGAAAATGAAAAAATCTGTACACCCGGCAAGTCGAAAACCTGAAAAGGCGACTTGGGAAAAAATGGGTATCCCGGTTGACTGAAAACCCAAAAGGGCGGTCCAGGCAAAAATTAGGGATTAAAGCATAACACTATGTCTCTTTGGATCACCTTACAACCAGACTTCGGTATCAACTATCAGGCTCGGACGACACTAATCAATCTGATCTACCTTCAACCAAGTAGAAAAGTGATGAGATGCTCGAGGACATAAAGGCAATAGCAGAGTTGGAACCCAGTGGGATTATTCACATAGCTGTTTTGTTTAGTTTTTCACAAATCGTGTAAAATCTATTTGTTCAGCAACGTTCCCTTACTAGGACGTCAACCTCTTGTACAAAAACGCCTATTTACAGGCCAAACTTCAAAATTTTTACAATTCATTTTTAAAGAAATTTCAAACTGTTTTTCCTTTATCTGTTTTGTTTTGCAAAGAACGTCCAATGTTCATTTTTGATATATGCACTTGACATTAATTGCTGCTCATAAATGTTTACATGCGAAACAAAAGACCATTACTCGTAATATCAGAAACAGGGGCAATAAGAATTGTCCAAACTGTACATTTTCTTTATCCACCAGGTACAAAGGTAAATTCAGCTGAAGAATATGGTTGAGATGCATTCACTCCCCGCAGAGTAAGATAGTAATGATAACTCTCCCCAATTGAGACTTGCAACTGTGAATGCCGAATTAGTAATATCCTCCCCCAAGCAGAGGTTATCTACCATCAACACTGAAAAGGATTAATATCCCCTACAGTTCTAATATTCCCCAACGGAGTATAAGAATATTCCTCGGTAGAATACAAGATATCCCCAGTGGATTTAAAATTTTCCCAATGCAGTCTGAAAAAGCTTCCCCAGTGGAGTTGAAGAATCATCCCCCAGTAGACTCTGGAAGTTCGTCCCTAGCGGAGTATAAAAATAAATATCCCCAGCCGAGTTCAAAGGAAGATTGTCCCCAATAAAGCTCAAAGGATTATCCCCATAAGAGTCTAAAAGGTTATCCCCAATGAAGTCGCAACTGAAAGATCATCCCCAGCGGAATTCTTTCCTTTCACAAACAGGAATTTAATCCCCAACAGGATTCAATATCACCAGCAACGATAATTCATCCCAACAGAATTTATCAGTGGAATCCTCAGCAGAGCATCTCTTCTCCACAGAGTAATCTCCTCATCAGTATATTCCCCAATGGAGTTATCCTCTCCCGCAGGTCTATTCTCATCAATCATCTTCGTTCGCTATCCCCAGCGAAAGTGAAGAATCCAACTCTTTTCTCCAGCAGCCATACGGGATTTATTTCCCCCAGCTAAAACATTACATTTCCATACATCATGATACATGCATATACGCATCATACAACACAATCTCATTTATTTTGAGAACATCATTGCTTGATATATATCATGCATTGAATACGACTGACCTTTACCTTTCAGGAAAGATGCAGTTAAGTTCTCAACTATGTCGAAGACTTGACCGGTTCTTAAATTTTAGCTGAATTATCCTCGATTGAATTTCAGATAAGGTTCTCAATCTCGACAATTTTCCTCTGTCATAGTGTGGACGAGTTCTACAATCTCAATAGTATACTCCGTTGAAGACCAGACAGTTCCTAGATCTTGATGAAGATGTTTCCCCCAGTCGAAGACCCGACCGGTTCTTAAATCTCAACTGAATTATCCTCGGTTGAATTTCAGATAAGGCTCTCAATCTCGACAATTTTCCTCCGTCATAGTGTGGACGAGTTCTACAATCTCAACAGTATACTCCGTTGAAGACCAGACAGTTCCTAGATCTTGATGAAGATGTTTCCCTCAGTCGAAGACCTGACCGGTTCTTAAATCTCAACTGAATTATCCTCGGTTGAATTTCAGATAAGGTTCTCAATCTCTACAATTTTCCTCCGTCATAGTGTGGACGAGTTCTACAATCTCAACAGTATACTCTGTTGAAGACCAGAGAGTTCCTAGATCTTGATGAAGATGTTTCCCCCAGTCGAAGACCTGACCGATTCTTAAATCTCAATTGAATTATCCTCAGTTGAATTTCAGATAAGGTTCTCAATCTCGACAATTTTCCTCCGTCATAGTGTGGACGAGTTTTACAATCTCAACAGTATACTCCATTGAAGACCAGATAGTTCCTAGATCTTGATGAAGATGTTTCCCTCAGTCGAAGACCTGACCGATTCTTAAATCTCAACTGAATTATCCTCGGTTGAATTTCAGATAAGGTTCTCAATCTCGACAATTTTCCTCCGTCATAGTGTGGACGAGTTCTACAATCTCAATAGTATACTCCGTTGAAGACCAGAAAGTTCCTAGATCTTGATGAAGATGTTTCCCTCAGTCGAAGACCTGACCGGTTCTTAAATCTCAACTGAATTATCCTCGGTTGAATTTCAGATAAGGTTCTCAATCTCGACAATTTTCCTCCGTCATAGTGTGAACGAGTTCTACGATCTCAACAGTATACTCCGTTGAAGACTAGACAGTTCCTAGATCTTGATGAAGATGTTTCCCTCACTCGAAGACCTGACCGGTTCTTAAATCTCAACTGAATTATCCTCGGTTGAATTTCAGATAAGGTTCTCAATCTCGACAATTTCCCTCCGTCAAAGTGTGGACGAGTTCTACAATCTCAACAGGATTATACTCCGTTGAAGACCAGACAATTCCTAGATCTTGATGAAGATGCTTCCCCCCAGTTGAATTGCGGACAAGTTCTTAAAACTCATCAAAGATGTTCTCTCAGCTAAGGTACAGGCAAGCTCCTAAATCTCAACAAAAACCAGGCTTCCCCAGCGGAATCTTCCACAACAACAGGTATGTAAGTTCTCGCTAAGGAATATCTTATGCGATCGACGCTCCTGCAGATGGCATCTGTAATCCCATCCTCCTACCAACAATCTCCAAATGGCATCTGTAAGCCCATTCCCGACATCACAAGGCTGATACCATTTCATGCGAGTGCAAATTTCTTGGCACTCTAGTGTTCAATCATCTTCCACCTCCGGATCACGAAAGGCACGAAAGCCAATCTACATCCTCAGGTTTAAGAAGATTGAACAGGGGCAGCTGTTGTACCCCAAAATTTACCCTCTCATATTTCTCAAAACATTGCAAGAAAAATCTCCAAGTTGCTCAAGGTTGCTCAGGAATTGGTCAGTCAAGCTATCTCATAAGGCAGTCAACCCCAAATTAGGATTTTGTGTTGCATCAAGATCTTTGAATCAAAATGACCTAAAGTGCTCCATAATGTCCTAATATGTTCTCAAGATCATCCATGCCAAATTTCAAGCCTTGCAGAGGAAGTTTGGTCAGTCAATTGCTCAAAGGGTCCAAAAATCGACTGTGTTAGGGCAAAAGTCAACTGTGACCCAAATACCGTAAAACTTCAAGATTTTTTGTCAACATTCTCATTTTGAAGGATATTTCATCATTTTATCAAGGGTTGATCACGATTCATCAAGGCCCAAAAGGTGCTAAATTCGGGTTTTGTAGGAAAAGTCAACTCAACTTTAACCAAGCATAACTTTCTCATACTTTATTAGAAATGACCCATCCAAAGCTCATTTTGAATAGGATGAAATTTACTACAATACATATTCATACCCCAAGATCAGAAAATGCATTCACAAGATGTTATAAATTTGGACATTATAGGTCATTTTTGAAAGTCAACAAAAACACATTTTTTTTCCAAAGCTTATAACTTGAGAATGGAATATCAAAATGAGATGAGACCAAAAGGGTTGGTTATAGGACATCTCAAGCTTTCTAAAAAGTCCAAGAACACTTCTAAAAGTTCAAAATTGAAGAAGTTATGCATTGTTGAAGTTGGGCATTTTTGCAAAATTGCCAAAAGTCAACTATCCCCAAAACTTCAAATTTTGTCAAATGGGCCCATTCTTTTCCACTTGATTTGAGCTTGCCCCATTTCACACGTCTCCTAGATTCAGCCTTGAGATCATATTTTGTTTTTTATTATTTGATTTGATTTTTTATTAAATTGTTTCATTTTTAATCAAATTAAATCAAATAAAATCCAAATATTGATTACTTGAGATCTTTTTGGCTATTTCAGGTTGAGATCATCATCATTAAGAGCATCAAATTGGTATCACACAAGATCTTGTGCAAAAAGATGGATTTTTGACAAATTTGGCAAGCTTTCAAAAATGAATCAAATCAAATATGGGTGCATTGATTTAGAGACATTGAATCCATAATTCTTAACCTAATTCATTCCATAATACATAAGGAGGCTTAAGACACAAAAACAAGGGTTAGAGGCTGCAAGAACAGAGAGAACAAAACTTGAAAAAGTGGTGAAAAAGCTTGAATTCAAATTCATACTTAGAGGCAATCTCATAAACCAAAAAGCATCCCAATCGACTCCTGGAGGTTCACTTAGTTGAAACCGATCAAAAACAAGCTCCCATACACGTCCAAACACACTGTAAGTATCACATTTCTTAGCCCTGTATTCGAAACCATAGCTCTCTATTCTTGCATCATTTGAAGAAATTCTTGGCATATTTATAATCCTTATAGCATTTCTGAACTTTTGGCAATACTTAATTTGATTTATATGGACTGTAACCTCATAACATCATGGCTAGGGTTACATTTTGGATTTTAGGGATCTGTGTTCCAGGTGAAATTGATTCCTATAATAGGCATGGTTGCACTCAGGAGAGGGAGACGAACCTAACCATGCCTTTGGAGGTCGTTTTTATGGCCTGGAGTTGATTTTGGGATCGAGCTACGCTTTTAGCTGCGGATTCAAATCCGCAGGTAAAGTTACAGGGGCTGGAGGTAGGGGACGATGGCGTGTCGCTTCCCTAGTGGCTAATTCAAACCATGGCGTGCTTAATTTTGTTGTACTGGCATATTAATTCGTTTTCTCTTATTATTATTATTTTGTATATAATTAACAAATGAAGCACAATAGCCTAGTGGCAAGCGAGCATTGGCAATATCCCACAGGACCTGGGTTCGAATCCCAGGTCCTCCAAATTTCAATATATTTTTTCTTCAGGTAATCCCATGCGTAGTCCAAGAGTGCAGCTCACCATGTGCCTTCACGTATCAAAGTGCCAGATGGCCCAAGGCCAAATCTGGTGATCCAGGAGTGAGGGTCTATCATAGATCCAGCCAATGCGCACACACCAAATCCAGGGAGGTCAACCAGGCCAGCGTTTAATGGGCCATAGAATTGCAATTCTGACTCCCAAAACAGGCCCATACTCCTCTCTCTATATTTTATTTTATTTTGTTTTAATTATTTATTTATTATTTCTATTTAATAACTAACCAATCAATTTTTTTCCTTTATAAAATTAAAACCAAAAAATATTTTCTTTATTAAATTAAATTTTAGTATTTTATATTTTTATTAACAAATCTATTAATTAATTTAGGCTATTAATTAGAAATAACTTTAATATATTTTTTGTAAATAATTAAAAATAATTATACTTAATTAGGTTTTTTACTAATATTAATAAATTTTATTTTATTTCTTCAAATACCAAAAACCCAAAAAATATTTATTTTCATTAATTAATTAATTCATTTATTAATTTAATAATTAACTTAGGTAATTTCTTTCTTAATTCAAAAACAAAAAGAAAGAATCTTTTCTTTAACAAAAAAAGGTCAAAACGCTAATTTGCGCTCGATTTAATTTCCCGCATGCAATTTACTTTCTTTTGTCATATAATGTACTTGCTCCCGGATTGTAATAGTTTAATAGGACTTTTTATTATTTTTATCGCTTTATTTATTTTTAAAGGGTTTGTCTTTGGCGATGTAAATACCCGACGCCTTGTAATTTAAATTCCGCAATTTATTTTCCGCAAATTGTAACTGTTAGATGTTTGATAATAGGATGGCATGACAAGAATGAATATTTTAACCTAAAATCAACATAGATCACCATTAACATGTACAAAGATAAAAATAACTGAAAAACAACACACTCGCACATGCACACTCTTAGGGTACACCCCACTTGGTTGCCTTCGTAAAACGATCATTGAGTATAGGTCGCTTTAGAGGTCGCCCTCTTATCCAAAGATCATAGTCGCCTCGAAATGGTTACCTCAGATGATTGCCTCAAACAAATGATCTAAGACATTAGGGTTACCACTAAGGCGTCCTAACATTGCTTTGGTGACCATAAGTCCCGCATTCGAATTGACCCTTAAAACTCCAACGACAATGTTACCTACTCATCAATAGTAGGATAGCATTGTCTAAAGGAAGATAGCATAGAACGATTCCTTTTTTGAGTAGGTAGATGGTTCTTAGATACTTGCTCTTTCAAAAACAAAAACTCTTCACACTTACACTTTTCGAAAAAAGTTTTCAAAAACACTTCATACACTCTTGAGGACAGAAGCAAGAGTTAAATCAAAGTTTTCAAAACAAAAACTTTTTCAAACCCACGAGCACAAAGAAAGCAATAATTTGAAAACAATATGAGCAAGTACCTAAGAGCCTGTGGATAACCACTGATAGAAAGGGTGCTAACACATTCCCTTTCTATAATCTACCCCCCGAACCCGAGAAATATCTCGAAAAAGGAATTTTTCTGTGCTTTTTTCCTTCCCTTGTTGGATAAAATAAAAGTCGGTGGCGACTCTTGCTTACCGCGACATTTTGCGAAAACAAACGCAAAACGCAAACCAGAATTCTAAAAAACAGTCAGTTCTTCCCACCGTATCACAACTTCCACAAACAAACTCAGAGGTGCTAATCAATTCAATCATCTTCAGACAAGGCAAAAACAGACAAGATGCTCATAGACACGAAGGCTATAGCAGAATGGGAACCCCATGGGATTATTACACATAGCTATCTTTTCTTTTTATTAAAATTTTCATTTTTTTTCACGACGACATTTCCTTACTAGAATGTTTGTCTCATTGTACAAAAATACTTACCCAAAGTTAATACAAAGATAGCTCTTTGAAAGTACAAAAACTATATGTTTTTCTTTTTGTTTGTGTTTTGTTTACAAAAACGTCTAATGATTCATGGTTGAACATATGCATTTGAACATAATTACTGTTTACAAATAAATAAAATAAAAGACAATCGCTGATGGCTTTAAGGGATAGGGAAATCTCTCTAAGTTTATCTCCACGAAATTCCCCCGCAGTGCACAGTTTAATCCCCAGCGGAATAAAGCTTCCAATTATCAATCCACAATAGAAGTCATCCAAATTTCTCAGAATTCCCCAACCAGAATTTTTCAAGCGGTACATGGCATTTCCATTACAACAGAGTTTATATCTCTAAGGGAAATTCACCAACACTTCAAACTTCACAACATGAAGACTTATAATCCTCAGCAGCGGACAAGGATTTATTTTCCCCAATCCAATAGCAGTACAACAGAATTAGCTCACATACGCATACATCACATACATATATCATAAACATTGATATAACAAATGCATCATACCATGTATTTCATACAACATGACTTTTCATTTTAGCTAACATTTTACCCTTTTCAGGATAAGGTTAACGGCTACCATTAACAATGTTCAAAGTTTTCAGATACAATTCAGATATGCTCCATACACGGATGCCATCCTGATACTCATTCAGATTCAACTCTCAGATACAGTACAAATACGCTCCAGACACGAATGCCATTCTAACACTCATTTCAGACTCAATCATTCAGATACCATTCAGATACGCTCCAGACACGGATGCCATCCTGATACTCATTCAGATTCAACTTTTAGATACAGTTCAGATACATTCCAGATACGAATGCCATTTTGACACTCATTCAGACGTAATCTTTCAGATACAGTTCAGATACGCTCCAGACACGGAAGCCATCCTGATACTCATTCAGATTCAGCTTTCAGATACAGTTTAGGTACGCTTCAGATACAAATTCCATCCTGATACTCATTCAAAATCAGCTTCCAGATATAATTCAGATACGCTCTAGACACGGACGCCATTATGATACTCATTCTTTCAGCTTACAAGTTCCAATTCAAACAATAACTTTTGGATGGAATCTACAAGCCCATCTCCTACAACTTTTTATCAACTCTCCAAATGGAATCTTTAAGCCCATTCCCTCTACCATCGCATCACCGAGTGCAAATTTCGGGGCACTCTAGTGTCCAATCATCTTCCACCTTCGAGTCACGAATGACAAAGCTTGCCAATCTAACTCTTCAGGCTTAAGAAGATTGAACAGGGGAAGCTGTTGTACCCCAAAATTTTCCCTCTCACTTATCAAAAATTTTCTCACAAGATCTCCATTAACTCAAGACTGCATTAGGGTTTGATCAGCTCAAGACACTTCCTTAAGCACTGATGACCAAAATCAGGGTTTGAGATTTCACAAGGATTATTGAACTTTCTATGACCCATATTAATTTCATGGATCATTATGGACCCCCAAGATTACTCATGCCAAGTTTCAAGCCTTGGATCACACTTTTGATCAATCAATTGAGTAGTTGACCTAAAAATCAACTGTATTGGGGAAAAAGTCAACTATGGCCAATTTACAGTCAAACTTAATAATTTTTTACCCACATCCACATTTTAAACTCATATGTATCATTTGATCAAGTTTGGACCATAATTCCTCAAGAAATTTGATCAAATCTCCAAAAGGGCAAAATGGTCAAAATTAGGGTTTTGACTGAGAAAGGGCAATTTCTAATTTTTTTTAACCTAGAAAATGGTCAATTGGTTTAAGGCATGATCTCAAGAGTCCAATTGCATCATTTTTACCTAATGACATGATTCAAAACATTGCAAATCCATTGGATTGACAGATAAATTTTGCAGTCAACTGATCAAAAGTCAACTGTATGCTGAAAAGTCAAACTTTAACTTTTTGGTCAAATTCAAGTACCAAAGATCAAAATTCATCAAAACATGTCAAAATATGAAACTTATTCATCAAGAAATCAAAAAGTCAAGATTTCATTTTGAAAAGTCAAAATTTCTAAACTTACAAATTTTTCTAAGTGTTGGAAGTTTCATGTTTTTTCATAACTTTGAGCCAAGTTGTCACCATGATGAAAGATGATTCAAGAGAAACTCCCAACATTAAAGTTGTATATCTCCATGAAATCTACAACTTTTCTTCACACAACTTCTTCCAAAAATGCTTAGATCTCAAGTTATAATTTTATGAACATAGGGTCATGAAACTAAACACTTAGTGAAATTTTGCCCTAATTTGGTCAGGATTTTGACCTAACTTCATGACACTTTTTCATATAGTTCTAAGTGGAATATTCAAAAGAAATTCAAATATGGGTTGTAGAGAATATTTCAATCTTTCTAAAATGTCAAAGAACTCCTTGAGATCATTCTTGAGTAGGGAGAATCGAAGAGATGAAGTTAGGGTTTTGTCACTTGAATTACAAGTCATTTTTGATGAACACATGAACCAAATCCATGATAGGCTACATAATCCTTGCTTTATAGGCCTAAAACTTGTTTGTAAATCCATAATTAAATGCTTACACAACTGTTAGAGCATTGATCCAAGCATTTGAGCTATTATCCAAGTTGCATTTCCATTAATGGCACAAAGTAACATTGCCATTCTTGTAAAGCAAGCTTTTTGCATAAAGTTCACATTTAGCCTCTAACTTGTTCCCTCTGATTACACTCCATCCACAAAGTTAGAAGAAAGCTTGTTTAAAGCATAACCATTCTATCTTAGCAAGTACACAAGACTTTGAAACTTGTTTTGTCAAAAAATCACATGTTTAGCTTAAGGATGCAAATTTGAATTCTGATCAACTAGAGCATTCCAAACTTGTTGCTTATAAAAAGAGTCACTATTTGTGAGCTAGAACACGAGTTTGAACACCCTGAAATACACCAAAACTCTCTGAAATCAAAAATTGCACAAAAACTCCATTGTTGCACAATTTCTGACCTTGAACATCAAACTCCCATTTCCCTCGTGCGTTTCTTGGCCTTATAGTTTCTAAAGCTTCCTTACATAAAGTGTAACTCATCCTTGTACCTGTTTCATTTCTGTAACACCATTTACCCCATCCCCCATAACCAAAAACAGATCATTGCACATTGACTTCTCCAAGTCATTTCAGCCACTCTCAACTCAAGCAAACCATTGTATTAGCTTCCTAGGACCTCAAGGAAGCTAACTTGATCATCACCATCACTTGAAACAAGCTCAAACTCCAAACACGATTTCTTGTTTTGAGGTAAGTTTTCTTAACTTGAAACTCTTCATACAGGCATCATCAATAGTTTATTTGTGAATAAAACATGTAGATATCATTGCCCTGGAGCTAACCATGTCCATAGTTTCCATTAAGTTTGCTTGAGCTTAGAGAATTTTGCAACTGAAATCTCTGAAATTTTTAGGGTTCAGATTAGGGCCATTAAAATTCTTGCTTATCTTTGATCTATAGTTTTAATAGTTTACATTTCTGGAATCGTGAGAAAATTTGCTACAAGTTTCATGTTTACAGTTATCATTTTTGATGAGAAATGAGCAAGTTACAATTGGTCTGGCTGGAGGTTAAAGATGAAGTCTTTAGAACACGTTTTGCCTTACATATTTATTGTTTCACTTGTATTAATGGATGTATAGCCACCCCAGTGGTAGAAGCGTGCGCCTGTAACCTATGGGACCTGGGTTCGAGCCCTAGTGGTACCCTTTTTCATTTTTTCACATTTTTCTGACTTTGTTTGTTTTTTTGCCAGGCGCTGGGCCCCTTTGGGCCAGACTTGTTTTTTTGTTTATTTTTGCTCACTAACCTTCCTGTTTCCTCTTGGCACCCCCTGGCCCAATTGTATTTATTTATTTATTTATTTCATTGTTCTTTTTTTAATATATTTTCTAAAATACTGAAAATCATAAAAATACAAAGAATGATATATTTTATATTTGACTTATTTTATTTTATTTTTCCATAAACGAAAATATTTTTATTTATTATACTTTATTTATTTTATTAAGTAAATCTTATAAACTTAGTTAATATTATATTATTTAGTTATTTTTCTTCATACCATTTAAAATACATTATTTTTATATAAAAAAGGACTAAAAATATTTTATAATACTACAAATATTTTCAAGATAAAAATACAAAAAAATACTTTTCTTAAACTTATTTTCTTTTGATTAATTAATAGAATTAGGGTTTTCTTTTAAAATCTTTATATTAATAAATTCAAACTTTATTAACTATTTTCTTTATTTAAATTAGGTTAAGACAAAATCTTTTTTCATGAAAACCAAACAAAATTCACTTTCTTTACATGGAACTAGCAAGTGATCTAGCAAGTAACTAAGAGCCCATGGAAAACCATGGATGAAAAGGGTGCTAATACCTTCCCTTTTTATAATCTACCCCCCGAACTCAAGAAATAATCTCAAAGGTATTTCCTGTGCTTTTTTACCTTTCCTTTTGGATAAAAGAAAAGTAGGTGGCGACTCTTGCTAACCGTAACATTTGCAATCAAACGTAAAACCCTCAAGTCAGTTCTCCCACCGTATCACAAAGGCCATCCAAGAAATTCCAGTCCCCAACTCTGAAAAGGAAATTATAGGATTATTGGGTCGTCTTAACTACATCGCCCACTTCATATCTCACTTGACTGCTACTTGTGATCCAATCTTCAAACTCTTGAAGAAGGATCAAGTAGTCAGATGGAATGATGAATGTCAAGCTGCCTTCGACAAAACCAAAGAATATCTGCAAGAACCTCTTATTCTCATGTCTCTAGTTGAAGGAAGACCCTTGGTCATGTACTTGACATTACTAGAGAATTCTATGGGGTGTGTGTTGGGCCAACATGACGAGTCTGGCCGAAAAGAGCATGATATTTACTACCTGAGCAAAAAGTTTACCGACTGTGAAACCAGATATTCACTGCTCGAGAAAACTTGCTGCGCTCTGGCATAGACTGCTCGCCGGCTAAAACAGTATATGTTGACTCATACAACTCTGTTGATTTTTAAGATGGACCCTATCAAGTACATCTTCGAGAAACCTGCTCTTTCTGGACGGATAGCCAGATGGAAAATGATCTTGAATGAGTATGACATTTAATACACAATACAAAAGGCCATCAAAGGAAGCGTACTAGCAGATCATTTGGCCCATCAAGCTGTTGATGATTATCAATCTATGAACTTTGATTTCCAGGATGAGAACATCATGCTAGTGACTGACTGCACGAAACCTAGACCGTATGATGGACCTAAACAAGGATCCCGATGGACTATGGTCTTCGATGGGGCTTCCAATGCCTTGGGTAACAAAATTAGTGTTGTGATCATCTCCCCTGAAGGTAGCAACACTCCTTTTACTGCCAGACTTTGCTTTGATTTTATGAATAACATGGCTGAGTATGAGGCATGTATTTTGGGTCTGAAGGCTGCCATTGATTTGAGGATCAAGAATTTGAATGTATTTGGGGATTTCGCTCTAGTGATTATCCAAGTAAAAGGATATTGGGACACTAAACACCCTAATCTCATCCCTTACAAGGAGCTTGTGCTATCTCTGATTCCTTACTTCGAAGAGATAACCTTTGAGCACTTCCCTAGGGAAGAAAATCAGTTAGTCGATGCTTTGGCCACCATGTCTTCTATGTTCAAAGTTAGATGGGACAACGAAGCTACTATGATTACAATTGAGAGATTCGATGAACCTGCACACTGTTGTGAGCTTGACACTGACAAAGAAAAGCCTTGGTACCATGAGGTTAAAAGATACCTTGAAGCACAAGAGTACCCTGAAGAAGCATCCATCAATGGCAAAAAGTTCTTATGAAGATTTGCAGCCAAATTCTTCCTAAGTAACAAAATCTTGTATAAAATCAATCATGACTCTACTCAACTCTGATGTGTGGACAAAAAGGAGGAAGAGGAAATTATGGAAGACATGCATGATGGTCTCTTTGGGACTCACTCTATCGGACATACTATAGCCAAGAAAATCCTGAGAGTTGGTTACTATTGGTTAACAATGGAGACTGGTTGTCACCAACACTTAAGAACTTGCTACAAATGCCAAATCTATGCTGACAAGGTCCATATGCCTCCTATCCCTCTGAACATCATGACCGCTCCGTGGCCATTTTCAATGTGGGGCATTGACATGATTGGAGAGATCAAACCCACTGCTTCCAATGGACATCGCTTCATTCTTGTCGCTATCGATTATTTCACCAAATGGGTCGAAGCTGCCTCGTTTGCCTCAGTCGCAAACAATGTGGTAGCTAGATTCATCAAACATAGCCTCATCTGCCGCTATGGTATCCTCGAAAGCATCATCACCGACAATGGGACTAACCTCAACAATGCATCACAATTATTCTCCTTATAGACCTAAAATGAATGGCGCAGTGGAAGCGACCAACAAGAACATTAAGAAGATTGTGAAGAAGATGATAGTGACCTATAAGGACTGGCATGAGATGTTACCGTTTGCTCTTCATGGCTACCATACTTCATCTAGAACATCAACTGGGGAAACTCCCTTTTCTTTGGTCTATGGCATAGAAGTTGTTCTGCCAGTAGAAGTTCAGATTCCCTCACTAAGGATTATGAATGAAACAGTCCTAGGCGAAGACGAGTGGGTTCAAACAAGATTGGATCAGTTGAACTTGATCGATGAAAAACGATTGGCTGCTGTTTGTCATGGTTAGATGTACCAAAAATGTATGATCAAGGCTTTTAACAAAAAGATCAAGCCTCGAGTATATTAAGCTGGTGACTTTGTGGTAAAGCGCATCATTCTTCCACAAGGCGATCCCAGGGGCAAATGGACTCCCACCTGTGAAGGACCATTTGTTGTCAAGAGAGTCTTCTCTGGCGGTTCCATGATGCTGACTACCATGGATGGTGAAGACTTCCCACATCCTGTGAACGCGAATATAGTTAAAAAATACTACGCGTAAGAGACCCGCTAGGTTGACACACCTAGGCAAGATAAGGGCATCCTGGCAAACCAAAAGGTTTGGGCAAAAATTAGGGATATATGCAAAAGATTGTACACCCGGCAAGTTGAAAACCCGAGAGGGCGACTTGGGCAAAAATGGGTATCCTGGTGGGCTGAAAACCCGAAAGGGAGGTCCAGGAAAAAGTTAAGGATTGAAAGCGTATGACTATGTCCCGTGGAATCACCGCAATCGACTTTATTACCAAGGTCCGAGTTCAAACAGACCAAGATCAATCCTATTAACTTTTGTTAACGACAAGGGGAACTCAATACAAATATACTTTGAAGTGCAAACTTTCTGTTTTTGTTTTGAATACAAAAATGTCCAATGACTAAAATTGAATGAACATATGCATGTGAACATAATTAAAACTATTTGGCACATGTGTGTTGCTAAGCAGCAGCAAGCATCTCTTTAATGAATATGGAATATCCCCACATAGTTATTTCATTAGTATTATCCCCACAAGATGACTACAGTAAACCTTTTCCCTCAACAGAGTTACCCACAAAGTCTCTTTGCATAGGTTGATACCCAGCCAGAGTCTCAATCTCTTGACAGCTCTCTCTCTAGCTAAGTTGGTCCTAAAAGAAAAAGCCTTATGGATCTCTTCCTAAAAGAACTCACCTCGTCAACAGTTCATCAACATGGTTTATTTCCCCAACAAACAATGAACAACAAAATTCCCCGTATAGTATATCCTCTCCAACTTGAGGTTTCTTTTCATACTATTACAAATCAGAGGGGCACAACCCCTAATCTCCAGAAAAGTCATCAACAAAGTCATTGCTATCTCCAAAAGTTGTTGTGAATCCTGGAATCTGACCAGATAACAGTTTTAACTTCAGTAAGTTGTTGTGAAGCCTGGATCAGACCAAATAACAGTCAACTTCATTTGTTCAAAATACTATGAAGCCTGGACCCAACCAGATAATAGTGTAACTTCTCAAAGATACTATGAAGCCTGGCCCCAACCAGATATTAGTACAACTTTCAGTTACTATGAATCCTAGACCCGACTAGATAATAGCCAACTTCTCAAGACACTACGAAGCCTAGACCCGACCAGATAATAGTTTAACTCTTCGAGATATTGAAGAACCTGGACTCAACCAGACAAGGGTTTAACTTCTCTTCCCCAGTAGAGTTTGCCTCTACCCCAGTAAGTTACTGAGAAGCCTGGATCCGACTAGATATCAGTTCAACTTCATCTTTTCAAGTACGTTATTATGAAGCCTGGATCTGACCAGATAGCAATTCCCCTCAGGAATTTTCTACAAAGCCTGGAATCCGACCAGATAGCAACTAATTTCAAGCAAGTTATTGTGAAGCCTAGATCCGACCAGATATCAGTTCAACTTCATCTTTTCAAGCAAGTTATTGTAAAGCCTGGACCCGACCAGATAGAAATTAACTCCATCCACCTCAGAAATCTGTAAAGCCTGGAATCCGACCAAATAGCGGTTTAATGTCATTAAGTTACTGTGAAGCCTGGATCTGACCAGATATCATTTCAACTTCTTCTATTCAAGCAAGTTATTATGAAGCCTGAAGTACAATCAGATGACAATTAGCTACAATCCCCAGTGAGTCACTATGAAGCATGGACCCGACCAGATAACGGTATAACTTTTCAAAGAAAAACTATGAAACTTGGACCCAACCAGATAGTAGTTACCACTTCAAGTTATTGTGAAGCCTGGATCCAACTAGATAATAGTTCAATTTTAAGAAATTTTCTGTGAAGCCTGGAATCTGACCAGATAACAGTTTATTTATTCTTCCCTAGTAGGTTATTGTGAAACCTGGAATCTGACCAAATAGAAGTTGACTTCCTCATCCTCAGCAAGTTATTGTGAAGCCTGGACCCAACCAGATAACAGCTAACATTCAAGAGATAATCCCCGGTAGAAGCATTTTGTCAACAAAGTTTGAAGATATGTATATTCTTCATCCCCAAAAGCAATTCGGGATTCAGCTTCCTAAAACTCCTCAGCAGTAGTCAGGGCTTTATTTTCCCGGACAAATTCGCATCCCACATTCATACATCATAGCATATACATACGAAACGTGTTGTACCCCAAAATTTTCCCTCCCATTTCCTCAACATTTTCTCATCACAAGACCCTTGGAGCTCAAGGTCAAGTTAGGGTTTGCTCTGCTCAAGACTCCTCCTTGCACTGTTGACCCAAATTAGGGTTTGAGTTTGCACAAAGATGTTTTAACCTAAAAGGCCCAAAGTGACTTTCATGCTTCATGTTGGACTCACAAGTTTATCCATACCAAGTTTCAGGCCTTGATTCCAATCTTTGCCTAGTCAATTGGACAGTTGACCTAGAAATCAGCTGTATTGGGGAAAAAGTCAACTGTGGTCAATTGAAAGTAAAACCTCATGATTTTTGACCCACATCAACATTATGAACTCATATGGACCATTTGATCAAGTTTGGATCACAATTCCACAAGAAATTTGATCAGATCACCAAAAGGGCAAAATGGTCATTTTTAGGATTTTGACTGCACAAAGGCAATTTTTGACTGTTTGACCTAGCCAATGGAAAACCAAGCTCACATATGGACTCAAGGACTCAATGACATGGTCTTTACATATTCAACAAGTTCAAAAGATCTCAAATGCACAAGATTGACAGATGAATTTTCCAGTCAACTGAGCAAAATTTGACTGTATACTGAAAAGTCAAACTTTGACTTTTTTGTCAAAATCAAGTGTCAAGGTTCATTTTTCATCAAGACATGTCAAATTATGAAACTTGTTCATCAAGAAATCAAGAAATCAAGAATCACAAATTAGGGTTTGAAATGAAGAAATTTCATAACTTAGAAATTTTCTAAGTTATGAAAATTCCTAATTTTTTCCTAACTTTGTCCCATTTTTTCATCAAGATGCAAATGGATTAAAGCTAAACTCAAAACATGAAAGTTATAGTCCATTGCAAAATCTACAACTTTGATTCACAAAGTTTCCTCAAAAGAAGCTTGTAGCTCAAGTTATGATTTTTGGAATAGGGGTGCAAAACATTCTTAACTTAGAAATATTTTTGACCTATTATAGGCAGGATTTTTGCCTAACTTCATGGACACTTTTCACATGCTTCCACTTGGAATATCAACTTACATTAAAAATATGGATTGTAGTACACATTCCAAGCTTTCCAAATTGTCCAAGAACTTCTCAAACACCCTTGTGGTTAGGGAGAATCGAATTTTACAATATGGGCAAAAGTCACTTTGTTCATGAGCCATTTTCATGTTCATACACTTTGCATTTTTCAAGTCAGCTTGCACAAGCTAGTTACAGGCCTCTAATCCTTTTCATAATCAATAATTAAATGCCAATCCATTGTGTTCTAGCATTATTTTGTGCATTTGGACATTACATGAAGAATTAAGCCATATTTGGAAAAAGCAAGTTATCCATTCTTGTAAAGCATGACTTTATGTCAAACACAAATCCAAGAAGTACAATGCAAATCTCTGAGGCACAAGTTATTGAACTAATCCCACTGATCAAGACTAACTTTGCAGCATGTTTAGGGGGCCTGCATAAGCTTGTAACTCAACTTGGCATTTTTGACTTAAGATAGAAGCAACTTTGCAAACACAACAACATCTCTCATTCCTGCAAGAACTAACCAAGACAAACTTGTTGAACACATTCCAAACATCAAACCTGACCTAAAACACGAACCAACCACCTCCAATACCTCCTCATCCATCAAAGCCCATTTTTTCTGCAAAACAGAGTCCCTGTTGCAGATTGACTTGACCAGTTCATTTCCATCGTGCATTTTCATCCAAGCCACCTCAAACACCTTCCATAACATCCATACAAACTATCCCAAGCCTTGGAAACAGACTGTAACACCTCTAACCAGTTTTGCCATTTTCACTTTTCTCTCTTGCAGGTTGACTTCTGTAGCTTGATACATCAAGATTCAAAGCACACCAAGCATTGGAGAAGCATCCCTGAACTTCAAGCAAGCTGTACAAGTCCTCACACTGTAGTGAAAGTGCCTCCATTGCTGTACACGACTCAAGCTGAACAGGTAAAACTTTGAACTTCTATCTCTCTATCCAAGCATAGTTAGACTTAAGTTTGTGAAGAAAGCATGTTCTAATCATAGCCCCGAAGCCATCCATATAGTTACTTTTCATTTATATTGTGTGTGCTAAGAGTATTTTGAACCTGAACATTGGAAAAAAGCTAGGTCAGGAATTGGGGGAGAAGAAATTCTCTCTCATTTCTGAGAGTTAGATTGACTTTTTTATATGTTTAGAATCGTGGCTTCAAGCTCTACAAGTTTCATGTTTTAAGATTTGTCAAAAGATCAAAGAATCAGGATGTTTGAACAAGGTGTGATTGGCGCACGTTTTTGACAGAAGTTTGGCTGGAGGTTGAAGAAGCCTCCTTGGGCTGGGCCTGAGTTTTGTCTTTCTATTTGCACCACTTTTCCACACTTGCACCCCCTTGGCCCATTGTGTTTATTTTTATCATTTTTTGACTTTTTCTTTTTGTTTCTGACTTATTATTTTTTGCCAAAATATAAAAAATATTAAAAAACATTTTTCAACCATTTTTGCATTTTATTTGGATTTTTGTTTGTTTTATTTGAATTTATACATGTAAATAAACATATTGCCTTTTATTCAAAAATACAAAAATAATACAAACACATTTTGTTTTCTAATTTTATTTTATTTTATCTTTTGAAAACATTTTCTAAAAATATACTTTTTTTTGTAAATAATAAATATTTTATTTTTGTACATATTTAATATATTTAGTAAATAATATAAATACTTATATATTTATTAGAATATTTAGGAAAAAAATACAAGAATAATACATTTTTATTTTTATTAATATTTAACCTCAAAAATACTTTTTTTATAATATACTTCCTTTTTTATTTATTTTTTGTATATAACTAATAAACATTGTATATAATATATAATAAATACCTTTTTATTTATAAAATTAGGGTTTTGCCCTAAAAACATGAAAATACCCAAAAATTACCCTTTTTTTTATTTTTGTTTATTTGTCATATGAAAAATATTTTTACATACATATAAAAATCATTTTTTTGCATCTTGCATATTTATTGTATTTTATTTAATTATTGTACAATTCCAATACTTGTATATTCAATTTGGATGTAATAGTTTAGATTTAATTTTTCTTGCTAAATATCCCCCATTTGAACATTTGTACCCCCCATCCCATAATTGTGTTGTAATAATTTAGGACTTTTATTTTTCGCATTTAAAAGCTTTCTAAATATGCCATGATAGACTTAGGGTTTTGTATTCAAAAATCAACCAAACAAATAGCTTGACCTAATTCCAAGATAAAAGCATGAAAATGAACAAACACCAATCACACTTGCATCCCTTAGGGTTACTCCACTTGTTGCCTTCAATAATGGGCCATATTGCATGTTGAGTGTTTTTGGCAAAACAAATAATAACAAATGATCATAGTCCCTCGATGACGCTTTCGAAAGTTGCCTAAAAATGATCAAGCCCCTCAAAGGAAAAATTTGCCAAAGACACTTGGCACCATTGCAATCATGGTCTAAACGATGACCCGCGCCCGTCCCGTTAACATCCTAACACAAGATTGTCCACCAAATACAATGGTGGAACAAAATTGTTAAAAGGGTTAAAACATAGGAAATATCTTTGAGAAATTTAGGGGTAGACAAACTCTTAGTTACTTGATCAAAACTTGCAAAACAATCCTTGCCTACTTTTCAAAACACACATCACAACACACTTTCAAACAACTTTCAAAAACATTGAAAACTTTTCAAAAGACATACACCTTTGTATACATCCAAACATGGGTCATTACAAAGGTTGCCACCACATTGGCCTCTTTTCAAAGCATTTTCAAATCCACACACAAAGCACCATTTCAAACAATTGAAAATCAAAGGCAAGTGATCTAAGCAAGTAACTAAGAGCCCATGGATAGAAAGGGTGCTAATACCTTCCCTTTCTATAATCTACCCCCCGAACCCAAGAAAACATCTCAAAGGTTTTTGCTGTGCTTTTTAACCTTTCCTTAGGATAAAATAAAAAGTCGGTGGAGACTCTTGCTCAACCGAAACATTTGCGAAAACAAACGCAAAACCCAAGTCATTTCTCCCACCGTATCACAGAACTGGCGACTCTGCTGGGGATAAACTTAAAAGTGGGGTTACCTTAGGGTTAGATCATTTACTTGTTGTCAATTGTTTGCTTTTATATTTGTGGGCTTTGCATCAGAGTTTCATAGATCCTAACTCGGATCTGGGGAATACCCTTTTTAGGTAGCATAAGCTGTGAGGGACCTGTCCGGCGTAGACCGACATGGGTGAAGCAGTGGCTACGTTGGTGTGAAGCCTTGGTCTGTACCGATATCCCTTGTGTTACAACAAGGAGAATATGGGTCTTCTAAGGAGTCATTAAACACCAACCGACCTTAGAACCCTAAATTGATCCAACTTGGCCATAAAATGGTAGCAGTATGCTACACTCATTGAGGCTAAACTCTCGCGATGGTTATGGCCGCAAGAAAAGATTGCGATGCTGGAGTTATGACCGATTGAGGGTAGTCAATGATATTGAGATCCTCTAGAACCCGGTTACTTTTGATAGGACAGGTCTTAACCAACGAAACTAAAAGAGGGTAATACCTAAACTTCATGTCGGCCTAAACCCTAAGGGTTGTCTTGTATGACTTGTGTGCCTTATCATGTTTGCCTTTGTGAATACTTGTGGTGTGCTTTATCATAACATCATACCATCATGCCATTGCATGCATCCTGCATAAAGACTGACCCATTTCAAAGACAAGAGGGTTTCATCTTTGCTCTGTTTTGTAGGACATCATGATGCCCGTGCGTAGGAATACTATCCGGCTCAACTTTGTTCAACCACCTACTTTGCTCAAGGAATTGGTTGATAGGATTCCAAACACTACCTCCTTCATTAAGAGGCATGGTTCTCTCCTTGGGTTAGTCACTTCAAAGTGGGACCAACAACTGATGAGTGTCCTGACCCAGTTTTATGATCCCCTGTATCATTGCTTCACTTTTCAAGACTTCCAGCTGGTCCCTACCTTGGAAGAGTTCTCTGATTTGCTTGGTATCCCTGTTTTGGAGCAGACTCCATTCACTGGTTGGGGGAAGACTCTTAGGCCTGAAGAGATTGCTGCAGTCCTTCCCTTGACAAAAGAAGAGGTAATGGCTAACTGGGAGACTAGAAGTGGAGTTAAGGGCTTTTTGGATAAGTTTCTGGTTGGCAAAGCTAATAGTTTCTGGAATGACTTAGACTTCAAGGCGTACGAGGACATTCTGGCTCTCTTAATCTATGGTCTAGTATTGCTTCCGAATCCTGATAACTTTGTCAATGTCAATGCCATAAGGATTTTCATGTCTCGGAACCCTGTACCCACTCTCTTGGGTGATATCCTGCAACAACTCTATGCTCGTACTGCCCGAAGACGGGGAACTCTATGGTGTTGTGCTCCTTTGTTAGTGAGGTGGTTTATTTCACACCTCCCTAAGTTCGTGCTAAAGAATGAAGAAGGAAAGGGTTGGGCTCATAGGTTAATGTCTCTCAATGATAATGACATCATTTGGACTCGCAGAGGTTTGGATGAGGTAGTCATTATTGATCGTTGCGGAGAATATCCCAATGTTCCATTGATCGGTACCCAGGGAGGAATCTCTTATAATCCATGTTTAGCTCTTCGTCAGTTTGGAAGAGCCAGAAGAGCAGGGCCTCATGAGATGTTGGTGTCTCACATCAGTTTTGAGTTTCAAGTAGACAGTGACGAGCTGCGTTGTAGATTCATCCGGGCTTGGGACAAAATTCACAAAGCTGACCCACACGAGTTGGGATCAAAGACTTCTTTACCAATGGAACCCTACTGCAGATGGGTCCGCATCCGTGCTCAGAAGTTAGGTATGCCATACGAAGCTATCAGGCCTATCATCCTTGAATTTCCTGATGAAGATGGGGTTCCTCCAACTGTCCTCCCTCCTCAGATACCCACTGATGTTGATACACTAAAAAGATCTTGGGCGCAGCTACAGGAAGAACGGGATTTTTATCGAGAAAAGTTCAACGAACAAGAACAAAAGATCCAGAAGCTGACTAAGCAATTGGAGGAGGAGCGGATCCTGAACGACTATATCCGCACTGAGAAGAGGAGGCCATGGGAGCACTGATGGGCTTTGGATGTTTCTTTTACAACTTTTATTACCTTTTCAGTATTTTCATTCTTGTAATGCCTAAGGGCAAATTGTTGAACAATTTAAAGTTTGAATCTAATGAAGTGTGTTTCCTTTTTGTCTACAAAGTTGAATCCTGATTGTCTTTGAAAACATAAATCATAAGCATCTCATTGCATCATATGCATAACAGGTACCCTTCTTCTACAGGTTGCTTAATCTTCTTCGCTGTTTATTTCAGCACCCAATCATCATGTCTTCCGAGCCTACTACCGAACAAGCTATCAAGGCCCTCCAGGCCCAGAACGCCCAGTTTCAGGAGTTGGTCATGAGCTTAGCCCAGGGTCAACAGGAGTTGAAGACTCTGCTCTTGAAAAAGAAGAAGAAGAAGAGGACTGCGCTGTTCAATGCTGGATGCAAGTTTGGGAATACACTACTGTGATCGGTGGAAATAGAACTGACTGTTTTTAAGCTGGTTTCGTGAAATGTCGCGGTAAGCAAGAGTCGCCACCGTCTTTTATTTTCTCCAATATGGACAGGACAAAAGCACAGCAAAATTCCTTATGAGATTGTCTCTCGGTTCGGGAGGTAGATTTATAGAAAGGGAAGGTGTTAGCACCCTTTCTATCCATGGTTATCCATGGGCTCTTAGATACTTGCTCTTTATGTTTTCAAAAATTGCTTTTCAATTGTGAGTGGGTTTGAAAAAGTTTCGTTTTGAAAGATTTCTGAATAACTCTTGTATCTGTCCTCAAGAGTGTTTGAAAAATTGTTTTGAAAGCTTTTTGAAAGTGTCGGAGTGAAAAGATTTTTGTTTTGTTTTTTAGAGAGAGCAAGTATCTATGAGTCATCTACCTACCCTAAGGAATTAAGCTGTGTAGAAGTCCTTTAGGTAGTGCCATCCCACCATTGAGAGGTAGGCAGCACCACCGTTGGAGGTGTTCAGGTCAATTCGAGTGTAGGGACAGTGTGGTCACCGAAGCAACAGTTAGGACACCTTAGAAGCTACCCTTATGTCCTTGATCCTTTTTTAATCCAAGGCAACCGTTTCGAGGCAACTGTTCCGAGGCAACTGTTTCGAGGCAACCGTTTCGAGGTAACTGTTTCGAGGCAACTGGATCATGGACATAAGGACCGCTAAGACGTCCTATACTTGACGACCACGTTTCGAAGGCAACGAGTGAGGCGTACCCTAGAAGCGGTGTGTGTATTTGTGTGTTATTTTCAGTTTAACAGTTATCTTTGATCATGGCATTGTGAGCTATGCTTGATTTTAATTAACATACATTCTTGCATGCAAGTTAACAGTTAAGGGGGTGCAGAAAGTAAATTGCGGAAACATAAATCCTACGCTATTACAAGGCGCGGGTCTATACATCGCCAAAAATTACTAAGACCCATTTTTTGGTAAATAAGTACGGAAATTAAATAAAGCGATAAACCTATTTAACTATTACATTCTTGAAGGCAATTACATAATAATCAAATAAAGTAAATGCGCGCGAATAAATTAATCGGGAATGTCTAAGGGTGTTGACCCCTTTTAAGAAAAGAAATTGATTATTTTTTGGTCTTTTTTGTAATTAAAATGAAATTAAAGCTAATTAATGACTAATTAATTAATTTAATTAAAGAAAATATTTTTTGTTTTTATGTTTTTATGAATTAAAAGAAATGAAATAAAGTTAAAAATGAACTTTACCTAATTCTAGATCTATTTTAATTATTTAAGAAAAGGAATTAAAATGGCCTAATTAAACTATTTTAGTTAATGTTTATTTACAAAATAAAATAATAATAATAATGATGATGTAATTCTATTTTTTTTATTATTTTATGAAAATATGTTAATTAAGTTAATTTGTTAATAATAATAAAAATAAAAAGGTTAGAAATTAAAATAATAGAAAAACAAAATAAAAATGAAAAAAAAGAAGTAAAACCAAGGGGGGTGTGGACTGAAATGGAGGTTTAATGCTGAAATCTTGGCCCATTGAAGCAAGCTCGTTTGACTTTCTTGGATAACCTACGCATGCGTTGACTCCAGACCAAGGTGTGCTAGCCTTTTGGACCTTTGGATCTGCATGGAAGGACACATGGATGCTTGGATCTGTGAGGTTTATTGTGAGTCCTCCTTGGAATGCTGCACAAGAACATTTAAGAAAAAATAGCATTGGAAATATGGGGGACCTGGGAATCGAACCCAGGTCCCAACGTTTACCAAACACACTGCCAGCCAACTGAACCAAGCGCACTAGTTGTAAACATAATAGAAACAAAATAATATATGGAATAAGTGCCCTATAGGCTGAAACATGCGCGTGATTTTGAACTGACCACTCACATGCTGCCACGGTCTTCGTCTTCAACCTTTTCTGCAAATATGAAAACACATAGCGGGGGTTTTAAACCCCCACAAAATATAGGCATTTCAATAATAGCGAATAGACGCTCGTGAAGCATAAATTAGGCGCGAGGTGTCCATCAAAACCGTCTAGTCCAGCTGATTTCAACCATGCTTGTTTGGAGCCCTGATTTTGCAGTATGGTGAAACCCCCAATTTTAAACCTTGAAAATCCTAAAGTGTTTTAATGGCAAATCATGATTTAACGCGTTAGAATGCAATTAGATTATTCCATTAGCTTCAGAAGGCCCCTAACAATACAAACCAATCAAAAAAATGGATTAAATGCTCATGAAATATGATATACAGTTTTGAGAAATAAAGCAAACCGAATGAGTTGTATGGCACGAATTCTTGAGGTTTTTGACTTGTTTCTGATTGCTAAAGATTCCTGGCAATGCAAGGAGTGTGTCTGGATTAAAATGGAGGCTTAAAATGTGCTGCAAGGTGGTTTTCAGATTATGATTTTTCTCTTGAAAATTCGAAAGTGGCTTATGCTGTCTATGTGTTTCTAGGTCGTGTAATGTTATTGGCAAGCTTGCATATATGTTATGTAATGGATATCAATCAGAATTATGGTCATTGAAGCCTTGCATTGAAGTTCTTGATTTCCTCCATAACCAACATTGAAACAACTTGCCTTTTGTGTCAAAATTTGAATTTCTATGCCCATAATAGGCCTTGCACGAATTTGAAAGGTATTTCAAGGTGATTCAAAGCTATTCAACACAAAATATATCCCTCCATTAATTTCTTTGATTTTTATTTGAATTTTAAAGATTTAAAATGAATTAAATCAAATAAAATTAAATAAAAATGGAAAAATTAATTTTAAATCTTGAAATAAATTGTGGGACACGTGGGAGGCATGGCCAAGCTGAAATAAGTGGAAAAAGTGGGCCCCTTTTGTCAAAAATGAAGTTTCAATGATAATTGACTTTGGCCATTTCACAAAAATTTCCCAACTTCTCCAATGCATATCTTTCTCAATTTTAAAGCTATGAACATGTTCTTGGACATTTTGGAAAGGTCTTGAAGTCCTCTAACCAATGTCTGTGGTCCCATGTCATTTTGATTTACCAATCTCAAGTTATGGTCTTTGACTTAAAGTCCCTTTTTGTTGACTTTTGAAAATGACCTACAATGTTGAAATTGATAACTTTTTGTGAGAGCATTTCTTGGACTTGGAATGTGAAGATGAGTTGTAGGAAATGTCCTCCCCTTAAAAATTAGCATTGGATGGGATTTTTCTGATGATCCATGAAAAAGTTATGCCTTGGTCAAGTTACAGTTGACTTTTCAACTGTCCAAAAATAGAAACTTTTGACACCTTGATGATTTTAGAGCCATTCTTGTGGAATCATGATCAAGACTTGATCAAATGATGATTGTGGCTTAAAAATAAGATGTTGACCAAAAATTTTGACTTTTGACTGCCAAATGACCATTTTGCCCCTGCAGTTGATTGTGAGGCAATTAGGGTTTTTGACTGTGCAACTTGACCTTGTGAGCCTTGAAACTTGACATGTAGGTGCTTGACAATGTATATGAGCATATGGTACTTGATTGAGCCCTTGAAAACCTCAACTTCCTTGCAAGAACTAAAACCCTAATTTTGCCTGCCTTAGGAGGATGGTTGACTGTGTAGCCCTTGAGTAAACTTTGAACCATTTGAGGTGATGTTTGTCAAAACTTTGAAGATTATGGGAGGGCAAATTTTGGGGTACAACAGTTGCCCCTGTTCAATCTTCTTAGACCTGGGGATGTAGATTGGCGTGCATGACTTTCGTGATCCGAAGGTGGAAGATGATTGAACACTAGAGTGCCCAGAAATTTGCACTCACATAGTTGAGTATCAACAGTGTGATGGCGGGAATAGGCTTACAGATGCCATTTGGAGAGATGATGGATAGGAGGATGGGCTTATAGATGCCATCTGGAAGTGTGACAGAACCTTGTCGGGAATGGGCTTATAGATGCCATTTGGAACTGTTGGTAAGTGGATGGGCTTATAGATGCCATCTAGGTGTTGATCACGTAAGAGATTCCTTAGCGAGAACTTGCGTACCTGAGAAAGAAAGATAATTACCTGGCCTGTTACAGGTGTTGATCTTCACTCAGTCGTTATGTAGACATGCCCTGGCTAGATACAGGAATTGAATCTTCAAACTCTTCAGACATGCCCTGGCAGGATACAGGAATCGAGTCCGGAAAATAGTCGTCAACAGATACACCCTGGCGGCGTACATGAATCGGATCTTCAAACTCTTCAGACGTGCCCTGGCAGGATACAGGAATCGAGTCCGGAAAATAGTCGTCAACAGATACGCCCTGGCTGGATACAGGAATCGGATCTTCAAACTCTTCAGACGTGCCCTGGCAGGATACAGGAATCGAGTCCGGAAAATAGTCGTCAATAGATACACCCTGGAAGGATACAGGAATCGGATCTTCAAACTCTTCAGACGTGCCCTGGCAGGATACAGGAATCGAGTCTGGAATATAGTCGTCAACAGATACACCCTGGCAGGATACAGGAATCGGATCTTCAAACTCTTCAGATGTGCCCTAGCAGGATACAGGAATCGAGTCTGGGATATAGTCGTCAACAGATACACCCTATCAGGATACAGGAATCAGATCTTCAAACTCTTCAGACGTGCCCTGGCAGGATACAGGAATCGAGTCTGGAATTAGTCGTCAACAGATACACCCTGGCAAGATACAGGAATCGGATCTTCAAACTCTTCAGACGTGCCCTGGCAGGATACAGGAATCGAGTCTGGAAAATAATCGTCAACAGATACACCCTGGCAGGATACAGGAATCGGATCTTCAAACTCTTCAGACGTGCCCTGGCAGGATACAGGAATCGAGTCTGGAATATAGTCGTCAACAGATACACCCTGGCAGGATACAGGAATCAGATCTTCAAACTCTTCAGACGTGCCCTGGCAGGATACAGGAATCGAGTCTGGAAATTAATCGCTCACAGATATGCCCTGGCTAGATACAGGTATCGAATCTAGAATTGCGACAGTTGATAGTAATCATCTTTGTATTGATCTTGGTCCTGAAAAGACAAAACGTTAGTTGTATGCAATGTCATGATGTATGACATGCGTGATGTTCTCAGAATAAATGAGACTGTATGTCCATGATGCGTATGTGCATGCTATAATGTATGAAGATGTGATGTTTATGACTATTTTTGTCTAGGAAAATAAATCCTTGACAAATGCCGGGAAGTCAAATCCTGGGCTGATGTTGAAGAGTAGAGCTTTTTGTTTCCGCTGGGGGTGATGGTTGCAAGAATACCGGTAGGAGAAGATGACTCCGTTGGGGAATAAACTTGGCGAATAGATTGCTCTGCGGGGAGTGAACTCTGTGGGGAAAGAGAGGTACTTTGCTGAGGTTGATGATAACTCCGCTGGGGATACCATTGTTGAGCTCTGTTGGAAGATTTGATGAACTCTGCTGGGGATAGGAAGACTTCACCGGGGACGATCTTTCCGTGGCAATTGGCTGAGGATAACCCAGTTATATCCTGGTGGGAAATAACCTTTGAATAAAGCCGGGGGAGTGTTCGCACTCTGCAGGTGATAAGCTTCCAGAATCTACTGGGGATAAGCTTCCTGAATCTACTGGGGAGATTGATTGAACTCTCCTGGGGAGATTTTTGAGACTGTACTAGGGAATAGCTCCACTGGTTGTCCGGTATTCCGCCGGGGAACAATCTTATATTAAGACTGCCGGGGATGCTTGTTAGGAATGTTTGTGTACTCCGCTGGGGAATATTGAGATTTTTCTGGGGATGCCCCACTTCCTTAAGGCTGACAGTAGGCTAACTCTGCTTGGGGAGAGTGTTGCTGACTTGCTGGAGATACTGTGCCTTGTAGGGCTGATTGGGAGACCAACTCTGCTCGGGGAGTATTGTTGAATCTTATCTTACTCAGCGGGGAGGAAAAGCAATTGGCAACTTGTCTGAAAAGTGAATTTGTATTGATTTTATGAATTTGCCTGTAAATAGGCGTTTATGTACAAGAGGCTGACGTCCTAGTAAGAGAACGCCGCCGAATAGAGTAGAGTTTATACAATTTGTACAAAGGAAAACAAAACATCTATGTGAAAAAGTCCCACTGGGTTTCAACTCTGCTATCGCCTTTATGTCTTCAAGCGTCTCATCACTTTGCTGCTTAGTTGACGATGAAGCTGACTGACCGATGTCGTATGAACTTGGTAGTTGATACCGGATTCTGGATGTAAGGTGATCCAATGAGACATAGTATTACGCTTTAATCCCTAACTTTTGCCTGGACCGCCCTTTCGGGTTTTCAGTCCACCGGGATACCCATTTTTGCCCAAGTCGCCTTTTCAGGTTTTCGACTTGCCGGGTGTACAGATTTTTTTCATTTCATCCCTTATTTTTGCCCGAACCCTTTTGGTTCGCCGGGAAGCCCTGATTTTTGTCTAGGTATGTCAACCTAGCGGGTCTTTTATCATGCGTAGTATCTTTTTACTATGTCTGCATTGGCGGGGTGAGGAAGGTCATCACCATCCATGGTAGTTAGAATCATAGCTCCTCCTGAGAAGACATGCTTAACCACAAATGGCCCTTCGTATGTGGGGGTCCATTTTCCCCTGGGATCACTTTGAGGAAGAATGATGCGCTTGATTACCAGGTCCCCAACTTGATACTCTTGTGGTCTGACTTTCTTGTTAAATGCCCTGATCATCCGTTTCTGATACGTTTGACCATGACAAATAGAAGTGAGTCTCTTTTCGTCAATTAGGTTTAATTGATCAAGTCGAGTCTGGATCCAGTCATCTTCGCTCAAGCTTGCATCCTTCATTATCCGGAGAGAGGGTATCTGGACTTCAATCGGCAAGACTGCCTCCATGCCATAGACCAAGGAAAAGGGAGTTGCCCCGGTTGACGTCCTTGCTGAGGTACGATACCCATGAAGAGAAAACGGTAACATCTTGTGCCAATCTTTATAGGTTACTGTCATCTTCTGCACAATCTTTTTGATATTCTTATTAGCTGCCTCGACAACCCCATTCATCTTCGGCCGGTAAGGAGAAGAGTTGTGGTGCTGTATCTTGAATTGCTCGCAGAGCTCAGTGGTCATCTTGTTGTTGAGATTGGTACCATTGTCCATAATGATCCTTTCCGGGACACCGTATCGACAGATCAGGTTATGTCGAATGAATCGTGCTACGACATTCTTGGTTACCGTAGCATAGAAAGCTGCTTCAACCCACTTTGTGAAGTAATCAATCGCTACAAGGATGAAGCGATGCCCGTTGGATGCCGTAGGTCTGATCTCGCCGATCATATCAATGCCCCACATTGCAAAAGGCCAAGGTGCTGTCAAGACATTCAGAGGTACTGGAGGAACGTGCACCTTATCAGCGTATGTCTGGCATTTATGACATGTCCGAGAATGTTGGTAGCAGTCGGCTTCCATTGTGGACCAAAAATACCCTTCCCGAAGGATTTTCTTTGCCATGGTATACCCACTGGAATGCATTCCGAAAGTACCTTCATGCAGCTTTACCATGATCTTTTTTGCTTCAGTCTTATCCACACAACGCAGTAAGGTTGAATCATGGTTTCGCTTGTATAGAATGCCATTACTGAGGAAGAACTTTGCAGCGAACCTTCTCAGAAATTTTTTTTCATTGATGGATGCACCTTCAGGGTATTCTTGAGCTTCCAAGTACCTCTTCACTTCATGATACCAAGGTTTTTCAGTTACCTCTTCAGCCTCAAGGTCACAACAATGTGCATGTTCATCCAACTTCCAGATAATGATCCGGGGAGCCTCATTGTCCCATTTGACTTTGAACATAGAAGACATCGTAGCCAGCGCGTCCGCCAACTGATTCTCCTCTCTTGGGAAGTGTTCAAAAGTTATCTCCGTGAAATGGGGGATCAATGTCAACACTAACTCCTTGTAAGGAATAAGGTTTGGGTGTTTCGTATCCCACTCGCCTTTGATCTGATTGATCACGAGAGCGGAATCTCCGAAGACACTCAGAAACTTGATCCTTAAGTCAATCGCAGCTTGAAGACCCATGATGCATGCCTCATACTCTGCCATGTTGTTGGTGCAGTTGAAACATAGTCGGGCAGTAAGTGGAGTATGAGTGCCTTGAGGGGATATGACCACGGCGCCGATACCGTTACCCAAAGCGTTGGAGGCTCCGTCAAAGTGCATAGACCATCGGGATCCTTCCTCAGGTCCTTCATCCGATCCAGGTACTTCACAATCAGTCACTACCATGATGTTCTCGTCTGGAAACTCAAAGTTCATTGACTGGTAGTCATCTACTGCCTGGTGTGCCAAGTGGTCTGCCAATACACTTCCCTTGATTGCCTTCTGAGTCGTGTACTGGATGTCGTATTCTGTCAAGATCATTTGCCATCTTGCTATTCTTCCGGACAGAGCAGGATTTTCGAATATGTACTTTATTGGATCCATTTTTGAAATCAACAAAGTAGTGTGAGTCAACATATACAGTCTCAGCCGGCGAGCAGCCCATACCAAAGCGCAACAAGTTTTCTCGAGCAGTGAGTATCGGGTCTCACAGTTGGTAAAATTTTTTCTAAGGTAATAAATGGCGTGCTCTTTTCGGCTAGACTCGTCATGCTGCCCCAGCACACACCCCATTGAGTTGTCAAGTACTGTCAAGTATAAGATTAGAGGTCTCCCTTCAACCGGTGGCATAAGAATGGGCGGTTCTTGGAGGTACTCTTTGATTCTGTCGAAAGCGGCCTGACATTCATCGTTCCAACGTACTACCTGATCTTTCTTCAGCAGCTTGAAGATTGGTTCACAGGTGGCAGTTAGATGCGAGATGAATCGGGCAATATAATTCAGACGTCCTAGAAAGCCTCTGACTTCTTTCTTTGTCTTGGGAGTTGGCATCTCTTGTATGGATTTAACCTTGGCAGGGTCCACTTGAATACCTTTGTCGCTCACGACGAAGCCTAGCAACTTCCCAGATCTTACCCCGAAGGTGCACTTGTTTGGGTTCAACCTCAGCTTGTACAACTTCAACCGGTCAAACAGCTTCTGTAAATGGTCAAGGTGTTCCTCCTCAGTTTGAGACCTTGCAATCATATCATCGATGTATACCTCAATCTCATGATGGATCATGTCATGAAATAAAGCGACCATGGCTCGTTGGTAGGTTGCCCCAGCATTTTTCAACCCGAATGGCATGACCTTGTAGCAGAAGGTGCCCCACTGAGTAACAAAGGTAGTCTTTTCCATGTCTTCAAGAGCCATCTTGATCTGATTATAACCTAAAAAACCATCCATGAAGGAGAACACCTTGTGCTGAGCAGTATTGTCAACTAGAACGTCGATGTGAGGCAGAGGGAAGTCATCTTTAGGGCTGGCCCTGTTCAAATCCCTGTAATCAACACACATTCTGACCTTGCCATCTTTCTTTGGCACTGGAACCACGTTGGCAACCCACTGAGGGTAGGAAGTCACTGCAAGAAAACCGGCGTCAAATTGTTTCATAACCTCAGCCTTGATTTTCTTAGACATCTCTGAACGCATGCGGCGGACCTTCTGTTTTACTGGCGGGCAGTCTTCCTTGGTAGGCAGGTGATGGACCACAATATCGGTATCCAACCCAGGCATGTCTTTGTAAGACCAGGCGAAGATATCCACATAATCATGCAACATCTGAATCAACCGTTGTTTCACGCTGAGCTCTAGATTGGCACCAATCTTGACTTCCTTTCTTTCTGTCTCAGTACCCAGATTTACTGTTTCCACTGGCTCTTCATGTGGCTGAATGGCCCTCTCTCCCTGAAGTAACAATCTTGCAAGCTCGCCAGGCACTTCGCAATCATCTTCACCTTCGTCTTCGGCTAAGTTGATCGGATTTTCGAAGTCATAACTGGCAGTAGCAGAGTCGTTACCAGTGAGATCCAGAGTGGATTGAAACCTGTATGAGTGAGTGTGTGTAAATAAAGCTGTTTTACAATATATAAAGAAAGAAAGGGAGCGCAAGATTTGAAATGTGAAAAACGTCCAATGCTTTTATTCATGATATATGGAAGTGACAAATAAAAGCCCTCACAAATAAAACCACGGTGCCCCGGGTAAGACACCGGGCCATAGAGTTTCAAATTATTGTTTATTACAAATTCAAAACAAAGAAGTTCATTACTGGGTGACAAAAGTAATAGGTGTAAAGTCTTTTGCAGTCCAGTTGCTAGGTCCACCGTTGGTCGTTGGGTAGATCCAACTGTCAAACTCGGATTCTTCCACTTCATCTTCATCCCCAATAGCATTTACTCCATGGTTAGGCATGGGAGCAGTCACCATGTTAGGCTTCTCGGGTGCCTCGAACTGTACCTCTTTAGCATCAATAAGGTCTTGAACCTTATTCCTCAGAGCCCAACAATCATCTGTGTTATGCCCCGGGCTATCAGAGTGATAAGCGCAGCAGGCGTTGGGATTGTACTTCGGAGAGGTTGTGTTTACCACCTTCGGAGCTTCCTTGACAGTTATCAGGCTGGTTGACAGCAGTTGTGGTAAGATCTGAGAGAGAGTCATGCTGAGCCGAGTATACTGCCTTTTGGGCCTCAAAGCTCTTGGCTGGTTGTATTGCTGAGGAGCAACAACAGGTTTAGAAATGACCATCGCGTTGACAGCTTGGCGGCGTTCTGGTTTGTTCTGTCTCCTGGGACCATACACAGCACTGGCCTCCTTCTTGAAGGGCTTCTTTTCAGTATTTGAGGAGGCACCCTTCTGTATCTTCCCTGATTTTATACCAGCTTTGATCCTCTCACCAGTCAGGATCAGGTCAATAAACCCAGCAGAGGAATTACCAATGAGATGGTTGAAGAATGGACCAGATAGGGTCCCCAAGAACATGTCCACTAGCTCACGATCTGTTAATGGTGGCTGCACCCTGCCAGCCAGATCTCTCCATTTCTGTGCGTACTCCTTAAAACCTTCACCCGTTCCCAGTGACATACCCTGGAGTTGGGTACGCATGGGAGCAAGGTCGGAATTATATTGATACTGCTTGTAAAAAGCAGTGGCCAAATCCTCCCAGTTACGAATGTTGGTTCCATCCAGCTGATAGAACCATTCGAGATGAGTCCCTGAAAGACTCTCCTGGAAGAAGTGGATCCATAAGTTCTTGTCTGCTGTGTAAGGCTGGATCTTCCTTACATAAGAACGGAGGTGCATCTTAGGGCAGGAAGCCCCGTCATACTTCACAAAGGCAGGCGCCTTGAACTTGTGTAGGATCACCACCCCAGAAGATAACCCCAAGTCTCCGAAATCCAACCCAGGCACACGTTGAATCTCCATAGCATTTAATCTGTCCTCCAGCTGTTTATACCGGTCCTCAGCAGGAGGGTACTGTTCGTCATTGAAGTCTGTCTCAGTGTCAGAGACCACAGGACTAGGGACCTCTCTCCCTTGGTGACTGCCTTCTCCCACAGACGGAGTAGTCCTCTCAGCTTCCTTCTGCAATGTATTCCCGAGTCTGCGCCCAGTGTTGAATAGCATAATCCTCTTCTTCTTCTTATTTTTCTTCAGGAGCAAAGCCTTCAGCTCTTGTTGTCCCTGGGCCAAGTTCATGACCATCTCCTGGAATTGGGCGTTTTGGGCCTGGAGGGCCTTGATAGCTTGCTCGGTAGTGAGTTCAGAATTCATGATGCTTGAGTGCTGAAATAAACAGCGAAGAAGATTAAGCAACCTGTAGAAAAAGGGTACCTGTTATGCACATGATGCATGATATGCTATTTATGCAATGCATTCAAGGGTTCGAAAGTTCAAATTCGTTGTAGCCAAAAAAGAACACACTTTTTATTAGGAAATAAATTGTTCAGTACATCAAGGCCTCATGGGCAAAACATTACAAAATAATTAATCCCAAAAGACACTGCGCATCCTCTTTGGAGCAATGTAAGTGTTGAGAGCCTTTTCCTCGTGCAGTAGATGCGTGAGCTCCAAGACCTTCTTCTCACTGGCATGTAGACTGGTTTCAAGAGAATTCCGTTCTTCCTTAAGTTGGACCCAGCTTTTCTGCATTTCTTCCCAGGATGTAGGCATGTCAAGATGTTGAATGGTGTAGGAGACCTCTCCTTCCAACACTGGCTCTTTGATCACAGGGAGAACATGAGGATATGGCATCACCAGCTTCTGGGAGCGGGCTCGTACCCACTTGAGATAAGGCTCCAGAGGGATGGAGTTCCTGTGCCCCAGTGTCTTGCTATCTACCCTGTTGGGCATCCTCCAAGCTCTGATAAATCTCTGGCGAAGTCCTTCTGCATCGTTGTCGAAGTCAAAAACTATCTCAGGAATTAGCATATCATGAGGGCCATCCCTCCGAGCATATCCAAACTGTCTCAAAGCCAAGCATGGGTTGTAAGTAATACCTCCTCTGATTCCAAGTAAAGGAACATTAGGAAACTCCCCGAAATGATCAATGATAGTGACATTCTCTCTGGACCGAGAACACCAATGTATATCAGCATGTGTAAGAGTCATCAATCGTTGTGACCATCTCAAACCCCGCTCGTTCTTCAAAACTGATTGTGGAAGGTGCGAAATAAACCACCTTCCCAGGAGAGGAGTGCAGCACATAAGAACACCTCTTTTTCTCATGGTTCGAGTGTAACATGAGTGAAGGATGTCCCCAAGCAACGTAGGTATAGGGTTCCTGGACATGAAGATCTTGACAGCATTGATGTCTATAAGCTGATCTGGATTAGGGAACAACACCAACCCATAGACAAGGAGGGCTACAACTTCTTCAAAGGCTTGTAGGTCAAGGGAGTTCCAACATTCTTGTGCTTTCTCAAACAGAAACTTAGCCAAGAACCCTTTGATACCACTTTTGGTTTCCCAATGTCCCTTGATGTCAGATGGTTGTAGGCATAATGCTTTAGCAACCTCTTCAAGTTTTGGTTCCCTTTCCATACCATTGTAGGGTAGTTGACTGAGGATAGGGATCTTCAGAAGCTGGGAGAAATCTTCCCATGTAGGCACCAGTTGATAATCCAGGAAAGTAAAGCAGTGGTGCAGAGGGTCAAAGAACTGGAAGAGGACCTTTATCATATCTTCCTCAATGTTGGTATTGACCAAGCTGATGAGTCTACCATGCATTTCACTGAATGACGAGTTCTCAGGAATCCTGGATGTAAGCTCCTTAAGTTGAGGAGGGACCCTTACAAGGTTGACCTGAATTGTCTTTCTGCGGATAGTTTCCATGTCCTACAAAACAAGAACAAAGATGAAGATTCGAACCCCTGAAGTGGTTAGTGGATGCATATGATGCTGTATGATGTTATGATGCTATGATAAAACACACCACAAGTATTCACAAAAGCAAACATGATAAGGCACACAAGTCACACCACAACCCTTAGAGTTTAGGCCAACATGAAGTTTGGGGTACTACCCTCTTGAAGTTGGTGGGCTCAAACCTGTCCTATCAAAGTAACCGGATTCTAAGGAGCTCAATATCATTGGATTGTTTTCTGTGTTCATCGTTTTGATTTAGCCACTGAACTGGCGATCAAAATATCCCAAGAAAACAACCCTCAACTGAGTGTAGTATCGAGTATCAACCAACTTCGGACTGCACCAAAGTCAGTTATCTCACTACCCTAAAGAGGCCAAGATGGTTCAATTAAGGTTCCTAAGGTCAGTTGATGCTTCACGACACCACGCGGCGGCCCCATACTCTCCTTGACTTGACTCAAGGGTTACCGGTACTCACCAAAGTGCCACATCAATGTAGCAGACTGCTTCAACCGTGTCGGTATACCCCGCACAGTTCCCTCACAGTCTTGTTGCTACTTTCTAAGAAGGTATCCCCCAGATCCGGGTTAGGATCTATAGAACTCCCAAAACAAACCCAATAATATTAAAGCATACAAATCAGGCAATTGAAAACATAAGTATGATCTATCCTAAGGTACACCTCACTTATAAGTGTCCCCAGCAGAGTCGCGAGTTCTGTGATTTGTGGAAATAGAACTGACTGTTTTTAAGTTGGTTTCGCGAAATGTCGCGGTAAGCAAGAGTCGCCACCGTCTTTTATTTTCTCCAATATGGACAGGACAAAAGCACAGCAAAATTCCTTATGAGATTGTCTCTCGGTTCGGGAGGTAGATTTATAGAAAGGGAAGGTGTTAGCACCCTTTCTATCCATGGTTATCCATGGGCTCTTAGATACTTGCTCTTTATGTTTTCAAAAATTGCTTTTCAATTGTGAGTGGGTTTGAAAAAGTTTCGTTTTGAAAGATTTCTGAATAACTCTTGTATCTGTCCTCAAGAGTGTTTGAAAAATTGTTTTGAAAGCTTTTTGAAAGTGTCGGTGTGAAAAGATTTTTGTTTTGTTTTTTAGAGAGAGCAAGTATCTATGAGTCATCTACCTACCCTAAGGAATTAAGCTGTGTAGAAGTCCTTTAGGTAGTGCCATCCCACCATTGAGAGGTAGGCAGCATCACCGTTGGAGGTGTTCGAGTTAATTCGAGTGTAGGGACAGTGTGGTCACCGAAGCAACAGTTAGGATACCTTATAAGCTACCCTTATGTCCTTGATCCTTTTTTAATCCGAGGCAACCGTTTCGAGGCAACTGTTCCGAGGCAACTGTTTCGAGGCAACCGTTTTGAGGTAACTGTTTCGAGGCAACTGGATCATGGACATAAGGACCGCTAAGACATCCTATACTTGACGACCACGTTTCGAAAGCAACGAGTGAGGCGTACCCTAGAAGTGGTGTGTGTATTTGTGTGTTATTTTCAGTTTAACAGTTATCTTTGATCATGGCATTGTGAGCTATGCTTGTTTTTAATTAACATACATTCTTACATGCAAGTTAACAGTTAAGGGGGTGCGGAAAGTAAATTGCGGAAACATAAATCCTACGCTATTACAAGGCGCGGGTCTATACATCGCCAAAAATTACAAAGACCCGTTTTTTGGTAAATAAGTACGGAAATTAAATAAAGCGATAAACCTATTTAACTATTACATTCTTGAAGGCAATTACATAATAATCAAATAAAGTAAATGCGCGCGAATAAATTAATCGGGAATGTCTAAGGGTGTTGACCCCTTTTAAGAAAAGAAATTGATTTTTTTTTGGTCTTTTTTGTAATTAAAATGAAATTAAAGCTAATTAATGACTAATTAATTAATTTAATTAAAGAAAATATTTTTTGTTTTTATGTTTTTATGAAATAAAAGAAATAAATAAAATTAAAAATGAACTTTACCTAATTCTAGATCTATTTTAATTATTTAAGAAAAGGAATTAAAATGGCCTAATTAAACTATTTTAGTTAATGTTTATTTACAAAATAAAATAATAATAATAATGATGATGTAATTCTATTTTTTTTATTTTATGAAAATATGTTAATTAAGTTAATTTGTTAATAATAATAAAAATAAAAAGGTTAGAAATTAAAATAATAGAAAAACAAAACAAAAATGAAAAAAAAGAAGTAAAACCAAGGGGGGTGTGGACTGAAATGGAGGTTTAATGCTGAAATCTTGGCCCATTGAAGCAAGCTCGTTTGACTTTCTTGGATAACCTACGCCTGCGTTGACTCTAGACCAAGGTGTGCTAGCCTTCTGGACCTTTGGATCTGCATGGAAGGACACATGGCTGCTTGGATCTGTGAGGTTTATTGTGAGTCCTCCTTGGAATGCTGCACAAGAACATTTAAGAAAAAATAGCATTGGAAATATGGGGGACCTGGGAATCGAACCCAGGTCCCAACGTTTACCAAACACACTGCCAGCCAACTGAACCAAGCGCACTAGTTGTAAACATAATAGAAACAAAATAATATATGGAATAAGTGCCCTATAGGCTGAAACACGCGCGTGATTTTGAACTGACCACTCACATGCTGCCACGGTCTTCGTCTTCAACCTTTTCTGCAAATATGAAAACACATAGCGGGGGTTTTAAACCCCCACAAAATATAGGCATTTCAATAATAGCGAATAGACGCTCGTGAAGCATAAATTAGGCGCGAGGTGTCCATCAAAACCGTCTAGTCCAGCTGATTTCAACCATGCTTGTTTGGAGCCCTGATTTTGCAGTATGGTGAAACCCCCAATTTTAAACCTTGAAAATCCTAAAGTGTTTTAATGGCAAATCATAATTTAACGCGTTAGAATGCAATTAGATTATTCCATTAGCTTCAGAAGGCCCCTAACAATACAAACCAATCAAAAAAATGGATTAAATGCTCATGAAATATGATATACAGTTTTGAGAAATAAAGCAAACCGAATGAGTTGTATGGCACGAATTCTTGAGGTTTTTGACTTGTTTCTGATTGCTAAAGATTCCTGGCAATGCAAGGAGTGTGTCTGGATTAAAATGGAGGCTTAAAATGTGCTACAAGGTGGTTTTCAGATTATGATTTTTCTCTTGAAAATTCGAAAGTGGCTTATGCTGTCTATGTGTTTCTAGGTCGTGTAATGTTATTGGCAAGCTTGCATATATGTTATGTAATGGATATCAATCAGAATTATGGTCATTGAAGCCTTGCATTGAAGTTCTTGATTTCCTCCATAACCAACATTGAAACAACTTGCCTTTTGTGTCAAAATTTGAATTTCTATGCCCATAATAGGCCTTGCACGAATTTGGAAGGTATTTCAAGGTGATTCAAAGCTATTCAACACAAAATATATCCCTCCATTAATTTCTTTGATTTTTATTTGAATTTTAAAGATTTAAAATGAATTAAATCAAATAAAATTAAATAAAAATGGAAAAATTAATTTTAAATCTTGAAATAAATTGTGGGACACGTGGGAGGCATGGCCAAGCTGAAACAAGTGGAAAAAGTGGGCCCCTTTTGTCAAAAATGAAGTTTCAATGATAATTGACTTTGGCCATTTCACAAAAATTTCCCAACTTCTCCAATGCATATCTTGCTCAATTTTAAAGCTATGAACATGTTCTTGGACATTTTGGAAAGGTCTTGAAGTCCTCTAACCAATGTATTTGGTCCCATGTCATTTTGATTTACCAATCTCAAGTTATGGTCTTTGACATAAAGTCCCTTTTTGTTGACTTTTGAAAAGGACCTATAATGTTGAAATTGATAACTTTTTGTGAGAGCATTTCTTGGACTTGGAATGTGAAGATGAGTTGTAGGAAATGTCCTCCCCTTCAAAATGAGCGTTGGATGGGATTTTTCTGATGATCCATGAAAAAGTTATGCCTTGGTCAAGTTACAGTTGACTTTTCAACTGTCCAAAAATAGAAACTTTTGACACCTTGATGATTTTAGAGCCATTCTTGTGGAATCATGATCAAGACTTGATAAAATGATGATTGTGGCTTCAAAATAAGATGTTGACCAAATTTTTTGACTTTTGACTGCCAAATGACCATTTTGCCCCTGTAGTTGATTGTGAGGCAATTAGGGTTTTTGACTGTGCAACTTGACCTTGTGAGCCTTGAAACTTGACATGTAGGTGCTTGACAATGTATATGAGCATATGGTACTTGATTGAGCCCTTGAAAACCTCAACTTCCTTGCAAGAACCAAAACCCTAATTTTGCCTGCCTTAGGAGGATGGTTGACTGTGTAGCCCTTGAGTAAACTTTGAACCATTTGAGGTGATGTTTGTCAAAACTTTGAAGATTATGGGAGGGAAAATTTTGGGGTACAACAACTACATAATGAGGATGATCAGGCTACTTCCTCTGCGGAGAAAGACAGTCCCCAAGGGGGAAGGGCTCCTAGTCCTATGATCTCCGACAACGAGACGGATTACAATGATGAACAATACCCTCCTGCTAAAGACAGGTACAAGCAACTAGAGGACCGTTTAAGTGCCATGGAGATTCAAAATGTGTCGGGGTTGGATTTTGGAGATCTAGGTTTATCTTCTGGAGTGGTGATCCCACACAAGTTCAAGGCACCTGCCTTTGCGAAGTACGACGGGGCTTCCTGTCCTAAGCTGCATCTCAGATCATATGTAAGGAAGATCCAACCTTACACTGCAGACAAGAACCTTTGGATCCATTTCTTCCAGGATAGCCTTTCGGGGTCTCAACTCGAATGGTTCTATCAGTTGGATGAAGCCAGTATCCAAAACTGGGAGGACTTGGCCACTACTTTTTATAAACAGTATCAGTACAATTTTGACCTCGCTCCCAAGCGTACCCAACTCCAGGGTATGTCACTGGGGATGGGCGAAGGATTCAAGGAGTATGCGCAAAAGTGGAGGGACCTGGCTGGCAGGGTGCAGCCACCGCTGACTGACCGTGAACTTGTTGACATGTTCTTAGGGACCCTGTCTGGTCCATTCTTCAACCACCTGATTGGTAATTCTTCTGCTGGGTTTACAGATTTGATCTTAACCGGTGAGAGGATAGAAGATGGTATCAAGTCAGGGAAGATACAGAAAGGTGCCTCCTCGAGTACTGAAAAGAAGCCTTTCAAGAAGGAAGCCAGTGCTATTTATGGTCCAAGAAGACAAATTAAACTGGAACGTTGCCAAACTGTCAACACGGTGGTAATTTCAAAGCCTGCTGCTGCCCCACAGCAGTATAACGAACCAAGGGGTGAGAGGCCCAAAAGGCAGTACGCTCGGCTCAGCATGACCCAGTCTCAGATTTTGCCGCAACTACTGTCAACCAACCTGGTAACTGTCAAAGAAGCTCCGAAGGTGGTGAACACAACTTCTCCAAAGTACAACCCCAACGCCCGTTGCGCTTATCACTCTGATAGTCCGGGGCATACTACGGATGATTGCTGGGCTCTGAGGAATAAGGTTCAGGACCTTATCGATGCTAAAGAAATACAGTTTGAGGCGTCCGAAAGACCCAATGTTGTGACTGCTCCCATGCCCCAACATGGAGTGAATGCTATGGAAGAAGACCTGTACGTGGCCTCCGTGGATGATATTGTTACTCTGTTATTGACTGTCAAGAGGAACCTGTTGCTAGCCGGTTTATTTCTGGGATGTGGTAAAGGTTGCCTTCTATGTGCTGTTTCACCTGTTGGTTGTCCTTTGCTGAAATCAGGTATCCAAAGCCTGATGGATAGCAAAGAAATCTTGTTCGAGAAGATTGTTGTTCCTGCTGTCCCTGCTGAAGAAGTGTCTATTGTTACTATTTTCAACAACCCTCCTAAGGCTCCTTCGAAGAAGCCTGTCAAAATTATGTCCACTCAGAAGATTGCTCCTATCATCATCACTGTTCCGGGGCCTCTCCCCTATACATCCGACAAAGCTGTCCCATGGCACTATGGGGCAGATGTTTATGTGCTTGGAGTTAAGAAAGAGTTTGATACTAGTACCGGCGTCAGTAACATCACCGGGCCTGCCAAAGTTACTCGCAGTGGTAGGCTGTTCTCGCCAGATATTGCGCCACCAGCTATTCAGAAACCTCTTGTCATCACACCAGCAAGTGTGCCTGCTTCCCTTCCTGATCAAGTTCCTATTTCTACCCCTGTTGCCGAGTCATCTGACGCTCGGGGCAAAGGGATTGCTACTGATTTGCCTGCCCTGACGGAGGCACCAAAGACAACCACTGTTGAAGCCTCCCAGCAAGAGATGGAAGAGATTCTCAAGATTATCAAGAAAAGTGATTTCAATGTAGTTGAGCAGTTGGGGCACACCCCATCAAAGATTTCTATGATATCACTGTTGTTGTGTTCAGAGGCCCATGCCAAGGCCCTGATTTCCTTCCTAAAGATGGCCCATGTGCCACAAGAAACGTCTGCTGATCAATTTACCGATTGTGTGGCCAACTTGACTGCCGATAATGGTTTGGGCTTCTCTGACGCCGATCTGACTGCCAAAGGAAAGAACCATAATGATGCCCTGCATGTCTCCATTGAATGCAGGGGCACTACTCTTGCCCATGTGTTGGTAGACACCGGCTCTTCATTGAACGTATTACCCAAGAAAGCTTTAGACAGGCTGGATTGTGAGGGTCTAGAGCTCAAGCCTAGTAACATTGTTGTTCGGGCCTTTGACGGTTCGAAAAGGATGGTACATGGGGAAGTTGACATTCCAATCAGGGTTGGTTCTCAAGTTTTTGATTCTACTTTCTATGTGATGGACATCCGTCCATCCTACTCTTGTTTGCTGGGTCGTCCATGGATCCACAAGGCTGGAGCTGTGACCTCCACACTACATCAGAAGCTTAAGTACCCGGTTAGGGGGAAGATCGTGACAGTTCAGGGGGAGGAAGAATACATGGTCATCCACCTCAACTTGTTCCGATACATAGAAATGGATGAGGAGTTCATTGAAACCCCCTTTCAACACTTTGAAGAGGTGCCTCAGACACTGGCATCAGCTGAAACTATGATTGAAGACCCTCCTTTGAAGATGGCTTCCTTAAAGGATGCCCGGGCTGTTATTGAGAAGGGTGAATGCGCAAACTGGGGCCGACTTCCTGATTTCACTCCAAAGACTGACAAGGTTGGTTTGGGCTTCACTGCAGAGGCTCAGAGGGCTGTTCGTAAGGCAAGAATTGGAAAACCTCCTGTGTTCATCACTAACCCAGGAGTAAATGCTATTGAAGACGACATGGAGGAATCTGAATTCGACAGCTGGATCTACCCAACAACCGATGATGGACCAAGCAACTGGACTGCGAAAGACTTCACACCTATTACTTTTGTCACTCAGTAATGAACTCCTTTGTTTTTGAATTTGTAACAGACAATATTTTGAAACTTTTATGGCTCGGTGTCCTACCCGAGGCACCGTGGCTTCATTTGTGAGGGCTTTTGTGTGTCATTTTCATATATCATCAATAAAAACATTGGACGTTTGTTGCATTTCAAAAATCTTGCGCTCCTTTTCTTTCTTTATTATATATTGCAAAACAGCTATATTTACACACACTCACCTATACAGGTTCCAATCCACTCTGGATCTCACTGGTAACGACTCTGCTACTGCCAGTTATGACTTCGAAAATCCGATCAACTTAGCTGAAGACGAAGGTGAAGATGATTGCGAAGTGCCTGGTGAACTTGCAAGACTACTACTCCAGGAAGAGAGGGCCATTCAGCCACATGAAGAGCCAGTGGAAATGGTAAATCTGGGTACTGGGATAGACAGAAAAGAAGTCAAGATTGGTGCCAATCTAGAGCTCAGTGTGAAACAACGGTTGATTCAGATGCTGCATGACTATGTGGAAATCTTTGCCTGGTCTTACGAAGACATGCCTGGGTTGGATACCGACATTGTGGTTCATCACCTGCCTACCAAGGAAGATTGCCCTCCAGTAAAACAGAAGGTCCGCCGAATGCGTCCAGAAATGTCCGAGAAAATCAAAGCTGAGGTTATGAAACAATTTGATGCCGGGTTTCTAGCAGTGACTTCTTACCCTCAGTGGGTTGCCAACGTGGTTTCAGTGTCAAAGAAGGATGGTAAGGTCCGAATGTGTGTTGATTACAGGGATTTGAACAGGGCAAGCCCCAAGGATGATTTCCCTCTACCTCATATCAACGTTCTGGTTGACAACACTACTCAGCATAAAGTTTTCTCCTTCATGGACGGCTTCTCCGGTTATAATCAGGTCAAGATGGCCCCTGAAGACATGGAGAAGACCACTTTTGTTACTCAGTGGGGCACTTTTTGCTATAAGGTCATGCCTTTTGGGTTGAAAAATGCTGGGGCAACCTACCAACATGCCATGGTTGCTTTATTTCATGATATGATCCACCATGAGATCGAAGTGTACGTCGACGATATGATTGCAAGGTCCCAAACTGAGGAGGAACACCTTGACCATCTACGGAAGCTGTTTGACCGTCTGAAGTTGTACAAGCTGAGGTTGAACCCGAACAAGTGCACCTTTGGGGTGAGATCTGGAAAACTACTAGGTTTCGTTGTAAGCGACAAAGGTATTCAAGTGGATCATGCCAAGGTGAAAGCCATACAAGAGATGCCAACTCCCAAGACAGAGAAAGAAGTCAGAGGCTTTCTAGGACGGTTGAACTACATTGTCCGATTCATCTCACATCTAACTGCTACCTGTGAACCAATCTTCAAGCTGCTGAAGAAGGATCAAGTAGTACGTTGGAACGATGAATGTCAGGCCGCTTTCGAAAAGATCAAAGAGTATCTCCAAGAACCACCCATTCTTATGCCGCCGGTTGAAGGGAGACCTCTAATCCTATACTTGACAGTACTTGACAACTCAATGGGGTGTGTGCTGGGGCAGCATGACGAGTCTGGCCGAAAAGAACACGCCATTTATTACCTTAGCAAAAAGTTTACCGACTGTGAGACTCGATACTCACTGCTCGAGAAAACTTGCTGCACTTTGGTATGGGATGCTCGCCGGCTGAGACAGTATATGTTGACTCACACTACTCTGTTGATTTCAAAAATGGATCCAATCAAGTACATATTCGAAAAGCCTGCTCTGTCTAGAAGAATAGCAAGATGGCAAATGATCTTGACGGAATACGACATCCAGTACACGACTCAAAAAGAAATCAAGGGAAGTGTATTGGCAGACCATTTGGCACACCAGGCAGTGCATGATTACCAGTCGATGAACTTTGAATTTCCAGACGAGGATATCATGGTAGTGACTGATTGTGAAGTACCTGGACCGGATGAAGGACCTGAGGAAGGATCCCGATGGTCTATGCACTTTGACGGAGCCTCGAATGCTTTGGGTAATGGTATCGGCGCTGTAATCATATCCCCTAAAGGCACTCATACTCCACTCACCGCCCGACTATGTTTCAACTGCACCAACAACATGGCGGAGTACGAGGCATGTATCATGGGTCTTCAAGCTGCAATTGATTTAAGGATCAAGTTTCTGAGTGTCTTCGGAGATTCCGCTCTCGTGATCAATCAGATCAAAGGCGAGTGGGATACGAAACACCCAAATCTTATTCCTTACAAGGAGTATGTGTTGACTTTGCTTCCCCACTTCGAGGAGATAACTTTTGAACACTTCCCAAGAGAGGAGAATCAGTTAGCGGACGCGTTGGCTACGATGTCTTCTATGTTCAAAGTCAAATGGGACAACGAGGCGCCCCGGATCATTATCTGGAAATTGGATGAACCTGCACATTGCTGCGATCTCGAGACCGAAGAGGTAACTGAAAAACCCCGGTACCATGAAGTAAAGAGGTACCTTGAAGTTCTAGAATACCCCGAAGGCGCATCTGTTAATGACAAGAAGTTCCTGAGAAGGTTTGCGGCAAAGTTCTTCCTCAGCAATGGCATTCTGTACAAACGAAACCATGATTCAACCTTACTGCGTTGTGTGGATAAGACTGAAGCAGAAAGGATCATGGCAGAGCTGCATGAGGGTACCTTCGGAACACATTCCAGTGGACATACCATGGCAAAGAAAATCCTTCGGGCAAGATATTTCTGGTCCACAATGGAAGCCGATTGTTATCAGCATTTTCGAACTTGTCATAAATGCCAGATTTATGCTGATAAGGTGCACATTCCTCCGGTTCCTCTGAACGTCTTGATAGCACCTTGGCCTTTTGCAATGTGGGGCATTGATATGATCGGCGAGATCCGACCTACGGAATCTAACGGGCACCACTTCATCCTGGTAGCAATTGATTATTTCACAAAGTGGGTTGAAGCAGCTTTTATGCTACGATAACCAAGAATGTCGTGGCACGGTTCATTCAGCACAACCTGATCTGTCGATACGGTGTACCTGAGAGGATCATTACGGATAACGGTACCAATATTAACAACAAGATGATCACTGAGCTCTGCAAGAAATTCAAGATACAACACCACAACTCTTCTCCCTATCGACCGAAGATGAATGGAGCTGTAGAAGAAGCAAATAAGAACATCAAGAAGATTGTGCAGAAGATGACAGTGACCTACAAAGATTGGAACGAAATGTTACCGTTTGAGCGAAGATGACTGGATCCAGACTCGGCTTGATCAATTAAACCTAATTGACGAAAAGAGACTCACTACTATTTGTCATGGTCAAACGTACCAAAATCGGATGATCAGGGCATTTAACAAGAAGGTCAGACGACAAGAATATCAAGTCGGAGATCTGGTAATCAAGCGCATCATTCTTCCTCAAAGTGATCCCAGGGGCAAATGGACCCCTACGTACGAAGGGCCATTTGTGGTTAAACACATCTTCTCAGGAGGAGCTATGATTCTAACCACCATGGATGGTGACGACCTCCCTCACCCCGCCAATGCAGACATAGTAAAAAGATACTACGCATGAATTAAGGACCCGCTAGGTTGACACACCTAGGCAAAAATAAGGGCTTCCCGGCGAACCAAAAGGGTTCGGGCAAAAATAAGGGATGAAATGAAAAAAATCTGTACACCCGGCGAGTCGAAAACCTGAAAAGGCGGCTTGGGAAAAAATGGGTATCCCGGTGGACTGAAAACCCGAAAGGGCGGTCCAGGAAAAAGTTAGGGATAAAGCGTAATACTATGTCTCATTGGATCACCTTGCATCCAGAATTCGGCATCAACTATCGGGCTCAGATGGCTACAATCAATCAACTTCATCTTCAACTAAGAAGCAGAGTGATGAGACGCTTGAAGACATAAAGGCGATAGCAGAGTTGGAACCCAGTGGGATTATTTTTCACATAGCTGTTTTGTTTCATTTTCACAAAATTGTATAAACTCTATTTTACTCGGTGGCGTTCTCTTACTAGGACGTCAGCCTCTTGTACAAAAATGCTTATTTACAGGCAAATTTCAAAATCAATACAAGTTCAATTTTTCAGACAAATTATCCATTGTTTTTCCTTTTTCTATTTTGTTTTGCGAAGAACGTCCAATGTTCATTTTTGATATATGCATTTGACATTAATTGCTAATCATGAATAGTTGCATGCGAAACAAAGGACTGATTACAGGTGACATCAAAAACAGGGGCAATTTAGAATTGTCTAAGCGATCTAGTTGCTCTGTCCACCAAGGTACCAAGGTAGGTTCGGCTGAAGAACGTAACCAAGTCACCTCAACTCCCCACAGAGTAAGACCAGATTCAGCAATACTCTCCTCAAGTAGAGTTGGTTTCCCATCAGCCTTGAAAAGGCACAATATTCTCCTAGCAAGTCAGCGGTACTCCCCTCAAGCCGAGTTAGTCTACGACCAGCCTTAGGAAATTGGGTATCCCCAGAAGATCTCAACATTTCCCAGCAGAGTATAGGCATTCCTCAGCAAGCATCCCCGGCAGTCTTAGTATAAGATTGTTCCTCGGTGGAATACAGACACCCCAGTGGAACCATTCCCCAGTACAATCCAAAGTTTCCCCAGGGAAATGGAAGCTTACCCCCAGTAGATTCTGGAAGCTTATCACCTGCAGAGAACATACATCTCTCCCCGACTTTATTCAAAGGTTATTTCCCCACCATGGTATAACTGGGTTATCCTCAGCTAATTACCACGGAAAGTTCGTCCTCAGCGAGGTTCTTCCTATCCCCCAGCGGAGTTCATCAAATTCCCCAACATAACATATCAGTGGAATCCCCAACGGAGCTCTCATCAAAACCTCAGCGAAGTATCTCTTCCCACAGAGTAGTTCCCCGCAGAGTAATCTCTCCAACAAGTTTATTCCCCAACGGAGTCATCTTCTCCTACCGGTTTATTCTTGCAACCATCATCCCCAACAGAAACGAAGAACTCTACTCTTCAACATCAGCCCAGGATTCAACAAACTCCCGGCACTCATCAAGGATTTATTTTCCTAAACGAAATTACATTCATAGACATTTCACACATCCTGTTTGCATACATGATAAAGTGCATACAACACTATCTCATTTTGAGCATCATGACATCATGCATTTCATACATCATGACATTGCATACAACTGATGTTTTGCCTTTTCAGGAAAAGGTCAATCCAAAGATGATTACTATCAACTATCGCAATTCCAGATTCGATACCTGTATCTAGACAGGGCATATCTGTGAGTGATTGATTGTAGATTCGATACATGTATCTAGCCTGGGCATATCTGCATGAAGAGTTTAGAGATCCGATTCCTGTATCCAGCCAGGGCACATCTGTAGACGACCAATTCCAGGTTCGACTCCTATATCCAGCCATGGTATATCTGTGAGTATTTGATTGTGGATTCGACACCTGTATCTATCCAGGGCATGTCTATATGAAGAGTTTAGAGATCCGATTCCTGTATCCAGCCAGGGCATATCTATAAACGACAATTTCCAGATTCGATACCTGTATCCAGCCAGGGCATATCTGAAGACGACAAATTCCAGATTCGACACCTGCATCCAGCCAGGGCATATTTGAAGACGACAAATTCCAGATTCGACACCTGTATCCAGCCAGGGCATATCTGTATGCGGAAAATTCCAGATTCGATACCTGTATCCAGCCAGGGCACATCTGTAAGCAACCTTTTGAAGTTCCGGATTCGATTCCTGTATCTAGCCAGGGCATATCTGTGAGCAGTTGATTGTAGATTCGATACCTGTACCTAGCCAGGGCATGTCTGCATGAAGAGACTGAAGACCAACACCTGTAACAGGCTAGGAAACTATCTTCCTTTCTCAAAATACACAAGTTCTCGCTAAGGAATCTCTTACGCGATCGACACCTCCAAATGGCATCTATAAGTCCATTCCCGAAAAGGTTCTGTCATACCTCCAGATGGAATCTATAAGCCCATCCTCCTATCCATCATCTCTCCAAATGGCATCTGTAAGCCCATTCCCGCCATCACATTGCTGATACTCCACTATGCGAGTGCAAATTTCTGGGCACTTTAGTGTTCAATCATCTTCCACCTTCGGATCACGAAAGGCACGCAAGCCAATCTACATCCTCAGGTCTAAGAAGATTGAACAGGGGCAACTGTTGTACCCCAAAATTTGCTCTCCCATTTCCTCAACATTTTCTCATCACAAGACCCTTGGAGCTCATGGTCAAGTTAGGGTTTGCTCTGCTCAAGACTCCTCCTTGCACTATTGACCCAAATTAGGGTTTGAGTTTGCACAAAGATGTTTTAACCTAAAAGGCCCAAAGTGACTTTAATGCTTCATGTTGGACTCACAAGTTTATCCATACCAAGTTTCAGGCCTTGATTCCAATCTTTGCCCAGTCAATTGGACAGTTGACCTAGAAATCAGCTGTATTGGGGAAAAAGTCAACTGTGGTCAATTGACAGTCAAACCTCATGATTTTTGACCCACATCAACATTATGAACTCATATGGACCATTTGATCAAGTTTGGATCACAATTCCACAAGAAATTTGATCAAATCACCAAAAGGGCAAAATGGTCATTTTTAGGGTTTTGACTGCACAAAGGCAATTTTTGACTGTTTGACCTAGCCAATGGCAAACCAAGCTCACATATGGACTCAAGGACTCAATGAAATGGTCTTGACATATTCAACAAGTTCAAAAGATCCCAAATGCACAAGATTGACAGATGAATTTTCCAGTCAACTGAGCAAAATTTGACTGTATACTGAAAAGTCAAACTTTGACTTTTTTGTCAAAATCAAGTGTCAAGATTCATTTTTCATCAAGACATGTCAAATTATGAAACTTGTTCATCAAGAAATCAAGAATCACAAATTAGGGTTTGAAATGAAGAAATTTCATAACTTAGAAATTTTCTAAGTTATGAAAATTCCTAATTTTTTCCTAACTTTGTCCCATTTTTTCATCAAGATGAAAATGGATTCAAGCTAAACTCAAAACATGAAAGTTATAGTCCATTGCAAAATCTACAACTTTAATTCACAAAGTTTCCTCAAAAGAAGCTTGTAGCTCAAGTTATGATTTTTGGAATAGGGGTGCAAAACATTCTTAACTTAGAAATATTTTTGACCTATTCTAGGCAGGATTTTTGCCTAACTTCATGGCCACTTTTCACATGCTTCCACTTGGAATCTCAACTTGCATTACAAAGATGGATTGTAGTACACATTCCAATCTTTCCAAATTGTCAAAGAACTTCTCAAACACCCTTGTGGTTAGGGAGAATCGAATTTGACAATATGGGCAAAAGTCACTTTGTTCATGAGCCATTTTCATGTTCATACACTTTGCATTTTTCAAGTCAGCTTGCACAAGCTAGTTACAGGCCTCTAATCCTTTTCTTACTCAATAATTAAATTCCAATCCATTGTGTTCTAGCATTATTTTGTGCATTTGGACATTACATGAAGAATTAAGCCATATTTGGAAAAAGCAAGTTATCCATTCTTGTAAAGCATGACTTTATGTCAAACACAAATCCAAGAAGTACAATGCAAATCTCTGAGGCACAAGTTATTGAACTAATCCCACTGATCAAGACTAACTTTGCAGCATGTTTAGAGGGCCTGCATAAGCTTGTAACTCAACTTGGCATTTTTGACTTAAGATAGAAGCAACTTTGCAAACACAACAACATCTCTCATTCCTGCAAGAACTAACCAAGACAAACTTATTGAACACATTCCAAACATCAAACCTGACCTAAAACACGAACCAACCACCTCCAATACCTCCTCATCCATCAAAGCCCATTTTTTCTGCAAAACAGAGTCCCTGTTGCAGATTGACTTGGCCAGTTCATTTCCATCGTGCATTTTCATCCAAGCCACCTCAAACACCTTCCATAACATCCATACAAACTATCCCAAGCCTTGGAAACAGATTGTAACACCTCTAACCAGTTTTGCCATTTTCACTTTTCTCTCTTGTAGGTTGACTTCTGTAGCTTGATACAGCAAGATTCAAAGCACACCAAGCATTGGAGAAGCATCCCTGAACTTCAAGCAAGCTGTACAAGTCCTCACACTGCAGTGAAAGTGCCTCCATTGCTGTACACGACTCAAGCTGAACAGGTAAAACTTTGAACTTCTATCTCTCTATCCAGGCATAGTTAGGCTTAAGTTTGTGAAGAAAGCATGTTCTAATCATAGCCCTGAAGCCATCCATATAGTTACTTTTCATTTATATTGTGTGTGCTAAGAGTATTTTGAACCTGAACATTGGAAAAAAGCTAGGTCAGGAATTGGGGGAGAAGAAATTCTCTCTCATTTCTGAGAGTTAGATTGACTTTTTTATATGTTTAGAATCGTGGCTTCAAGCTCTACAAGTTTCATGTTTTAAGATTTGTCAAAAGATCAAAGAATCAGGATGTTTGAACAAGGTGTGATTGGAGCGCGTTTTTGACAGAAGTTTGGCTGGAGGTTGAAGAAGCCTCCTTGGGCTGGGCCTGAGTTTTGTCTTTCTATTTGTACCACTTTTCCACACTTGCACCCCCTTGGCCCATTGTGTTTATTTTTTATCATTTTTTGACTTTTTCTTTTTGTTTCTGACTTATTATTTTTTGCCAAAATATAAAAAATATTAAAAAACATTTTTCAACCATTTTTGCATTTTATTTGGATTTTTGTTTGTTTTATTTGAATTTATACATGTAAATAAACATATTGCCTTTTATTCAAAAATACAAAAATAATACAAACACATTTTGTTTTCTAATTTTATTTTATTTTATCTTTTGAAAACATTTTCTAAAAATATACTTTTTTTTTTGTAAATAATAAATATTTTATTTTTGTACATATTTAATATATTTAGTAAATAATATAAATACTTATATATTTATTAGAATATTTAGGAAAAAAATACAAGAATAATACATTTTTATTTTTATTAATATTTAACCTCAAAAATACTTTTTTTATAATATACTTCCTTTTTTATTTATTTTTTGTATATAAATAATAAGCATTGTATATAATATATAATAAATACCTTTTTATTTATAAAATTAGGGTTTTGCCCTAAAAACATGAAAATACCCAAAAATTACCCTTTTTTTTATTTTTGTTTATTTGTCACATGAAAAATATTTTTACATACATATAAAAATCATTTTTTTGCATCTTGCATATTTTTTGTATTTTATTTAATTATTGTACAATTCCAATACTTGTATATTCAATTTGGATGTAATAGTTTAGATTTAATTTTTCTTGCTAAATATCCCCCATTTGAACATTTGTACCCCCCATCCCATAATTGTGTTGTAATAATTTATGACTTTTATTTTTCGCATTTAAAAGCTTTCTAAATATGCCATGATAGACTTAGGGTTTTGTATGCAAAAATCAACCAAACAAATAGCTTGACCTAATTCCAAGATAAAAGCATGAAAATGAACAAACACCAATCACACTTGCACCCCTTAGGGTTACTCCACTTGTTGCCTTCAATAATGGGCCATATTACATGTTGAGTGTTTTTGGCAAAACAAATAATAACAAATGATCATAGTCCCTCGATGAAGCTTTCGAAAGTTGCCTAAAAATGATCAAGCCCCTCAAAGGAAAAAGTTGCCAAAGACACTTGGCACCATTGCAATCATGGTCTAAACGATGACCCGCGCCCGTCCCGTTAACATCCTAACACAAGATTGTCCACCAAATACGATGGTGGAACAAAATTATTAAAAGGGTTAAAACATAGGAAAGATCTTTGAGAAATTTAGGGGTAGACAAACTCTTAGTTACTTGATCAAAACATGCAAAACAATCCTTGCCTACTTTTCAAAACACACATCACAACACACTTTCAAACAAATTTCAAAAACATTGAAAAATTTTCAAAAGACATACACCTTTGTATACATCCAAACATGGGTCATTACAAAGGTTGCCACCACATTGGCCTCTTTTCAAAGCATTTTCAAATCCACACACAAAGCACCATTTCAAACAATTGAAAATCAAAGGCAAGTGATCTAAGCAAGTAACTAAGAGCCCATGGATAACCATGGATAGAAAGGGTGCTAATACCTTCCCTTTCTATAATCTACCCCCCGAACCCAAGAAAACATCTCAAAGGTTTTTGCTGTGCTTTTTAACCTTTCCTTAGGATAAAATAAAAAGTCGGTGGCGACTCTTGCTCAACCGAAACATTTGCGAAAACAAACGCAAAACCCAAGTCAGTTCTCCCACCGTATCACAAAACGCATTTAGCATAATCTCATTCATCTTGAGAACGCCACGCATACATCTGCATTTAACTAAGCCTTTTTCCCACAGGTAAAACAATAAGTTTTAGTGTGAGTCAACCAAAGATTTATGCTGATACTTCTTCCAGTATTTACAATCATTCCTCCAAATGGAATCTATAAGCCCATTTCCAATACATCTTCGAGTGCAAATTTCTAGGCACTTTAGTGTTCAATCGTCTTTCGCCTTCAAGTCACGAATGGCGGATCCGCCAATCTAACTCTTCAGGTTTAAGAAGATTGAACATGGGTAACTATTTTACCCCAAAAATTTCTCTCTCATTTCTCAAGAAATCTCTCATAAGATCTCCATTGATTCAAGACTACACAAGGTTTGATCAACTCAAGACACCTCCTCAAGCACTGACAATTGAAAATTAGGGTTTGAGTTCTCACAAGGACAATTGGACTTTCAAGGCTCCATGTGACTTTCATGGATCATTAAGAACCCTCAAGATTTCTCATGTCAAGTTTCAAGTCTTGGATCACATTTTTGCTCAGCCAAGTGATTAGTTGACCTAAAATCAGCTATATTGGGGAAAAAGTCAATTGTGGTCAATTTACAGTCAAACTTCATCATTTTTGATCCATATCAACATTATGAACTCATATATGTCAATTGATCAAGTTTGGATCATAATTTCTCAAGAAATTTGATCAGCTTATCAAAAGGGCAAAATGGTCAAAATTAGGGTTTTGATTGAGGAGGTTCAATTTTTGTGTGATACAGTGGCAAAACTGACTGTTAATAGTGGTTTGCATTTTTTGTTTGCAAAAATGTCACGGTAAGCAAGAGTCGCCATCGACTTTTATTTCATCCATCTAAGGAAAAGGAAAAAGAACAAAAAATAACCTTTTTCGAGATGTTTCTGAGTACGGGGGGTAGGTTATAGAAAGGGAAGGTGTTAGCACCCTTTCTATCCATGGTTTTCTATGGGCTCTTAGGTACTTGCTCATTTTGAAATTGCTTGTGTGTGCTTTGCTTTGAAAAGTTTTGTTTTACTTCGTTTTAACCCTTGTTTCTGTCCTCAAGAGTGTTACGAAGTTGTTTTTGAAAACTTTGTTTGGAAAGTGTTTGTGTGAAAAAGTTTTTTTGTTTGAGCAAGTACCTAGGAACTAATCTACCTACTCGAAAAAAGTCTGTTCGTTTTCCTTTTAGACAATGCTATCCCATTATTGAGAAATAGGTAGCATCGTCGTTGGAGTTTTAAGGGACGTTCGAAGGGATAAGTACGACCACAAAAGCAATGTTAGTAATCATCATAAAGCCTTAAAGATATTTTTCCGAGGCAACATCCGAATGGGTCATTTTAGATTTTTCGGGGTTAGAGGACAACCACTAACAAACCCTATACTTTATGACAGTTTACCGAAGGCAATCAGAGTGGAGTAAACCCTAGGAGTGAGCATGTGTGAGTGTAATTTTCAGTTAATTTATCTTTGCATATTTAGGGTTTTCTACTGTATTAATTTTCAGTTTGTCTTTCCATACAATCCTATTAATATTCATCTAAGCAGTTTATAGTTTGCGGAAATTAAAGCGAGAAAGTTAAAGGTCCTAGCTATTACAAGGCTTTTGCAGATACATAATTATTTTGACCGAAAATAAAGATGCGAAATTGAAACCCTAATTACTATTACAAACTCGGAGCAGTTACAATAATAATAAAAAGGAAATTAATAAAAAAAATGCGCGCGGCGAATTAAATGCGAGAATGAATTGAGAAACCTAAAAAATCTAGTTGAAAAAATATTTAGTTTATTTTTTAAGAAAATATTAAGTTATCTACAAATTAACCTTAATTTTTTAATTATTTTAATTATGAAAAGAATTAAATTTCCCTAATTTTAATTAAACTAATTAATTAAGGAAATATAATATTTTTTATGAAAAATGATTTTTGATATTTTTTTTGTGATTTTTGATTTTATGATAAAAATTATTTTTTGGGTGTTATTTTAATAAAGGAAATAATTAGTGAATAATTAAAATAAGAAATAAAGGAAATAAAATAAAAAGAGAAAATAAATTGGGCCTATATAGAAGCAATCAGGGGGGTGTATGTTGAATTGGTTTTGGCCCAAAAGCTAGTCAACCCAATCCTTGTGCCTGATTCAGTGCACCCTCTTTCTGATGGTGCACCATGGTCCTCTTTGATGGAGCATTGGATTTGGATTAGAGATGCATCAACGGCTGGATGGTTGTAGCGTATGGTAAACGTCTGGCTGTGTAAAGTATGGAATCTGTAATTAAACATTAGGAAAATAACAAAACGCCTGGACTTGAGATCAAACCTAGGTCCTTTCTACTTTCCAGCGCGCGCTTAACCAACTGGGTTGTAATTCTTAGTTGTTAATATAATAATAACAAATGATAATATATAAAAACAAGTGGATTAATAAATTTAAAAAAAAAACGCGCGCCAGCTATTTGAATGGCCCAATGATGATTGAACACATCATCATCTTCTTCCTCATCCGTCGTGTTAGGTATAAAACATTTACCTACAGACAGTTTGCCATAGCTATACATCTGTGAATTTCAAAAATTATCAAAACGCATGATAAATGAAATGTGAATACATAGATCAACTCGTCTTGATGCCACGAGCATCATGGTACCCTTTTCTTGGGCCAATTTAACCTGTGCAAGGAAACCCTAAAATGGGAAAGCAAACCTTAGCAATGACAATTATGAGTACATGCATTGAATCATCAATTAAACCATTCAAACATGTTGCAAATACGTCAATGAACACAAATATATCATTAGAACATGTTTATGATGCAAGAATTGCTGTAATCGAATTTGAAAAAGGAAGCAAACCGCATGGGTGTTATGTGACAATTTTGGGCTTGTGGAAGCTTGTAATTGATCGTGCTAGCTTCTGGGAAGGTCCAGGAAACAATTGGGAGTGTTGAAATGCTTTGAATTGCCCTCTAGGTTAGAAAATGATTCACCACTTTTTGTCAATTTTTTCAGTTTTGTTTTGTGCTCTCATGACCTGCAATCCTTGTCCTTGCACATTGTGTATGTTCTATATATGTAGTAGAATGAACTAGGGCAACAAAAATAGCTTAAATCTTTTTGATTCATGGAGATTTGATTTAGTTTTGCCTTGTATAATATCTATACAAAATAACCACAATCATGCTATTTTTGCTTCAATTTCCCTTGATATGATTTGGATATGATATGCTAGCTTGATTTGATTTGATTCCTACAAAAAATAAGATCAAAACCAATCTTTTTATTTTTTTTGCAATTTATTTGATTTAATTTAACTTTTAAATAATAAAAAATCAAAATAAATAAATAAATAAAGCAAAAAATGTGTGGATTCTGATTTGGGTCGTGGACCATGTTTCCAACAAGATTCAATCATGAAAAGCTAGGCCCATTTGACAAAAAATGCACTTTTGAGCACATTTGACTTTTGGCAATTTTGCAAAAATGGTCAACTTTGACAAGGCATATCTCCTCCAATTTTAACCCTAGAGAGGTGTTCTTGGACTTTTTAGAAATATTAGGATGTCCCCTAAACAACCCTTTGAGTTTCATCTCAATTGGGTCTTCCATGTTCATGTAAGAAGCTTTGACCCAAAAGGTGTTTTTATTGACTTTTCAAAAGGACCTATAATGTAGAAATTTATATCTTTTGATGAGTGCATATTTTAAACTTGTGGGATGAAGATGAATTGTATAGAATTACATCCTCTTTAAAATGAGCCTTGGATGGAAAATTTCTGATAAAGTATGAAGAAGTTATGCTTGGTCAAAGTTTGGTTGACTTTTCCTAAGAAACCCTAATTTAGCAACTTTTGGGTTTTGATGAATTTGGGGCATTCCTTGAGGAATCATGATCAACCCTTGATAAAATGATGGATATCACTTCAAAATGTTGATGTTGACCAAAAATCTTTAAGTTTGACTGTATGTGGGCCACAATTGACTTTTGACCTAGTACAGTTGATTTACAGGCATCTGGGCAATTGACTGAGAAAACTTCTTGTGCAAGGCATGAAACTTAACATGGATGATATTGAGAACATATTGGGACCATGGAAAGAATTTGGGACCTTTGGAGTTCCCACAACCTGATTAAAATGGAAACCCTAGTTTGAGGTACATTGCCTTAGGAGAGAGTTTGTCTAGTCAACTCTTGGGCATCCTTGAGCAAGTTGAGGACCTCAATGGGCATGTGTTGAGTAAAATGAGAGGGTAAATTTTGGGGTACAACATTTTGACTTTTGACCTAACAAATGAATTATTAGTTTAAGACATGATCTCAAGGATTCAAATACATCATTTTGACCTAATGGCATGGCTCAAAACATTTCTCAAGATCAATTGATTGATAATTGAATTCCAGTCAACTGGTGAAAAGTCAATTGTACACTAGAAAGTCAAACTTTGACTTTTTGATCAAAATCAAGTTTCAAAGATTACAATTCATCAAGACATGTCAAAATATGAAACTTGTTCACTAAGAAATCAAAAAGTCAAAATTATCTTTGAAAAGTCAAAATTCTAAGACTTGGAATTTTTTCTAAGTGTTAGAAAGTTCATATCTTTTCACAACTTTGTGCCAAATTTCCACCATGATGCAAGATGATTCAAGGGAAACTTCCAACATGAAAGTTGTAGATCTCAATGAGATCTAAAACATTGTAGGGAAGAACTTTTTATAGAAATGCTTGGATCTCAAGTTATGAATTCATGAAGACATGCTCATGAAACTAAAAAGACTTAGTGAAATTTTGCCCTAGTTAGGCAGGATTTTAACCTAACTTCATGGCAATTTTTCATCTAGTTCCAAATTGAATTTTCAAAAATGTCCAACATAAAGGTTGTAGGGGATGTTACAAGCTTTCCAAAATGTCCAATAACTCATTTAGATCATACTTGAGCTAGGATAATCGAAGGCCAAAAGTTAGGGTTTCAAACATGATTTACAAGGCATATTTTGTGATGAACATGAACCAAATCCATAGCCATGCTGCATAATCCTCACTTTGAAGTGAAATTATGGCTGCAGATACTCAATGTCACGTTCAATGTTATGACACCGTATCTGACTTACTATATGACAGTAAATACAAAAACAATAAATAACACAGTCAATTGTTTACCCAGTTCAGTGTGCAACAACACCTACTCTGGGGGCTACCAAGCCAGGGAGGAAATCCACTATAAGAGATGTTAATTCAGGAATAAACCAACCAGTTTATCTCCTTCACTTAAGACCTACCCAATGCAATTTCAATCTAAGTACAACTTAAACCTGAGTTCCTACTTACTCCCCCTCAATCACAGCAGTGATACATAAAACAATTTGACTAATGAATTGATGAAGACACTCTTCAAAAACATACACTTGATTAAGCTTCACAGCTTTTTAATCAAGTAACACAACCACTCTTGCTTCACAGCTTTGAGTGATACACACACTAACTTGACTCTGCTTCACAGCTTTAGTCAAGAGACATACAAACACTCTTGCTTCAAAGCTTTGAGTGCTACACAACCCTTACAATTAAAAACCTATTCCAAGTCACTTATCACAATGATAATTGCTTGGATTACAATAGTTAAAACTATACAGCTTCTAAATGATCTTCTGTCAAAAAGGGATTACTTTCAAAATAGCAGCCCTGTTGAATATATAACAGCTGCATCTTCAGTTAGGGTTTCCACAAAAAGCTAGGGTTAATTCCATTTGACCTTAAGACTTGGTCACAGGACTTTATCAACCAGGTTAGGGTTGAGCTAGGTTAACCCAAAGAAAATGCAGGATTCTGTTCTGGAAAGACTGAGTCATTTTCCTGAAAAAACTCAGAATTAACCAAACTGCATACCTGTTAGTTCAGAACAGGATGTCTTAACATCTGTTATGACATCTAAAAAACCTCTCTACTGATTTAGGAAAATGTGATCATTTTGCAAAAATGCTCAGATACACACTTAAACATCAGTACCTGTATGACAATATTTTTCTGCAAAGGTACCTAATGAATCAGTACAAACTAAACTAGAATGTTATGACATCAGTCATGACATTCACACATACACTTGGGTTTTACCAAAAATGCAAGCCAATACCTAAACAACTACATGAAGGACTCAAAATTGTTTGTCACTCCTTAATTTAATATTTACACAACTGATGGATCAATTGTCCAAAGCATTTTGCCATTTTAGGGAGAAAGTAACATATCCATTCTTGTAAAGCAAGCTTTATGTACAAAATCAGCTTCATGAGCTCCTAACTTGTTCTCTTTAAGTACGCTCCATCCAAAAAGTCAGAAGTAAGCTTGTTTAAAGTTCAACTACTCTACAATAGCATGCTACAAGGCATGGAAACTTGTTTTGTCAAGGAAATCACATGTTGAGCTTAAACATGAAAAATTCAAATTCTGACTTGTTGTAGCACACAAAACCTTTTGCTTATAAATAGAGACACTATTTGCAAGCTAAGACACGAATGCTAAGACCCTGAAACTCTCTCAAACACTCACAAACCCGAAATTGCTCAAAAACACCATTGATACACAGTTCTGACCTTGAACTTGTATCTCTCATTTCCCTCGTATTTTTTCCCTCAAATTCATTTACAAAGCTTTTATACCTCAAATATAGTCCATCCCCGTCCTTGTTCTGAAACTGTAACACCATTTTCATCAACCTCCATAACCAAAAAACAGAGTCTGCAAGTTGACTTCTCCAGACCATTCTAGCCATCCATAGCTCAAGCTAGGCATTACATTAGCTTCCTGGGAACTTGAGGAAGCTAACCTGATCATCACAACTCCTTGAAAGCAGCTCAAACTCATTTCACGATTTCCAATTTTGAGGTATTTTTTCTGAACTTCTATCTTTTCATACAAGCATCATTTGATTCTGATTTGTGAAGATAAAATATAGATATCATTGCCCTGAAGCTGTACATATTCATAGTTTTCATTTATATCGCCTGAGCTTAGAGAATTTTAGGTTTGAATGTCTGAAAAAAGTTAGGTCAGAATTTGGTACTTTTAGAAATTCTTGCTCATCTTTAAGAATTAGTTTAAGTTATTTACATATTCAGATTCGTGGTGAAATTTCTAACAAGTTTGCTGTTGGAAGTTTTGTGAATGGATGAGAAATGAGTGAGTTACAGGGACCCTGGCTGGATGTTGAAGATGAAGTTCATTTATGGAACTTGTTTTGTATTATATATTTATGGTTTTGCTTTTATTAACGGATGTACAACCACCCCAGTGGTAAAGGCAACGCGCGTTTATGGTCAAGGTCATGGGTTCAAGACCCAACGCTGCCTTTTGTCATATTTTTCCACATTTTCTTCCTTTTTGCTACAAACCAAGCGCGTTGGGCCTCCAGTACTGGGCCCTTACCATTTTTGCTGATTCTCACCCCCTGCCTGCTTGCTACAACACAGGCCCAACCTTTTTTAATTTTATTTTTCTGATTACAAAACACCATTGGGCCAGGCTTCAAAACCGTTTTTTTAACAAACTCCCAAATTCCATTTCAAATCCCCCTGACTTTTATTTTATTTTTCTTTATTATTTTTATTATTACTATTATTATTATTATTATTATTATTATTTATTAAATCAAAAATCCAAAAATATATTTTATTTTATTTGCACTTTACATACTTATATTTTATTTTCTTTATAAAAGACAAAAAATATTTTCTTAAACAAACTTAATTTCTTTTTCTTAATAAATTAATAATTAGATTTAGGTTTAGTATTTTCTTTTTATTTAAAATTAACTTAGAATTTAGGTTTCTTTTAATTAATTAATTTCCATATAATTTTTATTAAACTTAAACCCTTTTTCTAAAAAACCCTAAAAAATACTTTCAAATTTAATTTCTTTTCTTAATTAGTTTAGGTTTAATTTTATTTATCTTATTTAATAATTTTCTTTTAGATAATTAGGTTAAAATCCTTTCCTTAAAAACCAAACAAAATCCTTTTCCTTTCCATTTATATCCTTGTATATTATATTTTCATTTCTTGTACATTATTCAATATTCAATATGGTTATAATAGATAATTAGGTTTAATTTCTTGCAATCCCCATCCCCCTAATGATGTAATAGCGTAATAAATTTACTTTCAACAATTTATCACTTTCATATAAATGCTAGTAATTAGGGTTTGTATGGAAAGATAAAATCAACAAGTAGATAACCTTAATCAAATATTAAATGCATGCAAATCAAACACACTATTCACACATGCATCCTTAGGGTAATTCCACTTGTTGCCTTACAAAAATGGTCATGTTACGCATGTGGGATGTCTTAGCAAAAACAATAAAAAATACAAGTTCATAGTCCCTCGATGACGCTACAAATGTTGCCTTTCAAATGATCTTAATACCTCAAAGAGAAATGCTAAGACATCCTACAACATTGCTATCATGACTATACGATGACCCACACCCGTCCATTTACATTCAAAGATAAGGCTTCTTACCAATCAATGGTGAGATAGCAATATCAAAGGAAGGAAGAAATGAACAAATACTTTTGAGTAGGTAGATTGCTCCTAGTTGCTTGCTTGCTCACCATCCATTTTCAAAACACTTTTAAAACAAACACACACCCAAATGCTTTCCATGAAATATTTTTAAAAGTCCAACACTTTGTATACGTTCTTACGAACGAGAACCATTACAAAGTTCGCCTAAACGAAGGTGCCTTTTCAAAAATACTTTCAAAAACCACCATAAAGCACATTTTCAAACAAAAGCAAGTGATCTAGAAAGCAACTAAGACCCCATAGATAACTATGGATGAAAATGGTGCTAACACCTTCCCTTTTCATAATCTACCCCCTGAACTCAAGAAATAATCTCAAAGGTCTTTCCTGTTCTTTTCAACCTTTCCTTTTGGATAAAAGAAAAGTCGGTGGCGACTCTTTTTAACCGCAACATTTGCGATCAAACACAAAATATCTCAAGTCAGTTCTCCCACCGTATTACAGTGTGATTTTGATGTATTGATAATATGAGATGATGAGATATCTTAGGGGCAAAAATTGGGGTATAACACCAGGATATCACCTAGAAACATAACAGGATGTCTTCTCTGATACCAATTGAAATCCTGGTATAACAGAACTCAGATGTCCTATAGGATGTTGAGACATCTGATCTGAATGTAACAACACAAGCAAGGTATAAACATTGAAAACAGTACTGAAAAGCATAAATAACACACCAGAATTATTAACCTAGTTTGGAGCAACTCTCATACTTGAGGGCATACCAAGCCAGGGACAAGTCAACTATGATAGTATCAATTCATAGACCCTACAACAAACATACCAGTTTACAGTCTACTCACTTAATCACAACTCATTCTATATTTCTATCTAACACTCACCTAGATATGAGGCCCTCCTCAATCCCTCATCAATCACAGACAGCGATTGGACAACAATAATTCTGAACAAACAGGAAGACATACTTCCATGACAATACCTAGTCAAGACCTAAAGCTAAACTCCACCATTTAAAACTTTACTCCTAAATAAGAACACAACTTGGATTTGCTTACAAGCTTCCTCCAAGAATAGTACTCAACTCATTACTTCACATCTTTTGAGTGATAACACAAAGACCATCTCATAACCCGAGCGGTTCACTTACATCAACTCTCCTAGAGAGTGGCTACAAAATCAGCCTTAATGATTACATCTTTTCAAAACACGGATGATACCTTTCCTAAGTTATAAAGACTATTATTTATAACCTATATCCCAACTGGACTTGGGCCTTCAATTACAACTCATCAGTTGTTACAATTCTGTAGAAGATTCTGCATAATAATAGGTCTTCAATCAAATCTTCCTAATTTATCTCCATAATTAGAAAGTGCATATTCTTCAATATTCTTCTTGATTCTTATTGGCCTATAAAATATCACCATATAGGATTGCATAATATTCCTAGAATATTCTACATCAGTTAAATCTTAACAGAATCGAACTGACTACTTCAACTTAGTCGCGATGTCGTATGCTCCTTCATAGGACATCTTATATGACATGTTGTTCCAAATGATGAGAACTTCTCATCTCAACATGTCTCAACATAAGATAGGACTTCTTGCTCAACCTGTTCCTATTAGCAGTTAGCATCTCCTATCTAACATATTGTTGCTATATTTGTTTTACTAAAACTAATGTCAATCCTAAAATTAGAGAATTAACATACCTCTCTTATTATCAGTGTAGTCTCGCTTTCTTATACACATCTCAACATGGGCGTTGATCTCCCCATCTTGTACATCTTGTCAGCCACTATGAGGTAGCATGTGGATATCTTTTTTATGTTCCTGGCTTCATTGACATCTTCGGGTAGGATCCCCTGCATCAAGCATTATATTATTGGTGCCATCCATCTAGTTGAATGCTCAATTGCCATAGTTTCCCCGTGCTTAATGCTTCCTCTTTCCAAGATCTCTTATATCATTATTTTGTTCAGTCCCGACCCCTTAGTACTAGTAAGTCAGGCTAACGAATCGGCCCGTACATTTTCTTCTCTTGGGATATGACTGACTCCAAACTCCAAGAAAGTTTTTGACAGCCCCACTGCTATCTGCAGGTACTTAAGTAGTGAAGAATCCTTGGTCTGATACTCTCCTCTTGCATGTCCTGCAATCAGTTGTGAATCCGATTTTATTGTCAGATGGGTTACTTCAACTTCTTTAGACAGTTTCATCCTTACTATCAGAGCCTCATATTTTGCCTGGTTATTGCTGACTTGGAAATTGAAATCCAAGGAATATTCTAGTATGAAGTCTCCTGGTCCTTCAAGTACAATCTAAATCCTGCTTACTTTAAAGTTCGATGAGTCGTCTACATGAAGGATCCATTTGCGTGTACTTTCCTCTGGTACATGAGTACTCAACTTGACTAGGAAATCAGCCAGTACCTGTGACTTGATGCTTATCCTCAAGGGGAAATCTATCTCATACTCAGACAATTCCACATCCCAGGTGACCATTCTCTCGGCCAAGTCTAGTTTCTTCAGTATTTGTTTTATTGGATAATTGGTCCTCACAATAATCGGGTGGCCCTAAAAGTAGTGTCTTAACTTTCATGTCATTGTCACCAATGCCAATGCCAATCTTTCAATTTTCTGATATCGCAGCTCGGGTCCTTTTAGGAGTTTGCTAATGAAGTATAGCGGCTTCTCTCCGTCTTCTCCCTCGTGCACAAGAATAGAGCTCAAGGGCCTGTCGGATACCGCCAAGTACAAGATCAGAGGCGCATTCTTTTTTGGCCTCGTCAAAATAGGAGAGAAGACAGAAAGCGCTTCACGCTTTGAAAGGATTCTTCACACGCCATTGTCCACTCGAACTCTTTTAATTTTCTGAGGACTGCAAAGAAATGCATTGACCTATCACCTTCACATGATAGAAAATAAGACAAGGTGGCTAGCCTTCCCGTTAGTTGTTGGACCTCTTTCTTTGAGGATGGACTTCACATGTCTATAATCGTCTGACACTTGTCGGGATTGGCTTCTATTCCTCGGCTTGTGAGCATGAACTCTAGGAATTTTCTTGCTTGTACCCTGAAGATGCACTTATCTGGGTTCAACCTCATATCATATCTCCTTAATGACGCGAGCGTCTCTGGTAGATCTACAATGTGCCTTTTCCCTGTGTTTTGACAACCATGTCGTCCACATACTGTCGTGTCTGATATTTTTATCGAAGCGAAAATGGAGGCAAAAGAAAGAAGAGTCGCCATCAATGTTATTTATCCCAAGAGATGGAAAGGAAACACTGAGTAAACCTAAGGGAAGTAAAGAACACGGTCTCACGACCAAAAGAAAGGGTAAGGAAGTCGGTTACGCGAGGGGAAGGTATTAGCACTCCTCATATCTATGGTACTCCACAGGATCCACTTAAGTTTGTTCTAATCTAAGGGTGTGTAAAAACCTAAGTCTAAAGCTTTATGCTAAGAGGGAATGCATGGATGCAAAGTATTATGTACAAAAAGAAAAGTTTTTATTAGTTGCATCCATCGCGGTTACGGACCTTTAGTGCCTACATATCCTCTTCGTGCAATGAAAGATCAGGGCACTCGTAGTTAACCTCAAAAGGTTTGGTGAGTTGCATGTTTTTTATGAACAATGCTAGTGAAGCATGTCCTTTTTGAAAAGGTTTTAAAATAAAAAGTCTGAAGAAAAAAAGGTTTGCAATGGTTGGTGTTTTTTACCTTGAAGAAGGATTTGAGTAAGGTTATAATATTTTAGAAATTTTCCAAAGAAAAATAGTTTTAGTTTTAAACATGGATGCAAAAAGGGAAAACACTAATAAAAGGGGATATCAATCCTATAAGTTTTCATGCTTGTGGACCTAAAGTTGGAATAAGAGTGACATCTACCTAATGTTGTCATGCATGGATAGCAAACCTAAGGTCTATTTAGTTCAATCTTAGAGAAGAGTGAACTAAAGATCCTATAGGGAACATGGCAATATCACAAAAGAGAAGAAGAGGAAGAAGAAACAAGCAATAAAGCTTAGGTAAGATAGAAAGCAAGTATCACATAAACACACATGCAATTAGGATAAACACCTAAGCACATAAGAAGGAAAAGATGATAAAACATCAAGTAAAAAGTATATAAGGGATGATAAAACATCAAGATAAAGAGGGGATGACAAAACATCAAATATGAGGGAAGATGATAAAACATTACACATAGATGATAATACATCAAGTAGAGCAAATATGGAAATACATCAAGTAAGAGATGATAAAATATCAAGCACACAAAAGAATATGATGAAACACATAAGAGAAGAGATGATAAAACATCACATAAATATGATAAAACATCAAGCGTACATGCATTAAGATGACAAAACATAAAGTCTCAAAGAAAAGAGAAGGATGATAAAACATCATTGAACATGCAAGTCCATGTGGTTCCTTCAACTGGAGGCATCAAAATTGGTGGTTCTTGAAGGTATTCCTTGATTCTTTCGAAAGCGGTCTGACATTCATCATTCCACTTTACCACTTGATCTTTCTTCAGAAGCTTGAAGATTGGCTCATAAGTAGCAGTCATATGTGAAATGAACCAGGCGATGTAATTCAGACGTCCCAAGAAACCTCTAACTTCTTTCTCTGTACCCAAATTCACTAACTCAACTGGCTCTTCATGAGGCTGTATGGCCCTTTCTTCTTGCTATAATAGTCTAGCAAGTTCTCCAGGCACCTCACAATCATCCTCACCTTTGTCCTCGGCTTGGTTGATAGGATTTTTGAAGTCATAACTGACAGTAGCAGAGTTGTTATCAATGGGATCCAGAGTGGATATGGATCTGCAGTATGATACGTGAGTGTGTGTAAGAGAATAACTATTTTGATAAAGTGAGAGACAAAAAAGAAAAACAAGGAGCGCAAAATTTGTATGCAAGAAACGTCCAATGCTTTATTAATGATATATGAAATGACATATAATAACCCTCACAAGAAAAGCCAAGGTGCCTCGGGCAAGGCACCGGGCCGTAAAGCTTCAAATTGTTTATTACAAATCTTAAAACATATGAGGAAATTATGGCGGAATAAAAGAAACAGGTATGAAGTCCCTAGCCGTCCGGTTATTCGGTCCACCATTGGTTGTAGGGTAGATCTAGTTGTCTATGTCTGAATCCTCTTCACTGTCTTCAATTGCATTAATTCCCCGATTGCTGATGTGTAGTGGAGGTCTTCCAATCCGAGCGCGCCTAACAACCCTTTGAGCCCCTGTAGTAAAGCCCAAGCCAAATTTGTCAGTTTTGTGAGTGAAATCAGGGAGCCGACCCCAATTGGTACACCCACCTTCTTCAACTACAGCCCTGGCGTCCTTGAGAGAAGCCATCTTCAATGAAGGTTTGTTGCTAGTAACTTCAGTTGATGCCAAAACCTGAGGGACCTCTTCGAAGTTCTGACAAGGAGTTTCTATGAATTCCACGTCCATCTCTATATAGCGAAAGGAATTGAGGTGACTCACCATATATTCCTCTTCACCTTGCACTGTGACAATCTTCCCCTTCACTGGGTATTTCAGCATTTGATGGAGCGTGGAAGTAACTGCCCCAACCTTATGGATCCAAGGACGACCCAGCAAGTAAGAATATGATGGCTTGATATCCATTACGTAGAAGGTGGAACCAAAAGTCTGAGAACCCACTTTGACAGGGATGTCCACCTCCCCGTGCACCATTCTCTTTGATTCGTCAAAAGCCCTTACCACAATGTTACTCGGCTTTAAAGTCAAACCCTCACAATCCAAACGGTCCAACGCTTTCTTCGGAAGAACATTCAGTGAACACCCGATATCTACCAGTACGTGAGCCATAGTGGTGCCCCTACACTCAATCGAGACATGCAGAGCATCATTATGATTCCTTCCTTTCGGTGTCAGACCCTCATCTGAAAAACCCATCCCATTGTCAGCAGTCAGGCTGGCCATGCAATCTTTGAACTAATATGCGGAAGTTTCCTGCGCCACATGCGTAGTCTTGAGAAATGCAATCAAAGCCTTCGCATGGGCTTCTAAACACAACAACAGAGACAACATGGATATCTTTGATGGGGTCTGCCCCAGTTGTTCGACCACATTGTAGTCGCTTTTCTTGATAATTTTCAATATTTCCTCTATTTCTTGTTTAGAGGCTTCCATAACGATTTTCTTAGGTGCCTCCGTCTGGGCAGGCTCACCTATAATTTCTTTGCCCCGAGTCCTAGATGGCTCAGCAGCAAGGGTGATAATTGGAGTAAGAATAGGAATAGTAGCAGGTGTAATAACTAGAGTAGAAACAGGAGAAATGTCAGGTGTGCTGGTTGGAGCAGCAGTTGGAATAACAATAGGCTTGATGATAGTCTTCGGGGAAATATCGGGAGAGAAGACCCTTCCACTTCGGGTAACTTTACTAGTCCCGATAATATTACTGACATCAGTATCAGCTTCTTCATTCTTCAGCTCTTGCTTAACACCATGATAATAAACATCAACACCATAATGCCATGGGACAACCTTATCTGAGGTGTACGGGATGGGACCAGGAACAGTGATTATCAGCGGGGAAATTCTTTGAACAGGTGTAATCCTAACAGGTTTTCTCGAGGAAACCTTGGAAGGGTTGGCGGAAATGGTTATAATGCCAACATCTTCAACAGGAACAACAGGGATCACAGTATTCTCGAACAAAATCTCTTTATTATCCATCAGGCGCTGAACACCTGACTTCAACAAACGGAAACCAGAAGGTATAATCGAACACATGTGGCAACCTTCACCACAACCCGGAAATAAACCGTCCAACAGCAAATTCTTCTTAACAGTCATAAGAGGAGTGGAAATTTCTTCAACAGAGGTCACAAACAAATCAGTGTCAACAACATTAACTCCAAGACCATGTTTGGGCATGGGAGCAGTTATAACATTCGTCTTTTCTGGAGCATCGAACTCTATCTCCTTGGCTTCAAGCAAGTCTTGTACTTTGTTTCTCAAAGCCCAACAATCATTTGTATCGTGGCCAGGACTCTCAGAATGGTAGGCGCACCACGCATTGAGATTGTATCTGAGAGATGTAGTGTTTGGATTCTTTGGAGCCTCTCTCAAGGTCGCCAAGTTGGATTTTAACAGATGAGGCAGAATTTCAGCCAAGGTAATGTTGATGCGGGTAAACTGCCGTTGTGTTCTTTCTACCCTTTGTTGATTGTTGCATTGTAGAGCAACTGCGGGTCTTGGTATCACTACAACATTTACCGTTTGACGGTGTTCGGATCTGCTTTGGCCCCTCGGGCTATAGACTGCACTGGCTTCCTTCTTACCAGTAAAAGGCTTCTTTCCTAAACTTGAGGAGACATCCTTCTGTATTTTTCCACTCTGAATTCCAGCTTCAACTCTTTCTCCAGTTAAAATTAGCTCGGTGAAACCAGATGACGAGCTGCCGATTAAGTGATTGAAAACTGGACCAGACAGCATACCAAGGAACATATCCACCAACTCCCTATCAAACAAAGGGGGTTGAAATCTTCAAGCCAAATCTCTCCATTTTTGAGCATAATCTTTAAAACCTTCACCTGCACCCATGGATATACTCTGGAGTTGAGTACGAGTGGGAGCAAGGTCGGCATTGTACTGATATTGCTTGTAGAAAGCAGCAACAAGATCTTCCCAGTTTCAGACACTGGCTCCCTCCAACTGGTAGAGCCATTCAAGCTGAGTCCCTGACAGACTATCTTGAAAGAAGTGTACCCATAAATTTCTATCAGCAGTGTGTGGTTGGATTTTCCTGACATACGAGCGCAGATGGAGTTTTGGGCAGGACACCCTGTCATACTTGGTAAAAACTGGAGCTTTGAATTTATGAGGGATGACCACTCCCGATACCAGTCCCAATTCTCTGAAATCCAACCCAGGTATCTTCTGAACTTCCATAGCACTCAGACGGTCTTCTAGCTGCTTGTATCTATCCTCAGTAGGAGGATATTGCTCATCATCAAAATTAGTATCATTGTCAGAGACTGCAGGACTAAGGTCCTTTTCCCTTTCTTGGTTCTCCCCTTCCTTGGATGAAGAGGTCAAATCAGTTTGATGCTTCAACCTTTCTCCGAACCTTCTACCCATATTCAGTATACCGGTTTTCTTTTTCTTCTTCTTCTCTTTCAGAATAAGGGTCTTCAGATCCTCTTACCCTTTAGCCAGACTTATGAACATCTGTTGGAACTGGGCGTTCTGTGCCTGAAGATCTTTGATGGCTTGATCAGAAGACATTTCTGCTGACATAAACAACGAAGAAGATGAGAAACCTGTAGTGGTACCTGTAATGATGTGTATGATAATGGGATGCGAATGTAATGATTTCAAAGACTTTGGTAGATTTAAATTTGCAAACCAAAAATAAAAAAAAAACTTTAATAGCTTAAACTTGAAAGGTTCAACATGCCTTTAAGGTGTTACAAAGAAGTAAATAAAACAAATCTAAAACTAGAAAATAAAAATCAAAAGTCCCATGGATGCTTCCTCTTTGTGCTGCTATAATCATTAATCACTCTTTCTTCCTCGAGCTGCCTGGTGAGCTTTAAAACCTTCCTCTCTTGCTCATGGAACTGCTCCCAGTAAGTATCCCGCTCATTCTTCAGCTGAATCCAAGACCTCTGCAACTCCCCAAGATCAGTGGGCATGTAAGGATAGAGAACCGTGTAAGGAATGCCTTCTTCATTAGTGGGTTCCACAATCACTGGTAATACGGCCTCATAAGGCATCATAAGCTTCTGGGCGCGAGCTTGGACCCATTGGAGGTAAGGCTGCATAGAAAGGGAAGTCTTTGGTCCCAACTCTTGGGGGTCATATCTGTTTACCATGCCCCAAGCCCGTATGAACCTCCAGCGATTCTCCTTAACATCATCCTCATAGTCGAATATAATGTCCTCGAGAAGTAACTCATGGGGACCATCTCTTCGAGAACGACCAAATTGTCGCAAAGCTAGACAAGGATTGTAAGTTATACCCCCTCTGATACCAAGTAATGGGACATTAGGATACCCCCCACAACCGTCAATAACAACAGTGTCTTCCATAGCCCGGGAACACCAAAGAATATCCGTATGAGTGAGTGACATTATTCTGTGCGACCAACCCAAACCTTCTTCGTTCTTTAGCACAGACTTAGGGAGGTGAGAAATAAACCACCTTGACAACAACGACATGCAACACATAAGGGTCCCTCTTCTCTTCATAGTACGAGTATGGAGAGCATGCAAGATATCTCCCAGCAAGGTAGGCACAGGGTTGCGAGAAAGGAAAATCTTGACAGCATTCACATCTACAAAGGAATCCGGATTAGGGAAGAGAACCAAACCATAAATAAGAAGAGCCAAGACATCCTCAAAATCCTGAAAATCTAAATTATCCCAAAACAACTGAGCCTGGTCTATCATAAATTTTGCTAGAAAACCTTCGACCCCGCTTCGAGTTTCCCAATTGGATACCATATCGGCCCATTTCAAATGCAAAGCTGAGGCAATAACTTCTGGCCTAGGAACTTCTTCCATACCTGTGAAGGGTACCTGTTCAAGAATGGACATGCCCAATAAATGAGAGAATTCTTCCAAGGTGGGTACCAGCTGGTAATCTGGAAAGATGAAGCAGTGATGCTTGGGATCGAAGAACTGAAATAGTACGCTCATCATCTGTTCATCAAGGTTTGAAGTAACCAGGCTGAGAAGTTGACCGTGTCTCTTAATGAAAGTAGAAGTTTCAGAAACTCTTGATGCTAACTCTTTAAGTTGGGCACGTATCTGTACAAAGTTGATTCAGATGGTATTTCTGCGCACGGAAGCCATGATCTGCAAAACAGAACAAAGATAAATTCCATTGGTCTTTGAAATGGTTAGTGTAATGAAGCATGAATGCCATGTTATGATGCATGATGTCATGATAAACCACAGGTATAGCAAACACAAGTATTGCAAACACAATCAAATCACACAAAGCCCTTAGATTTAAGGTTTGCATGAGGTCAAAGGTAATACCCTCTTGAAGTTAAGTTGGTTCAACCTGTCCTATAAAAAAGTAATCGGGTTCTAGAGGATCTCAATATCACTGACCATCCTCCATCGGTCATGGTTTCAGCTCACACAATCTTTTCTTGCGGCCGAAATTATTCCGAGAGTATGATCTCAATGAGTGTAGCATCGAGTATCAACCAGTTCTTATCTCTACACCGAGGCCGGCTATCTCACTACTTTCTAATGGCCAAGTTGGGCGATTAAGGTTCTAAGGTCAGTTGATGCTTAAAAATTCCGCACCAAAGTATTCTCCTCGTTTCTCCAAAAGGGATACTGGTACCAACCAAAGTTCCGCACCAACGTAGCTAGTGCTTTAACCATATCGGTCTACGCCGTACAGTTCCCTCACAGTCTATTTCTACTTACCTAAAAGGTATTCCCCAGATCCGAGTGTAGGATCTATAGTTACCCCAAACAAAACCCTTAAAAGTAAAGCAAACATAGCAATCAAGAGAAGCAATTATGATGACCTAGATCCTAAGGTATACCCCACTTATTAAATCCCCAGCAGGGTCGCCAGTTCTGTGATACGGTGGCAGAACCGACTGTTAATACTGGTTTGCATTTTGCATTTTTTTGTTCGCAAAATGTCGCGGTAAGCAAGATTCTCCACCGACTTTTATTTCATCCAATCGGAAAGGAAAAAAGTACAGAAAAATCCTTTTTCGAGATATTCTGAGTACGAGGGGTAGATTATAGAAAGGGAATGTGTTAGCATCCTTTCTATCCATGGTTTTCCATGGGCTCTTAGGTACTTGCTCATCTTTTTAAATTGCTTGTGTGTGTGCTTTGTTTTTGAAAAGTTTAACTTCGTGATAACCCTTGTATCAGTCCTCAAAGGTGTGATGAAGTTGTTTTGAAAGTTTGTTTGAAAAGTGTAAGTGTGAAAAGTTTTGATTTGAGCAAGTACCTACTAGCATCTACCTACTTGAAAAAGATTGTTTCTATTCTCGTTTCCTTTAGACAACGCTATCCTACTATTGAGAAATAGGTAACACCGTCGTTGGAATTGTAAGGGTCAATTAGAAAGGGACGTACGATCACTAAAGCAATACTAGGACATCTTAGTAATAACCCTAGAGTCTTAAGATCATATTCGAGGCAACATTTTCGAGGCAACATTCGAATGGGACGTTTGATCTTTTTTAGACAGGAGGGAAACCACTAAGACACCCTATGCTTAATGATCGTTTACCGAAGGCAACCGAAGTGAGAGTATACCCTAAGAGTGATATGTGCGAGTGATTTGTTTCAGTTATCTATCTTTGCACATTAGGGTTTTCTAGCCGTATTAATTTGTCATGCATTCTTGCCATACAATCCTATTAACATACATCTAAACAGTTAAATATTTGCAGAAATTAAAAATGCGAGAAAGTAAATCTACGCTATTACAAGGCTTCAGGGAGGGGGATTAATTACATAGCCAAAAAAACTTGGGAATTTAAACAGTAAATAAAACCCTAAATTAAACTATTACAAACCATGAACAGTTACAAAAATATTGGCAAAATAAATAACAAGCGCACGACGAATTAAATACGAGGCAATTAGGGTTTTGACCCTCGACTAGACCTATTCGCGATTGATTAACGAAAATATGTTTTTGTTATTTAAGAAAATAATGAAACAATTAAGTTAAAAAGAAAGCCCTAAGCCTAATTAATTTCAAATTAAGAAAAATAAATTAATTCACTCTAAAAACCTATTTTTGTGTTTTTATTTATTTGAGAAGAAATAAAAGAATTAAGTCAAGAATTTAACCTAATTTCTATTTAATTTTATTTACAAAAACAAGTTAAAATTGCCCTAGGTTAAATTAAATTAAATTGAATTTGATAATAATAAAAAAAACTAATTCTATTTTTTTGTGAATTCTTGATTTTATGATTTTTTATGAAAAAAATAATTAATTTTGTTAATTAAAATGATTAAAAGAAATATTAAAAGAATTAAAAAAGAGAAATAAATAAGAAAAAGAAAGAGAAGTGGGCCTGATTGTTAGCAATTGTGGGGGTATGAAGTTGATTTTCTTGGCCCAAAACTCCAAGGCCTGTTTGACTTCGCCTGATCCGGTGTGTATGTTGAATTGAGGTGTATGGTGATCATCCAATGATGGCACGTTGGATCTTGGCTGGAAATGTGTTTGATGGCCAGATATTGATGGCATATGGTGGGCGCTTGAGGCTGCAGTGTACCTGATCATATGAAACAAAATAATACAAACAAAGGTTGGGACATGGGGATCGAACCAAGGTCCTCATCCTCGCTCTGAGTACCTGCTTGCCATCTGTGCTTCTTTGCTCGTTTGTACATATAATAGAAACAATTAATATAAGCAAATCACGTGATGTATTCAGAAAAATGCGCGAAAATTCAAACCAACCAACCAATGATTTCCATGCCTCATCTTCTTCCCCAAACCGTCATTTTAGGCAACAAAACTTTTACCTACGGTCGCTTTGTTGTAGGTACAGACTTGTGCATCTCAAAAATTGCATATGCTCAAGATAAATGACAATGGCTGGTACCAATCAACTCGTCTCATCCTCACGAGCATCATGGTACCAGAATCAACGCCTAATTTTACCTGCATTGAAAACCCCTAAACAAGAACACAAAACCCTAACTATGGCAATATCACGTACATGCATCAAAAATGCAATTAAATGGAATGATTAGCATGCAAACACGATGATAAACATGACTATAACAAACAAAAGTGCTAAAGATGCGTGAATTAGTGAAATCAGAATCAAGTTTTTGGGCAAACCGTGGGAGGCGTAGAGCATGATTCTGGGCGTTTCAAGACCTGGGAGTGATTGGAATAGCTTCCTGGGATGTCTGGGAAAGGATTGATGCTCTTGAAATGCTTTGAAACTCCTTGTAGATTGAAAACTGATTCCCACTTTTTCTTGAATTTTTCAGTTTTGTTCTTGGCTATGCACGACCTCTAACCCTCTTTTTTTACTTTGTTTTTGTTCGTTATATATCCCTCAATGAATTAGGGTTGCAAAACAGATCCAATCTTTAAGTTTGATGATATTTGATTTGATTCTTTAGCCATATGATATCTTTCTAAATTTGGCCTAATCATGCTCTTTTTGTACCAATTGCCATTGATTTGAATTGATCTTGCAAGCTCAGCATATCTTGGTTGCTAACCTGTCAAAAAACAAATCAAATCATATCTTTGATAATTTTCATCATTTATTTGATTTAATTCACTTTTTAATCAATGGAAAATCAAGATAAATTGAAAAATAAAGAAAATAATTTGTGGATAAGTATTTGAGTCTTGGACCACATTATAATTGAGGTGCAAGCATAAAACGTTGAGATCATTTAGCAAAAAATGCAAATTTGAGCACATTTGACTTTTGGCAATTTTACAAAAATGGTCAACTTGGCCAATGCATAACTCTCTCAATTTTGACCCTATAGAGGTTTTCTTGAACTTTTTAGAAAGCTTAGGATGTTCTATAAGCAACCCTTTTGGTCACATATCAATATAGTCTTCCATGTTCATGTATGAAGCTTTGACCCAAAAGGTGTTTTTGTTGACTTTCCAAAATGACCTATAATGTCAAAATTCATATCTTTTTGTGAGTGCATATTTTGAACTTGGGAGATGAAGATTAATTGTTGGGAATTGCATCCTCTTCAAAATGTGCTTTGGATGGGTCATTTATGATAAAGTATGAGAAAGTTATGCTTGGTCAAAGTTGAGTTGACTTTTCCTGCAAAACCCTAATTTAGCAACTTTTGGGTTTTGATGAATTGTGAGAAATCCTTGAGGAATCATGATCAACCCTTGATCAAATGATGAATAATAATTCAAAATGAGGATGTTGACAAAAAATCTTGAGGTTTGATTGTATGTGGTCCACAATTGACTTTTGACCTAGTACAATTGATTTTCAGGCATCTGAGCAATTGACTGAGCAAACTTCTTCTGCAAGGCTTGAAACTTGACATGGATGATATTGAGGACATATTATCAAAATGGTGAGCATTTGAGTCCTTTGTGGTTCATACATCTTGATGAAAATAGAAACCCTAATTTGAGGTATACTGCCTTAGGAGAGAATTTGTTTGGTCAACTCTTGGACTTCCTTGAGCAATTTGGGGACCACACTTGCCATGTGTTGAGAAATATGGGAGGGAAAATTTTGGGGTATAACAGAGGTCAAGAAGAAAGAACTATTATCTAACTAGGTAAGTAGAAGTGCAAGTGTGCCTTTAGAAAATAAAAATTCAACACATGACAAAACATGCAAGCAAGGATGAGACAACGAGACTTAACACCTAAGTCTAATCATGGTTTGTTACCTATAATACTCCTAAGGTATCACTACTTAAGCATATCAAAAAGTTAAGGCAAGACTAGGTAAAAACCAAACCCTAACATGCTCCTAAAGGTGAGTGAAGCACATATAAGGGATAAATGAAGCGGAAACATGTTTAGAGGGTGATAAAACACACAAGTCAGTAGGAGAGGATCACTAAGATCACACATACAAACATCACAAGCATGGGGAAAGAAAGCATACACATCACACAAAGAGCATAGTCAAAAGAGATAAACAAGCAAATGTTTAATTTAACAAGTAAAGATCAAAATAAGAGAGCATAATTGAAGAATTATGCAATGTGTGGCTTGTATAATAAGTTAACCCAAGATTATACTCAAGAGTAACCAAGTAAGAAGATGAAACTTCATACACAAGAGAAGTCACCTAGTTGATGAAAAAAATCATCTAATGATGGATAATACTTGACTTAAATCAAATGAGATTGATAAAGATCAAGTAGGGGTGCAATGAAATCTTATATGTTTTGGGGTAATGATGAAACTCTCACAAGATATCAATCAAGAACTTAAATACTCAAGAAATATCAATAAGATAACATACTTAAGTGTCATGATATATTGTTAAAGTATATTCCCTTGATTCATAAAAGCAATATGATCTAAATAAATCAAATTTAATGTTATTAGATGTTATGGGAAGTATCTAACATAAATGTAAATTTATGGGACATGGTACAAAAGCTCATGAAGCAATCATTAAACAATGATGCTCAAAACACAAGTAGAAAAGAGGATATAGCTTCTTATATATCACCATGTTGGTTAGCAAGTAAGTGTTTAACCATAGATCAAATAAGCATGGAGAATGACATGAGAAGAGAGATTGAGATCAATACTTAAGCACAAAAATGTTGGACATTGGTCCTTTAAAGAATTCAAAACATCATCACAAACATACTAGGTTAAAATAAAGATATGGCTCCCAATTGTCATCGTGATGGACTTGTAATTGAGTGCAAGCCATGGAATCATGGGAGATATGCATTAAAGCTATGATTACCTTATAAGTCAGTAGAAAACACATAAAGCATCAATCATTATGGATCAAAGGTATTGACAAAGGAATGCATCAAAGAAAACTCCTAACCTTGATCATAGTTGGTGAATTTAAACACATAAACAAATTACAAGTTAGGATGCTTAAATGGTTAAAAGGATTTGAACTTAATATCCTAAACAAGTTTTTATAATAAGGTACAAACAACGAGGCTTGATTCCTTATGTATTTCATAAGTGCATTCAATTATCTCACATAATCAATAAGGAAACATAAGGAAAGATCGATCTCAACATAAAATGAGAAAATGATCAAAGGAGATCAAATTCGTATTAAGCCTTTAATAAGGCTATCCTTAAGTTATCATGTCTCTAAATCTCAATAAATCACAATCATGGCAAGGATTGGATCAAAGGATTTACCTAAAGTCACAAACTAGGGTTCAAAACTTGCACAATTTAGGAATTCAAAATAAAGTGATCATCAAATAGATAAAATGGATAAATTAATTTTTTCCAAGCTAATGAGATGCTAATAATGTCCAGGGGTCACCATTAGTACAAAATTCAGCCCCAAAGATTTTCACAAAATAGCAAATTGAAGGCAAAAAGTTCAAGCAAGTCACAATGGACACATTTAATCAAAAATTATGCCAAAAATAGAAAGATCCCTTGTAAATTAAAAAAAAATATAACTCCTTAAAGACCTATAAAAGTCATAAGAAAAGGTTATGGTCCTTTTATTGAAGAAGAAGTGAGTTTCTGAAATGCAAATATCAAGACTAGTTAGCAAAGTGCTTAAACTAGGCATGTTTGAAAATGATTTGAGAAAAAATATAATATCAAGGTTTAAAATTCAAAAAAAAATTATGTTCATGATCTTAACTCATCCAAGGACCCTAATCCAATTAGTTTGAACTTTTACAAGTTGAGTAAATTAGAGAATTAAATGAAACTTGTAACATAAGCAAGTAAAATTAGCAAAATGACAAACAAGATTCACAAATTTAAAATCAAATGAAAATAAGTGATAAAAATGAGATAAAAATCTCAAGATCAACCTAACATCCTAAAGAAGTCAGAAAGTATTTTTTATGATCTTTAGATTGATGGAAATTGGAAAATAAAATCAATAAGTTAAATAAGTGATAAAAACACCTAATTAATCTCTATGAATTAATTAATCATCCAAAAATGATAAAATGATAAAATGATAAAATAAAATTTAAAATCAGAAAGTATACTGAAAATAAAGTCTAAAATATTTTTTGTATAATTTTTGAATAGGTAAAACTATTAAAAATAAATTTGACAAAACAATTAAAATGAAATAAAATTCAAATATGCTTTAAACTTATTACACCCAATGCAATTAAAAACGCTGCAAAAAGCTAACAAACATGCTCAATCACAGGGCACCGCCTCATCGTCCATGTCTTCTATCAAGCCCTAACTCGTTTTTCAGTTTCAAAAGACAATATTCAGATCACGAAATCTCTCTTGATTCTCAATAAAATGAGATCAAATTAAAACCAAAATTCAATATCAAAGTGTGATGCGGTGGGAGAACTTACTTGAGGGTTTTGCGTTTTATCACAAATGTTGCGGTTTAGCAAGAGTCCCCATCGACTTTTCTTTTATCCAAAAGGAAAGGTGAAAAAAGCACATGAAATACCTTTGAGATTGTTTCTTGAGTTTGGGGGGTAGATTATGAAAAGGGAAGGTATTAGCATCCTTTTCATCCATGGTTTTCCATGGGCTCTTAGTTACTTGCTAGATCACTTGCTTTTGTTGTTTGAAATTGTGTTTGGTGTGGTTTTGAAAGTATTTTGTAAAAGAGGCCATTGTTTAGGAAATATTTGTAATGATTCTCGTTCATAAGAATGTATACAAAGATGTTTGTCTTTTTGAAAATATTTTCAAGTTTGTAAGATGTTTTGAAATGTGTGTGTTTGTTTTGAAAATATCAAGGATATTTGTTTGAAATGGAGCAAGTAACCAAAAGTAATCTACCTACTCAAAGGTCTTTCTTATGCATTTTCTATTCCTTTGACATTGTTGTCTTACCATTGATTTGGTAAGCAACCCTATCTTTGGATGTAAACGGGACGGGCGTGGGTCATCGTATAACCATGATTAGCAATGTTGCAAAGTATCTTAGCATTTTGAGGGACCAAGATCATTTTGTAAGGCAACCTTGAATAGCGTAATCGAGGGACTATGATCTTATATTTGTTTGTTTTTCCAAGATACTTCGCATGCGTCATATGGCTATTTTGTATAAGGCAACCAAGTGGAGAAACCCTAAAGATTCTTGTGTGCAAGTGTGTTATTTTTCATGCTTTGATTTTGTCTTGGATTTTGAGTTTTCTATTTGATTTGTTTTTATCTTGCCATACAAACCCTAATTACTAACATGGCATGTAAAGCGGTAAATTGCGTAATTTAAAGCTTACTACTCTATTACAACATTTTATGGGAGGGGGGAATACAAATTATGAATGGGGATTTGCAATAATGTAAATCTAATTAAGCTATTACAATCAAATCGAATTTGTACAAATATTGGAATAAACAATATACAATATAATTAAATGTGCAATGACATGTATATGCAAGAGAAAGATTTTGTTTTGTTTTTATATGAAAAGGAATTTTAACCTAATCCTAAAAATAAAAAAAGAAATTATTTCTTAAAAAAGAAGTTAACCCTAATTTCTAGTTTAAAAGAAAATAAAGTTCTTATGTATTATTTTTTTAATGTATTTTTTGTATTAAAAATAATAATAATATTTTATAAAAAATATTTAGTTTTTGTATGTCAAAATAAATATTTACAAGTATGAATAAAAAAAAGGAATAAGATAGTTAAACTGAATATGTTATATTTACAAATTTATTTAAGAAAGAAAATATATAGTTTAATAAAAATATTTTTTCATGTGAAAATAAAATAAAATAAAGAAAAATGCAAACTTGTCATATTTTTATATTTATCATGATTTTATGTACTTAAGAAAATATTTAATAAACAAAAAGGAAAAACGAAACAAATAAATAAAATATATGAAAATAGTTGGGCCAGGGGGTATCTTGAGAAATCAAGTGGTGTTATGTTAGAAAAAAAACGCTAGGCCCAATGTTGAAGCCCATCCTGCAAAACAGCAAAAAAATGGAAATGGAAAAGTATGAAAAAATAAAAGGTAGCGCCAAGGTTCGAACCCATGACCTGGGCCTTACCAGCGCACTACCTTGCCACTGGGGTGGCTATACATCCGTTGATTTATATGAAACAATAAAAACATAACACAAGAAATGTCCTTGCCCTGTACTTCATCTTCTTCCTCAAGCTGGCCAGAAGCTCTGTAACTTTCTCATTTCTCCATGAAAATGAAAACTTCCAACATGTAAATGGTAGTACTCATTCCCACGATTTTAACCATGTAAATCATGTAAGCTAACCATCAAAGATCAAAACAAATTTTAAAAGCCCTAAATTTAAACCTAATTTTTTCAGGAACTTCAAGCTAAAAATTCTCTCAACTCAGGCCAAATAAATGCAAGTTATAGATATGTACAACTTCGTAGCAATGATATCTACATTGTTTATTCACAAATAATGGTCAATGGATGCCTATATGAAGAGATAGAAGTTGGGATTCTTACCTCTTTCGGATGAGATCGTGAATGGAGTTTGAGTGAGATTTAGGAAGGGCTGAAGGTTGCTTTAGCTTGCTTGAACCTCCCTGAGTGTGTTCCAACCCTTACCTTGCTTTGAATGTGTCTGAAACTCTATCCAAGTCAACCTGCAAGCTTGAAAAAAAAAGGAAGATGAAGGAGGAGGAGTTACAATGCAGGGATGAGGGTCTGAATCACTTAGATATGATGTAGGTAAAGTGTTTGGATGATTGAAACTTGAAACGCACGAGCCAATTTGTGGATTGCTATGCTTATGCCTAAACTGCAAGTTTTTGAAAGGTTTTTGGTGATATGGAGTGTTTGAGTGTTTCAGGCCTTTAGCAATCGTGCTCTAAGTTGTAATATGTTTGTGTATTAGTATGGAGAAAGTTCCAAGTCAGTTTTACAACAAATCTTTGAGTTGTAGGCTTTTTGCACACTTTCTTGCTTTTGAAGCAAGTTGAAGGGACAAGTCTCCTCATGCTTGTACTGGCCTGCTTAAAGTTGGTATATGCTCTACACAAATTGCTTTAGGTCTGTAGGACTTGTCTGTGCAGAGAAGACAGGTCCAATGCTCAAGAATTGGAAAGTTGCAAAAGTGAACCTTTTGCAAAATGGCAATGGCAACTTTGTGCCATTTATGGATCTTAAAGCTTGAATAAAGACTTTTGGGCTTGGATTAAAGCTTTGTCAACTGAGTAAGCATTAAATTATGGAGTAAGAAACAAGTTTGGGACCTGTAAAGCATGGATTAGGCAGCATAGGTACTGATTTGAATTTTGTTCTTCATGAAATGGCTTGAATTCAAAGTGAGGAATTGCCAACTTAATCTCTTCAATTCTCCATACTCAAAAATAATATCAAGGAGTTCTTGGACATTTTGGAAAGCTTTCAATGTGCTCTATAACTCATCTTTGAAATGCATTTCAATATTCCTCTTGGATCTAGGTGAAAAATTTCCATGAAGTTGGGTCAAAAACCTGCCTAAATTAGGGCAAAATTTCACTAAGTTATTTTAGTTCATGGGCATGTATTCATAAAATTATATCTTGAGATCCAAGCATATTTAGGGAAAAATGTGTGAAGAAAAGTTGTAGATTTCTTGGAGGTCTACAACTTTCATGTTGGGAACTTTCTTTGAATCATCTTGTATCATGGTGGAAAGTTGGCTCAAAGTTGAGAAAAAAATAAGAAATTTTCTATACTTAGAAAAATTTCGAAGTTAAGAAAATTTCAAATTTTAAAACCAAATCTTCAATCTTTGATTCCTTGATGAACAAGTTTCAAAATTTGACATGTTTTGATGAATTATGATCTTTGACACTTGATTTTGACCAAAAAGTCAAAGTTTGACTTTTCAGTGTACAATTGACTTTTGATCAGTTGACTGCAAATTTCATCTGTCTATCCAATGGATTTGCAATGTTTTGAGCCATGTAATTAGGTCAAGATAATGCAATCGAATCCTTAGAATCATGCTTCAAACCAATTAGTCATTTTCTAGGTAAAAAATCAGAAATTCCCCTTTCTCAGTCAAAACTGTAATTTTGACCATTTTGCCCTTTTGATGATTTGATCAAATTTCTTGAGGAGTTGTGATCCAAACTTGATCAAATGATGCATGTGAGTCTAAAATGTTGATGTGGATAAAAAATTATGAAGTTTGACTGTAAATTGGCCATTATTTATTTTTCCCCAAGACAACTGATTTTTAGGTCAATTGTCCAATTGACTGATCAAAGATGTGGTTCAAGGCTTGAAACTTGTCATGAGTAATATTAGGGGCCCATAATGATTTTTGAAATTAATATGAAGCATTGATAGTCCAAAAATCCTTGTGCAAACTCAAACCCTAATTTTGGGTTATCAGTGCAAGATGAGATGTCTTGAACTGACCAAACCCTAATCCAGTCTTGAGTCAAAGAGATCTTGTGAGAAATGCCTTGATAAATGAGAGAGCAAATTTTGGGGTAAAACAGCTGCCCCTGTTCAATCTTCTTAAACCTGAAGAGTTAGATTGGCGAGCTTTGCCATTCGTGACTTGAAGGTGAAAGATGATTGGACACTAGAGTGTCCATAAATTTGCACTCGACGATGTATAGTTGAGGGAATGGGCTTAAAGATGCCATTTGGAGAAATGATAAAATCTTGTTGGAGATGGGCTTGTAGATGCCATCCAAAAATGTTTGTTGAATTGTAAGTTGTAAGCTGAAAGAATGAGTATCAGAACGGAGTCCGTGTCTGAAGCGTGTCTGAACTATATCTGAATTCTGAATCTGTATGAGCATAAGAATGGCATCCGTGTCTGGAGCGTATCTGCACTGTATCTGAACTTGAAATCTGAATGAGTATCAGAGTGGCATCCGTGTCTGGTGCGTATCCATACTGTATCTGAAAGTAAAATCTGAATGAGTATCAGAATAGCATCCGTGTCTAGAGCGTATCCGTACTGTATCTGAAAGTTGAATCTGAATGAGTATCAGAATGGCATCCGTGTCTGGAGCGTATCCGTACTGTATCTGAACTTGAAATCTGAATGAGTATGAGAATGGCATCCGTGTCTGGAGCGTATCTGTACTGTATCTGAAAGCTGAATCTGAATGAGTATCAGAATGGCATCCGTGTCTGGAGCGTATCCGTACTGTATCATGATTGCATATTGTGAATGGTAGCTATTAATCTTATCCTGAAAAGGGTAAAATGTTAGCTGAAACACAAAGTTATGTTGCATGAAATGTATGATGCAATGTATTTGTCCTATTAATCTTTATGATATAGGGATGCAATGTACGTGCATGTAAGCTGGTTTGCTGTATTGCTGTATGATTGAGGAAAATAAATCCTTGAATGCTGTTGAGGCTATGTTAAATATTCTATTTCTTGAATTTGAAGTACCGACGAACTCTTGTTGAGAGAAGTAAATTTTGTCGTGAGGGCAATGCCATGTACTGCTTGTAAGATCTGTTTGGGGAATCCTGAGAAATTTGACGATTTCTACTGGGGATTAATAAATTGGAATTTGTTCCGCTGGGGATTTAAATGACGTACTATGGGGATTATTTATGGAATAGCCTAGAGACGTTTTCCTCTCCTTTCAGCCTATCAGTAATTGTCTTTCTCATTTTGTTTATTTGTAAACAGTAATTATGTTCAAATGCATATGTTCATCAATGAATCATTGGACGTTTTTTGCAAATAAAACACAAGAGTAAAGAAAAGACAAATAGTTTTTGCACTTTCAAAGGGGGATCTTTGTATTGACTTTGAATAAGTATTTTGTACAAAGGAGACAACATTCTAGTAAGAGAATGGTGCCATAAAACAAGGAAAATTTATACAAAGAAAGATAGATATGTGTAATAATCCCATGGGGTTCCTATTCTGCTACAGTCTTTATATCTCTGAACATCTTGTCTATTTGTTGCTTCGTCCTAAGATGATTGAATTGATCAGAAACTCCGAGTTTGTCAGTGGAATCCAAAGGTTGTCCGTAAGTGATCCGACGGGACATAGTCATACGCTTTAATTCCCTAACTTTTTCCTGGACCGCCCTTTCGGATTTTCAGTCCACCAGGAAACCCTTTTTTGGCCAAGTCGCCCTTTTGGGTTTTCAACTTGCCAGGTGTATAGATTTTTTTATTTTATCCCTAATTTTTGCCCGAACCTTTTTGGTCCGCCGGGATGCCCTTGTTTTGCCTAGGTGTGTCAACCTAGCGGATCTCTTATGCGTAGTATCTTTTGACTATGTCTGTGTTTTCAGGGTGTGGCAGGTCGTCACCGTCCATGGTGGTCAGGATCATTGCCCCACCGGAGAATATGTTCTTAATTACAAATGGTCCTTCATAGGTAAGAGTCCATTTGCCCCTGGGATCACTTTGTGGCAAGATGATAAGTTTTATCACTAGATCCCCAACTTGATATACTTGGCGCCTGACTTTCTTGTTGAAAGCCTTGATCATCCATTTTTGATACATCTGACCATGGAAAACATCAGTAAGCCTCTTTTCATCAATTAAGTTTAGTTGATCAAGTCGGGTCTGGATCTAATCATCTTTATTCAAACCTGTATCTTTCATAATTATCAGAGAGGGGATTTGAACCTCAATAGGTAGAACAACCTCCATGCCGTAAACCAAAGAATAGGGTGTTGCCCTGGTTGATGTGCGAGCCGTGGTACGATACCCGTGGAGAGCGAATGGTAGCATCTCATGCCAGTCTTTGTACGTGACTGTCATCTTTTGTATGATCTTTTTAATGTTCTTATTTGCAGATTCTACAACACCATTCATCTTTGGCTGATAGGGGAAGAATTATGATGCTGAATCTTGAATTTCCCGCACAAGGCGGTGATCATAGTGTTGTTAAGATTTATACCAATGTCAGTAATGATCCTTTCGGGATACCGTACCGGAAAATGAGATTTTTCTTGATGAAGCGGGCAACAACATTCTTAGTAACAGAGGCGAAAGAAGCTGCTTCGACCCACTTTGTAAAATAGTCAATGGCCACTAGGATGAAGTGGTGTCCATTGGAGGCTGTAGGATTGATCTCCCCAATCATATCAATTCCCCACATAGCAAAGGGCCAAGGAGCCGTCAAGACATTCAGAGGAACTGGAGGTACGTGCACCTTGTCGGCATAAATTTGACACTTGTGACAGGTCCGAGAGTGTTGATAGCAATCTGCTTCCATGGTAGACCAATAATAGCCCGCCTGTAGGATTTTCTTTTCCATCGTATGCCCACTGGAGTGAGTGCCAAAAGTACCTTCATGTAATTCAGCCATGATCTTTTCTGCCTCAATCTTATCCACACATCGAAGTAGAATAGAGTCATGATTGCGCTTGTACAGGATGCCATTACTAAGGAAGAACTTAGCAGAGAATCTCCTTAAGAACTTCTTATCATTGATTGAAGCTCCTTCTGGATATTCTTGAACCTCGAGATACCTCTTGACTTCATGAAACCAAGGTTGGTCCACTATTTCTTTAGTATTAATCTCGTGACAATGTGTTGGTTCATCCATTCGTTCGATGGTGATCTGGGGAGCCTCGTTATCCCAATTAAGTTTAAACATAGATGACACTGGCTAGAGTGTCTGCTAGCTGATTTTCTTTTCATGGGAAATGCTTGAAGCTAATCTTCTAAAAATGTGGTAGCAATGTCAAAACATGTTATTTGTAAGGGATAAGATTTGGGTGCTTAGTGTCCCATTCCCCTTTGATCTGGCTGATGACCAAAGATGAATCTCCAAACACATCTAAAGATTTGATTCCCAAGTCTATGGCAGCTTTGAGACCAAAGATGCATGCTTCGTACTCCGCCATGTTGTTTGTACAGTTGAAGCAAAGTCTGGAAGTAAAGGGAGTATGACACCCTTTCGGAGATATGAGTACGGCGCCAATACCATTACCAAGTGCATTGGATGCCCCATCAAAGAACAGGGTCCATCGGGATCCTTATTTAGGTCCATCATATGGTCTGATTTCTTCACAGTTGTCTAATGTCATGATGTCTTCATCCGGGAATTCAAACTTCATGGACTGATAGTCTTCCACAGCTTGGTGAGCAAGGTGATCAGCCAATACACTTCCCTTTATAGCTTTCTGGTTAGTATACTGTATGCCATATTCTGTTAGGATCATCTGCCATCTAGCTATCCTCCCAGACAGAGCAGGCTTTTCGAAGATGTATTTTATCGGATCCATCTTAGATATCAACAAGGTAGTATGAGTCAACATATACTGTCTTAGCCAGCGAGCAGCCCATGCCAGAGCGCAACAAGTTTTCTCGAGCAGTGAATATCTGGTTTCACAGTCGGTAAACTTTTTGCTCAGGTAGTAAATAGCGTGATCTTTTCGGCCAGACTCGTCATGCTGTCCTAATACACACCCCATTGAGTTTTCTAAAACGGTCAGATACATGATCAGTGGTCTTCCTTCGACTGGTGGCATCAAAACAGGAGGCTCTTGTAAGTACTCTTTGATCTTGTCAAAAGTAATATGGCATTCATCATTCCATCTGACTACTTGATCTTTCTTCAATAGTTTGAAGATTGGCTCACAAGTAGCTGTTAGGTGAGAAATGAATCTGGAAATATAGTTCAAGCGTCCCAAGAATCCTCTGACCTCCTTCTCAGTACGAGGAGCAGGCATTTCTTGTATTGCTTTAACCTTGGCAGGGTCGACCTCAATGCCTTTGTTATTGACGATAAAACCTAAGAGTTTACCGGACCGTACCCCAAATGTGCACTTGTTTGGGTTCAACCTTAGTTTATACTTCTTCAATCTCTCAAACAACTTTCGCAAGTGATCAAGGTGCTCCTCTTCTGTTTGTGATCGGGCTATCATATCATCTACGTAGACCTCTATTTCATGATGTATCATATCGTTAAATAAAGCTACCATGGCGTGTTGATAGGTTTCCCCAGCATTCTTTAGTCCGAGTGGCATCACCTTGTAGCAGAATGTGCCCCACTGTGTGACAAATGTTTTTTTCTCCATGTCCTCAGGTGCCATTTTGATTTGGTTGTAATCTGAGAATTCGTCCATGAAGGAAAACTCTTTGTGATGTGCTGTATTGTCAACCAGGATATCTATGTGGGGGAGTGGAAAATCATCTTTAGGGCTGGCCCTATTCAAATCTCTATAGTCCATGCACATTTGTACTTTTCCGTCCTTTTTAGGCACGGGAACAATGTTGGCAACCCACTGAGGATAGGAAGTGACAGCCAAGAATCCAGCATTGAATTGTTTCATGACTTCCGCTTTGGTCGTCTCTGACATGTCAGGTATCATGCGGCGGACTTTTTGTTTTACTGGTGGACAGTCTTCTCTTGTTGGCAGACGATGTACCACGATGTCTGTATCAAGTCCTGGCATGTCTTCATATGACCAGGAAAATATCTCAACATAATCATGCAACAGCTGAATCAGACGTTCCTTGACACTGGGCTCCAGATTGGCACCCACCTTGATTTCTTTTTTATCCTCCTCGGTACCCAAGTTGATTGTATCCATCGGTTCCCCATGAGGCTGAATAGCTCTTTCCTCTTGTTGTAGTAGTCTGGCCAATTCCCCTGGTATTTCACAATCTTCCTCACCTCCGTCTTCGGCTTGGTAGATTTGATCTTCAAAGTCATAAAAGGCCATAACAGTATTGTTACCCATGGGATCCGGAATGGAGGGGTACCTGCATTTGTGAGTGTGGGTGTGTATAAGGGTATAGACATCCTTACAAAATAAAGTGTAAAAGAAAAACAATGAGCACAAAAGTTTGTATGTGAAAAAACGTCCATGATTCATTGAATGTCATATGAAAATGAAATAAAAACCCTTACAAATGGACCACTGTGCCTCAGGTAAGACACAAGGTTTTAAATGTGCGAATTGTTTGTGAATATTACAAGTCCAACAGAAATGTAAAGATAAATTACTGAGGGATGAAAGTTATTGGGACAAAGTCTCTGGCTTCCCAATTGCGAAGTCCTCCGTTGACAGTAGGAAAGATCCAATCCTCCAAGATGCAATCCTCTTCACCGTCTTCTACCGCATTGACCTCTCGGTTGCTAATCTTCAAGGGTGGCCCTCCAGCACGGGCACAGCTCACAACCTTCTGAGCACTTGAAGTAAACCCTAAGCCAAACTTATCAGATTTATATGGAATATTCGGGAGTTTCCCCCAGATGGTGCTTCCACCCTCCTCTACTACTGCCTTGGCATCCTTCAGAGATGACATCCGAAGTGGAGGTCTTGTAATCTTAGGGATCTGGGACACCGTCTTGGTTACTGCTACCTCTTGAGAGACTTCTTCGAAATGTTGAAAAGGAGTTTCAATGAACTCGCCGTCCAATTCCACATACCGAAAGGAATTGAGGTGGCTAATCATATAATCCTCCTCTCCGTGGACTATGATAATCTTTCCATGGACCGGGTATTTCAGCATTTGGTGCAGTGTGGAGGTGTCAGCACCGGCATTATGGATCCACGGCCGTCCTAGCAGACATGAGTAAGAGGGGCGAATGTCCATTACATAGAAAGTTGAGTTGAAAGTTTGAGTCCCAACCTTTATGGGGATGTCCACCTCCCCGTGAACCATCCTCTTTGAGCCATCAAATGCTCTTATGAGTATATGTTACTGAGTTTCAATGGCAGTCCTTCGCAGTCCAATCTGTCGAGAGCTTTTATCGGTAAAACATTCAAAGATGAGCTGGTGTCCACCAAGTCATGGGCCAGAGTTGTTCCTTTACATTCCATAGAGACATGCAATGCCTCGTTGTGCTTTCTTCCCCTTGGTGTCAGATCAGCATCCGAGAAGCCTAGGCCGTTATCAGCTATCAAACTGGCCACACAATCTTAAAATTGGTCAGCAGATGTTTCTTGAGACATATGGGCTGTCTTCAGAAACCTCACCAGAGCTTTCGCATATGCCTCAGAACAGAACAACAATGCTAGCATGGAAATTTTGGAGGGAGTTTTCCCCAACTGTTCAACCACGTCGTAGTCACTCTTCTTTATTATTCTCAGGATTTCCTCCATCTCCCTCTTGGAGGTTTCGGGGATAGTCAGTGGTTGAGCCTTCGTCCGGACATATGCTCTTCTTGAGTACTTTTTCCTCAAGTTTTAGAAGTAGAGGTGTTGGTAGGGATAACAACAGGGGTTATGTCGTCTTTGTCAATGGGAGCACTTGCAGATATGATTATTGGTACGGAGGTAACCTTTGGAGCAATCACGGGTCCAAAAACTGCCTTTGGAGGGGCAATTTCTGGAGAGAAGATTCTACCGCTATGGGTAATCTTACTGGTTCTGGAAATATTGCTAATGTCTGAGTCTTCTTCTTTGGAGCTTATCTCTTCGGCGGACAGCCCATCTTGTTTGATACCATGGTAGTAGATGTCTCCACTGTAATTCCATGTTACTGTTTTGTCTGATTCATACGGGACTGGCTTGGGCATTGTGATTATAAGAGGAGTAGTTTTTGGAACCGATGTAATCCTAACGGGTCTTTTGGGGACCCTGGAAGGATTGGCGGAGATGGTTATGATTGAAACATCTTTAACAGGAACAGGTGGAACAGGAGCACTTTCAAACATAATCTCTTGGTTGTCTATCAAGCGTTGAATGCATGTCTTCAACAAAGGGCAAACAGTGGGTGTGGATAAGCAAAGATGGCAGTCTTGATTACAACCCGGGAATACACCAGCTCTCAACAAGTTTATCTTAATGATTGGGAGTGGAGTCAAGAGTTCATCAACTGTGGTGACAAACAAATCTTCTTCAATTGCTTTGGTGGTGTGACCATGCATAGGCATGGGAGCAGAAATGACGTTTGGCTTCTCGGGTGCATCAAACTCAATCTCTTTTGCATCTATAAGGTCTTGAATTTTGTTTTTCAGGGCCCAACAATTGTTAGTGTCATGACCCGAACTTTCAGAATGATATGCGCATCTGGCATTTGGGTGATAATGAGGAGATGCAGTGTTGGGGTTCTTTGGAGCTTCCTTAAGAGTTGTCAAATTAGATTTTAGAAGATGTGGTAAAACCTGGGCTAGAGTCATATTAATTCTGGTAAATTGCCGAAATGGCCTTTCCACCCTTGGTTGGTTACTTCTTGGTTGATCAGATGTAGGCTTTGGGATCATAATAGCTCCTACCATTGGTCGGCGTTCAACTCTCCCTTGGTTCCTTTATGGATAAACAACAGATACCTCATTCTTCCCAGTGAATGGGCTTTCTCACAGCTGTAGAGGCAGATGAATCCTTCTGAATCTTTCCACTTTTTATGCCAGCTTCCACCCTCTCTCCGGTTAGTATTATCTCAGTAAATTCGGCAGATGAGCTCCCAATCAAATGGTTAAAGAAATGGCCTGATAGAGTGCCTAAGAACATATCCACCAACTCCCTTTCAGACAGAGGGGGTTGAACACTCCCATCTAGATCTCTCCACTTCTGTGCGTAATCTTTGAAACCCTCGTTTGAAGCCATAGCCATACTCTGAAGTTGAGTATGGGTAGGCGCCAAATCTGCGTTATATTGGTATTGCTTATAGAAAGCTGTGGCAAGGTCTTCCTAGTTGTGGACGTCGGCCCTTTCCAATTGGTAAAACCAATCGAGTTGTGTTCCAGATAAACTATCTTGGAAAAAATGCACCCACAGGTCTTTATCGGCGGAGTGCGGCTGAATCTTTCTCACATATGATCGGAGGTGCATCTTAGGACACAACACCCCATCATATTTTGCAAACAACGACACTTTGAACTTTTGTGGGATCAAAATTCCCGACACTAGTCCCAATTCTTCAAAGTCTAGACCTGGCACCTTCTGTATTTCCATAGTGCTCAGACGCTCTTCAAGATGTCTGTACTTATCATCTGCTGGAGGATACTGTTCCTCAGAGTAGTCTTCCTCTTCTTCCTCCTCTTCAGATTCTGACGGAACCCCTGTTTCTTTTCCTTTTCCTTCTCCTTACCCGAAAGTGGTTGCAAAATTCAAGGTTTTTCTAGTTTGTCCCTGAAAACTTCTCCCCATGTTAAAAACCCCAGTGGCCTTCTTTGTTTTCTTCTTTCTTTCTTCAGCTAACAGAGTCTTCAACTCATCTTGCCCCTTGGCCAGGGTCATGAGTAACTATTGAAACTGCGTGTTTTGAACTTGAAGATCTTTGACTGTCTGGTCGAGATCTATCTTACTGAAATAAATAGTAGAGAGATGAGGAAACTCGTTGCAAAAGACCTGTTTATGTCATGATGAATGATATGTGCATATGTAATGTTTTCAAGGATTTTAAAAGATTCAAGTTCGTTTTAGACAAAAAGAAACACACGTTATATTAATAAGATTGAGTTTGAGTACATCAATTCCCCTTTGGCTAAATAATACAAAACTCTAAGATAAAAAAGTAGTGCGGATCCTCTTTGGTGCAATGTAGGCATTTAGAGTCTGCTCCTCATAAAGTAGCCTAGTGAGTTCCAAAACCTTCTTCTCACTTGCGTAGAATTGGGCTTCGAAAGTATCTCGCTCTCCTTTGAGCTGTATCCAATCCCTTTGTAGGTCTTCAAGAGATGTGGGCATGTCAGGATGTAGGATAGTATATGGAACTTCTCCTTCCTTAACAGGCTCAATGAACACCGGGAGAATGGAAGGATAAGGCATCATAAGACTTTGAGCGCGGGTTCGTACCCACTTGAGGTAAGGATCAAGAGGGATGGAATTCTTGTGCCCCAAATTCTTTCTATCCACCTTGTTTAGCATCCTCCAAGCTCGGATGAATCTCTGGCGAAGACCTTGATCATCGTTGTCGTAGTCGAATACCAAGCCTTGAATCAGCATCTCATGTGGGCCATCCCTTCAGGCAAAACCAAACTGTCTTAGAGCTAAGCATAGTTTATAGGTGATGCCTCCCTTAATGCTAAGTAGAGGAACATTAGGGAATTCCCCATAACGGTCAACAACGATAACATTCTCTTTGGATCGAGAGCACCAATGAATATCTGAATGTTTGAGCATCATTAACCTTTGTGACCACCTTAATCCTTGCTAATTCTTTAAGAATGATTGGGGAAGATGAGAAATAAACCATCTTGCTAGGAGAGGAGTGCAACACATAAGGACACCTCTTTTCCTCATTGTACGAGTGTGAAAAGAGTGCAGGATATTCCCTAGTAATGTAGGCACCGGATTGCGTGACATTAAGATTTTGACGGCACTCACATCTATAAGTTGGTCAGGATTGGGGAACAAGACTATACCATAGATAAGAAGAGCCACAATTTCCTCAAATGCTTGCAAGTCTAAGGAATTCCAACAGCTTTGGGCTTTCTCAAACAGAAACTTTGCTAAGAAGCCTTTGACACCACTTCTAGTTTCCCAATGAGTTGTGACATCAGATGAGTGCAAGTGCAGAGCTTGAGCAATCTCTTCTGGCTTTATGTCTCTTTATGTACCGTTGAAAGGTAGTTGATTGAGAATGGGAATCCTCAAGAGTTGAGAGAATTCTTCCAAAGTAGGCACAGGCTGATAGTCGGGAAATGTGAAGCAATGGTGCAAAGGGTCAAATAACTGAAAGAGTACTTTCATCATATCCTCATCTGTGTTGGAGGTGACCAAGTTGAGTAGATGACCATGCCTCTCGGTGAATGGAGAGTTCTCAGGGATCCTTGAAGCTAGCTCCTTGAGTTATGGAGGAATTCTTACAAGGTTGACTTGGATAGTTTTCCTGCAAAGTGAATCTCCAAAAATCCTTGAAATGGTTAGTGGATGTATATGATGCTCATGATGTCCATGATGTTATGTACACATATGCATATACAAGCAAAGCAAACAAGTTCTTAGTTTAGGCTTGCATGGGGTTTTATAGGTAAGTACCCTCTTGAAGTTTAGTAGGCTCAACCTGTCCTAATAATAGTAACCGGGTTCTAAGGAGCTCAATATCCCTGGATTGTTTCCTTGGTCATTGTTTTAGCTCAAGCCTCTTTAATGACGACCGAAATATCCCAAGAAACCAACCCTTAATGAGTGTAGTATCGAGTATCTACCAACTTCGGATTGCACCAAAGTCGGTCATCTCACTACATCCTAAAGGCCAAGTTGGTCAAGTAAAGGGTTCTAGAAGTTCATTAGTGCTTCATGACATCACTCAGCGGCCCTGTATTCTCTTTGATTGACTCAAAGGCTACCGGTACCCACAAATATGTCACACTAACATAGCTATTGCTTAGACCATGTCGGTATACCCTGCACAGTTTCCACAACGTATTGCTACTTACCTATAATGTTTCCCAAATCCGGGTGGAGGATTCAAACCAAAACAAAGAACCATAATGTAAAGCAAACAAGTCAAACAATGTAAGCTAATAAATGTGATCTAACCCTAAGGTAACCCCGCTTTTATTAAAATTCCCCAGCAGAGTCGCCAGTTCTATGATACGGTGGGATAACTGACTTGAGGGTTTTGCGATTTATCGCAAATGTTGCGGTTTAGCAAGAGTCGCCACCGACTTTTCTTTTATCCCAAAAGGAAAGGTGAAAAAAGCACAAGAAAGACCTTTGAGATTGTTTCTTGAGTTCGGGGGGTAGATTATGAAAAGGGAAGGTATTAGCACCCTTTTCATCCATGGTTTTCCATGGGCTCTTAGTTACTTGCTAGATCACTTGCTTTTGTTGTTTGAAATTGTGTTTGGTGCGGTTTTGAAAGTTTTTTTGTAAAAGAGGCCATTGTTTAGGCAATCTTTGTAATGATTCACGTTCATAAGAATGTATACAAAGATTTTTGTCTTTTTGAAAATGTTTTCAAGTTTGTAAGATGTTTTGAAATGTGTGTGTTTGTTTTGAAAATAGCAAGGATATTTGTTTGAAATGGAGCAAGTAACCAAAAGTAATCTACCTAATCAAATGTCTTTCTTATGCATTTTCTATTCCTTTGACATTGTTTTCTTACCATTGAATTGGTAAGCAACCCTATCTTTGGATGTAAAAGGGACGGGCGTGGGTCATCGTATAACCATGATTAGCAATATTGCAAAGTATCTTAGCATTTTGAGGGACCAAGATCATTTTGTAAGGCAACCTTGAATAGCGTCAGCGAGGGACTATGATCTTATATTTGTTTTTTTTGCCAAGATACTTCACATGCGTCATATGGCTATTTTGTATAAGACAACCAAGTGGAGAAACCCTAAGGATGCTTGTGTGCAAGTGTGTTATTTTTCATGCTTTGATTTTGTCTTGGATTTAGGATTTTCTATTTGATTTGTTTTTATCTTGCCATACAAACCCTAATTACTAACATGGCATGTAAAGCGGTAAATTGCGTAATTTAAAGCTTACTACGCTATTACAACATTTTATGGGAGGGGGGAATACAAATTATGAATGGGGATTTGCAATAATGTAAATCTAATTAAGCTATTACAACCAAATCGAATATGTACAAATATTGGAATAAACAATATACAATATAATTAAATGTGCAATGGCATGTATATGCAAGAGAAAGATTTTGTTTTGTTTTTATATGAAAAGGAATTTTAACCTAATCCTAAAAATAAAAAAATAAATTATTTCTTAAAAAAGAAGTTAACCCTAATTTCTAGTTTAAAAGAAAATAAAGTTCTTATGTATTATTTTTTTATGTATTTTTTGTATTAAAAATAATAATGATATTTTATAAAAAATATTTAGTTTTTGTATGTCAAAATAAATATTTACAAGTATGAATAAAAAAAGGAATAAGATAGTTAAACTGAATCTATTATATTTACAAATTTATTTAAGAAAGAAAATATATAGTTTAATAAAAATATTTTTCATGTGAAAATAAAATAAAATAAACAAAAATGCAAAATTGTCATATTTTTATATTTATCATGATTTAATGTATTTAAGAAAATATTTAATAAACAAAAAGGAAAATAAAACAAATAACTAAATATATGAAAATAGTTGGGCCAGGGGGTATCTTGAGAAATCAGGTGGTGTTATGTTAGAAAAAAATGCTAGGCCCAATTTTGAAGCCCATCCTGCAAAACACCAAAAAATGGAAATGGAAAAGTATGAAAAAACAAAAGGTAGCGCCAAGGTTCGAACCCATGACCTGGGCCTTACCAGCGCGCTACCTTGCCACTAGGGTGGTTATACATACGTTGATTTATATGAAACAATAAAAACATAACACAAGAAATGTCCTTTCCCTGTACTTCATCTTCTTCCTCAAGCTGGCCAGAAGCTCTGTAACTTTCTCATTTCTCCATGAAAATGAAAACTTCCAACATGAAAATGGTAGTACTCATTCCCACGATTTCAACCATGTAAATCATGTAAGCTAACCATCAAAGATCAAAACGAATTTTAAAATCCCTAAATTTAAACCTAATTTTTTCAGGAACTTCAAGCTCAAAATTCCCTCAACTCAGACCAAATAAATGCAAGTTATAGACATGTACAGCTTCGTAGCAATGATATCTACATTGTTTATTCACAAATCGTGGTCAATGGATGCTTGTATGAAGAGATAGAAGTTGAGATTCTTACCTCTTTCAGATGAGATCGTGAATGGAGTTTGAGTGAGATTTAGGAAGGCCTGAAGGTTGCTTTAGCTTGCTTGAACCTCCCTGAGTGTGTTCCAACCCTTACCTTGCTTTGAAACTGTCTGAAACTCTCTATCCAAGTCAACCTGCAAGCTTGGAAAACAAAACTGGCAGATAAAGGAGGAGGACTTACAGTGCAGGGAAGAGGGTCTGAATCACTTAGATATGAGGTAGGTAAAGTGTTTGGATGATTGAAACTTGAAACGCACGAGCCAATTTGTGGATTGCTATGCTTATGCCTAAAGTGCAAGTTTTTGACAGGTTTTTGGTGATATGGAGTGTTTGAGTGTTTCAGGCCTTTAGCAATTATGCTCTAAGTTGTAATATGTTTGTGTATTAGTATGGAGAAAGTTCCAAGTCAGTTTTACAACAGATCTTTGAGTTGTAGGCTTTTTGCACACTTTCTTGCTTTTGAAGCAAGGTGAAGGGACAAGTCTCCTCATGCTTGTACTGGCCTGCTTAGAGTTGGTATATGCTCTACACAAATTTCTTTAGGTCTGTAGGACTTGTGTGTGCAGAGAAGACAGGTCCAATGCTTAAGAATTGGAAAGTTGCAAAAGTGAACCTTTTCCAAAATGGCAGGCAACTTTGTGCCATTTATGGAATTAAAGCTTGGATAAAGACTTTTGTGCTTGGATTAAAGCTTTGTCAACTGAGTAAGCGTTAAATTATGGAGTAAGAAACAAGTTTGGGACCTGTAAACATGGATTAGGCAGCATAGGTACTGATTTGAATTTTGTTCTTCATGAAATGGCTTGAATTCAAAGTGAGAAATTGCCAACTTCATCTCTTCGATTCTCCCTACTCAAAAATGATCTCAAGGAGTTCTTGGAAATTTTGGAAATATTGCAATGTGCTCTATAACTCATCTTTGAAATTCATTTCAAGATTCCTCTTGGAACTAGGTGAAAAATTGCCATGAAGTTAGGTCAAAAACCTGCCTAAATTAGGGCAAAATTTCACTAAGTTATTTTAGTTCATGGGCATGTATTAATAAAATTATATCTTGAGATCCAAACATATTTAGGGAAAAATGTGTGAAGAAAAGTTGTAGATTTCATGGAGGTCTACAACTTTTATGTTTGGAACTTTCTTTGAATCATCTTGTATCATGGTGGAAAATTAGCTCAAAGTTGAGAAAAAATAAGAAATTTTCTATACTTAGAAAAATTTCTAAGTTAAGAAAATTTCAAATTTTAAAACCAAATCTTCAACCTTTGATTCCTTGATTAACAAGTTTCACATTTTGACATATTTTGATGAATTATGATCTTTGACACTTGATTTTGACCAAAAAGTCAAAGTTTGACTTTTCAGTATACAATTGACTTTTGATCAGTTGACTGCAAATTTCATCTGTCTATCCAATGGATTTGCAATGTTTTGAGCCATGTAATTAGGTCAAGATAATTAAATTGAATCCTTCGAATCATGCTTCAAACCAATTAGTCATTTTCTAGGTCAAAAATCATAAATTCCCCTTTCTCAGTCAAAACCCTAATTTTGACCATTTTGCCCTTTTGATGATTTGATCAAATTTCTTGAGGAGTTGCGATCCAAACTTTATCAAATGATACATGTGAGTCTAAAATGTTGACATGGATAAAAAATTATGAAGTTTGACTGTAAATTGGCCATTGTTGATTTTTTCCCAATACAACTGATTTTTAGGTCAACTGTCCAATTGACTGATCAAAGATGTGGTTCAAGGCTTGGAACTTGTCATGAGTAATCTTAGGGGTCCATAATGATGTTTGAAAGTCATATGAAGCATTGATAGTCCAAAAATCCTTGTGCAAACTCAAACCCTAATTTTGGGTTATCAGTGCAAGATGAGATGTCTTGAGCTGACCAAACCCTAATCCATTCTTGAGTCAAAGAGATCTTGTGAGAAAATCCTTGATAAATGAGAGGGAAAATTTTGGGGTACAACACAAAGTATGAAGAACATGATAGCATGGATCATGAAGAAAATACGGAACGAAAACCATTGCGTGAATGAAGTCATAACAAATTCAAAAACAGATCGATCAACCACATTTTAGATCCATATTTCTCTCTCTATACTCAACCAAATAGCATGATCTAAACATCAAATTTGTTCATAAAATAACAAGGATTAACATAATGCTCATGGATTTCTCAAGCAATGCAAGATCAGAGAGAAAAATGGACACAAAAGTCATTGATCACACAATTTCACAAAATATCCAAAAGCTTGTAAATCACGGTTCAAGCTCAAAATCCACAAAATCAATACATCAAACCTATTGTTTGGCCAGCTAACACATCATGAACATGATTCAAAGCATTAATTCAAGCTGAAATGAAAATTTGAAGTTCAAAGAAGCTTACCTCAAAGTGAAAAATAAATTCACTAAGCCTTTGATTTCAAGAGAAAGAAACATTGTTGATCTTCTTTCTCCAACTTCAAATGAGTAGAAATCACCAAGGATTGAGATTCAGAGCAAGGAAAATGAGAGACTCGAAGGAATTTGCTTCAAAAGTGGGAAATATAGAAAGCTGACTTGAGAGTGTGTGGAGCTCGTGTGTGTGTTAAATGAATGAATGAAGAGTTCTTAATAGGGATTTTAAGGTGAGGGAAAGAGTTTCATTGAGCATAAAGATCTGTTGGAGGGCTATTTTGTCAAAAACTGAAGAAAAAAAAGAGAAAATGTGGTAGCAGCTTGGATTTTGTGTTGATGAGTAGAGATGTTTCTTGCATTTTGAGGAAAAAATAGAGAGTGAAAAGAGTGAAGTATGCCTGAGGTGTATGAGCTGGAAGGTGAGCACTTGGGTGAGAGAAAGAGTGGAGGAAAATTTTCCTTTTTAGGCAAGATGGAGGGAAATCATGAGCATGCATATCATGGGGCTTGTTTGGATTTTTAGGGAAAGAAAATGATGTAAACAAATCATGAGGCATGTACATGAAGTGCATGATACCGACCATGCAACCAATTCTCACAAATGCACAAAAAATCCAATCCTGGCTTCTTTCCTTTCATGACCATGAAATCGTCCATAGCCAAAACTCCATATCTCTCTTATCACTCGTGCCTTTTCCATAACCTTGGTGTTGTACCCCAAAATTTGCCCTCCCATATTCATCAAGAATTGTCAAAGCCAAGGTCACAAAATGTCCCAAGGGTGGTGCAGCTCAACTAGCTCCTATACAGTCAAAACTAGGGTTTGAGTTCTGGTCAAGAAAATGAAGATTTCAAAGGCCCAACCAAGTCTCACATGCCTACAAATGTGGTCAAGCATCCTCATGTCAAGTTTCAAGGCATTCAGCTCAAAATTGCACAGTCAAAACCCTAAATTGCACTACAGTCAACTGTAGGGGCAAAATGGTCATTTGACAGTCAAAAGTTCAAATTCTTGGTCAACATATCATTTTGAAGCCACAAACATCATTTGATCAATGCTTGATCATGATTCTCAAAATTTGGCTCAGAAATCATCAAAGATGCAAAAGTTGCTATATTTGGACAGTTGAAAAAGTCAACTGAAATTGACCAGGGCATAACTTTCACATGGATTATCAGAAAAATTCCATCCAAAGCTCATTTTGAAGAGAAAGACATTTCCCACAATTCATCTTCATGTTCCAAGTCCAAGAAATGCTCTCACAAAAAGTTATCAATTTCAACATTATAGGTCATTTTCAAAAGTCAACAAAAAGTGACTTTAAGTCAAAGGCCATAACTTGAGATTGGTAAATCAAAATGACATGGGACCAAAGGCATTGGTTAAAGGACTCAAAGACCTTTCCAAAATGTCCAAGAACATGTGAAAAGCTTAAAAATTGACCAAGTTATGCCTTGTAGAAGTTGGGAAATTTTTGGAAATTTTTGAAAGTCAACATTGATGCAAAAGGCCTAAAAATGCAAATGGACTCAATTATCTTCCAAATTTCTTCATGCCAAGTCTATGCACGACCACTAGGCCCAAAGGGAAGTATTCTCATATTTTTTTTTATTATTTATTTGAATTAATATTAATTTATATTCATTTAAATGATTTTAATATATGAAAAATATTAAACCTAATCTAAAAAATCTTTTTATACACATTATAGGCTCAATATTTCGTGTGAAGGCAAATGAGGAAAGATTTGGGGTGATTGGATGCAAATTGATACAAAAGCCATAGAAAAAGATTCAAAAAGATTTTGAAACAAATCAAATATCTTAATCCATAATTGCAAGGGATTTGTACCAAGTTTGTTGACCTAAATGTTCCATACATATACTACAACACAATCCTAATCACCCTAGACTAAAGCTGCGCCCAAAGAAGCCATAGCACTATTGAAATTTTTCACAAAAAAGCTCAATTCTGAAATCTACCCTAGAGACAGATTCAAGCCTCCATTCCTTTGGCAATAGCTTTCTTGTGAATTCTTGATCGTACTCCAATCACAAACAACAACAAAAGCTCAAAGAATTAGGGTTCTCGATTTGGGGTTTTTATAACCAGGCAAAATCAGGCCATCCCAACACCACCATTATAACCAGTGCATTTGGACGAATGAATTGAGATAGTCGCGCCTAATTTATATGGGGACATGACCTAATCGCTATTTTTTCAAAAACGGCTTTAGACCACGCCATGGAAACCGTGGCCATAGGGTTTTATTTGCAGGGAAGGTGGAAGGGACGAAGACGTGTTGAAGCGTGATACGTCCATTCAAAACAGCGCGCGCTTTTCCAGGCCACCAACGCGCTTGCTTTTTCTTATTTGTTTGTTAATATATGTTAAATATAAATTGCATGGTTCAGTGGCAGGTGGAAGGCATTGGCAAGGCGTGAGACCCGGGTTCGATTCCCAGGTCTTCACCAAATTCACATTATTTTTCCTTTGGTCATCACGTGCAGTCATTATCTTAAGGTTCACCATGCACATTCAGTAATCAGCATGCACGCGTCCATCTCGTTCCAATCAAGGGCCAGGATTCTGAAGAACATGCTAGGCATAAGTCAACGTGCCATACAAGATCCAAGAAAGTCAGCGAACTCAGAATCAAATGGGCCTGATTTACTAGGCCTGAACCTCCAAAATTGGGTTTACCCCCCCCTGGTTTGCATTAGTTTCTAATTTTCTTTTATGTTTTATTTTATTTTCAATTATTTGATCATTTGTTTTATTATCTTAAATTAACTAATTATTTTTGACAAAAAATATAAAAACCTCAAAAATACAGAAAAGACCTCAAAAATATAATTTTTTATTATTATTATTTTCATAAATAAATTAGAATGTAAATTGTTTAGTTTAATTAGGTTTTAATATTAATTTCTTTTTAATAAAAATCCAAAAAAAATGCAGAATTAGGTTAATTGCTATTTTTTATTACTTTTAATATTTTTCTCTTTTTTTTAGAATAATAATAATTAGTTATTTATTTACTTTCCTATTTAAATTGTATATAATAAATCTTAGGTTTAATTTAGACCTTAATTTAATTCTTTCTTAATAAATAAAATATTAGAATTAGGGTTTGCCGTCTAATTTAGTTTCAATTAAATTCTTTTTTCGTTAAAATCTAAAAAACACAAAATACCAAAAACAATTAGTCATTTAATTTTTAATTCTCATTAACTTTTAATTATTTGCAAAAGGGCCCAAATGTCCTAGTTTCGTCATTGATCAGTTAATTGCGCATTTATTTTATTATCGCTTATTATAATTTTGTAAATATCCCAAAGCCATGTAATTTACTTTTCGCACTTTATTTCTTCGTATTATTTATTTTTCCGCTAAATCGGGTCCTGGAAATTTTGGCGATGTGGGCCCGCGCCTTTGTAATAGTCGTAGATTTATCTTTTCCGCACTCCTAACTGTTAATCAAGCATGAAAGAATGAATGTCTAATTAAAATCAAACGCATAGATCACTTTGACATAATAAGACAAAAATAAGCGAATCTGACACACAAATCACACACCACCCCTAGGGTACGCCTCACTGTTGCCTTGCCTCGAAAGGTGATCGTCGAGTAGAGGATGTCTTAGTAAGTCCTCATGATCCGGAAACCTGGCATGAGGGTAGCTTCTAAGGTGTCTTCCCATTGCTCTGGTGATCACCATGTCCCGAACCTCGAATTGACCCGAACACCTCCAACGGTGGTGCTACCTACCTCTCAATGGTGGGATGGCACTACTTTAAAGGACATTTACACAGACGAATTCCTTAGGGTAGGTAGGTTCTCAAGGATACTTGCTCTAATTTCAAAAACAAATCAAAACATCTTTTCACACCAACACATTTTCAAAAGCTTTCAAAGCAAACTTTTCAAACACTCTGACGTATGAGTCGAACTGAAATTTTTCAAAGAAACTTTTTTAAAACCCACATTGAAAAGCAAACAAACCACTTTTAAAAACACAAATGAGCAAGTATCTAAGAGCCCATGGATAACCATGGATAGAAAGGGTGCTAACACCTTCCCTTTCTATAACCTACCTCCCGAACCGAGAGCAATCTCTTATAAGGAATTTTTCTGTGCTTTTGTCCTTTCCATTTGGAGAAAATAAAAGACGGTGGCGACTCTTGCTTACCGCGACATTTCGCGAACCAGCGTTAAACAGTCAGTTCCAGATCCACCGATCACAGAACTGGCGACTCTGCTGGGGATCCTTTATAAAGTGAGGTGTACCTTAGGGCTAGGTCATAACTGTGTTTTCACTTGTATTGTTTTGCTTGTTTTACTATTGTGGGTTGCATCGGAGATACATAGATCCTAACCCGGATCTGGGGATACCCTGTTTAGGTAGCATAAGCTGTGAGGGACCTGTCCGGCGTAGACCGACACAGGTGAAGCAGTGGCTACGTTGGTGTGGCACCTTAGTCTGTACCGATATCCCTTGTGTCGCAACGAGGAGAATATGGGTCTTCTAAGGAGTCATTAAGCACCAACAACCTTAGAACCTTAATTGACACAACTTGGCCTTTAGAACAGTAGCAGTATGCTACGCCCATTGAGGCTAAACTCTCGTGATGGTTCTGGCCGCAAGAAAAGATTGCGATGCTGGAGTTATGACCGATTGAGGGTAGTCAATGATATTGGGATCCTCTAGAACCCGGTTACTTCTGATAGGACAGGTCTTCACCAACAAACTGAAAGAGGGTACTACCCAGACCTCATGCTGGCCTAAACTTTAGGGGCTTGCCTTGTGTGACTTGTGTGCCTTACCATGTTTGCCTTTGTATCTGTATGTGGTGTGCTTTATCATAACATCATAGCATCATGAACATTGCATGCATCCTGACCATTTCAAAGACAAGAGGGTTTCATCTTTGCTCTGTTTTGTAGGACATTATGATGCCTGTACGAAGGAATACTATCCGGTTCAACTTTGTTCGGTCACCTGAGTTGCTTGATGAGTTGGTTAGCAGAATTCCAAACACCACTTCCTTCATTCAGAGGCATGGTTCTCTTCTCAGTTTAGTCACTGCAAAGCGGGATCAACAGTTGATGAGTGTTCTGACCCAGTTCTATGACCCTCAGTACCAGTGCTTCACCTTCCAAGACTTCCAGCTGGTCCCTACCCTGGAAGAGTTCTCTAATCTGCTTGGTATCCCTATCTTGGATCAGACTCCCTTTACTGGTTGGGAAAAGACCCTCAGGCTTGAGGACATTGCTGCAGCTCTTCCTTTGACCCATCAAGAGGTAACAGACAACTGGGTAACTAGAAGCGGAGTTAAGGGTTTCTTGGCCAAGTTTCTGATTGGTAAAGCTAACAGTTTCTGGAATGACTTGGACTTTAGGGCATATGAAGACATCTTGGCTCTCCTAATCTATGGGTTAGTCCTGTTTCCTAATCCTGACAACTTCATCAATGTCACTTCCATTAGGATCTTTATGCCTCAGAATCCTGTGCCCACTCTCTTGGGTGACATCTTGCAACAACTTCATGCCCGTACTACCCGACGACGAGGAACCCTATGGTGTTGTATCCCTTTGTTGGTGAGGTGGTTTATTTCGCACCTCCCTAAGTCCGTACTGAAGAACCAAGAAGGAAGAGGTTGGGCTCACAGGCTAATGTCTCTCACCGATAAAGACGTCATTTGGACTTGCAGAGGTTTGGATGAGATAGCTATTATTGATCGATGCGGGGAGTATCCTAATGTTCCTCTGATTGGTACTCAAGGAGGGATCTCGTACAATCCATGTTTAGCACTCCGTCAGTTTGGAAGAGCAAGAAGAGCAGGCCCCCATGAGATGTTGGTGCCTCACATCAGTTTCGAGTTTCAGGTGGATAGTGACGAGCTACGTCGTAGGTTCATCAAGGCTTGGGAGAAGGTTCATAAAGCTGACCCACAAGAGCTAGGGCCAAAGACTTCTCTACCTATGGAAGCCTACTACAAATGGGTCCGCATCCGCGCTCAAAAGTTAGGTATGCCGTATGAAGCTGTCAGACCCGTCATTCTTGAGTGTCCTGATAAAGATGGTGTTCCTCCAACTATCCTTCCTCCTCAGATACCTACTGATTATGAGACATTGAAGAGATCTTGGTCACAACTGCAAGAAGAACGGGATTCTTACCGGGAAAAATTCCACGAGCAGGAATCAAAGGTCCAGAAGCTGACAAAGCAGTTGGAGAATGAAAGAGCTCTGAATGCCTACCTCCGTACTGAGAAGAGGAGACCATGGGATCAATGAGGAATTTTGAATGTGCCTTTACAGTTTTTATTTCCTTTCCAGTTGTTTCATTTCATGTAAACGCCTAAGGGCAACTTGTTGAATAATTTCAGTTGCAAAGTTGAATCTAATGAAGTGTGTTCCTTTTTGTTTACAAAGTTGATTCCCGATTGTCTTTGAAAACATAATTCATACGCATTTCATACATCATGTGCATAGCAGGCTTTTCCCTTTTCAGGTTGCTTACAGTTCTTCGCTGTTTATTTCAGCATCATGAATTCCGGATCTGAATCAACTGAGGCTTCAATCAAGGCTCTCCAGGCGCAGAATGCGCAGTTTCAAGAGTTAATCCTGGGTCTAGCTAAAGGCCAAGATGAACTGAAGACCATGCTCCTGAAGAAGGAGAAGAAGAAGAAAAGAAGAACTGTTCTATTCAACTCGGGCCGAAGGTTGGGTAATACTCTGCACCAAGAAGAGGTTGTTTCTTCTGTTGGCAAAAGTCCTTCTCAGGCGGAAGCAAGGGTTCCTAGTCCGGTAGTCTCCGACAACGAGACAGATTTTGATGAAGAGCAGTACCCTCCTGAAGACAACAAATACAAACAACTGGAGGACAGGTTGAAGGCTATGGAGGTGCAACAGACACCTGGGCTGGATTTCGGAGATCTGGGTTTGTCGACTGGTGTGGTTATTCCACATAAATTCAAAACTCCCACCTTCTCCAAGTATGACGGGGCATCCTGTCCCAAGCTGCATTTGAGGTCTTATGTTCGAAAGATTCAGCCGTACTCTGCGGACAAGAATCTATGGATCCACTTCTTCCAGGAGAGTCTTTCAGGGACTCACCTCGAATGGTTCTATCAGCTGGATGGGACCAAAATTCGTAACTGGGAGGAGCTGGCTACTGCTTTCTACAAGCAGTATCAGTATAATGCCGACCTTGCCCCCACGCGTACCCAACTCCAGGGTATGTCGTTGGGCGTAAGCGAAGGTTTTAAAGAGTACGCGCAGAAGTGGAGAGATCTGGCTGGCAGGGTGCAGCCACCTTTGACTGATCGAGAGTTAGTGGATATGTTCTTGGGGACCCTGTCTGGGCCGTTCTTTAATCATCTCATTGGGAATTCTTCTGCTGGTTTCACTGATTTGATCTTAACTGGAGAGAGAATTGAAGCTGGGTTGAAGTCTGGAAAGATTGCAAAGGCTGCATCATCATCTGGGTCGGACAAGAAACCGTTTAAAAAGGAGTCTAGTGCTGTGTATGGCTCCAGAAAATCAGAAAGACCTGATCGCCGCCAATCTGTCAGTGCGGTCATGATTGCTACGCCTGCTGCCGCTCCCCGGTCAAACAATCCTCAAAGGGCTGATAGACCCCGGAGAGAGTTCACTCGGTTAAGCATGACCCTGTCGCAAATCCTGCCACAGTTACTATCCACCAATTTGGTGACTGTCAAGGAGGCGCCAAAGTTCCCTAACACTACCTCTCCCAAGTACAACCCGAATGCCCGTTGTGCTTACCATTCAGACAGCCCGGGGCATGCCACTGATGACTGTTGGGCACTGAGGAACAAGCTGCAGGACCTCATTGATGCTAAGGAGGTACAATTTGAAACATCTGACAAGCCTAATGTGGTGACAGCTCCCCTGCCTGCTCATGGAGTTAATGCTATTGGTGATGAAGAGGAAGTTGATGAAGCTGAGTTCGATAGCTGGATATACCCGGTTGCTGATGGTGGACTTAACAATTGGAGCGCCAAAGACAATCTCTCTGTTTCTTTTGACACTAAGTAATAAATTTCTTTGTTTTGTTATTTTGTAATAAATAATAATAAACTCTATGGCCCGGTGTCTTACCCGAGGCACCGTGGTTCTATTTGTGAGGGCATATGAACTGTCATTTTATACATCATAAATGAAAATCTTGGACTATTTTCGCATTGCAAATATTGTGTTCCTTTTTCTTCCTTTTATTTCCTTTACATAAATTATCAAAACAGCTGTATTTACACACACACTCACTCATACAGGTTCCAATCCACTCTGGATCTCACTGATAACAGCTCTGCTAATGCCAATTATGACTTCGAAAATCCGATCAACTTAGCCGAAGACGAAGGTGAAGATGATTGCGAAGTGCCTGGCGAGCTTGCAAGACTGTTGCTTCAGGAAGAGAGGGCGATTCAACCCCATGAAGAGCCAGTGGAAACTATAAATCTAGGTACTGAGGCAGACAGGAAAGAGGTAAAGATTGGTGCTAACCTAGAGCTCAGCGTGAAGCAACGGTTAACCAAGATGCTGCATGACTATATGGAGATCTTTGCCTGGTCCTACGAAGACATGCCAGGGTTGGATACCGATATTGTTGTCCATCATTTGCCGACTAGAGAAGACTGCCCTCCAGTTAAACAAAAGGTCCGTCGGATGCGTCCAGAGATGTCCGAGAAGATTAAGGCCGAGGTGATGAAACAGTTTGATGCCGGGTTCCTTGCAGTGACTTCTTACCCTCAGTGGGTTGCTAATGTGGTGCCGGTACCTAAAAAGGACGGCAAGGTCAGAATGTGTGTTGATTACAGGGATCTGAACAGGGCCAGCCCCAAGGATGACTTCCCCTTACCTCATATTGATGTCCTTGTTGATAATACAGCTCAGCACAAGGTATTCTCTTTCATGGATGGCTTTTCAGGCTACAATCAGATAAAGATGGCACCTGAAGACATGGAGAAGACTACATTTGTTACTCAGTGGGGCACCTTCTGTTACAAGGTCATGCCATTCGGGTTGAAGAATGCTGGGGCAACCTACCAACGTGCCATGGTTGCCTTATTTCATGATATGATCCATCATGAGATCGAAGTGTATGTGGACGACATGATCGCTAGGTCCCAGACTGAGGAAGAGCATCTAGATCATCTGCAGAAGTTGTTTGACCGATTGAAATTGTATAAGCTGAGATTGAACCCGAACAAGTGCACCTTCGGGGTAAGATCTGGAAAGTTGCTAGGCTTCGTGGTCAGTGATAAAGGTATTCAAGTGGACCCGGCTAAGGTCAAGGCTATTCAAGAGATGCCAGTTCCCAAGACAGAGAAGGAGGTCAGAGGCTTTTTAGGACGCCTGAATTACATTGCTCGATTCATCTCTCATTTGACTGCTACCTGTGAGCCAATCTTCAAGCTGCTGAAGAAAGATCAGGTAGTACGTTGGAACGATGAATGTCAGGCTGCTTTCGACAAAATCAAAGAGTATCTCCAAGAACCACCCATCCTTATGCCACCGGTTGAAGGGAGACCTCTGATACTATATCTGACAGTGCTAGACAACTCAATGGGGTGTGTGCTGGGGCAGCATGACGAGTCTGGCCGAAAAGAGCATGCCATTTACTACCTTAGCAAAAAGTTTACCGACTGTGAGACCCGATACTCACTGCTTGAGAAAACTTGCTGCGCTTTGGTATGGGCGGCTCGCCGGCTGAGACAGTATATGCTGACTCACACCACCTTGTTGATCTCAAAGATGGATCCGATAAAATATATATTTGAAAAGCCTGCTCTGTCTGGGAGAATTGCAAGATGGCAAATGATCTTGACGGAATACGACATTCAGTACACCACCCAGAAAGCCATCAAAGGGAGTGTATTGGCAGACCACTTAGCTCATCAAGCTGTAGATGACTACCAATCAATGAACTTCGAGTTTCCAGACGAAAGCATCATGATTGTGACTGATTGTGAAGTACCTGGACCGGATGAAGGACCTGAACCAGGATCCCGATGGTCTATGCACTTTGACGGAGCTTCCAATGCTTTGGGAAATGGTATCGGCGCCATCATCATATCTCCACAAGGTACTCATACTCCACTCACTGCCCGGCTGTGTTTCAACTGTACCAACAACATGGCGGAGTATGAGGCGTGTATCATGGGTCTTCAAGCTGCGATCGACCTACGAATCAAGTTCCTCAGTGTCTTCGGAGATTCCGCTCTAGTGATCAATCAGATCAATGGAGAGTGGGATACGAAACATCCAAACTTGATTCCTTATAAAGAATGTGTGTTGACCCTGATTCCCCACTTCACAGAGATAACCTTTGAGCACTTTCCAAGAGAAGAGAATCAGTTAGCGGACGCGTTAGCTACAATGTCTTCAATGTTCAAGGTCAAATGGGATAATGAGGCTCCCCGGATCATCATCTGGAAACTGGACGAACCGGCATACTGTTGTGATCTCGAAGCTGAATTGGTAACTGAGAAGCCTTGGTACCACGAAGTGAAGAGATATCTGGAAGCTCAGGAATACCCTGAAGGTGCCTCTATCAACGATAAGAAATTCCTGAGACGGTTCGCATCCAAGTTCTTCCTAAGCAACGGCATCCTGTACAAGAGAAACCATGATTCAACCTTACTGCGTTGTGTGGACAAGACTGAAGCGGAAAGAATCATGGAAGAGCTACATGAAGGGACCTTTGGTACGCATTCCAGTGGGCACACTATGGCTAAAAAGATCCTACGGGCAGGATATTACTGGTCTACCATGGAAGCTGATTGCTACCAACATTCTAGGACATGCCACAAGTGCCAGATCTATGCAGATAAGGTGCATGTTCCTCCGGTTCCCCTGAACGTTCTGACTGCGCCTTGGCCGTTTGCAATGTGGGGCATAGACATGATCGGCGAGATAAGACCTACGGCATCCAACGGACATCGCTTCATCCTAGTGGCGATTGATTATTTTACGAAGTGGGTTGAAGCAGCATCCTATGCTACAGTAACCAAGACCGTTGTGGCACGGTTTATTCGACACAACCTGATCTGTCGATACGGCGTCCCTGAACGGATCATTACAGACAACGGTACCAATCTGAACAATAAGATGATTGCCGAGCTTTGCGAACAATTCAAGATACAGCACCACAATTCTTCTCCTTACAGACCGAAGATGAATGGGGCTGTAGAAGCAGCAAATAAAAACATCAAGAAGATCGTGCAAAAAATGACAGTAACTTATAAAGATTGGCACGAGATGTTACCGTTCGCTCTGCATGGGTACCGTACCTCAGCAAGGACGTCAACCGGGGCAACGCCTTTCTCTCTGGTTTATGGTATGGAGGCAGTCTTGCCGATCGAAGTGCAAATTCCCTCTCTCCGGATAATGAAGGATGCAAACCTGAACGAAGATGATTGGATCCAGACACGACTAGACCAACTCAACCTTATTGATGAAAAGAGGCTTGCTGCTATCTGTCATGGTCAGACGTATCAGAAACGAATGATCAGGGCATTTAACAAGAAAGTCAGACCACAAGAATATCAAGTTGGGGATCTGGTTATCAAGAGAATCATCCTTCCTCAGAGTGATCCAAGGGGCAAATGGACTCCTACGTACGAAGGGCCATTTGTGGTTAAGCATGTGTTCTCAGGAGGAGCAATGATATTAACCAACATGGATGGTGACGACCTTCCTCACCCCGCCAATGCAGACATAGTTAAAAAATACTACGCATGAAAAAAGACCCGCTAGGCTGACATGCCTAGGCAAAAATTAGGGCTTCCCGTCGAACCAAAAGGGTTCGGGCAAAATGTAGGGATGAAAATGAAAAAATCTGTACACCCGGCAAGTCGAAAACCTGAAAGGGCGGCTTGGGCAAAAATGGGTATCCCGGTGGACTGAAAACCCGAAAGGGCGGTCCAGGCAAAAATTAGGGATAAAGCGTAAAACTATGTCTCATTGGTCACTTTGCATCCAGAATCCGGTATCAGCATCAAGTTCAAACGGCATCGATCAGTCAGCTTCATCTTCAACCAAGGTCATCAAGTGATGAGACGCTCGGAGTTATGAAGACAATAGCAGAGTTGAAACCCAGTGGATCATTCATCTTTCACACAGCTGTTTTATTTTGTACAAAACTTGTATAAATTCTTTTGATCGGCGACGCACCTCTTACTAGGGCGTCAGCCTCTTGTACACAAAACGCCTATTTTCAGGCCATTCAAAAATCAATAAAAATATATTTTCAGTTAAACGTGCCCAAGTGTTTTTCTTTTTTCTGTTTTGTTTTGCGAAGAACGTCCAAGGTTCAATTTGTGATGTATGCATTGACGATAATTTGCTAACTCATAAATATTTGCATACGAAACGAAGGAATTCATTGCAGGTGACACTAGAAACAGGGGCAATAAGAGAGTTGTCTGAGCAGTCTAATTGTTCTATCCTCCAAGGTACCAGGGTAGGTTCAGCTACAGAACACGGCCAAGTGTATCTTAATTCCCAGAGAGTGGTTCAACGAAACAATACATTCTCCTCCAAGCAAATCATCAAATATCAAGGAAATTGAGTATCTTCCTGTAGTTCTCAATACCTCCCCAGCAGCACGCATTCTTAACAAGCATCCCCGGCAGTCTTGGTCTAAAGATTGTTCCCCGGCGGTATACTACTATTCAAAGGAATCACTTCCCCAGCATATCAAACTCCCCAGAAGAGTCCAATCCAGTTTCACCAGCAAAGTTGGAATTCAAATCCCCAAGCAGTAAGCTTATCCCCAGTAGATTCTGGAAGCTTACCCCTCGCAGAGCACGAACGCGTCGTCCCGGCTTGATTTAAAGAGTTATTTCCTTAACAGGATATAACTGGGTTATCCTCAGCCAAAAGCCACGGAAAGAGCGTCCTCGGCAAAGTATCTTCTTACTCCCAGCGAGGTCTATCAACACTTCCAGCACAACAAAGATATCCCCAGCATAACTCATCAACGGTATCCCCAGCGGAGTTGTCTTCATCAACTCAGCAAAGCATCGCTATCCCCCCAGAGTAGCACTCCCCAGCATGGTCGCTAGAGGATCTTTTCTCCCGCAGAATTATTTCATTCCTCAACGGAGTTGTCTCCTCCTACCGGTATTCTTGCAACGAATCATCCACAGCGGAAGCAAAATCTCTTCATCAGCCCAGGATATGACTTCCCGGCACCCGTCAAGAATTCATTTTCCTAGACAAAAACATACATGAATCATCACATACATCATTATAGCATGCATAACGTATTGCATCATACAAGTCTCCTTTATATTGATAACATCATTACTTGATCCATATCATGCATCGCATATAACTGACCTTTACCTTTCAGGAAAGATGCAGTTGAAATTCTCAAGCATATTTCAAGGATTTCTCTAGTCCAGTTAAATCGACTCCAAACAGATTTTTCTGATAAAGACTCAGTAGAAGTTATGGTCCCCTCTCCGACGGTGAGCGTGAGGTGGTAATTCCTTTTTCAAGATGTTTTCCTCTCCGACGATGAGCGTGAGGTGATATTCTTTTGTGGTCCCCTCTCCGACGGTGAGCGTGAGGTGGTAATTCCTTTTTCAAGATGTTTTCCTCTCCGACGATGAGCGTGAGGTGATATTCTTTTGTGGTCCCCTCTCCGACGGTGAGCGTGAGGTGGTAATTCCTTTTTCAAGATGTTTTCCTCTCCGACGATGAGCGTGAGGTGATATTCTTTTGTGGTCCCCTCTCCGACGGTGAGCGTGAGGTGGTAATTCCTTTTTCAAGATGTTTTCCTCTCCGACGATGAGCGTGAGGTGATATTCTTTTGTGGTCCCCTCTCCGACGGTGAGCGTGAGGTGGTAATTCCTTTTTCAAGATGTTTTCCTCTCCGACGATGAGCGTGAGGTGATATTCTTTTGTGGTCCCCTCTCCGACGGTGAGCATGAGGTGGTAATTCCTTTTTCAAGATGTTTTCCTCTCCGACGATGAGCGTGAGGTGATATTCTTTTGTGGTCCCCTCTCCGACGGTGAGCATGAGGTGGTAATTCCTTTTTCAAGATGTTTTCCTCTCCGACGATGAGCGTGAGGTGATATTCTTTTGTGGTCCCCTCTCCGACGGCGTGTGAGGTGGTAATTCCTTTTTCAGATGTTTCCCTCTCCGGCATGAGCGTGAGGTGATATTCTCTCATGGTCCCCTCTCCAACGGCGCGTGAGGTGGTAATTCCTTCTTCAGATGTTTCCCTCTCCGGCATGAGCGTGAGGTGATATCTCCTTTCAGATTATAATTTCCTATAGTTCCCTCTCCAACGTGAGTGAGGTAACTCCCTTTGAGATTGTAATATCCTTTGGTTCCCTTCCTGACACTACAAAGATGGTAATTCTCACCAAGATTTTTCTCAACGAGCGTTGTTGAAGTTAAAATCACCCAAGGTTCTCTTACCATTCATGATTAAGGCAGTAACCATTCCTGGTTCATTCATCAGCGTTTGAAGCTCCAGACTCAGCTCCTGTAACCAATCAGGACATATCTATATCAAGCATCTAAAATCAGCTCCTGCGACGTGTCAGGTACTCATTTTTCTGTTTTGCAGGTATGCAGGTTCTCGCTAAGGAACTTCCTACGCGATCAATATCCAGATGGCATCTATAAGCCCATCATCCTATCCAAGCAACATCCAAATGGCATCTATAAGCCCATTCCCTCATCATCACTATTACTATGTGAGCGCAAATTTCTGGGCACTTTAGTGTTCAATCATCCTCTACCCTCGGATTACGAAAGGCACGTCAGCCAATCTGCATCCTCAGGTCTAAGAAGATTGAACAGGGGCAACTGTTGTACCCCAAAATTTGCCCTCCCATATTCATCAAGAATTGTCAAAGCCAAGGTCACAAAATGTCCCAAGGGTGGTGCAGCTCAACTAGCTCCTATACAGTCAAAACTAGGGTTTGAGTTCTGGTCAAGAAAATGAAGATTTCAAAGGCCCAACCAAGTCTCACATGCCTACAAATGTGGTCAAGCATCCTCATGTCAAGTTTCAAGGCATTCAGCTCAAAATTGCACAGTCAAAACCCTAAATTGCACTACAGTCAACTGTAGGGGCAAAATGGTCATTTGACAGTCAAAAGTTCAAATTCTTGGTCAACATATCATTTTGAAGCCACAAACATCATTTGATCAATGCTTGATCATGATTCTCAAAATTTGGCTCAGAAATCATCAAAGATGCAAAAGTTGCTATATTTGGACAGCTGAAAAAGTCAACTGAAATTGACCAGGGCATAACTTTCACATGGATTATCAGAAAAATTCCATCCAAAGCTCATTTTGAAGAGAAAGACATTTCCCACAATTCATCTTCATGTTCCAAGTCCAAGAAATGCTCTCACAAAAAGTTATCAATTTCAACATTATAGGTCATTTTCAAAAGTCAACAAAAAGTGACTTTAAGTCAAAGGCCATAACTTGAGATTGGTAAATCAAAATGACATGGGACCAAAGGCATTGGTTAAAGGACTCAAAGACCTTTCCAAAATGTCCAAGAACATGTGAAAAGCTTAAAAATTGACCAAGTTATGCCTTGTAGAAGTTGGGAAATTTTTGGAAATTTTTGAAAGTCAACATTGATGCAAAAGGCCTAAAAATGCAAATGGACTCAATTATCTTCCAAATTTCTTCATGCCAAGTCTATGCACGACCACTAGGCCCAAAGGGAAGTATTCTCATATTTTTTTTTATTATTTATTTGAATTAATATTAATTTATATTCATTTAAATGATTTTAATATATGAAAAATATTAAACCTAATCTAAAAAATCTTTTTATACACATTATAGGCTCAATATTTCGTGTGAAGGCAAATGAGGAAAGATTTGGGGTGATTGGATGCAAATTGATACAAAAGCCATAGAAAAAGATTCAAAAAGATTTTGAAACAAATCAAATATCTTAATCCATAATTGCAAGGGATTTGTACCAAGTTTGTTGACCTAAATGTTCCATACATATACTACAACACAATCCTAATCACCCTAGACTAAAGCTGCGCCCAAAGAAGCCATAGCACTATTGAAATTTTTCACAAAAAAGCTCAATTCTGAAATCTACCCTAGAGACAGATTCAAGCCTCCATTCCTTTGGCAATAGCTTTCTTGTGAATTCTTGATCGTACTCCAATCACAAACAACAACAAAAGCTCAAAGAATTAGGGTTCTCGATTTGGGGTTTTTATAACCAGGCAAAATCAGGCCATCCCAACACCACCATTATAACCAGTGCATTTGGACGAATGAATTGAGATAGTCGCGCCTAATTTATATGGGGACATGACCTAATCGCTATTTTTTCAAAAACGGCTTTAGACCACGCCATGGAAACCGTGGCCATAGGGTTTTATTTGCAGGGAAGGTGGAAGGGACGAAGACGTGTTGAAGCGTGATACGTCCATTCAAAACAGCGCGCGCTTTTCCAGGCCACCAACGCGCTTGCTTTTTCTTATTTGTTTGTTAATATATGTTAAATATAAATTGCATGGTTCAGTGGCAGGTGGAAGGCATTGGCAAGGCGTGAGACCCGGGTTCGATTCCCAGGTCTTCACCAAATTCACATTATTTTTCCTTTGGTCATCACGTGCAGTCATTATCTTAAGGTTCACCATGCACATTCAGTAATCAGCATGCACGCGTCCATCTCGTTCCAATCAAGGGCCAGGATTCTGAAGAACATGCTAGGCATAAGTCAACGTGCCATACAAGATCCAAGAAAGTCAGCGAACTCAGAATCAAATGGGCCTGATTTACTAGGCCTGAACCTCCAAAATTGGGTTTACCCCCCCCTGGTTTGCATTAGTTTCTAATTTTCTTTTATGTTTTATTTTATTTTCAATTATTTGATCATTTGTTTTATTATCTTAAATTAACTAATTATTTTTGACAAAAAATATAAAAACCTCAAAAATACAGAAAAGACCTCAAAAATATAATTTTTTATTATTATTATTTTCATAAATAAATTAGAATGTAAATTGTTTAGTTTAATTAGGTTTTAATATTAATTTCTTTTTAATAAAAATCCAAAAAAAATGCAGAATTAGGTTAATTGCTATTTTTTATTACTTTTAATATTTTTCTCTTTTTTTTAGAATAATAATAATTAGTTATTTATTTACTTTCCTATTTAAATTGTATATAATAAATCTTAGGTTTAATTTAGACCTTAATTTAATTCTTTCTTAATAAATAAAATATTAGAATTAGGGTTTGCCGTCTAATTTAGTTTCAATTAAATTCTTTTTTCGTTAAAATCTAAAAAACACAAAATACCAAAAACAATTAGTCATTTAATTTTTAATTCTCATTAACTTTTAATTATTTGCAAAAGGGCCCAAATGTCCTAGTTTCGTCATTGATCAGTTAATTGCGCATTTATTTTATTATCGCTTATTATAATTTTGTAAATATCCCAAAGCCATGTAATTTACTTTTCGCACTTTATTTCTTCGTATTATTTATTTTTCCGCTAAATCGGGTCCTGGAAATTTTGGCGATGTGGGCCCGCGCCTTTGTAATAGTCGTAGATTTATCTTTTCCGCACTCCTAACTGTTAATCAAGCATGAAAGAATGAATGTCTAATTAAAATCAAACGCATAGATCACTTTGACATAATAAGACAAAAATAAGCGAATCTGACACACAAATCACACACCACCCCTAGGGTACGCCTCACTGTTGCCTTGCCTCGAAAGGTGATCGTCGAGTAGAGGATGTCTTAGTAAGTCCTCATGATCCGGAAACCTGGCATGAGGGTAGCTTCTAAGGTGTCTTCCCATTGCTCTGGTGATCACCATGTCCCGAACCTCGAATTGACCCGAACACCTCCAACGGTGGTGCTACCTACCTCTCAATGGTGGGATGGCACTACTTTAAAGGACATTTACACAGACGAATTCCTTAGGGTAGGTAGGTTCTCAAGGATACTTGCTCTAATTTCAAAAACAAATCAAAACATCTTTTCACACCAACACATTTTCAAAAGCTTTCAAAGCAAACTTTTCAAACACTCTGACGTATGAGTCGAACTGAAATTTTTCAAAGAAACTTTTTTAAAACCCACATTGAAAAGCAAACAAACCACTTTTAAAAACACAAATGAGCAAGTATCTAAGAGCCCATGGATAACCATGGATAGAAAGGGTGCTAACACCTTCCCTTTCTATAACCTACCTCCCGAACCGAGAGCAATCTCTTATAAGGAATTTTTCTGTGCTTTTGTCCTTTCCATTTGGAGAAAATAAAAGACGGTGGCGACTCTTGCTTACCGCGACATTTCGCGAACCAGCGTTAAACAGTCAGTTCCAGATCCACCGATCACACTTGGGATCATCGAAAAGCTAAGGTCATGAGGATTAGAATTTGTGTTTACAATTTTTTGAAATGAAGCTTGTAAAGACCTTAAAAGTTGGCACGAAAATGACGGTGTTTGGGATTTCCATGCAAAGCTAGGCCAATTGCGCATGCGAGCCTTGTCTTACTAGCCAGACTTTAGCAACTTGTGCCCTCAAATACAAAACATGATATCTCTCTCCATAATGTACCAAACACAACAATGTTTGAATCAAAATTGAAGAGGGGGCTTCAAATTTCATTTCTTATGTTGATCACTTTTCGAAATGATGTGTGATTTAAAGAGAAAATTGCTCATGAACATGTGCCTTGAAGTTATTTGATGAAAGTCCAGGCCTAGCACGCGCGTTGACTGGCAATTTGCCATCTCCCATCAACAAAAACCAATCCTCATATATTTCTCTACAATGCACAAAATGCCAATATCTTTGAATCAAATTTGGAGAGGATGATTCAAACTTTAATTTAGATGTTGATAAACTTTTGACTTGAATTCATTTTGCTCCTCAAAACTCGCCATGAAGAATTCAGATTTTATGCACATGCCTTAGAAATTCTAAGTGTCATGAATGTTCTATGCCACATGACTTTTTCTCCTTTCACTTTTTGGACTTGAGATTACAAGGAGAAAGTTGAAGAAATTTTTCTCCTCTTTCAATGGATATAAAGTTTGCACACATTGAATCAAGGATGAGAAAATTTTAGTATTTCCAATTTCAGCCCATAAAACTTAAAAAACTTAAACTTTCTAAGTTATCAAGATAACTTCTTTGACAAGTTACATCTAAATTAATCATTTATCTAGATTTTCTTCCATTGTTGATCATATAACAAAGTCCACTTGGTCAGCAATTGACTTTTGCTCAAATGATAATTTTACCCCCAGTTGATTAGTTGAATCTCTTACAACCAAAATCGATGCTTAATTTTTCAATCATGGATGCTTAGGGACATGTAGAGAATCATGGGAGAAAGTTTGAGTCAAAAGCTCTGAGAAATCCTGATTAAATCCAAAACCCTAATTTTGGTCCCTTTGTGTTAGGAGGTGATGATCAAACTTCAAAACCCTAATTCCAAGGAACATGATGAAGAACTTATTGAATAAAGATGTCTCATATGACAATAAGAAGATAATACTTCAAGGAAATGGCTCATACAAGCATCAAACACTTCATCTGGCTAAAACCCTAATTTCAAGAGATGAATAGGAGAACAGTGATTCACTTCAATACTCTTTCCAATTTCAAACTTCTGATGGATCAATAAGACAATTGAGATGTATTGAGGTATGAGAAACATTTATAGCTTAAGTGACTCAAAAATTAAGGGCATGAAACCCTTCTTGCACTGATTGATAAAACAATTAACTTTTATAGCTTGTAGAGGAACTTGGGAAGCAGAATACCTTGATCCTATCACAATGCATGAATGTATATGATGAAACATAAGCCTTTGAAGTTCTAAAAACAAGAGGGTAAATTTTGGGGTGCAACACATACACCTCAAAATTCCTTCCGATTTACGTAGAAAATACTTTGTCCATCAATCTCTGGTAGGTGGCCCCTACATTTTTAGGCCAAATGGCATTACCTCGTAGTAGTAATTACTCTAGCCAGTCATGAAAGTCATTTTTGGTGCTTTGGTCGGGCTCATGCGAATTTGGTTGTACCTGAAGTAGGCACTCATAAAACTGAGCAGTCTATAGCCTGAAGTCTCATTGATAAGTCAGTCTATTGATCACGACTTTATGAGTCTATCAGGTGTAGTGACTGCAAGTGCACAGTCTATCGCGTAGTTTTAAAAGATATCAAACCCACAAGGATTGATAGTCAAAAACTACTATTATGTAAAGGTTACTATGTAGATCTAAGGCTAATAATAAATTTGGGTGTTTGAGTTTAATTGAGAATTAACTAGAATTTAATAATTAATGAAGGACACTGGTATGTATTTTGTTAACTTAAGGGGTTCAGTATGTTATTGGCATTTGTTTTTAGTATTAAAACACAGTTTCAGTGAAACTATTTGTTTAAAAACCTTTGTCTTAAACTTTCGTTCTATTGAATCGGATCATATCAGTCAAGCTCGAAATGAGCACTTCCGCTGTTTCATTTAAAACTCATAAGTATTTTTGAAAACAAATAAGATCCAATTAACTTTAAAGCGCTTCCGCTATTTTTAAAATTAATGTTTCAATAACCACTATCCGGTTAAAACGTCAAACTCCTGCTCTATTGATTTTAACCATAGACTGTCTCTTACTTCCGTACAAAAACATTTAAATATTCAATTGGAAATTAAAACCAGAAAAATATTTTTTTTGTAAAAATAATAATGCCAATTAATTACCGAACCCTTTGGTCAAGTTTTACATACCAGTATAGGGAATCTAGCCAGACATAATATTATTGCAAAACAGTACAGAATTAAAGTGTAGATTCTATAATGCATGCATGGCAGGAATAAAATAAATTGTGCTTAATAAAATAGGAACTTGAATGTGAATACAAAGCGACTGATCCAATATTGCGTATCCTCCACAAGCCGGCAAGATTGACTTGTAGTAAAAAAAATATCTCGGACTAATTATAAAAATCCTAGGCAAGTTCTGAAAGTCTGGAAACAAACTAGTGTTGTAGTATTTCTCCGATGTGGAAAAATACTACTTTTGACGGTAAGGTTTTATTGCCTACAGAATACTACGAAAAGTGGAAAAGCAATACTGGAAAATACTACAACAGAATACAATAAAATAAATTGTTGAACAGAGTAAATGGAATTGAAAACAATAATACCACGTAATTCTAAAGTTCCAGAGAAAGATCAAAACGAGAGAGCGACGGGAGAGCCTCAATTGTTGGTAACTGCCTGAAAATATAAGGTCTATTTTGGTTGAGAAAAAATATGTAACTTCTCATGATTTATGTTACTGAAACGTGGAGAAAATCCAGGAATATGCGTTGAGTACGCTCTGTTGACGAAAGCTTCGTAACTGACTGAATGATCGTGATGAGCATGGTGTGGTACGTGACGTGGGTCGCATAACTCAAGCATGTGCCGGTCATAATGTGCATGTTCCGAGGGGCACAGAAACTTAACTTATGCCGATTGTAACATGCATGTGCCGAGGGGCACATAAACCTAGCTTGTGCCGGTCGTAACGACTTTGTGGCGGGTGACACGCTTCTCTACTACAAAATTGCTGTAACACGGTGGGAGAACTCACTTGGTTGTTTTGTGTTTGTATTCACAAATGTTGCGGTTAGCAAGAGTCGCCACTGACTTTTCTTTTATCTAATAAAGAAAGGTTGAAAAGAACAGGAAAGACCTTTAGAGATGTTTTCTTGAGTTCGGGGGGTAGATTATGAAAAGGGAAGGTGTTAGCACCCTTTTTATCCATGGTTTTCCATGGGCTCTTAGTTACTTTCTAGATCACTTGCTTTGTTTGAAAATACGCTTTGTGTTGTGGGTTTGAAAATATTTTGAAAATGTCTTTGTAATGGTTCTCGTTTCTATAAGAACGCGTACAAAGTGTTGTTTCGAAAATAGTTCAAAGAGGTGTTTGTGGAATGTGTTTTTTGAAAGTGTTCTTGAAAATATGTTTTTGTAATGGTTCCCGTCTCTATAAGAACGTATACAAAAAGCTTTTGTCTTTTGAAAAAAAGGTTTTAATGTGAAAATGTTGGTGTAAAATGTTTGGTTGTGAGCAAGCGAGCAACCAGGAGCGAATCTACCTACTCAAAAGGTCTTAAATGTTCTTTTCCCCCTCCTTTAGATATTTCTATATTACCATTGATTTGGTAAGAAGCCCCATCATTGGATGTGAAGGGACAGGCGCAGGTCAATTGTACAGTCATAGAAAGCAACTTATGAGACGCTTTAGCAATTTTTCGTAAGGGACTAGATCGTTTTATCGAAGGCAACATCGAGGGACTACGATCTTTTTTATCGAATGGTCTTTGCTAAAGCGTCCCATATTTTAGGGACATGACTGTTTTCCAAAAGGCAAACAAAGTGAGATTACCCTGGAGGTGCTAGTGTGCAAGTGTGTTTGTTTGCATGCATTTTGTCTTGCATTTAAAAGTTATCTATTTGTTGACTTTATCTTGCCATACATTCTAATTACTAGCAATATATGAAAGCAAAATAAAATACGAAAAATAAAATTTTAAGCTATTACATCATTAGGGGGATGGGGATACAATTTGCAAATAGGTATGAAATAAATGTCTAATTATTACAAATATATCGAACAAATGGGCAGCAATGAAAAATATATGTATAAACAGTGCAGAAAATGGGAGAAACTGCCTTTTGAACCATTGTGTGTCGACACATGCTGTTATACATCGACACATAACTTTTCCTTGCTCCTGTAAAGAAAAATCAGCTAAGTATGAGTCGACACATAATGGGATGTGTCGACTCATACACCTTCTTTGTGTCGACACTGTTGTACCCCAAAATTTGCCCTCCCATATTTCTCAAAACATTTCAAGAAAAATTCACAAGTCCAACCCGGCGCATCATATTCAGGTGTTCTTTCGCCAAGATATCTCTGATAACATATTCTCAAATTCAGGTTCGGCTCAAGAGTCAATTCTTTAAAGAAGGTATCCGAATGTGTGAGTTTGCTCGAAGAAATATAGTGAAAAAGTGTGTTGAAAGTGCAGTTTTTACGCGCTAAAAAATTCATAACTTGAAGATAGTGGCTCGTTTTGAACCCGTTCCGGTGGCCTAAATTCCGTCTTGACATTATCTACGTTTTCATCTCTCACGGCTGGAAGCCAATTTCGATCAGAAGGTCTTCAAAAATGTGGATTTATCAAGTATTTTCATACAGAAAATTTGTGACAGTTTATTTGCGTCATGTTCAGAAAATCATAACTTGGTCAATTTTCATTGTATCGAGCTGGTTCTGGCGCCAAAATTTCAAAAATTGAGTTGGCTACATTTTCACAGAAGGTATTGAGTTCAAACGGTATTCAAAAGGCCTTTGTTTTTTGCTCAGAGTGCGTGACATGCCGAAAATCCTGAATGCTGAATATTATTTCATCTGGGCCGAAACTTCGAAAATTCATAACTCGGTCAATTTTTATCGGATTGGGCTCATATTTTTACACAAGGTCCCTGACTCATAGATCTACAACTTTGCTTCAAAAGTCGAGACCGGATTATGCTCCGATCAATACCAGTTTTTTATTGAAGAACGTGTCAGAGTCGACACTGGAGCCCAAAATAAGTTTGTCTGAGCTGAAACTTCAAAAATTCATAACTAATTCACCGTTTATCCGATTAAGCCGATTTTAGGACATGAGTTAGTTATCAATGTCGGATACATTTTGTTTTCACATTTCAACTTCAAAAATTGCACTTAAGTCCCTGCGATTTAGCCTGGAAAGTGACGAACTCAAGTGAACAATGGAGGCCCAATTGCACATTCAAAGCCCATTTTTCTTTACCCTAATTTCCATTATATAATCACATTCTTTTCACACAAACCAAGAGGAGAAAAAAGGGAGAAGAAAAAAACCTTGCCACAACACTGTCAGAATATCAAATTCTTTCAAGAACCCTAAAACCTTGAAATCCTTATTACAAATCCCTCCCTCACTACAAACAAGCCATCTCAGTCACAAACCAACATCTTACTACTTCTTCAGTAAGGGTAAGGCTGGCTTGATCTCCATGATCAAAAGGGCATAAAAGCATTCATGTCACTAATTTTCCAGTAAGGGTAAGATTGATTTGATCTCCATGATCAAAAGGGTATAATCATTCATACATGCCATATTGTGCCTAAACATTAAATTTCTTCATATATTGGCTTTATTTGCATTTTATGATTTTATTTAATGTATTCATGAGATTCAACACTGCAGATTTTAGACAGGATCTCATGCAGGTTCATTAAGGAACGTTGAGGCCAAAACACAAATGGCCAAAAGCCAAAAGCCAAATGGCCAAAATAGAACTTTTTACACATGACACCAATACATGGCGAGACAGACATCCTGAGAAGGTTAAGGGACGTTGAGGCCAGAACACAAATGGCCAAAAGCCAGAACACAAATGGCCAAAAGCCAAAACACAAATGGCCAAAACAAAACAGTTTACACATGACGCCAATAACTGTTTCACCCCTCCAATCAGGCTCGTATACTCCTAAACTCTCTCTCTATTTTTATTATTTTCCTTTAATTAATTAATTGTTATTCTTTTTATTAATCACTAACCAATTAACATTTTTTTCATAATAAAATTCAGAAAACTAACATTTTTAGTATTATTATTATTTAGTAATTTCACTATTAATTATTTTTTGTAAATAAATTCTAACAAATTAATTTAGTTTAATTAGGTTTAATTTTGGCTTTTTCATAATAAATAAAATAAATTAGAATTAGGTTTTACTAACTTTTGATTTTATTTTATTTTATTTTTATTTTTCATTAAAGACATTAAAAAACAAAAAATATTTTTTTCTTTTATTTAAATAATTAGTTTTAGGTTTAATATTAATTAAATACAAAAAACACAAAAAAAACACCTTTCTTTAATTAAATAATAATTAGACTTTAATTTAATTTAATTTCAAGCAAAGGGTCAAAACCCTCGGACGTTCCAATTTCTATTTCGCGCATTATTTTTCTTGTTGATTATTATGTAACTGCTTTCTGGATGTAATAGTAATTATGTCTTTTTTTTTACTTTCCGCATCTTTTATCAAAAACGGGTCTTTGTACTTTGGCGATGTATAGACCTGCGCCTTGTAATAGCGTAGCTTTTATCTTTCCGCATTTAAATTTCCGCACTCTTAAATTCTAATTGCATGAAAGAATGTATGGTCAATTAAAAACAAGCGTAGCTCACAATGCCATGATCAAAGATAAACTTAACATGAAAACAACACACAAATTCACACACCACCTCTTAGGGTACGCCTCACTGTTGCCTTGCCTTCGAAACGTGGTCGTCGAGTATAGGACTTTTTAGTAAGTCCTTATGTCCATGATCCAGTTGCCTCGAAACGGTTGCCTCAGATTAAAAAAGGATCAATGGCATAAGGGTAGCTTCTAAGGTGTCCTACTGTTGCTCTGGTGACCACACTGTCCCTACACTCGAATTGACCCGAACACCTCCAACGGTGGTGCTACCTACCTCTCAATGGTGGGATGGCACTACCTTAAGGACATTTACACAACCTAATTCCTTAGGGTAGGTAGATGACTCATAGATACTTGCTCTCTTCTAAAAAACAAAACAAAAACCTTTTCACACCAACACTTTCAAAAAGCTTTCAAAACAATTTTTCAAACACTCTTGAGGACTGATACAAGAGTTATTCCGAAATCTTTCAAAGAAACTTTTTCAAACCCACTCACAATTGAAAAGCAAACATTTTGAAAACACAATGAGCAAGTATCTAAGAGCCCATGGATAACCATGGATAGAAAGGGTGCTAACACCTTCCCTTTCTATAAATCTACCTCCCGAACCGAGAAACTATCTCATAAGGAATTTTGTTGTGCTTTTGTCCTGTCCATATTGGAGAAAATAAAAGACGGTGGCGACTCTTGCTTCCGCGACATTTCGCGAACCAGCGTTAAACAGTCAGTTCTAAATCCACCAATCACAGAGACATACACATTTTGTATCGACTCGTGGACTTTTCAACCTTCTGTTTTGGGACCTGGAATCAGTATGAGTCGATGCATGGGGTTTATGTGTCGACTCATACCCTGTTTTTTACTAGAATGAGTCGACGCATGTGTATATGTGTTGATACATACTACATTTTTCTGCCTTAAACATTGTTTTATTGTCCATACATGTCAATTTATAGCATATGATAAACATAAACAGCAAGCAAACGGTTAGCTAAAAGGGGAAATGATTACTATATCTTATCTTCAAAACTAAATCATTAATGATGTATGAAAAATACCAAGTCAAGAAGACTTACCTTGAATCTACACTTGGTGTTTGAAGTCTGAATACTTTCCGAGATGTTGTGATGGCTCCAATGAATCTCCAGGAAGCTTGTCCCAAGCTGTTGAAACCCAGTCAAGTTGTACAATATTGTTTTTATGTTTGGAGGGTGAGGATAATGGCACTAACAGAAATTGTTTTAGTGTTTTTACAATCTCTATATGATAAGATTGTTTGGTTTATAGGAGAGTTTGTAAGATGGGATAATGGATTGAAGTTCTGTTTTGAATGAGATTAAAGCTGGTTTTTTATTGAATGAGCCAAAGTTACAAAGAATACTGTTTTTTCTGTTCAAAAACTCTCTATCCTCTCCAAAAATTCCTACCCTTATGTCTTATGAAACATTCCCTTTTGTAGACCCTTGATTGAGGTTTAGGGGGGAAACAAAATAAGTAATTTTGAACTGTTTTTGCCTACTGCTTTAATACTTTATTCACACAATTTTCTTTTGCCACTTTGGTGCAATTTTGGGGTTGTTATGATGCAGGTTGGGGCAGACTGCATAGAGCAGTTTTGGACTATATAGGATAGCATATGCAGATTTGTGGTGCAACACAGCACAAGGTTTTTTGTAGGACAACAATGGAGCAGGTTTTTGGGGTCTTGTGGCAATGCAGCATATCATACTTTGTTCAACTTGGACAGAAAAATTTGTATCATGAAACAAATTTGGTCTTGTGGAGTATTTTATGCACATTGTATCAAGGACAAAACATTGTGGCAAGGTTTTGAGTTAAATAGAAAAAATCCAAACAAGACATAGTTTTAGAATTTGTAAATTTGCAAAAAATGTCACTTGGTAATAACTTGAATTATTTGCCTCATTTTAAATTATTTGGAATTGTAGTAAAAAATGTCATGAAGCAAATGAAATTAACAAGTATAGAAAATACTTATAAAAATTTCAAAGTCTTGCAAAAGTTGGATTTTTGATTCTCTTGATTTTTTGATGATCAAATTTCACCTTTTGGATGTGTTGACGCAATGTGATTTTTGGGACTCAAATTTGGTCAAAAAGTCAAAGTTTGACTTTTTTAGCATCCGATTAACTTTTTCAGTTGAAACTTCAATTTTGCTCATTTTCCCCCTTTTGATAATTTGAATGATTTTCTTAGAAAATTGTGATCTGAGGCTTGAAACTTGACTGAAGCAATTCTAAGGATCCATGAAGATCAGTGAAAGTCAATTGAAGCGTTAGAAATTTGAATACCTCTGTACAAATTCAAAACCTAATTTGAGGTATTAGCGTTGAGTAGATTGTTTGACCTAGTCGGTACTTGCACAAACTCGAGGCATTGAATATCTTTGTGGGAAATATCTTGAGAAATGAGAGGGAAAATTTTGGGGTACAACAATTGCCCCTGTTCAATCTTCTTAAACTTGAAAAGTGAGATCGGCATGTTTGTCGTTCGTAGCTTGAAAGTGGAAGATGATTGAACACTAGTGTGCCCAGGAATTTGCACTTGTATGAAGTAATAATGATTGGCAATAATGGGAATGGGCTTACAGATGCCATTTGAAAGGCGACGGAAAAAAGTCAGAGATGGTCTTAAAGATGCCATCCAGAAGAAGATATCAGTCGCATAAGCGATTCCTTTGCGAGAATTCTTGCACCTGATATTGGAGGATTTCGTCAGGGAATGTTGATTTATGTCCTGAGAGGTAGAGTCCAGGAGCTTCAGTTGTCCATTACTATACTGGGTAATTAACTCTTGATCGAGGGGGAGGAGATGAACTGCATATTTGGTTAGGATTCGGCTGTACAATGACTTACTGGGAAAATGTGAAATCGAACGTATCTGGTCGGGTCCAGGTCTTACAGCGTTGTAAACTGTTGTCTGGAGATAAGAGAGAAGGAACCTGGATAGTAGGGTTTCTTTGAAATGAAGGCCTGGGTATTAGGGCTGTTTCGGAATGAAAGCCTAGATAGTAGGGCTATGAGAAGGAACCTGGGTCGTAGGGTTACCTCAAGATGAAAGCCTGGATAGTAGGGCTTATGGGAAGGAACCTGGATAGTAGTGTTACTTCGAAATGAAAGCCTGGATAGTAGGTGAAACAACCGGCTGAAAATCATCAAACAATGAAGTCACCATCGAACGTCTTTTATCCCACATGTAGGGAAAGGTAAACATCGAGAAAACCTGAAAAGGGAGAAGTCACGGTCTTGCGACCGAGAGATCGGGTAAGGGAGTCTGTTACGCGAGGGGAAGGTATTAACACCCCACACGCCCGTAGTACTCTACGGTATCCACTCTTGTTATCTATCTTATGGGTGTGTTTAATCTATGCTTACTGTTTACTATACTACTGAAGAGAATGCATGCAAAAGAAAGGGGAAAGAAAGTAGGGAAAATAACATTGTGCTCGCTTGGGCCCTACCCCAATGCCTACGTATCCCTTTTAAGGAATCAGAGCAACCGTAGTTCGGCTCATATGTTTTTTGTTTGTTCGTGTTTTTTTTATGGACGAAGTTAATTCCGCCTTCTGCCGCAGCTCGACCTTTGGAGACTTATGCGTTGGCACAAAAGTAAATTAATCGTGTCCTTACCTGAAAAGGGTTTCTTAGAGAAATGGTGCTCGAGCGCACAAAATGGTTTGTTTCGTATTCTTGTTGTAGATGATGACTGATTCGACCTCAAGAGAGAGATATTAGCCATTTTTCTACTTAGTCATGAAAGGAGTCTTTGAGAATTGAACCAAACCTATGCTTGAGATGAAGAACAATAAGATCGAGAAGAGGCCCGCTTATCATTTCCCGTACTAAGCAAAAGCATGATTCTCATCAATAGTTTTAAAGTGTTTTGAATTTTGAAAGGAAAGAAGTTTTAGTTTTAGATGCATATGCGAAAGGAGAAAGAAAAGTCAAATGGGACTAGCTTACTTCTAAACCTAATGTTATTATGTATCGTTAGACCTAAAGTTAGAATTTTGAGGGAATTCTACATAATGTTAGCATGCATATGATTGCGATAAAGTACGAAAATGAAGAATAAAATAGATTTGTGACGATACCGAACGGAGGAGGTCCGTTGCCTCTTCAGAATTGTGCAAGCGGATAAGAGAATTCTATCAAAGTTTCCTTGGGCGAGTAATTGAAGAATTCACCCCGAGCATTCCACATTGCAAGAGTTATATTGATGCTATCACAAAAATCTTGACTAAAAAATGGAAATAAAAATGATTACCAAATATGAAAAATAAAATAGTAAAAAACTCTAATCGAAATTCTAAAAGAAATTCCAAAGAATTCTAAAATATTCTATTGTTTTGTATCATTTTATTATCAATTGAGAGAGAAAATTAAACTAGAAGAAAACTAAAATAATAAAAAGAAAAATTAGAAGAATCAGGGGGTACAAGCTGAATTCAGAGTGTGTGGCTTAGTAAGGGCGCTAGGCCCAGTTCATGAATGAATCCAATAGAAATTTTTATTGCACCAATGGCTTCAGGCTGATAAAAAAATGGGCCTAATGCCATGCAGTTTCGGTCCATGAGCCCTATTGTCTCAATCCATATTATATTCAGCATTTTCATTCAAATTTATTTTTTTATTTACTTAGTTATATTTATATTCATAATTACTAAAAAATAAAATAAAAAAAAAAAATGAAAATGAGAATATTGAAATTAAAATGGGAAATAGGGTTAGAAGAGAAAATCCGCATCTTTATCTCCCTCACTAAGCTTTGAACGGCGCCGCCCCTATTCTCTCCGTCGTCTTCTTCACCTCAAGTTCTCAACTCCGGCGACCTCCACATCTCTACCTCGCAACGCGCCACGGCGGCTTCGTCACCATTCTCCGTCGCCAGTTTCCTTCGAACCTCTCATCTGACGTTTCGCCGCCAATGCCGCCACAAGATTCATCCTAGAAGAACTAGACGGATCTGGATTCGGATCTTGAACCTGTAGTTCTTGTTGCTCCACATTAGCTTCTCCTTCTCCTCGTGCTTCCTCTTTGTGGATGGAGCGATTTGTGTAATATGAGACCGAGTTGACTCATACTGACTCGGTAGATAGGGAGCGAGATCCGGTGAGATGCGTTGTACGGTACGCTCTTTTCTTATTTGTGCTTCTGTTTTCGGATGCATTATGATGTTTCTTGTTGACACAGTCCATTGAAGATTTGGCTATTACGTTGAATTTTCTGCGTTTCTGTTGCAAACATGATATTGAAATGGAGAACGATGATGATAATGCAGGAGAGTGAAGTGGTTTGAAGAATATGCTGCAGAGAGATGAGAGAATTGTTGCAGAGAAACAAACGAGAGTCCCTGTGAAGAAGCTCCGAGCAAGTTAAAGAGTAATTCTTGGTGAGTTTTTCTTCTGAATAATCAGTTAGAAGAATATCTCTCTTCTATATTTCCTCTGACTTTTTCTGGTGTTTTTCAATCGAATCTCTGTATTCTGTGAATCTCTGCTATAAGTTGGTTAGATGTTTATTGTTGTTGAGTATGTGAGTTATTTTTGAGAGACTGAGGGATGAAGGATGCGTGTTGCAGAGAGTGGTTAAACTGGAGGTTGTTGCAGGGAGATGAGGGGAGATGCAGACTGTTTTTTTGATGAAAGGAGAAGAAAGGTGCAATGAGGTTGTTGATGAAGATATAGCAGGGAGAGGTTCTGAGAATTTTGTGATTTTTCCAACTGATTCCCAAAAAGATGAAGGATATGATTATGTTATATAGGTTGTTAGATTATAGAAAGTTAGTTACAGGAGGAAGAAATCATAGCCCTTGGTTCTAAGAAGTTGGTTACATGATGGATGGTTAGAATTAATTATGGAATCTTTTTGGTTGTTTGACAGTTGGAAGTTCTGTTATGGTTAAGGAGAGGTTTGTTAGATAGTTAGAAAATGGTAGTTATTATGTTTTGCAGTGTTACTAATTCTGTTAGAAGTTAGGGAATTGTTTATGATTGGTTAGAGGTTTGAGGAATGGGAAAAATGGTTAGGTTAGTTACAGATTATGAAACTGTTAGAAAAGTTGGCTGTTAGAGTTTTATGTGCAGGGATGCTTTAGAAAATGGTTTAGGGAATTTATAAAATTCTGTTTTGGCTAGCAGTTATAGAGTTTTATTCTGTTTGACAGTTGGTTTCATTCTGCTAATTTTTCTTGAACAGGGTGTCTTCTCTGGATTGTGCAGGCTGTTTTGGAGCCATTTCTTGATTGCAGGTTTGGAATTCGATGGTGCGAGGATGAAAAGCCAAGTTTGATAGAGTTAAGATATGGGGAGAAAGGCAACAATTATTGAGGGCATCAACACGAAGTTTCGAAGAACGTAGCAATAATAAGGCTTAGCTTAGGTTTAGCATAAGCTTAGAACTGAACTTGTAATGTCTAACATGCTTTCAATTTGTATATTTGTAATGTTTTTGGATCTTGAATGACCTTGGCATATGACGATTTATTAGAATGAAATGCTTCAGACTCTAATTGGACTTTGAATGAATTTGGATAAGATTTTATCGATACTTGAATAACATTTCGAACGGAACTTCAAGTTTGAAGCTTGCCATGACAAAAAGATCCATACTTTATTTCCATCACTCAGAAATCCATGTTTATTATTCTTTAATGTTCGAATGAATAATGAGAAATTTGAATGAGGTTTGCATAACCTTACAAGCTTTTGTTGAATGATAATGATGAATGATGGATTTGGAAATGATTTAGTTTGGATAAACTTGGATAAAGGATGATGAAATTTACGGATGAAGAGTTTGAACAATGTCGAACTTTGTGCGAAGGCCTTTGTGTCTTAGCCCTTATATTTTGCATCTTGCTTTCAAAAAACATCCTTATGATCGAATGCTTACCAAATTTTCATAATGGAACCACTTGAATCGACTTCAAATCCAAGTTATCTTGCATTCTCAATGAACCTCTAATTTTAACTCTCCAAATTCGAGCCAGACTTAACTTGCATGATAAGTAACTGATATCTAACAGAGTGATGATGTTTTGAATCCACAAACCATATCTTGTACCCTGTATCCCGAGCAACCAAAGTATCACCCAAGCATCCTCAAACTCATAGACTCCTATCAGGAATCTAACCCTTGCAACGATGAAGATAAGTACAAAAACCTTAATTCAAAGCATTCTCATTTGAATCCGAGTCATTGAGAAGGTAGTAAACACTTGATGCTTTTGAAGGGACCTTAAAGATGGATGTCTTATAATATCCCGACGCAAGAAATTCTCGATGAATCATGCGCACAAAAACCCTAGCTCCATAAGCCAAAGATTGTTAAGTAAATAACATGAATCAGCCTTGAATGAAAGTGAGACTCTTAAAGTCAAAGAGAAACCGTACACCTCAAAATCTTTGATCCCATGCCAAGTTATGTTGTTAGCGAATGTATGCAATGTTAAATGACCTAATGGAGTTATGTACATGAGAAAAGTGCGACAATGTGTAAACCAGATAAAAGTAGAAGGGTAGGACAAATTTGGGGTATTACAGCTGCCCCTATTTACTCGTCTTAAACCTGAAAGTACGATTGGCGCGTGCCTTTCGGAAGTTCAAGGTTGAAGATGATTAAATATCAATGCCAAAAATTTGTCCTGAGAGAGAGAGTAAGTGTTTTCTTTATTTATTTATTTTGTTATCTGCTGGGAAAAAGAAGTTTTGTTTTTTTCAATGAAGAGACAAAGATTGGACTTGTAACGTGGCCTGATGCCAATACAAGACAAATGGTTGGTATGAAAAGACAACGGACGAGGTCTACGGGCGACCTACGATCCTAAGGTGACACATGAGTGTGATTTGACAGAGAACCTAGCCAAAGGGCGATCTCAGGTTCTAAGACAAAGTATATGGACAGAACCTAGCCAAGAGGCGATCTTAGGTTCGACGATGATTTGAAGGAAGAACCTAGCCAAGAGGAGATCTTAGGTTCGACGGTGATTTGAAGGAAGAACCTAGCCAAGAGGCGATCTCAGGTTCAACGAAGGTTTGAGGGAAGAACCTAGCCAAGAGGCGATCTCAGGTTCGACGATGATTTGAAGGAAGAACCTAGCTAAGAGGCAATCTCAGGTTTGACGGTGATCTGAGGAAGAACCTAGCCTACGGGCGATCTCAGGTTCTAAGATGATTTGAGGGAAGAACCTAGCCAAGAGGCGATCTCAGGTTCAACGATGATTTGAAGGAAGAACCCAGCCAAGAGGCGATCTCAGGTTCGACGAAGGTTTGAGGGAAGAACTTAGCCAAGAGGCGATCTCAGGTTCGACGAAGGTTTGGGGGAAGAACCTAGCCTACGGGCGATCTCAGGTTCGACGGTGATTTGAGGGAAGAACCTAGCCAAGAGGCGATCTCAGGTTCGACGATGACTTGAGGGAAGAACCTAGCCAAGAGGCGATCTCAGGTTCGACGATGATTTGAGGGAAGAACCTAGCTAAGAGGCGATCTCAGGTTCGACAATGATTTGAAGGAAGAACCTAGCCAAGAGGCGATCTCAGGTTCGACGATGGTTTGAGGGAAGAACCTAGCCAAGAGGCGATCTCAGGTTCGACGATGATTTGAAGGAAGAACCCAGCCAAGAGGCGATCTCAGGTTCGACAAAGGTTTGAGGGAAGAACCTAGCCAAGAGGCTATCTCAGGTTCGACGAAGGTTTGGGGGAAGAACCTAGCCTACGGGCGATCTCAGGTTCGACGGTGATTTGAGGGAAGAACCTAGCCAAGAGGCGATCTCAAATTCGACGATGATTTGAGGGAAGAACCTAGCCAAGAGGCGATCTCAGGTTCGACGATTATTTGAGGGAAGAACCTAGCCAAGAGGCGATCTCAGGTTCGACGATGATTTGAAGGAAGAACCTAGCCAAGAGGCGATCTCAGGTTCGACAATGATTTGAGGAAGAACCTAGCCAAGAGGCGATCTCAGGTTCGACGGTGATTTGAAGGAAGAACCTATCCAAGAGGCGATCTCACGTTCGACGATAATCTAGGGGAAGAACCTAGCCTATGGGCGATCTCAGGTTCTAAGATGATATGAGGAAGAACCTAGCCTACGGGCGATCTCAGGTTCGACAATGATCTGAGGAAGAACCTAGCCTACGGGCGATCTCAGGTTCTAAGATGATCTTAGGAAGAACCTAGCCTACGGGCGATCTCAGGTTCGACGATGATCTGAGGAAGAACCTAGCCTACGGGCGATCTCAGGTTCGACGATGATCTGAGGAAGAACCTAGCCTACGGGCGATCTCAGGTTCTAAGATGATCTATGGGAAGAAACTAGCCTACGGGCGATCTCAGGTTCGACGATGATCTATGGGAAGAACCTAGCCAGGAGGCGATCTCAGGTTCGATGATGATCTAAGGAAAAACCTAGCCTACGGGCGATCTCAGGTTCGATGATGATCTATGGGAAGAACCTAGCCTACGGGAGATCTCAAGTTCAACGATGATCTAAGGAAGAACCTAGCCTACGGGCGATCTAAGGTTCAACCACGATCTATGGGAAGAACCTAGCCTACGGGCGATCTCAGGTTCGACGATGATCTAAGGAAAGAACCTAGCCTACGGGCGATCTCAGGTTCTAAGATGATCTGAGGAAGAACCTAGCCTACGGGAAATCTCAGGTTTGACGATGAAAACATGGGTTACGACATGATGATTGTTTAGATAAATGACATGGATGAGTGTTTAGGGAACTGGTTACCAGACATGAACTGGGTTTAGAACGACAAGGCGTATTGATTTTGCTTGGCACTGAAAAGGTGAAGGTCACTAACTGGGGACTTTGGGCATGATACCCTCTTGTAGGGACGTATTGTTGTCCTTGAATAATTCAGGTCTTTTGTGTAAGGTACCTGACCTGGCTTATGCTTTGTATGCATGTTTGAATTTCTTTTGACGCAGAGATCCACTCTGATGGATCAGCTACGCGCTTTTGAGGATGCAATGTTATGTAATGATAACTATATGCAATGCGAAGAAATAAACTTCATGGGGATAAAAAGAGGCCTATTGGAGACCGCTGCTCATCACTGGGGATGTTAGTACATATCGACGCTGGAAGTCTGCAGTACCAAAGATCGATGGGGATACCGATAAAAATTTGCACTGGGGAGCCCATGATACCGAATATTGTTGATGACTCTGCTGAAGACTGAATTGTTGACGAAACGAGTCTTTAGGTACGCTGCTGAATCCTGAATCATACCATTGGGGAAGAGATAATCTGGATAGACTTCCACACATCCTGAACTATTGAAAGGAGGGTAGAGCTGAATATGTTGAAGAATGCATACTGAACACCATGTGGATCCCTTTGAATACATGTCCCAAGTTTACGCACACTGGGGAATTATCTCTTGAATTACGTGGGGATAAGAGATGGGCATGGACACTTACGAGTGCCCCAGTTTAGCTCTGCAAATGCCCCAGTTTAGCTTTGCGAATGCCCCGGTTTAGCTTCATTGGGGATGTTCTTGATTAACTCCACTGAGGATGCATTTGCGCGTGCTGAGTTAAAAGACGATTCTAGATTTTCTGAATTCACTTGGGGAATCGGACCTGAAGTTGTTTGTAGCAGATGAAGGCAGCTTTGTGCACTGGCTAGGTCAGGGTGACCGTTATGGTGCTTTTAGCTTGATCGTAGTCTTGCACACCGTAATTGACTTGAGCAACTAAGTATGGATGAGAAATGCCCCTGTCTGGAGGGTCTCTGGGAAGATCTAGGTCGAATAGAAGACCAGAAGATTCGTGCCACATTACGATATGAGGTGGCCTGCCCCAATGTCTTGAGCCACGAAACAAACTGCTCTTGATTACAGCTTTCTTGGAGAGATTTGTCAAATCTCGACGTAACTGCCCTAGGTTGAATGAATTTTGAGTAGATTTCTCGATGCGATAGCCTCTGATTGACCGAGCTTGAAGAGATTTATCGACGTGATGGCCTCTGATTAACAGCTTGAAGAGATTAATCGACGTGATAACCTCTGATTGGTAGCTTGAAGAGATTAATCGACATGATAACCTCTTATTGGTAACTTTAAGGGAATGCCCCAGATTTGGCTGAGCTTGGAGAGATTGATTCTCGACTTGATTGCCCCAGATTGACAGGCTCTGCTAACTTCATCCATGAATGGTACTCAGACTGTGAAGTACCAAGATGATTTCTCTTGACAAAATCACCGGTTAACATGCTGCTGGATAAGTCGTTTCTCTTGTGGCAGTTGACTCTTGCTTCAACGGGGTATTCAAGCCTCTCTTCTCTGACAAGATTGAGCTCTTTACCAATTGTTCATTGTGTAAACTTACTTGATGTCAATCAGTTGTTTTGTATGCAGAAGAATGCTTATTATGAGAATGATAATTCTAATGCAACACATATGTAAGTCTTGAAGTTTGAAAAAACTTTGAATGAAATCATGTCATAGCTCTGTCGTGAACGAGTCACTAGATATAGAGAGACATTTGTAAATTCCATTTTTTATGAAAGACAATGCAAGCATATGATGCCAAAACATATCTCTTAGGAGTCAGTTAAACACTGTCTCGTTGTAGCACGCTTTCGAATTGACCCATGCTTCAGTTAGGACTTTTATGGATTGTAACGTGGCCTGGTTCACGGTTTTTAGAAAAAGGATTTAAGGCTCAAAATTATTTGGTGCCCACCCATTCTCCATGATGTTCTTCACTCCTACGTTAAGTTGACCCGATACAATCGTTCATCTCTCGAGAAGAGTTTGTGATGATTGAGGAACCATTGTGGTTTCTTGGACACGACAGTCACTAACTTCTGATTTTGGTGTCTGATCAGACGACTTTGTTCTTTGATGAGGATTTTCATTGGTAATCCTTTTCTCGCCTTTTAGGATTTTCAATTCCTTTCTTGCTTTCCCTAATTTTTGCCTGGACAAATTCTTTCGAATTTTAATTTGGAAGTCCAGCGGGATGCCCCAATTTTTGCCTAAGTGACTTGTTTTCAAGCTTCGACTTGGCGGGGATATTTGTTTCTTTCTTATTTGGTGTTTTCCATTTTGAACAAGTCGTTGATCTTTGCATTGTTTTTGATTTGTCGGAAGTGATCGTGACTGCCTGAGTCTTTAGTATCGTCATTTGTTGACCTCCTGATGTGTGAGAGATACCCATTGGGATATAGTCAATAGACGCACGTTGTTGTTAGATGAGGATTAACCATTGTGGTTTTGACTTTTCTCAATCTTTTGATGGATAACCATTGTTGTATCCTTGGATGCACACCCTTGATGAGTTCTGAATGCTTGATCAGATTAGCTGAACACTACCCGCCCCATGGTTGAAATGAGGGTTTTTTTTGAACAGAAAGGAAACTCCTACTTGGAAGGATCAGAGGGGTTGACGAGGGTCTATCTCCCTTATATCTCCGGTGTTTGGGGATTGAAACGAGGCATGTACATCGTCAGCAGGGTCCTACTCAAAAGCATACCAACCAGAGATTTTGCGTTTTCAGATTATTGTCATCCTCCTTTAAATCTTTACCTAAGCATAAGACTAGGAAATCTGGCATCAATATGCAAGTAAAACATTTAAATAGTGATAACGAATGGATGAGTAAAAATGAAAGGAATACTTCAAGACAAGCATACTTATTGCATTAAGATTTTCGTTCAAAAATAGACAAGTTTCTATATACAAGCAATGTTTAAACAAACAAGCAAGAATGCAAATGAAAATGCAGTAAAAGAAACCAATGATTGCCATTGTTGAGGATACTTGACTCCGTATGGACTTGCTGATTCTGACGACTTTCTGTAGTCTTGAAGCTCGAGTGTGCGAGAGAATCCCCTTTCAGATTTGATGTGAACACAACAGTCTCTGAATTGATCCAGTCTTGGACTTGGTCTCTGGATGACATATCTTTAATCAAATGGCCAGATGCCCCAGTATAAGATGCATAGAAGATCCTTTCCGGAGAACAAATGAATGACTTACCCAACGAATCGGTATAAATTGCATCACCAAGCACATCATGTCTTAAAAAAATAATAGACATCATCATCAGAGTTTCCATGAATTGGCTTATCTGAGTCTTCAATCAATTATCTTCCTGCTTGAAGAAGTTTCTGACTACGAGCCAAAGCTTGCATGTATGTCGCTCGGATTTATCCCATAACTGATTTCTGGTGATAGTGGTGAGAAATCACGTTGAACCTCTGAAGAAAGCCCCCCAGGCCTGAATAAGAATCCCCAATCTCCGGGAACCTGTTATGAATGCATGAATATGCATGGGGTGTATGAATGAATGCCATGTCATGTTCTGTCATTTCCAAGGAATTTTCGTGCTTTGATTTTGATTTTACGCAAGTATAGGATGGAAGAGTTTTGCACAAGACTTGTAAATGTGATTCCTTGGAGATAACAAAACATGTATGTTAAGCATGTGATTAACCATATTATGTATGCAAAGGCATGAGATCAAAGAGGATCAAGGTTCCATCATTCCTGAATAATATTGTTGCACTGCTTTGAATCATGTGAGTGTCATCAGATCAAAAGGTCTGACATAGCTTCCGCACATATAAGAACCAAGTACCCTGTAGATCTCCCATTGTACGGGACCAAGGCTTCTGGAACATCGGATACTGTTGAGAATCTCTGAACATGCTGGGAATACCAAGATCGAAGGCTCGAATGAATCTCCAAGTAAACAAGTCAGAAACTCAGAAAATAACTTTGAGAACCATACAATCATCAACAGAGTATAGCATCTGCATAAATTCATAACAGAAATCCAGAATATAGCCATCAAAACCAATAGTCATTGTCTGAGCATAGTCACCATCTGAATATGAATAACCATCTGAACACAGTCACCATCTGTACCTGTAATAAAATTACCTCCCACTTACGAGTGAAGACTAGGTCAGGGTAAGGCAATGGTAACTCAAAAATCACGGGTCCGCCTGAAAGTGCTATGGGCTTATCTACAGACGTGGGTGCCGATAGTAATTCATTTGAACCTCATCCGAGCGTGGTATATGACGTGACTGCACTAATCGGACCACGTCCTATAGCCGTCATGCCCCCACTCTATTCCTAGGTGTCCTAGTGCACTCTGGCCTGGGTACTGGGCCTTTTACCTCAATAGTAGCATCCCAACCCAAACAAGAAGCAAATCCAGTACATCAGTGGTATATGGAAAACAGTAAAATGCAATGCATATGTATGCTCAAGTATATACAAAATGAATGAATAAACTGAAAGCGTAAAGATAAACACCCAAAGAAAAGAAAGAAAGAGCTAGGAGCGACTCCGGGATGGACCAGCATTTGGTCAACCTGTCCCCAGTGAAGTTGCCAGCTGAAACAACCGGCTGAAAATCATCAAACAATGAAGTCGCCATCGAACGTCTTTTATCCCACATGTAGGGAAAGGTAAACATCGAGAAAACCTGAGAAGGGAGAAGTCACGGTCTTGCGACCGAGAGATCGGGTAAGGGAGTCTGTTACGCGAGGGGAAGGTATTAGCACCCCACACGCCCGTAGTACTCTACTGTATCCACTCTTGTTATCTATCTTATGGGTGTGTTTAATTTATGCTTACTGTTTACTATACTACTGAAGAGAATGCATGCAAAAGAAAGGGGAAATAATGTAGGGAAAATAACATTGTGCTCGCTTGGGCCCTACCCCAATGCCTACGTATCCCTTTTAAGGAATCAGAGCAACCGTAGTTCGACTCATATGTTTTTTGTTTGTTCGTGTTTTTTTTATGGACGAAGTTAATTCCGCCTTCTGCCGCAGCTCGACCTCTGGAGACTTATGCGTTGGCACAGAAGTAAATTAATCGTGTCCTTATCTGAAAAGGGTTTCTTAGAGAAATGGTGCTCGAGCGCACAAAACGGTTTGTTTCGTATTCTTGTTGTAGATGATGACTGATTCGACCTCAAGAGAGAGATATTAGCCATTTTTCTACTTAGTCATGAAAGGAGTCTTTGAGAATTGAACCAAACCTATGCTTGAGATGAAGAACAATAAGATCGAGAAGAGACCCGCTTATCATTTCCCGTACTAAGCAAAAGCATGATTCTCATCAATAGTTTTAAAGTGTTTTGAATTTTGAAAGGAAAGAAGTTTTAGTTTTAGATGCATATGCGAAAGGAGAAAGAAAAGTCAAATGGGACTAGCTTACTTCTAAACCTAATGTTATTATGTATCGTTAGACCTAAAGTTAGAATTTTGAGGGAATTCTACATAATGTTAGCATGCATATGATTGCGATAAAGTACGAAAATGAAGAATAAAATAGATTTGTGACGATACCGAACGGAGGAGGTCCGTTGCCTCTTCAGAATTGTGCAAGCGGATAAGAGAATTCTATCAAAGTTTCCTTGGGCGAGTAATTGAAGAATTCACCCCGAGCATTCCACATTGCAAGAGTTATATTGATGCTATCACAAAAATCTTGACTAAAAATGGCAATAAAAATGATTACCAAATATGAAAATAAAATAGTAAAAAACTCTAATCGAAATTCTAAAAGAAATTCCAAAGAATTCTAAAATATTCTATTATTTTGTATCATTTTATCATCAATTGAGAGAGAAAATTAAACTAGAAGAAAACTAAAATAATAAAAAGAAAAATTAGAAGAATTAGGGGGTACAAGCTGAATTCAGAGTGTGTGGCTTAGTAAGGGCACTAGGCCCAGTTCATGAATGAATCCAATAGAAATTTTTGTTGCACCAATGGCTTCAGGCTGATAAAAAAACGGGCCTAATGCCATGCAGTTTCGGTCCATGAGCCCTATTGTCTCAATCCATATTATATTCAACATTTTCATTCAAATTTATTTTTTTATTTACTTAGTTATATTTATATTCAGAATTACTAAAAAATAAAATAAAAATAAAAAAATGAAAATGAGAATATTGAAATTAAAATGGGAAATAGGGTTAGAAGAGAAAATCCGCATCTTCATCTCCCTCACGAAGCTTTGAACGGCAACGCCCCTATTCTCTCCGTCGTCTTCTTCTTCGCCTCAAGTTCTCAACTCCGGCGACCTCCGCATCTCTACCTCGCAACGCGCCACGACGGCTTCGTCACCATTCTCAGTTGCCAGTTTCCTCCGAACCTCTCATCTGACGTTCCGCCGCTAATGCCGCCGCAAGATTCATCCCAGAAGAACTAAACGGATCCGGATTCGGATCTTGAAACTGTAGTTCATGTTGCTCCACATTAGCTTCTCCTTCTCCTCTTGCTTCCTCTTTGTGGACGGAGCGATTTGTGTAATATGAGACTGAGTTGACTCATACTGACTCGGTAGATAGGGAGCGAGATCCGGTGAGATGCGTTGTACGGTACGCTCTTTTCTTGTTTGTGCTTCTGTTTTCGGCTGCATTATGATGTTTCTTGTTGACACAGTCCATTGAAGATTTGGCTATTATGTTGAATTTTCTGCGTTTCTGTTGCAGACATGATATTGAAATGGAGAACGGTGATGATAATGCAGGAGAGTGAAGTGGTTTGAAGAATATGCTGCAGAGAGATGAGAGAATTGTTGCAGAGAAACAAACGAGAGTCCCTGTGAAGAAGCTCCGAGCAAGTTAAAGAGTAATTCTTGGTGAGTTTTTCTTCTGAATAATCAGTTATAAGAATATCTCTCTTCTGTATTTCCTCTGACTTTTTCTGGTGCTTTTCAATCGAATCTCTGTATTATGTGAATCTCTGCTATAAGTTGGTTAGATGTTTATTGTTGTTGAGTATGTGAGTTATTTTTGAGAGACTGAGGGATGAAGGATGCGTGTTGCAGAGAGTGGTTAAATTGGAGGTTGTTGCAGGGAGATGAGGGGAGATGCAGACTGTTTTTTTGATGAAGGGAGAAGAAAGGTGCAATGAGGTTGTTGATGAAGATATAGCAGGGAGAGGTTTTGAGAATTTTGTGATTTTTCCAACTGATTCCCAAAAAGATGAAGGATATGATTATGTTATATAGGTTGTTAGATTATAGAAAGTTAGTTATAGGAGGAAGAAATCATATCCCTTGGTTCTAAGAAGTTGGTTACATGATGGATGGTTAGAATTAGTTATGGAATCTTTTTGGTTGTTTGACAGTTGGAAGTTCTGTTATGGTTAAGGAGAGGTTTGTTAGGTAGTTAGAAAATGGTAGTTATTCTGTTTTGCAGTGTTACTAATTCTGTTAGAAGTTAGGGAATTGGTTATGATTGGTTAGAGGTTTGAGGAATGGGAAAAATGGTTAGGAGGTGAATTGGTTAGGTTAGTTACAGATTATGAAAGCTGTTAGAAAAGTTGGTTGTTAGAGTTTTATGTGCAGGGCTGATTTAGAAAATGGTTTAGGGAATTTATAAAATTTTGTTTTGGCTAGCAGTTATAGAGTTTTATTCTGTTTGACAGTTGGTTTCATTCTGCTAATTTTTCTTGAACAGGGTGTCTTCTCTGGATTGTGCAGGCTGTTTTGGAGCCATTTCTTGATTGCAGGTTTGGAATTCGATGGTGCGAGGATGAAAAGCCAAGTTTGATAGAGTTAAGATATGGGGAGAAAGGCAACAATTATTGAGGGCATCAACACGAAGTTTCGAAGATCGTAGCAATAATAAGTCTTAGCTCAGGTTTAGCATAAGCTTAGAACTGAACTTGTAATGTCTAACATGCTTTCAATTTGTATATTTGTAATGTTTTTGGATCATGAATGACCTTGGCATATGACGATTTATTAGAATGAAATGCTTCAGACTCTAATTGGACTTTGAATGAATTTGGATAAGATTTTATCGATACTTGAATAACATTTCGAACGGAACTTCAAGTTTGAAGCTTGCCATGACAAAAAGATCCATACTTTATTTCCATCACTCAAAAATCCATGTTTATTATTCTTTAATGTTCGAATGAATAATGAGAAATTTGAATGAGGTTTGCATAACCTTACAAGCTTTTGTTGAATGATAATGATGAATGATGGATTTGGAAATGATTTAGTTTGGATAAACTTGGATAAAGGATGATGAAATTTACGAATGAAGAGTTTGAACAATGTCGAACTTTGTGCGAATGCCTTTGTGTCTTAGCCCTTATATTTTGCATCTTGCTTTCAAAAAACATCCTTATGATCGAATGCTTACCAAATTTTCATAATGGAACCACTTGAATCGACTTCAAATCCAAGTTATCTTGCATTCTCAATGAACCTCTAATTTTAACTCTCCAAATTCGAGCCAGACTTAACTTGCATGATAAGTAACTGATATCTAACAGAGTGATGATGTTTTGAATCCACAAACCATATCTTGTACCCTGTATCCCGAGCAACCAAAGTATCACCCAAGCATCCTCAAACTCATAGACTCCTATCAGGAATCTAACCCTTGCAACGATGAAGATAAGTACAAAAACCTTAATTCAAAGCATTCTCATTTGAATCCGAGTCATTGAGAAGGTAGTAAACACTTGATGCTTTTGAAGGGACCTTAAAGATGGATGTCTTATAATATCCCGACGCAAGAAATTCTCGATGAATCATGCACACAAAATCCCTAGCTCCATAAGCCAAAGATTGTTAAGTAAATAACATGAATCAGCCTTGAATAAAAGTGAGACTCTTAAAGTCAAAGAGAAACCGTACACCTCAAAATCTTTGATCCCATGCCAAGTTATGTTGTTAGCGAATGTATGCAATGTTAAATGACCTAATGGAGTTATGTACATGAGAAAAGTGCGACAATGTGTAAACTAGATAAAAGTAGAAGGGTAGGAAAAATTTGGGGTATTACAGTAGGGATATGGGAAGGAACCTGAATAGTAGGGTTACTTCGAGATGAGATCATGGATAGTAGGGCTATGAGAAGGAACCTGGGTCGTAGGGTTACTTCGAGATGAGAGCCTGTATAGTAGGGCTATGAGAAGGAACCTGGATAGTAGGGATACTTCGAGATGAGAGCCTGGATAGTAGGGCTATGAGAAGGAACCTGGGTCATAGGGTTACTTCGAGATGAGAGCCTGAATAGTAGGGCTATGAGAAGGAACCTGGATAGTAGGGTTACTTCGAGATGAGAGCCTGGATAGTAGGGTTATGAGAAGGAACTTGGATAGTAGGGTTACTTCGAGATGAGATCCTGGATAGTAGGTGTGATACGGTGGGAGAACTGACTTGAAGGTTTTGCATTTGATCGCAAATGTTGCGGTTAGCAAGAGTTGCCACTGACTTTTCTTTTATTCAAAAGGAAAGGTGAAAAAGCACAGGAAAGACCTTTGAGATTTTTTCTTGAGTTCGGGGGATAGATTATGAAAAGGGAAGGTATTAGCACCCTTTTCATCCATGGTTTTCTATGGGCTCTTAGTTACTTGCTAGATCACTTGCATTTGTTCTGAAATTATGCTGTGTGTGGTTTTTGAAAGTATTTTGTAAAAGAGGCCATTGTTTAGGCAATCTTTGTAATGATTCTCGTTCGTAAGAATGTACACAAAGATGTTTGTCTTTTTAAAAATGTTTTCAATGTTTGTAAGATGTTTTAGAAATATGTGTGTTTGTTTTGGAAAATAGCAAGGATAGTTGCTTTGAAAATGAGCAAGTAACTAAAAGTAACCTACCTACTCAAATGTCTTTCTTGTTCATTTTCTATTCCTTTGACATTGTTGTCTTACCATTGATTTGGTAAGCAACCCTATCTTTGGATGTAAACGGGACGGGCGTGGGTCATCATATAACCATGATTAGCAATGTTGCAAAGTATCTTAGCATTTTTAAGGGACCAAGATCATTTTGTAAGGCAACTTTGAATAGCGTCATCGAAGGACTTATGATCTATATTTTTTTGCTTTTCCAAGATACTTCGCATGCGTAATATGACCATTTTTGTGTAAGGAAACCAAGTGGAGTAACCCTAGGGGTGCTTGTGTGTAAGTGTGTTATTTTCATGCTTGATTTTGTCTTGGATTAGGGTTTTCTATTTGATTTGTTTTGATCTTGCCATTCAAACCCTAATTACTAGCATGGCATATAAAAGCGGTAAATTGCATAATTTAAAGATTACTATGCTATTACAACATTTCATGGAAGGGGGGGTATACAAATTATAAATGGGGATTTGCAATAATGTAAATCTAATTAAGCTATTACAACCAAATTGAATTTGTACAAGTATTTGAATAAATAATATACCATATAAATTAAATATGCAATGTGTATGTATATGCAAGAAAAGAAATTTGCTTTGTTTTTCATTTGCAAAAGAGTTTTAACCTAATCCTAATAATATTATAAAAAGGAAATTATTTCTTGAAAAGTGATTAACCCTAATTTCTAATTTGTAAAAGAAGATAAAGTTCTATAAGTATTATTTTTTGTATTTTTTGTCTTAAAATAGTAAATAATATTTATGAAAATATTTAGTCTTTTTATATGTCAAAATAAATATTTACAAGTTGAAAAAAAAGAAATAAAAATTATCCTAAGTCTATTTTATTTTACAAATTTATTTAAGAAAAATAGTTAATTTACAATTTAATAAAAATATTTTTTATGTGAAAATAAAATAAAATAAACAAAATACAATATTTATCATGTTTTATATTTTTTATGCAAAGGAAAAAATATTTAATGAAATAAATAAAAATAAAATAAATGAATGAAAATAAATTGGGCCATGGGTGTCCTGAGTAATCAGGAGGTAACATTAGAAAAAAAACATAAGCCCAAATGAACAAAAGCCCAGCGCTGCAAAAAAATGAGAAAAATGGCAAAAAATGAGAAAATATGCAAAAGGCAGGCACCAAGGCTCGAACCCATGACCTTGGCATTCTCAGCGCGCTGCCTTGCCACTAGGGTGGTTGTACATCAGTTAGTTCATATGAAATAAAAAAAAACATAACACATAACGCCTCCTTGCCCTGTACTTCATCTTCTTCCTCAAGCTAGCCAGAACCTTTGTATCTTTCTCATTTCTCCATGAAAATGGAAACTTCAAACATGAAAATGGTAGTACTTTTTCCCACGATTTCAACCATGTAACTCATGTAAACTATCAGTCAAAGATCAAAGCTAATTTCAATGGCCCTAATTTTAAACCTAATTTTTACATAGATTTGAAATCTAAAATTCTCTATACATAATGAACATGAATGAAATTTGTGCACATGGTTGGCTTTAGCACAATAATATCTATATTTTCCTTTCACAAATCGAGACTAATGGATGTCTGTATGAAGAGATAGAAGTTAGAGTTCTTACCTCCTTCAGCTGAGATCGTGAATGGAGTTTGAGTGAGTTTTATGAAGGCCTGAAGATTCCCTTAGCTTGCTTGAACCTCCCTGAGTGTGTTCCAATCCTTGCCTTGCTTTGAAAGTGCCTGAATCTCTCTATCCAAGTCAACCTGCAAGCTTGAAATTCAAATATGGCAGATGGAGAAGGAGGAGTTACAGTGAAGGGGTGATGGTCTGGAATACTTAGATATGAGGTAGGTTAAGTGTTTGAGTGATTAGAACTTGAAACACACGAGTAGATTTTTGGATTGCTATGATTGGTCTCAAGCTGCAAGTTATGACAGGTTTTTGGTGATAGGGAGTTTTAGAGAGTTTATGGCCTTGAGCAGACGTCTGTTAGGTTGCAATGTGTTTGTGTATAAGTATAGAGAAGGTTTCAAGTCAGCTTCACAACAGATTTCTCAAATGTAGGCTTTTTGCTCTATTGCTTGCCTTTTAAGAAAAGTGAAGAGACAACTCTCCTCATGCTTGTACAGGCCTGCTTGGAGTTGGTACAAGTCCTAGACAATTTAATTTTGGTTTATAGGACTTGTGTGTGCAGAGAAAATAGGTCCAATTCTCAAGGAGTTGACAAATGCAAAAGTTATGCTTTTCTAAAATGGCAATGGCAACTTTGTGCCATTTATGGAATTAAAACTTAGACAAAGACTCTTATGCTTGGATTAAGGCTTTATCAACTGTGTAAGCATTAAATTATGAAGTGAGAAACAAGTTTGAGACCTGTAAAGCAAGGATTAGGCAGCATGGGTTCAGATTTGAATTTTGTTCTTCATGAAATGGCTTGAAATCAAAGCGAGAAATTGCCAAATTATTCTCTTTGATTATCTCTACTAAAAAATGATCTCAAGGAGTTCTTGGACATTTTGGAAAGCTTGAAATGTTCCCTATAACTCATCTTTGAAATGCATTTCAATATTCCTCTTGGAACTAGGTGAAACATTTTCATGAAGTTAGGTCAAAAACCTGCCTAAATTAGGGAAAAATTTCACTAAGTTATTTTAGTTCATGAGCAAGTATTCATAAAATTATATCTTTAGATCCAAGCATCTTTAGGGAAAAAATGTGTGAATCAAAGTTGTATATTTCATTGAGATCTACAACTTTCATGTTGGGAATTTCCTTTGAATCATCTTGTATCATGGTGAGAATTTGGCTTAAAGTTGAGAAAAAATAAGAAATTTTCTATACTTAGAAAAATATCTAGGTTAAGAAAATTTCAAATTTCAAAAAAAAATCTTCAATCTTTGATTTCTTGATGAAAGTGTTTCAAATTTTGACATGTTTTGATGAATTGTGATCCTTGGCATTTGAATTTGACCAAAAAGTCAAAGTTTGACTTTTCAGTATACAGTTGACCTTTGATCAGTTGACTACAAATTTCATCTATCAATCCAATGGATTTGCAATGTTTTGAACCATGTCATTAGGTCATGATGATACAAATGAACCCTTGAAATCATGCTTCAAACCAATTGGTCATTTGCTAAGTCAAAAATCAGAAATTGCCCTTTATCAGTCAAAACCCTAATTTTGACCATTTTGCCCTTTTGATGATTTGATCAAATTTCTTGAGGAATTGTGGTCCAAACTTGATCAAATGATACATTTGAGTCTAAAATTTTGATGTGGATCAAAACTTATGAAGTTTGACTGTAAATTGGCCATGGTGGACTTTTTCCCCAATACAGCTGATTTTTAGGTCAACTGTCCAATTGATTGATCAAAAATGGGATTCAAGGCTTGAAACTTGACATGAGTAATCTTAGGGGTCCATAATGATACTTGAAAGCCATATGAAACATTGATAGTCCAAAAATCCTTGTACAATTCCAAACCCTAATTTTGGGTCATCAGGGCATGATGAGATGTCTTGAGTTGGTCAAACCCTAATTCAGTCTTGAGTCAAAGAGATCTTGTGGGAAAATCTTGATAAATGGAGGAAAATTTTGGGGTACAACAGCTGCCTTTGTTCAATCTTCTTATACTTGAAGAGTTAGATTGGCGAGTTTTGCCATTCGTGTCTCGAAGGTGAAAGAATGATTGGACACTAGAGTGCCCAGAAACTTGCACTCGACGATGTGTGGTTGAGGGAATAGGCTTAAATATGCCATTTGGTTAGGTGATAGAATCTTGTTGGAGATGGGATTGTAGATGCCACCCAAGAATGTTTGTTGATTTGTAACTTGTGAACCGAAAGAATGAGTATCAGAATGGCGTCCATGCTTGGAGTGTACCTGAACTGTATCTGGGAGTTGATTTTGACTAAATATCAGAATGGCATCCGTGTCTAGAGCGTATCTGAACAGTGTATGAAAGTTGTATCTGAATGAGTATAAGAATGGCATACGTGTCTGGAGCGTATCTGAACTTTATCTGAAAGTTGTATCTGAATGATTATCAGAAAGGCATCCATGTCTGGAGCGTATCTGAACTGTATCTGAAAGTTGTATCTGAATGAGTATCAGAATGGCATCCGTGTCTGTAGCGTATCTGAACTGTATCAAGGTTGCATATTGTTAATGGTAACCGTTAATCTTATCCTGAAAAGGGTAAAATGTTAGCTAAAACACAAAGTTATGTTGCATGAAATGTATGATGCAATGTATTTGCTTTATCAATGTTTATGATATATGGATGCAATGTATGTGCATGTGAGCTGATTTGTTGTATTGCTGCTTGATTGAGGAAAATAAATCCCTGAATGCTGCTGAGGATATGTAAGTATAAGTCTTCATGTTGTGAAGTCTAAGTGTTGATGAATTTTTGTTGAGAGAAGTAAATTCTGTTGTGAGGGCAATGCCATGTACTGCTTGTAAGATCTGTTTGGGGAATCCTGAGAAATTTGACGATTTCTACTGGGGATTAAAAACTTGAAGTTTTGTTCCGCTGGGGATTTAAATGATGTACTGCAGGGGATTACTTATGGGATAGCCTAGAGATATTTTCCTATCCTTTCAACCTATCAGTAATTGCCTCTTTTTATTTTGTTTATTTTTAAACAGTAATTATGTTCAAATGCATATGCTCAACAATGAATCATTGGACGTTTTTTGTAAACAAAACAAGCGTAAAGAAAAGACGAATAGTTTTTTCACTTTCAAAGAAATATTTTGTATTGACTTTGAATAAGTATTTTTTGTACAAGGAGACCAACATTCTAGTAAGAGAATGCTGTCGTAAAAGAGAAAATTTTTGATACAAAGAAAAGGTAGCTATGTGTACAAAAAATCCCATGGGGTTTCCATTCTACTATAGCCTTCGTATCTCTGAGTATTTATCTATTTTCCTTGTCCGAAGATGATTGAATTGATCAGAAACTCTGAGTTTGTCAGTGGAATCCAAAGGTTTTTTGTCAAGTGATCCGAAGGGACATAATCATACGCTTTAATTCCCTAAATTTTTCCTGGACCGCCCCTTCGGGTTTTCAGTCCACCGGGAAACCCTTTTTTTCCCAAGTCGCCCTTTCGGGTTTTCAACTTGCCAGGTGTACAAATTTTTTTCATTTTATCCCTAATTTTTTCCCGAACCTTTTGGTTTGCCGGGATGCCCTTTGTTTTGCCTAGGTGTGTCAACCTAGCAGGTCTCTTATGCGTAGTATCTTTTGACTATGTCCGCGTTCGTAGGGTGTGGCAGGTCGTCGTCATCCATGGTAGTCAAGATCATCGCCCCACCGGAGAATATGTTTTTGATTACAAATGGCCCTTCATAGGTAGGATTCCATTTGCCCCTGGGATCACTTTGTGGTAAGATGATACGTTTGATCACTAGGTCCCCAACTTGATATACTTGGCATCTGACTTTCTTTTTGAAAGCCTTGATCATTCGTTTTTGATACATTTGACCATGGCAAACAACAGTAAGTCTCTTTTCATCAATTAAGTTTAATTGATCAAGTCAAGTTTGGATCCAATCATCTTTATTCAACCCTGCATCCTTCATAATTCTCAGAGAGGGGATCTGAACCTCAACAGGTAGGACAACCTCCATGCCGTATACCAAAGAATTGGGTGTTGCCCCAGTTGATGTGCGAGTCGTAGTATGATACTCGTGGAGAGTGAATGGTAGCATCTCATGCCAGTCTTTGAATGTGACTATCATTTTCTGTATGATCTTCTTAATGTTTTTATTTGCAGCTTCGACAACACCATTCATCTTTGGCCGATAGGGAGAGGAATTGTGATGCTGAATCTTGAATTGCTCACACAAGGCGGTGATCATAGTGTTGTTGAGATTTGTACCATTGTCAGTAATGATCCTTTCCGAGATACCGTATCGGCAAATGAGATTTTGCTTGATGAAGCGGGCAACAACATTCTTAGTAAAGGAAGCGAAGGAAGCTGCTTCGACCCACTTTGTAAAATAGTCAATGGCCACTAGGATGAAGCAGTGTCCATTGGAGGCTGTAGGCTTGATCTCTCCAATCATATCAATTACCCACATAGAAAAGGGCCAAGGAGCCGTCAAGACATTCAGAGGAACCGGAGGTACGTGCACCTTGTCAGCATAAATTTGACACTTATGACAGGTTCGAGAGTGTTGATAGCAAACTTCTTCCATTGTAGACCAGTAATAGCCTGCACGTAGGATTTTCTTCGCCATCGTATGCCCACTGGAGTGGGTGCCAAAAGTACCTTCATGTAATTCAACCATAATCTTTTCAACTTCAACCTTATCCACGCACCGAAGAAAAATGGAGTCATGATTGCGCTTGTACAGGATGCCATTACTAAGGAAAAATTTAGCAGAGAATCTCCTTAAGAACTTCTTATCATTGATTGAAGCTCCTTCTGAATATTCTTGAGCTTCGAGATACCTCTTGACTTCATGAAACCAAGGCTGGTCCATTATCTCTTCAGTATTAATCTTGTGGCAGTGTGCTGGTTCATCCATTCGTTCGATGGTGATTTGGGGAGCCTCGTTATCCCAATTAAGTTTAAACATAGATGACATTGTGGCTAGAGCATCTGCTAGCTGATTTTCTTCTCGCGGGAAATGCTGGAAGGTAATCTTCTCAAAATGTGGTAGTAATGTCAAAACATGTTATTTGTAAGGGATAAGGTTTGGGTGCTTAGTGTCCCATTCCCCTTTGATCTGACTGATGACCAAAGCTGAATCTCCAAACACATCTAAGGATTTGATTCCCAAGTCTATGGCAGCTTTGAGACCAAATACGCATGCTTCATACTCTGCCATGTTGTTTGTACAATTGAAGCAAAGTCTGGCAGTAAAGGGAGTATGACACCCTTCTGGAGATATGAGTACAACGCCGATGCGGTTACCAAGTGCATTGGATGATCCATCAAAGAACAGGGTCCATCGGGATCCTTGTTCAGGTCCGTCATATGGTCTGATTTCTTCACATTTGTCTAATGTCATGATGTCTTCATCCGGGAATTCAAACTTCATGGACTAATAGTCTTCTATAGCTTGGTGAGTAAGGTGATCAGCCAATACACTACCCTTTATAGCTTTTTGGGTAGTATACTGTATGTCGTACTCCGTTAGGATCATCTGCCATCTCGCTATCCTCCCAGAAAGAGGAAGCTTCTCGAAGATATACTTTATCAGATCCATCTTAGATATCAATAAGGTAGTATGAGTCAACATATACTGTCTTAGCCGGCGAGCAGCCCATGCCAGAGCGCAGCAAGTTTTCTCGAGCAGTGAATATCTGGTTTCACAGTCGGTAAACTTTTTGCTAAGGTAGTAAATAGCGTGCTCTTTTCGGCCAGACCCGTCATGCTTCCCCAATACACACCCCATTGAATTTTCTAAAACAGTCAGATACATAATCAACGGTCTTCCCTCGACTGGTTGCATCAGAACAAGAGGCTCTTGTAAGTACTCTTTGATTTTGTCAAAAGTAACCTGGCATTCATCATTCCATCTGACTACTTGATCTTTCTTCAATAGTTTGAAGATTGGCTCACAAGTAGCTGTTAGGTGAGAGATGAATCTGGAAATATAGTTCAAGCGTCCTAAGAATCCTCTGACTTCCTTCTCAGTACGAGGAGCAGGCCTCTCTTGTATTGCTTTAACTTTGGCAGGATCGACTTCAATACCCTTATTACTGACGACAAATCCTAGGAGTTTACCAGACCGTACTCCGAATATGCACTTGTTTGGATTCAACCTCAGCTTGTACTTCTTCATCCTCTCAAACAGCTTTTATAAGTGATCAAGATGCTCTTCTTCTGTTTGAGATCTGGCTATCATATCATCTACGTATACCTCTATTTCATGATGTATCATGTCGTGAAATAAAGCTACCGTGGCATGTTAATAGGTTGCCCCAACATTCTTCAGCCCGAATGGAATCACCTTGTAGCAGAAAGTGCCCCACTGTGTGACAAATGTTGTTTTCTCCATGTCCTCAGGTGCCATTTTGATTTGGTTGTAACCTGAGAATCCGTCCATTAAGGAAAACACTTTGTGTTGGGACGTATTGTCAACCAGGATATCGATGTGGGGGAGTGGAAAATCATCTTTAGAGCTGGCCCTATTCAAATCTCTATAGTCCATGCACATTCATACTTTGCTGTCTTTTTTGGGTACGGGAACAATGTTGGCAACCCATTGAGGGTAGGAAGTGACAACAAAGAATCCAGCATTGAATTGCTTCATGACCTCGGCTTTGATCTTTTCTGACATATCAGGTCTCATACGGCGGACTTTTTGTTTTATTGGCGAACAATCTTCTCTTGTAGGCAGGCGATGTACCATGATGTCCGTATCAAGTCCTGGCATGTCTTCATATGACCAGACAAAGATCTCAACATAATCATGCAACAGCTGAATCAGATGCTCCTTGACACTAGGTTCCAGATTGGCACCTACTTTGACCTCTTTTTCATCCTCTTTGGTACCCAGGTTAATTGTATCCACAGGTTCCTAGTGAGGCTGAATGGTTCTTTCCTCTTGTTGTAGTAGTCTGGCCAGTTCCCCTGGTACTTCACAATCTTCCTTACCTTCGTCTTCGGCTTGGTAGATTAGATCCTCAGAGTCACTAAAGGCCATAGCAGTATCGTTACCCATGGGATCCAGGATGGAGGGGTACCTGCATTTGTTAGTGTGGGTGTGTGTAAGGGTATAGCCATCTGTTGTACCCCAAAATTTGCCCTCCCATATTCTTCAAGATTTGCAAAGAACATGCTTCAAAATTTCCCCAAGGGTTGCACAGTTCAAGGGCCTCCTAACAGTCAAAAATTAGGGTTTTGGTTCTGACAAAGAAAATGAAGTTTTCAAGGGTCCAATCAAGTCCCACATGCCTACAAACATAGTCAAGCATCCTCATGCCAAGTTTCAAGACTTACAGCACAAAATTGCACAGTCAAAAACCCTAATTGCCCTACAGTCAACTGCAGGGGCAAAATGGTCACTTGACAGTCAAAAGTTCAAATTTTTGGTCAACATCCCATTTTGAGGCCACAAACATCATTTGATCAATTCTTGATCATGATTTTCAAGACATGGCTCAAAAAGTCTCAAGATGCAAAAGTTTCCATATTTGGACAGTTGAAAAAGTCAACTGTAACTTGACCAAGGCATAACTTCCACATGGATTATCAGAAAAATCCCATCCAAAGCTCATTTTGAAGATAAAGACATTTCCTACAACTCCTCTTCACACTTCAAGTCCAAGAAATTCTCTCACAAAAAGTTATCAATTTCAACATTATAGGTCATTTTCAAAAGTCAACAAAAAAAGACTTTAAGTAAAAGGCCATAACTTGAGATTGGTAAATATAAATGACATGGGACCAAAGGCATTGGTTAGAGGACTTCAAGACCTTTCCAAAATGTCCAAGAACATGATCAAAGCTTAAAAATTGAGCAAGATATGCCTTGTGGAAGTTGGGAAAGTTTTGGGTATTTTGAAAAGTCAACTTTGCTTCAAATGCCTTAAAATTGCTAATGGGCCACATTTTCTTCCAAGAATCATCATCCAAAGCATATGCACGACCATTTGGCCCAAAGGGGATTTATTCATCATTTTTATTTATTTATTTGAATTTTTAATTGCTATTAATTCATTTAATAAAATAAAATATGTGAAAAATACTAAAACAAGCTTTTCAAATCTTTTTATGCATGGAATAACTTCAAGATTTCGTGCATTATATGATATGGAAAGAATCAAGGTGATTTGGACATGATTGGTATCAAAACACATGGAAAAAGATTTGAAAAATATGCCATGAAAATCAAATATTGTTCTCATCAATGCAAAGATCTTTTGATTGAAAACTCAACCCTAATTCACTCCATACATAAGCCAGATGCTAGACCTAGTGCAAGGGACCTGAAAGCTGCGCCCAAAGCTGAAGAAGAACATTGAAATTTTTGTGGAAAAAGTGAAAACTAAAAACACGATTCCAAGGAGTTTCAAGGCAAAACATTAACTCTATTGCATTCCTGAGGCTTCAAGGAACGTATACTGATCAAAACCATCATCCCTAACGCAAGGAATTGGTAGAACGACTTCGTCCCGTTCATGTTTTTTTCCACATTCATGTATCATGATTCACGCATTATTTTCAGTTTTTAATGTTTGATTTATATTCAGTTCATCATTCTAAAGCTAACCATATGTTTTAATTGAGTTTTCATGCATCATATGAGAATCCACCATTGGAGCGTTTTAGGGTTACAGAGGTTCAAATTTGGGGTTTCCCTGTTATGGAAAAATTGAGCCACAAGACTTGAACCATTGGAACGAGAAGCTTCACACGAATCCAACTACCCTATCGCGCCTAATTTCTGATCAAAGATGGCCTATTCGCTATTTTTCCTTGTGCCATGTAGTGGGGGTTCAAAACCCCCGCTATTCAGTTTATTTTTGTTTCAGGTACAATGCACAAACGGAGAAGATGGTGACTTGTCTCCATGTGATTGGTCTATTTAAATTCAGCGCGCTTTTTTTTTATTATTAGCCTTAGTGTTTTATCTTTTTTTATAATAATTACGTTCCAATAATATTACAAAGAAAGCGCTTGGCACGGTTGGTAGCTGTGTTGTCACGTAAACACTGGGACCTGGGTTCGATTCCCAGGTCCCCTCACTTTATTCATATATTTTGTTTCAATTTAATCCCATGCAGTTTCAAGCCTCAAAGACCACCATGCGCTCCACAATCTCAGCTTGCCACATGGCCTATAACCTCAATCCAAGGGCCCTGATTGGAAGAGTACCATGGGCGTGAGTCAGAGATGCCATATGCGCGCTGAAAAGTCAACAAAAGGCCTCCAAAGATGGGCCAGAATTACTGAATTATACCTCCAAATGGGCCTACAAACCCCCCATGTTTGCCTTTTTCTCTCTATTTCTTTTATATCTTTTTAGTCATTTTAATTCTTCTCTCTATTTTATTTAATTCCATCAATATTTTTCTTTTAACATAAAAATAATAAAAAAAATCAGAAAGACAAAATAATAAATATATTTTATTTAATGTTATTTTTGCAAATAAATATCATCAATTAATTTAGTTCTTTTATTCTAGGATTAATTTTAATGTTTTTCTTAATAAACTTAAAAATTGTAGAATTAGGGTTTTAATCACTTTTTTATCTTTTTTCTTTTACCATTATAAGAATTAATTATTTATTTTTGTAAATAAAGTTGAATTAATTAATTAGGTTGATTTTAGGTGCAACTTTAACATATTTTCTTAATAAATAAAAAGTAGCTAGAATTAGGTTTTAAATTCCATTTAATTCTCATAAAAATCCATAAATACGAACAAACTCAAAAAATAATTTCTTTTCATTTTAATTTAATTAATTTCTTAATTATAATTTAATCTCATTAAAAAGGGTCCAACGCCCTCGCATTCCCGATTTTTATTCTCTTCGCGCATTTTATTCTTATTCTTTCTTATAATATTCATGTAATTCTCCCAAAGCCGTGTAAATTAAACATTTATATTTCTCGCGTCTTTATTTTATTTTTAAATCGGGTCCTGGATTAAATTTGGCGATGTGGACCCGCGCCTTTGTAATAGCGTAGAACTTTTAAATTCCGCATTTTTTTAACTGTTAATAAATTTGCATGCAAGAATGAATGCTAAAATAAAAACAAACGCGTAGATCACCAATTACATGAACAAGACAAAAATATCTGAAAACGACACACAAATCACACACCACCCCTAGGGTACGCCTCACTGTTGCCTTGCCCGTCGAAAGGTGATCGTCGAGTAGAGGATGTTTTAGTAAGTCCTCATGATCCAGGAACCTGGCATGAGGGTAGCTTCTAAGGTATCTTCCTATTGCTCTGGTGATCACCATGTCCCGAACCTTCGAATTGACCCGAATACCTCCAATGGTGGTGCTACCTACCTCTCAATGGTGGGATGGCACTACTTTAAGGACATTTACACAGACGAATTCCTTAGGGTAGGTAGACGACTCTAGATACTTGCTCTAATTTCAAAACAAATTCAAAAATACTTTTCACACCGACACCTTTTCAAAAAGCTTTCGAAAGCAATTTTTCAAACACTCTTGAGGACCGATACAAGAGTCGAACTGGAATTTTCCAAGAAACTTTTTAAAACCCACAGTTGAAAAGCAAACAAACCATTTTTGAAAACACAATGAGCAAGTATCTAAGAGCCCATGGATAACCATGGATAGAAAGGGTGCTAACACCTTCCCTTTCTATAATCTACCTCCCGAACCGAGAGCAATCTCTATAAGGAATTTTTCTGTGATTTTGTCCTTTCCATTTGGAGAAAATAAAAGACGGCGGCGACTCTTGCTTCCGCGACATTTCACGAACCAGCGTTAAACAGTCAATTCCAGATCCAACGATCACCAGAACTGGCGACTCTGCTGGGGACTAAACTTTAAAGTGAGGTGTACCTTAGGACTAAGATCACTGTGTTTTCAATTGCTTTGGCTTGTGTGCTTTAAATTGTGGGACTGTCTTGGGAGTTCTATAGATCCTAACCCGGATCTGGGGATACCTTCTTAGAAAGTAGAAACAAGGCTGTGAGGGAACTGTGCGGGGTATACCGACATGGTTGAAGCAATCTGCTACGTTGATGTGGAACTTTGGTGTGTACCGGTAACCCTTGAGTTCAGTCAAGGAGAGTACGGGGCCTCCGTATGGTATCATGAAGCATCAACAGACCTTAGGAACCTTAATTGAACTATCTTGGCCTCTTTAGGGTAGTGAGATAACTGACTTTGGTGCAGTCCGAGGTTGGTTGATACTCGATACTACACTCAATTGAGGGTTGCTTTCCTGGAATATTTCGGTCTCCAGTTCAGTGGCTAAATCGAAACGATGAACAATGAAAGCAATCCGGTGATATTGGGACCCTTAGAACCCGGTTACTTCTAATAGGACAGGTTAAACCCACCAACTTCAAGAGGGTACTACCCAGACCCCATGCTGGCCTTAAACTCTAAGGGCTTGTCTTGTGTGACTTGTGTGCCTTACATGTTTGCCTTTGTAAATATCTGTGGTGTGTTTAATCATAGCATCATGACATCATCCAACATCATATGCATTGACTAACCATTTCAGGGGTTCGAATCTTCATCTTTGTTCTTGTTTTGTAGGACATGGAAAATGTTCGCAGAAAGACAATTCAAATCAGCCTTGTAAGGATCCCTCCTCAGCTTAAGGAGCTTATATCCAGGATTCCCGAGAGCTCTTCATTCAGTGAAAGACATGGAAGACTCATCAGCTTGGTCAATACCAACATTGAGGAAGATATGATAAAGGTCCTGTTCCAGTTCTTTGACCCTCTGCATCACTGTTTCACCTTCTTGGATTATCAGCTGGTACCTACATTGGAGGAGTTCTCCCGGCTCCTGAAGATCCCTATCCTTGATCAACTACCCTACAACGGTACAGAAAAGGAACCCAAGCTTGAAGAGATTGCTAAAGCCTTACACCTACAATCATCTGACCTCAAGGGACATTGGGAAGTTAGAAGTGGTATCAAAGGGTTCTTAGCCAGGTTTCTGTTTGAAAAGGCCCATGAATGTTGGAACTCCCTTGACTTACAAGCTTTTGAAGAAGTTGTGGCCCTCCTTGTCTATGGTTTGGTGTTGTTCCCTAACCCAGATCAGCTTATAGATATCAGTGCTGTCCAGATCTTCATGTCCAGGAATCCTATACCCACGTTGCTGGGGGACATCCTTCACTCATGTTACACTCGAACCATGAGAAAAAGAGGTGTCCTTATGTGTTGCACTCCTTTCCTAGGAAGGTGGTTTATTTCGCACCTTCCACAATCAGTTTTGAAGAACGAGCGAGGTTTGAGATGGTCACAACGGTTGATGACTCTTACACATGCAGATATACATTGGTGCCCTCGGTCCAGAGAGGATGTCACTATCATTGATTGTTGCGGGGAGTACCCTAATGTTCCTTTACTTGGAATCAGAGGAGGTATTACTTACAACCCATGCCTGGCTTAGAGACAGTTTGGTTATGCTCGGAGGGATGGTCCTCATGATATGTTAATTCCTGACATAGTTTTTGACTTCGACAATGATGCCCAAGGACTTCGCCAGAGATTTATTAGAGCTTGGAGGATGCCAAGTAGGATAGACAGCAAGACACTAGGGCACCGGAACTCCATCCCATTGGAACCCTATCTCAAGTGGGTACGAGCCCGCTCCCAGAAGTTAGTAATGCCATATCCTCATATGCTCCCTGTGATCAAAGAGCCAGTCTTGGAAGGAGAAGTGTCCTACACTGTTCAGCATCCTGACATGCCCACATCCTGGGAAGAGATGCAGAAGAGCTGGATCCAGCTTAAGGAAGAACGAAATTCTCTTGAGACCAGTCTACATGCTAGTGAAAAGAAGGTCTTGGAGCTCACCCGCCTATTGCATGAGGAGAGAAATCTCAACACCTACATAGCCCCAAAGAGGATGCGTAGTGTCTTTTGGGATTGATTTGCTTTGTGATTTGTGCCCATGAGGCTTTGATGTACTGAACAATTATTTCCTTAATGATAACGTGTGTTCCTTTTTGTCTACAACAAATTTGAACTTTCGAACCCTTGAATGCATTGCATAAACACATATCATTCATCATGTGCATAGTAGGTTTTCTTCTTTTCAGGTTGCTTACTGTTCTTCGCTGTTTATTTCAGCATCATGAATCCTGACTCATCATCAACTGAGATGTCCATCAAGGCTCTTCAGGCGCAGAATGCGCAATTTCAGGAACTAATCATGGGTTTGGCTCAAGGCCAAGAAGAGCTGAAGGCTCTGCTCCTGAAGAAGGAGAAGAAGAAGAAGAAGAGAACTGTTCTTTTCAACTCGGGCCGAAGGTTTGGCAACACTCTACTGAATGAAGAGGCTGGTTCTTCTATAGGCAAGAGTAGTCCCCAAGAAGGAAAAGGTCCTAGTCCGGTGGTCTCTGACAACGAGACTGATTTTGATGAGGAACAGTACCCTCCTGCAGAAGACAGATACAAGCAGTTGGAGGACAGACTGAATGCTATGGAGATCCAACAAGTGCCTGGGCTGGATTTCGGAGACTTGGGTTTGTCTACTGGTGTGATCATTCCTCATAAGTTCAAAGCACCATCTTTTACTAAGTATGACAGGGCATCTTGTCCCAAGCTACACCTCAGGTCTTACGTGCGGAAGATTCAACCGTACTCAATGGACAAGAACTTATGGATCCACTTATTCCAGGAGAGTCTTTCAGGGACTCATCTCGAATGGTTCTATCAGCTGGATGGGACCAAGGTTCGTAACTGGGAGGAGTTGGCTACTGCTTTCTATAAGCAGTATCAATATAATGCCGACCTTGCCCCTACACGTACCCAACTCCAGGGTATGTCGCTAGGGTCAAGCGAAGGTTTTAAAGAGTACGCACAAAAGTGGAGGGATCTGGCTGGCAGGGTGCAGCCTCCGTTAACTGATCGGGAGTTGGTAGACATGTTCTTGGGGACCCTATCTGGGCCATTTTTCAACCATCTTATCGGTAACTCGTCTGCAGGGTTTACTGATCTTATTCTGACTGGAGAGAGAATAGAGGCTGGGATGAAGTCTGGCAAAATTCAGAAGGGTGCATCTGCAAGTTCTAAGAAGAAGCCCTTTAAGAAGGAGGCCAGTGCTGTATATGGGTCTAGAAGACAAGAGAAACCTGAGCGCCGCCAATCTGTCAACACGGTGATGATTACTAAACCTGCTGCCGCTCCTCGGCAAACCAATCCTCAAAGGGCTGAAAGACCCCGGAGAGAGTTTACCCGTTTGAGTATGACCCTATCGCAGATCTTGCCGCAGTTGCTGTCCACCAATCTAGTGACTGTCAGAGAGGCCCCAAAGGTTGTGAATACGGCTTCTCCCAAATACAATCCAAATTCCCGCTGTGCTTATCACTCCGATAGCCCGGGGCATTCCACTGATGACTGTTGGGCCTTAAGGAATAAGGTGCAAGACCTTATTGACGCAAAAGAGATACAGTTTGAAGCGCCTGAGAGGCCAAATGTGGTGACTGCTCCTATGCCCCAGCATGGAGTAAATGCTGTTGATGAAGATGTATACGCCGTTTCTGTGGATGATGTGGCTACTCCCTTAATGACTGTCAAGAGGAATCTACTGTTGGCCGGTTTATTTTCGGGTTGTAGTGAAGGTTGCCTTTTCTGTGCTGTTTCCCTATCTGGTTGTCCTTTGCTGAAGTTGGGCATCCAAAGCCTAATGGACAGCAAAGAGATTCTGTTCAAGAAGTCCGCTGTTCAGTTTGTTCCAGTAGAAGAAGTTTATGTTGTTACAATTTTCAATAATCCAATCAAGGCTCTCCCAAGGAAGCCTGTTCAAATCATGACTGTCGCACCTGTTGTTATTACTGTTCTGGGGCCTCTCCCCTACGAGTCTGATAAGGCTGTCCCCTGGCACTATGGGGCAGACGTGTATGTCCATGGAATCAAGCAAGAGTTCAACACTGGCACCAGCATCAGCAATATCACTGGTCCAGCAAAAGTTACCCGCAGTGGCAGGCTCTTCTCGCCTGACATTGCACCACCAACTGTTCGAAGACCCCTCACTATAACACCTGCAAGTGTACCGGTTCCCGTTTCTGATCAAGTTGTTTCCCCTGCTGCCGAGTCATCTAATGCTCGGGGCAAAGGGATTGAAGATGAGCCTGCCCAGATGGAGGCACCAAGACCTGTAAATGCTGAAGCCTCCCAACAAGAGATGGAGGAAATTCTAAAAATAATCAAGAAGAGTGACTTTAATATTGTCGAGCAGCTGGGGCATACGCCCTCCAAGATCTCAATGCTCTCCTTATTATTGTGCTCAGAGGCCCATGCTAAGGCCTTGATTTCATTTCTCAAGACGGCTCATGTGCCACAGGAGACATTTGCCATCCAGTTCACTGATTGCATAGCAAATCTGACAGCGGACAATGGTTTGGGTTTCTCGGATGCTGACCTTACGGCTAAAGGAAAGGACCACAATGACGCCTTGCATGTCTCTATCGAATGCAGGGGCACTACTCTGGCACACGTGTTGGTGGACACTGGCTCTTCCCTAAATGTACTACCCAAGAAAGCCTTAGACCGTTTAGATTGTGAAGGCCTGGAACTAAAACCTAGCAATATTATCGTCAGAGCCTTTGACGGTTCCAAGAGTATGGTTCATGGAGAGGTTGACATTCCTATTCGTGTGGGCTCTCAAGTATTCGACTCTACTTTCTATGTGATGGATATCCGTCCATCATATTCTTGTCTATTGGGTCGACCTTGGATCCACAAAGCTGGGGCAGTGACCTCTACCCTGCACCAGAAGCTCAAGTACCCCGTCAGAGGGAAGATCGTCACTGTGCAGGGAGAGGAGGAGTATATGGTGAGCCATTTGAATTCCTTCAGATATATTGAGATGGACGGGGAGTTTATTGAAACCCCATTTCAGCATTTCGAAGAGGTACCTCCAACTTTGGCAACAGCAGAAACAGTGGTCGAAGAGGATGTTCCTTTGAAGATGGCTTCCTTGAAGGACGCCCGGGCTGTGATCAAGAAAGGTGAATGTGCTAACTGGGGCAGGCTCCCTGACTTTACACAGAAAACTGACAAGTTTGGACTGGGTTTTACTGCAGAGGGTCAAAAGGCTATGCGCAAGGCAAAGATCAGAAGGCCTCCTGTGTTCATTACTAATCCAGGAGTGAATGCTGTTGGGAACGAGGATGAAGTGGAAGAGTCAGAATTCAATAGCTGGATCTACCCGACGACTGACGGTGGATTGACCAATTGGATTGCTAAGGATCATACTCCTGTTACTTTTGTTACGCAGTAATAAACTTCTTTGTTTTGTTATTTGTAATAAACAATTAAAACTCTATGGCCCGGTGTCTTACCCGGGGCACCGTGGTTTCATTTGTGAGGGCATATAAATTGTCATTTCATATATCATGAATAAAGACCTTGGACGTTTTCTTGCATTTCAAATCTTGTGCTCCTTTTCTTTCTTTCCTTTCTTTATATCGCAAAACAGCTGTATTTACACACACTCACTCATACAGGTTTCAATCCACTCTGGATCTCACTGGTAACGACTCTGCTACTGCCAGTTATGACTTCGAAAATCCGATCAACTTAGCCGAAGACGAAGGTGAAGATGATTGCGAAGTGCCTGGCGAGCTTGCAAGACTGTTGCTCCAGGAAGAGAGGGAAATTCAACCACATGAAGAGCCAGTGGAAACAATAAATCTGGGTACTGAGGCAGACAGAAAGGAGGTAAAGATTGGTGCCAACCTAGAGCTCAGCGTGAAGCAACGGTTGGCTCAGATGCTACATGATTATATGGAGATCTTTGCCTGGTCCTACGAAGACATGCCCGGGTTGGATACCGATATTGTGGTCCATCACTTGCCTACTAAGGTAGACTGCCCTCCGGTTAAGCAAAAGGTCCGCCGTATGCGTCCAGAGATGTCTGAGAAGATCAAAGCCGAGGTTATGAAATAGTTTGACGCTGGGTTTCTTGCAGTGACTTCTTATCCTCAGTGGGTTGCTAATGTGGTACCGGTACCAAAGAAAGACGGTAAGGTCAGAATGTGTGTCGACTACAGGGATCTGAACAGGGCCAACCCCAAAGATGACTTCCCCCTACCTCACATTGATGTCCTTGTTGACAATACAGCTCAGCATAAGGTGTTCTCTTTCATGGATGGTTTTTCAGGTTACAATCAGATCAAGATGGCACCTGAAGACATGGAAAAGACTACCTTCGTCACTCAGTGGGGCACCTTCTGCTACAAGGTCATGCCTTTTGGACTGAAGAACGCTGGGGCAACCTACCAACGTGCCATGGTTGCTTTATTTCATGACATGATCCATCATGAGATAGAAGTGTATGTTGACGATATGATTGCAAGGTCCCAGACCGAGGAAGAACACCTTGATCATCTGTAGAAGTTGTTTGACCGGTTGAAGTTATACAAGCTGAGGTTGAATCCGAACAAGTGCACCTTCGGGGTAAGATCTGGAAAGTTGCTAGGCTTCATTGTAAGTGACAAGGGTATTCAAGTGGATCCTGCCAAGGTTAAAGCTATTCAAGAGATGCCAGTTCCTAAGACAGAGAAAGAGGTCAGGGGCTTTTTAGGACGCCTGAATTACATTGCTCGGTTCATCTCGCACCTAACTGTTACCTGTGAGCCAATCTTCAAGCTGCTGAAGAAAGATCAGGTAGTGCGTTGGAATGATGAATGTCAGGCCGCTTTCGATAGAATCAAAGAGTATCTCCAAAAACCACCCATTCTTATGCCACCGGTTGAAGGGAGACCTCTGATACTATACCTGACAGTACTTGACAACTCAATGGGGTGTGTGCTGGGGCAGCATGACGAGTCTGGCCGAAAAGAGCATGCCATTTATTACCTTAGCAAAAAGTTTACCGACTGTGAGACCCGATACTCACTGCTTGAGAAAACTTGCTGCGCTTTGGTATGGGCTGCTCGCCGGCTGAGACAGTATATGCTGACTCACACTACCTTGTTGATTTCAAAGATGGATCCTATAAAGTACATATTTGAAAAGCCTGCTCTGTCTGGGAGAATAGCAAGATGGCAGATGATCTTGACAGAATATGACATCCAGTACACGACTCAGAAAGCCATCAAAGGAAGTGTATTGGCAGATCACTTGGCACATCAGGCAGTAGACGACTATCAGTCAATGAACTTCGAGTTTCCAGACGAGAGCATCATGATAGTGACTGATTGTGAAGTACCTGGACCGGATGAAGGACCTGAGGAAGGATCCCGATGGTCTATGCACTTTGACGGAGCCTCCAATGCTTTGGGTAACGGCATCGGCGTTGTAATCATATCCCCTCAAGGCACCCATACTCCACTCACTGCCCGGCTATGTTTCAACTGCACCAACAACATGGTGGAGTATGAGGCGTGCATCATGGGTCTTCAAGCTGCGATCGACCTAAGGATCAAGTATCTGAGTGTCTTCGGATAGTCCGCTCTTGTGATCAATCAGATCAAAGGCGAGTGGGATACGAAACATCCGAATCTTATTCCTTACAAAGAATGTGTGTTGACATTGATCCCCCACTTCACAGAGATAACCTTTGAACACTTCCCGAGAGAGGAGAATCAGCTGGCGGACACGTTAGCTACAATGTCTTCTATGTTCAAGGTCAAATGGGATAATGAGGCTCCCCGGATCATCATCTGGAAACTGGACGAACCGGCATACTATTGTGATCTCGAGACTGAATTGGTGACTGAGAAGCCTTGGTACCATGAAGTGAAGAGATATTTGGAAGCTCAGGAATACCCTGAAGGTGCGTCTGTCAATGACAAAAAGTTTCAGAGAAGGTTCGCAGCGAAGTTTTTCCTTAGCAACGACATCCTGTACAAGCGAAACCATGATTCGACCTTACTGCGTTGTGTGGATAAGACAGAAGCAGAAAGGATCATGGAAGAGTTACATGAAGGGACCTTCGGAACACATTCCAGTGGGCACACTATGGCTAAGAAGATCCTTCGGGCAGGGTATTTCTGGTCCACAATGTAAGCTGATTGTTACCAACATTCTCGGACGTGTCACAAATGCCAGATATATGCAGACAAGGTGCACGTTCCTCCAGTTCCTCTAAATGTTCTGACTGCGCCTTGGCCGTTTGCAATGTGGGGCATAGATATGATCGGTGAAATTAAACCTACGGCATCCAATGGACATCGTTTCATCCTGGTAGCGATTGATTACTTCACGAAGTGGGTTGAAGCAGCTTCCTACGCTACGGTAACCAAGACTGTTGTGGCACGGTTCATTCGGCACAACCTGATCTGTCGATACGGCGTCCCAGAAAGAATTATTACAGACAACGGTACCAATCTCAATAACAAGATGATCACTGAGCTCTGCGAGCAGTTTAAGATACAGCACCACAACTCTTCTCCTTACAGACCGAAGATGAATGAGGTTGTAGAAGCAGCAAATAAAAACATTAAGAAAATCGTGCAGAAGATGATAGTGACTTATAAAGATTGGCACGAGATGTTACCGTTCGCTCTACATGGGTACCGTACCTCAGCCAGGACGTCAACCAGGGCAACTCCTTTCTCCTTGGTCTATGGTATGGAGGCAGTCTTACCGATCGAAGTGCAAATACCCTCTCTCCGGATAATGAAGGATGCAGATCTGAACGAAGATGATTGGATCCAGACGCGACTTGATCAGCTAAACCTTATTGATGAAAAAAGACTTGCTGCTATCTGTCATGGTCAGACGTATCAGAAACGGATGATCAGGACATTTAACAAAAAGGTCAGACCACAGGAATATCAAGTTGGGGATCTGGTAATCAAGCGAATCATCCTTCCTCAGAGTGATCCAAGGGGCAAATGGACCCCTACGTACGAAGGGCCATTTGTGGTTAAACATGTGTTCTCAGGAGGAGCCATGATTCTAACCAACATGGATGGTGACGACCTTCCTCACCCCGCCAATGCAGACATAGTAAAAAGATACTACGCATGAAAAAGACCCGCTAGGCTGACATGCCTAGGCAAAAATTAGGGCTTCCCGGCGAACCAAAAGGGTTCGGGCAAAATGAAGGGATGAAATGAAAAATCTGTACACCCGGCAAGTCGAAAACCTGAAAAGGCGGCTTGGGCAAAAATGGGTATCCCGGTGGACTGAAAACCCGAAAGGGCGGTCCAGGCAAAAGTTAGGGATAAAGTGTAATACTATGTCTCATTGGATGACTTTGCATCCAGAATCCGGTATCTACATCAAGTTCAGACGGCATCGATCGACCAGCTTCACCTTCAACTAAGGTCATCAAGTGATGAGACGCTCGGAGATATAAAGGCAATAGCAGAGTTGAAACCCAGTGGGATCGCTCATTTCACACAGCTGTTTTATTTTCTCTTGTACAAATTTGTATAAACTCTTTTGTTCGGCGGCGTCCTCTTACTAGGACGTCAACCTCTTGTACATAAACGCCTATTTACAGGCAAATTCAAAAAATCAATAAAATCACTTTTCAGTTAAAATTGCCAATTGTTTTTCCTTTTCTGTTTTGTTTTGCGAAGAACGTCCAAGGTTCAATTTGTGATATATGCATTAACAATAATTTGCTAACTCATGAATATTTGCATACGAAACAAAGGATTAATTTCAGGTAACATTAGAAACAGGGGCAATAAAGAGTTGTCTAAGCAATCTAATTATTCCGTCCTCCAAGGTATCAAGGTGAGTTCAGCTGAAGAACATAACCAGTACATCCCAATTCCCCAGAGAGTGAGCCAGCAAGTCAGTACACTCTCCTCAAGCAAAGTTACAATCAAACCTTAAGGAAGTTGGGTATCCTCCAACAGATCTCAACATTCCCCAGCAAAATACATGCATTCTTAACAAGCATCCCCGACAGTCTTGGTCTAAAGATTGTTCCGCGGCGGTATAGAAAACATTCAATGGAGTCACTTCCCCGATACAGCTCAAAACTTCCCCAGGAGAGTCCAATATAGTTCCCCAAGAAAGTTGGAATCCATCTCCCCAAGCAGTAAGCTTATCCCCAGTAGATTCTGGAAGCTTATCCCCGCAGGGCACGAACGCATCTCCCGGCTGTATTCAAAGAGTTATTTCCTTACCAGGATATAACTGGGTTATCCTCAGCCAAAAGCCACGGAAAGATCGTCCTCGACGAAGTCTTCTTATCCCCAGCGAGATCTATTAACACTTCCAACACAACAATGGTATCCCCAGCGAAGTTACCATCAACATTTCAGTGAAGTATCTCTCTCCCCACAGAGTATTGCTCCCCAGCAAGATCGTTAGAGTACTTTTCTCCCTGCAGAGTAACCCATTCGCCAAGTTTATTCCCCAACAGAGTTATCTTCTCCTACCGGTATTCTTGCAACTATCATCCCCAGCGGAAGCAAAGATCTATTCTTCAACATCAGCCCATGAGTGACTTCCCGACACCCGTCAAGGATTTACTTTCCTAGACAACAAAGATACATTCATAAACATCACATTTTCATACATTATAGCATGCATATACGCATCATATCTTACAATCTCATTTATGTTGAGAACATCATTGCTTGATCCATATCATGCATTGCATGTAACTGACCTTTACTTTTCAGGAAAGATCCAATTAAGTTCTCAGCTATTTCAAGACCTAGACCGGTTCAGTTAAATCGACCCTAAGATTTTTCTGTTTCTTATCCAGTCAAAGGCCTTCTCTGGTTCAGTCAGATCGACCCTAAGATCTCCCTGATTCTTATCTAGTTGAAGATTTCAAGACCTAGACCGGTTCAGTTAAATCGACCCTAAGATTTTTCTGTTTCTTATCCAGTCAAAGGCCTTCTCTGGTTCAGTCAGATCGACCCTAAGATCTCCCTGTTTCTTATCCAGTTGAAGATTTCAAGACCTAGACCGGTTCAGTTAAATCGCCCCTAAGATTTTCCTGTTTCTTATCCAGTTAAAGGCCTTCTCTGGTTCAGTCAGATCGACCCTAAGATCTCCCTGTTTCTTATCCAGTTGAAGATTTCAAGACCTAGACCGGTTCAGTTAAATCAACCCTAAGATTTTTTTGTTTCTTATCCAGTCAAAGGCCTTCTCTAGTCCAGTTAAATCGACCCCTAAAAGATTTTCCTGATAAAGACTCAGTTGAAGACATCCAAGATTCTCTCAGCGTTACTGTTGAGGTAGTAATCGTCCCAAGATTCTCTCAGCGTCCCTGTTGAGGTAGTAATCGTCCAAGGTTCTCTCAGCGTTCCTGTTGAGGTAGTAATCATCCCAGGTTCTCTCACCGTCCCGTTGAGGTAGTAACCATCCCTGGTTCATTCATCACCATTTGAAGCTCCAGATTCACTTCTTGTAACCATTCAGGACACATCTACACAAAGAATTTGAAGACCAGCTCCTGTAACAGGCCAGGTAATCATTTTTCTTTTTCAGGTACGCGAGTTCCCGCTAAGGAATCTCTTACGCGATCGACATCCAGATGGCATCTATAAGCCCATCCACCTTCCATCATCTCTTAGCATGGCATCTATAAGCCCATCATCCTATCCATCAATCTCCAAATGGCATCTATAAGCCCATTCTACCGTCACACTGCTACTATGTGAGCGCAAATTTCTGGGCACTCTAGTGTTCAATCATCTTCCACCCTCGGATTACGAAAGGCACGTCAGCCAATCTACATCCTCAGGTCTAAGAAGATTGAACAGGGGCAACTGTTGTACCCCAAAATTTTCCCTCCCATATTCTTCAAGATTTGTAAAGAACATGCTTCAAAATTTCCCCAAGGGTTGCACAGTTCAAGGGCCTCCTAACAGTCAAAAATTAGGGTTTTGGTTCTGACAAAGAAAATGAAGTTTTCAAGGGTCCAATCAAGTCCCACATGCCTACAAACATAGTCAAGCATCCTCATGCCAAGTTTCAAGACTTACAGCACAAAATTGCACAGTCAAAAACCCTAATTGCCCTACAATCAACTGCAGGGGCAAAATGGTCACTTGACAGTCAAAAGTTCAAATTTTTGGTCAACATCCCATTTTGAGGCCACAAACATCATTTGATCAATTCTTGATCATGATTTTCAAGACATGGCTCAAAAAGTCTCAAGATGCAAAAGTTTCCATATTTGGACAGTTGAAAAAGTCAACTGTAACTTGACCAAGGCATAACTTCCACATGGATTATCAGAAAAATCCATCCAAAGCTCATTTTGAATATAAAGACATTTCCTACAACTCCTCTTCACACTTCAAGTCCAAGAAATGCTCTCACAAAAAGTTATCAATTTCAACATTATAGGTCATTTTCAAAAGTCAACAAAAAAGGACTTTAAGTCAAAGGCCATAACTTGAGATTGGTAAATAAAACTGACATGGGACCAAAGGCATTGGTTAGAGGACTTCAAGACCTTTCCAAAATGTCCAAGAACATGATCGAAGCTTAACAATTGAGCAAGATATGCCTTGTGGAAGTTGGGAAATTTTTGGGTATTTTGAAAAGTCAACTTTGCTTCAAATGCCTTAAAATTGCTAATGGGCCACATTTTCTTCCAAGAATCATCATCCAAAGCATATGCACGACCATTTGGCCCAAAGGGGATTTATTCATCATTTTTATTTATTTATTTGAATTTTTAATTGCTATTAATTCATTTAATAAAATAAAATATGTGAAAAATACTAAAACAAGCTTTTCAAATCTTTTTATGCATGGAATAACTTCAAGATTTCGTGCATTATATGATATGGAAAGAATCAAGGTGATTTGGACATGATTGGTATCAAAACATATGGAAAAATATTTGAAAAATATGCCATGAAAATCAAATATTGTTCTCATCAATGCAAAGATCTTTTGATTGAAAACTCAACCCTAATTCACTCCATACATAAGCCAGATGCTAGACCTAGTGCAAGGGACCTGAAAGCTGCGCCCAAAGCTGAAGAAGAACATTGAAATTTTTGTGGAAAAAGTGAAAACTGAAAACACGATTCCAAGGAGTTTCAAGGCAAAACATTAACTCTATTGCATTCCTGAGGCTTCAAGGAACGTATACTGATCAAAACCATCATCCCTAACGCAAGGAATTGGTAGAACGACTTCGTCCCGTTCATGTTTTTTTTCACATTCATGTATCATGATTCACGCATTATTTTCAGTTTTTAATGTTTGATTTATATTCAGTTCATCATTCTAAAGCTAACCATATGTTTTAATTGAGTTTTCATGCATCATATGAGAATCCACCATTGGAGCGTTTTAGGGTTACAGAGGTTCAAATTTGGGGTTTCCCTGTTATGGAAAAATTGAGCCACAAGACTTGAACCATTGGAACGAGAAGCTTCACACGAATCCAACTACCCTATCGCGCCTAATTTCTGATCAAAGATGGCCTATTCTCTATTTTTCCTTGTGCCATGTAGTGGGGGTTCAAAACCCCCGCTATTCAGTTTATTTTTGTTTCAGGTACAATGCACAAACGGAGAAGATGGTGACTTGTCTCCATGTGATTGGTCTATTTAAATTCAGCGCGCTTTTTTTTTATTGTTAGCCTTAGTGTTTTATCTTTTTTTATAATAATTACGTTCCAATAATATTACAAAGAAAGCGCTTGGCACGGTTGGTAGCTGTGTTGTCACGTAAACACTGGGACCTGGGTTCGATTCCCAGGTCCCCTCACTTTATTCATATATTTTGTTTCAATTTAATCCCATGCAGTTTCAAGCCTCAAAGACCACCATGCGCTCCACAATCTCAGCTTGCCACATGGCCTATAACCTCAATCCAAGGGCCCTGATTGGAAGAGTACCATGGGCGTGAGTCAGAGATGCCATATGCGCGCTGAAAAGTCAACAAAAGGCCTCCAAAGATGGGCCAGAATTACTGAATTATACCTCCAAATGGGCCTACAAACCCCCATGTTTGCCTTCTTCTCTCTATTTCTTTTATATCTTTTTAGTCATTTTAATTCTTCTCTCTATTTTATTTAATTCCATCAATATTTTTCTTTTAACATAAAAATAATAAAAAAAATCAGAAAGACAAAATAATAAATATATTTTATTTAATGTTATTTTTGCAAATAAATATCATCAATTAATTTAGTTCTTTTATTCTAGGATTAATTTTAATGTTTTTCTTAATAAACTTAAAAATTGTAGAATTAGGGTTTTAATCACTTTTTTATCTTTTTTCTTTTACCATTATAAGAATTAATTATTTATTTTTGTAAATAAAGTTGAATTAATTAATTAGGTTAATTTTAGGTGCAACTTTAACATATTTTCTTAATAAATAAAAAGTAGCTAGAATTAGGTTTTAAATTCCATTTAATTCTCATAAAAATCCATAAATACGAACAAACTCAAAAAATAATTTCTTTTCATTTTAATTTAATTAATTTCTTAATTATAATTTAATCTCATTAAAAAGGGTCCAACGCCCTCGCATTCCCGATTTTTATTCTCTTCGCGCATTTTATTCTTATTCTTTCTTATAATATTCATGTAATTCTCCCAAAGCCGTGTAAATTAAACATTTATATTTCTCGCGTCTTTATTTTATTTTTAAATCGGGTCCGGGATTAAATTTGGCGATGTGGACCCGCGCCTTTGTAATAGCGTAGAACTTTTAAATTCCGCATTTTTTTAACTGTTAATAAATTTGCATGCAAGAATGAATGCTAAAATAAAAACAAACGCGTAGATCACCAATTACATGAACAAGACAAAAATATCTGAAAACGACACACAAATCACACACCACCCCTAGGGTATGCCTCACTGTTGCCTTGCCCCTCGAAAGGTGATCGTCGAGTAGAGGATGTTTTAGTAAGTCCTCATGATCCGGGAACCTGGCATGAGGGTAGCTTCTAAGGTATCTTCCTATTGCTCTGGTGATCACCATGTCCCGAACCTTCGAATTGACCCGAATACCTCCAATGGTGGTCCTACCTACCTCTCAATGGTGGGATGGCACTACTTTAAGGACATTTACACAGACGAATTCCTTAGGGTAGGTAGACGACTCTAGATACTTGCTCTAATTTCAAAACAAATTCAAAAATACTTTTCACACCGACACCTTTTCAAAAAGCTTTCGAAAGCAATTTTTCAAACACTCTTGAGGACCGATACAAGAGTCGAATTGGAATTTTCCAAGAAACTTTTTAAAACCCACAGTTGAAAAGCAAACAAACCATTTTTGAGAACACAATGAGCAAGTATCTAAGAGCCCATGGATAACCATGGATAGAAAGGGTGCTAACACCTTCCCTTTCTATAATCTACCTCCCGAACCGAGAGCAATCTCTATAAGGAATTTTTCTGTGCTTTTGTCCTTTCCATTTGGAGAAAATAAAAGACGGTGGCGACTCTTGCTTCCGCGACATTTCGCGAACCAGCGTTAAACAGTCAATTCCAGATCCACCGATCACACCATCCTTTAAAATAAAATGTAAAAGAAAAACAATGAGCACAAAAGTTTGTATGCGAAAAACGTCCATGATTCATTGAATGTCATATGAAGATGAAATAATAACCCTTACAAGTGGACCATTATGCCTTGGGCAAAACACAAGGTTTTAAGAGTGCAAATTGTTTTTGAATATTACAGGTTCAATCAAAATGTAAAGATAAATTACTGAGGGATGAAAGTTATTGGGACAAAGTCTCTGGCCTCCCAATTGCAGAGTCCTCAATCGATAGTCGGAAATATCCAATCCTCCAAGCTGCAATTCTCTTCACCATCTTCTACCGCATTGACCTCTCGGTTGCTAATCTTCAAGGGTGGCCCTCCAACACGGGCACGTCGTACATCCTTCTGAGCACTTGAAGTGAAACCTAAGCCAAATTTGTCAGATTTATACGGAATATTCGGAAGTTGCCCCCAGATGGTGCATCCACCCTCCTCTACTACTGCTTTTGCGTCCTTCAGAGATGACATCTAGAGTGGAGGTCTTGTAATCTTGGGAATCTGGGACACAGTCTTGGTCACTACTACCTATTGGGGGACCTCTTCGAAATGTTGAAAAGGAGTTTCAATGAACTCGCCGTCCAATTCCACATACCTGGAGGAATTGAGGTGGTTAATCATATACTCTTCCTCTTTGTGGTCAATGATAATATTTCCTTGGACCGGATATTTCAGCGTCTGGTGCAATGTAGAGGTGACAGCGCCAACATTATGGATCCATGGCCGTCCTAGCAGACAGGAGTAAGAGGGGCGGATGTCCATTACATAAAAGGTTGAATTGAAAGTTTGAGTCCCAACCTTTATGGGGATATCCACCTCCCCGTGTAGCATCCTTTTTGAGCCTTCAAATGCCCTTACGACTATGTTACTTGGCTTTAATGTCAGTCCTTCACAGTCCAGTCTGTTGAGAGCTTTCTTCAGTAGAACATTCAAAGATGAGCCAATGTCCACCAAGAAATGGACCAGAGTTGTGCCTCTATATTCCACAGAGACATGTAATGCCTCGTTGTGCTTTCTTCCCCTTGGTGTCAGATCAGTATCTGAGAAGCCTAGGCCGTTATCCGTTGTCAAGCTGGCCACGCAATCTTGAAATTGATCAGCAGACGTCTCTTGAGGCACATGGGCTGTCTTTAGGAACTTCACCAAGGCCTCGCATGTGCCTCAGAACACAGTAATAATGTCAGCATGGAGATTTTGGAGGGAGTTTACCCCAACTGTTCAACTACATCGTAGTCACTCCTCTTTATGATTCTCAGGATCTCCTCCATTTCTTTTTTAGAGGTCTCGGGGATAGTCAGTGATTGAGCCTTTGTCCGGACAGACTCCACTTAAATACCTTTTCCTCGAGTTTCAGCATCAGGAGTGTTGGTAGGAATGATAATAGGGGTTGTATCGTCTTCGTCAATAGGAGCACTTGCAGAGATGATTATTGGTACAGAAGTAACCTTTGGAGCAGCCACGAGTCCAAAAACTTCCTTTGGGGGGGCAATTTCTGGAGAAAATATTCTACCGCTTCGGGTAATCTTACTAGTTCTGGCAATATTGCTAATGTCGGAATCTTCTTTTTCGGAGTTTATCTCTTCGGTGACCAACCCATCTTGTTTGATCCCATGGTAATAAATGTCCCCACCGTAATTCCACGACATTGTGTGGCTGATTCGTATGGGACTGGCCCATGCATTGTGATTATTAGAGGGGTTGCTTTTGGAACAGATGTAATTCTAACGGGTATTTTGGAGACCCTGGAAGAATTAGAGGAGATGGTAATGATTGAAATATCTTCAACAGGAACAGGTGAAACAGGAGTACTTTCAAACAGAATCTCTTTGTTGTCTATCAAGCGTTGAATGTCTGTTTTCAACAAAAGGCAATCATTTAGTGAGGATAAGAAGAGGTGGCAGTCTTCATTACAACCCAGGAATACACCAGACTTCAATAAATTTATCTTGATGATTGGGAGTGGAGTCAAGAGTTCATCAACTGCGGTAACAAACAGATTTTCTTCAATAGCATTGGTGTTGTGACCATGTCTGGGCATAGGAGCAGAAATGATGTTTGGCTTCTCGGGCACGTCAAACTCAATTTATTTTGCTTCAATAAGGTCTTGAATTTTGTTTTTCAAGGCCCAACAGTTGTTAGTATCCTGACTTGGACTTTCGGAGTGATATGCGCAACGGGCATTGGGGTGATAATGGTGGGACGATGTGTTGGGGTTTTTTGGAGCTTCTTTCAAAGTTGCCAAATTGGATTTCAGAAGATGCGGTAACACTTGGGACAAAGTCATATTGATTCTGGTGAATTTTTGGACTGGCCTTTCCACCCTCGGTTGATTATTTCTTTGTTGATCAGATGTAGGCTTTGGAATCATAACAGCCCCTACCATTGGTCGGAGTTCGTCTCTCCCTTGGTTCCTTTGTGGATAAAAAGCAGCTACCTCTTTCTTCCTAATAAAAGGCTTCCTCACAGATGTAGAGGCAAATGAATCCTTCTGAATCTTTCCACTTTTTATGCCAGCTTCCACCCTCTCTCCGGTCAGTATTAGCTCAGTAAATCCTGCAGATGAGCTCCCAATCAAATAGTTGAAGAAAGGGCCAGACAAAGTGCCTAAGAACATGTCCACTAATTCCCTTTCAGTCAGAGGGGGTTGCACTCTCCCAACCAGATCTCTCCATTTCTGCGCGTAATCCTTGAAACCCTCATTGGAAGCCATAACCATACTCTGAAGTTGAGTACGGGTAGGCGCAAAATAAGTATTATATTGATATTTCTTGTAGAAAGCTGTGGCAAGATCTTCCCAATTATGGACGTTGGCTCTTTCTAATTGGTAAAACCAGTCGAGTTGTGTTCCAGATAGGCTATCTTGGAAAAAAATGCACCCACAAGTCTTTATCAGCGGAGTGTGGTTGGATCTTTCTCACGTATGATCGGAGATTCATCTTAGGACATGACACCCCCATCATATTTTGCGAACAAAGGGACTTTGAATTTCGGAGGAATCACAATCCCCGACACTAGTCCCAATTCTTCAAAATCTAAGCCGGGCACCTTTTGTATTTCCATAGCGCTCAAACGCTCTTCGAGATGTCTGTACTTATCATCAGCTGGAGGATACTGTTCCTCATAGTAGTCTTCCTCTTCTTCCTCCTCTTCAGATTCTTACATGACTGTTGTTTCTTTTCCTTTTCCCTATCCTTCACCGGATGTTGTTTCAAAATTCAAGGTTCTTCTAGTCTGCCCCTGAAATCTTCTCCGCATGTTTAAAACCCCGGTGACTTTCTTTGTTTTCTTTTTCCTTTCCTCAGCCAGCAGAGTCTTCAGCTCTTCTTGCCCCTTGGCTAGGGTCATGAGCAACTGTTGAAACTGCGTGTTCTGAGCTTGGAGATCTTTGATTGTTTGTTCGAGATCCATCTTACTGAAATAAACAATAGGGAGATGAGGAAACTTGTTGCAAAAGACCTATTTATGTTATGATGAACGATATGTGCGTATGCAATGTTTTCAAGGATTTCAAAGATTCAAGTTCGTTTTAGACAAAAAGAAACACACGTTATATTAATAAGATAAAGTTTGAGTACATCAATGCCCCTTGGGCAAAATAATATAAAACTCTAAGATAAAAAAGTAGTGCGTATCCTCTTTGGTGCTATGTAGGCATTTAGAGTCTGCTCCTCATGAAGTAGCCTAGTGAGTTCCAAAACCTTCTTCTCGCTTGCGTAGAATTGGGCTTAAAAAGTATCTCGCTCTCCTTTGAGATGTATCCAATCCCTTTGTAGATCTTCAAGATATGTGGGCATGTCAGTATGTACGATAGTGTATGGAACATCTCCCTCCTTAACAGGCTCAATAATTACCAGAAGAATGGAAGGATAAGGCATCATAAGACTTTGAGCGTGGGTTCGTACCCATTTGAGGTAAGGATCAAAAGGGGTGGAATTATTGTGTCTCAAAGTCTTGCTATCCACCTTGTTTAGCATCCTTTAAGCTCGGATGAATCTCTGGCGATGACCTTGATTGTCATTGTCGTAGTCGAATACCAAACCTTGAATCAGCATCTCGTGCAGGCCATCCCTTTGGGCGTAATCAAATTGTCTTAAAGCTAAACATGTATTGTAGGTGATGCCTCCCCTAATACCAAGTAGAGGGACATTAGGGAATTCCCCACAACGTTCAACAATGATAACATTCTCTTTGGATCGGGAGCACCAATGAATATCTGAATGTTTGAGCGTCATTAACCTTTGTGAACATCGTGAACCTTGCTCATTCTTTAAGAGTGATTGGGGAAGATGAGAAATAAACCATCTTGCCAGGAGAGGAGTGCAACACATAAGGACACCTCTTTTCCTCATTGTGCGAGTGTGAAAAGAGTGTAGGATATCCCCTAGCAATGTAGGCACCGGATTGCGTGACATGAAGATTTTGACGATGCTCACATCTATGAGTTGGTCAGGATTGGGAAATAAGACCATCCCATAGATAAGAAGAGCCAAAATTTCCTCAAAGGCTTGCAAGTCTAAAGAATTCTAACAGCTTTGAGCTTTCTCAAACAGGAAATTTGCTAAGAAGCCTTTAACACCACTTCTAGTTTCCCAATGGGTTGTGACATCAGATGAGTGCAAGTGCAGAGCTTGAGCAATCTCTTCTGGCTTTGGGTCTCTTTCCGTACCGTTGAATGATAGTTGATTGAGAATGGGAATCCTCAAGAGTTGAGAGAATTCTTCCAAAGTAGGCACAAGATGATAGTCGGGAAATGTGAAGCAATGGTGCAAAGGATCAAAGAACTGAAAGAGCACCTTCATCATGTCCTCACCTGTGTTGGAGGTGGCCAAGTTGAGTAGACGACCATGCCTCTCGGTGAATGGAGAGTTCTCAGGGATCCTTGAAGCTAGTTCCTTAAGTTGTGGAGGAATTCTTACAAGGTTGACTTGGATAGTTTTCCTGCGAAGTGAATCCATATCCTACAAAAGAAGAACAAAGATGAATCTCCAAAATCCTTGAAATGGTTAGTAGATGTATATGATGTTCATGATGTCCATGATGTTATGTACAAGTATACATATACAAGAAAAGCAAACAAGTCCTTAGTTTAGGCTTGCATGGGGTTTTATAGGTAAGTACCCTCTTGAAGTTTAGTTGGCTTAAATTTTTCCTAATAATAATAACCGGGTTCTAAAGAGCTCAACATCACCGGATTGTTTCCTTGGTCATTGTTTCAGCTCGAGTCTCTTTAATGACGACCGAAATATCCCAAGAAACCAAACCTCAATGAGTGTAGTATCGAGTATCTACCAACTTCGGACTGCACCAAAGCCGATCATCTCACTACATCCTAAAGGCCAAGTTGGTCAAGTAAAGGGTTCTAGAAGTTCATTAGTGCTTCATGACATCACTCAGCGGCCCCGTATTCTCTTTGATTAACTCAAAGGCTATCGGTACCCACAAATATGTCACACTAACATAGCTATTGCTTAGACTATGTCGGTATACCCCGCACAAGTTCCACAATGTATTGCTATTTACCTATAATGTATCCCAAATCCGGGTAGAGGATTCAAACCCAAACAAAGAACCATAATGTAAAGCAAACAAGTCAAACAATGTAAGCAAATAAATGTGATCTAACCCTAAGGTAACCACACTTTTATAATTTTCCCCAGCAGAGTCGCCAGTTCTGTGATACGGTGAGAGAACTGACTTGAAGGTTTTGCGTTTGATCGCAAATATTGCGGTTAGCAAGAGTCGCCACCTACTTTTCTTTTATCCAAAAGGAAAGGTGAAAAAGCACAGGAAAGACCTTTGAGATTGTTTCTTGAGTTCAAGGGGTAGATTATGAAAAGGGAAGGTATTAACACCCTTTTCATCCATGGTTTTCCATGGGCTCTTAGTTACTTGCTAGATCACTTGCTTTTGTTTTGAAATTGTGCTTTGTGTGGTTTTTGAAAGTATTTTGTAAAAGAGGCAATTGTTTAGGCAATCTTTGTAATGATTCTCGTTCATAAGAATGTATACAAAGATGTTTGTCTTTTTGAAAATGTTTTCAATGTTTTCAATGTTTGTAAGATGTTTTACAAATGTGTGTGTTTGTTTTGGAAAATAACAAGGATAATTTCTTTGAAAAGTAGCAAGTAACTAAAAGTAACCTACCTACTCAAATGTCGTTCTTGTTCATTTTTGATTCCTTTAACATTGTTGTCTTACCATTGATTTGGTATGCAACCCTATCTTTGGATGTAAATGGGACAGACGTGGGTTATCGTATAACCATGATTAGCAATGTTGCAAATTATCTTAGCATTTTTAAGGGACCAAGATCATTTTGTAAGACAACTTTGAATAGCGTCATCGAGGGACTTATGATCTATATTTATTTTCTTTGCCAAGATACTTCGCATGCATAATATGGCCATTTTTGTGTAAGGAAACCAAGTGGAGTAACCCTAAGGGTGCTTGTGTGTAAGTGTGTTATTTTCATGCTTGATTTTGTTTTGGATTAGGGTTTTCTATTTGATTTATTTTGATCTTGCCATTTAAACCCTAATTACTAGCATGGCATATAAAAGCGGTAAATTGCGTAATTTAAAAATTACTACGCTATTACAACATTTCATGGGAGGGGGTATACAAATTATAAATGGGGATTTGCAATAATGTAAATCTAATTAAGCTATTACAACAAAATTGAATTTGTACAAGTATTTGAATAAATAATATATAATATAAATTAAATATGCAATGTTTATGTATATGCAACAAAAGAAATTTGCTTTGTTTTTCATATGCAAAAGAGTTTTGACCTAATCCTAATAATATTAAAAAAAGGAAATTATTTCTTGAAAAGTGATTAACCCTAATTTCTAATTTGTAAAAGAAGATAAAGTTCTTTAAGTATTATTTTTTGTCTTAAAATAGTAAATAATATTTATGAAAATATTTAGTCTTTTTATATGTCAAAATAAATATTTACAAGTATGAAAAAAAAGAAATAAAAATTATCCTAAGTCTATTTTATTTTACAAATTTATTTAAGAAAAATAGTTAATATACAATTTAATAAAAATATTTTTTATGTGAAAATAAAATAAAATAAACAAAATGCAATATTTATCATGTTTTATATTTTTTATGCTAAGGAAAAAATATTTAATGAAATAAATAAAAATAAAATAAATGAATGAAAATAAATTGGGCCATGGGTGTCCTGAGTAATCAGGAGGTAACATTAGAAAAAAAACATAAGCCCAAATGAACAAAAGCCCACCGCTGCAAAAAAATGAGAAAAATGGCAAAAAATGAGAAAATATGCAAAAGGCAAGCACCAAGGCTCGAACCCATGACCTTGGAATTCTCAGCGCGCTGCCTTGCCACTAGGGTGGCTGTACATCAGTTAGTTCATATGAAATAAAAAAAACATAACACATAACGCCACCTTGCCCTGTACTTCATCTTCTTCCTCAAGCTAGCCAGAATCTTTGTATCTTTCTCATTTCTCCATGAAAATGGAAACTTCAAACATGAAAATGGTAGTACTTTTTCCCATGATTTCAACCATGTAACTCATGTAAACTATCAGTCAAAGATCAAAGCTAATCTCAATGGCCCTAATTTTAAACCTAATTTTTACAGAGATTTGAAATCTAAAATTCTCTATACATAATGAACATAAATGAAATCTATGCACATGGTTGGCTTTAGCACAATAATATCTACATTTTCCTTTCACAAATTGAGACCAATGGATGTCTGTATGAAGAGATAGAAGTTAGAGTTCTTACCTCCTTCTGCTGAGATCATGAATGGAGTTTGAGTGAGTTTTATGAAGGCCTGAAGATTCCCTTAGCTTGCTTGAACCTCCCTGAGTGTGTTCCAATCCTTGCCTTGCTTTGAAAGTGCCTGAATCTCTCTATCGAAGTCAACCTGCAAGCTTGAAATGCAAAACTGACAGATGGAGAAGGAGGAGTTACAGTGAAGGGGTGATGGTCTGGAACACTTAGATATAAGGTAGGTTAAGTGTTTGAGTGATTAGAACTTGAAACACACGAGTAGATTTTTGGATTGCTATGCTTGGTCTCAAACTGCAAGTTATGACAGGTTTTTGGTGATGGGGAGTTTTAGAGAGTTTCTGGCCTTGAGAAATCGTTGTTAGGTTGCAATGTGTTTGTGTATAATTACAGAGAAGGTTTCAAGTCAGCTTCACAACAGATTTCTCAAATGTAGGCTTTTTGCTCTATTGCTTGCCTTTTAAGAAAAGTGAAGAGACAACTCTCCTCATGCTTGTACAGGCCTGCTTGGAGTTGGTACAAGTCCTAGACAATTTGCTTTTGGTTTATAGGACTTGTGTGTGCAGAGAAAATAGGTCCAATGCTCAAGGAGTTGACAAATGCAAAAGTTATGCTTTTCTAAAATGGCAATGGCAACTTTGTGCCATTTATGGAATTAAAACTTGGACAAAGACTCTTATGCTTGGATTAAGGCTTTATCAACTGTGTAAGCATTAAATTATGAAGTGAGAAACAAGTTTGAGACCTGTAAATCAAGGATTAGGCAGCATAGGTTCAGATTTGAATTTTGTTCTTCATGAAATGGCTTGAAATCAAAGTGAGAAATTGCCAACTTCTTCTCTTTGATTCTCTCTACTCAAAAAGGATCTCAAGGAGTTTTGGGACCTTTTGGAAAGCTTGCAATGTTCACTATAACTCATCTTTGAAATGAATTTCAATATTCCTCTTGGAACTAGGTGAAAAATTTCCATGAAGTTAGGTCAAAAACCTGCCTAAATTAGGGCAAAATTTCACTAAGTTATTTTAGTTCATGAGCATGTATTCATAAATTTATATCTTGAAATCCAAGCATCTTTAGGGAAAAATGTGTGAGGAAAAGTTTTAGATTTCATGGATATCTACAACTTTCATGTTGGGAACTTCCTTTGAATCATCTTGTATCATGGTGAGAATTTGGCTTAAAGTTGAGAAAAAATAAGAAATTTTCTATACTTAGAAAAATTTCTAAGTTAAGAAAATTTCAAATTTCAAAACAAAATCTTCAATATTTGATTTCTTGATGAGCAAGTTTCACATTTTGACATGTTTTGATGAGTTGTGATCCTTGGCATTTGATTTTGACCAAAAAGTCAAAGTTTGACTTTTCAGTATACAGTTGACCTTTGATTAGTTGACTGCAAATTTCATCTGTCAATCCAATGGATTTGTAATGTTTTGAACCATGTCATTAGGTAATGATGATGCAAATGAACCCTTGAAATCATGCTTCAAACCAATTAGTCATTTGCTAAGTCAAAAATCAGAAATTGCCCTTTCTCAATCAAAACCCTAATTTTGACCATTTTGCCCTTTTGATGATTTGATCAAATTTCTTGAGGAATTATGGTCCAAACTTGATCAAATGATACATATGAGTCTAAAATGTTGATGTGGATCAAAACTTATGAAGTTTGACTGTAAATTGGCCATGGTTGACTTTTTCCCCAATATAACTTATTTTTAGGTCAGTTGTCCAATTGATTGATCAAAAATGGGATTCAAGGCTTGAAACTTGACATGAGTAATCTTAGGGGTCGATAATGATACTTGAAAGCCATATGAAACATTGATAGTCCAAAAATCCTTGTGCAATTCCAAACCCTAATTTTGGGTCATCAGGGCATGATGAGATGTCTTGAGCTGGTCAAACCCTAATCCAGTCTTGAGTAAAAGAGATCTTGTGGGAAAATCTTGATAAATGAGAGGAAAAATTTTGGGGTACAACAGTAGGGCTATGAGAAGGAACCTGGGTCGTAGGGTTATTTCGAGATGAGAGCCTGGATAGTAGGGCTATTAGAAGGAACCTGGATAGTAGGGTTACTTCGAGATGAGAGCTTGGATAGTAGGGCTATGAGAAGGAACCTGGATAGTAGGGTTACTTCGAGATGAGAGTCTGGATAGTAGGGTTATAAGAAGGAACCTGGGTCGTATGGTTACCTCAAGATGAAAGCTTGGATAGTAGGGCTATGGGAAAGAACCTAGATAGTATGGTTACCTCAAGATGAAAGCCTAGATAGTAGGGCTTATGGGAAGGAATCTGGATAGTAGGGTTACTTCGAAATGAAATCCTGGATAGTAGGTCTATGGGAAGGAACCTGGATAGTAGGGATACTTCGAAATGAAAGCCTGGATAGTAGGGCTATAGGAAGGAACCTGGATCGTAGGGTTACTTCGTGATGAGAGCATGGATGGTAGGGTTAATACATGTATAGCTTCATGAGTTTAATCTTGAACTGTTGGAATTGTTGATGATAACCATCTTTCCTGAAAAGGTACTGGATTAATTATATGCGATGCATGAAATGCATTGTGTGATGATGTTCTCAAAATAAATGAGATTATGTTGTATGCAATATGTATGCGCATGTCATGATGTATGAACATGAAATGCTATTGTGACATTTCCGAGTCTGGGAAAATAAATCCCTGACTGCTGCTGGAGAGTATAACATTCCTGACTGTTGTAGAGAATTGTGATTCTTCTACTTCTGTTGGGGATGGTGAACGGAAATGACTGTGCCGAAGATTTTCTCTTTGTTGTTTGTGAATATTCTGCCAGGGAGAGACTTTGTACGAGAATATCTCTGCTGGGGAATGACTCTGTTGGAAGGTGGACTTCCGTAGCTGAAGTAATAAGCTCTGTTGGGGATTGAGCTTCTGTATCTAGAGAAATAAACTCTGCTCGGGGAGATAAAAATTTATGATGATTTGCTCGCGATTATGAAATTAGGTTGGGGGATATAGACGTCAGGTTTCTAGACGACCCTGGCTAGGGAGATTACTTCCCGTTTTGAGAGAACTGATATCAATGCTTTGATTACCTTTACTCTGTGGGGAATACAGATGCTACGAGGTCGTATGCGTTGATGATTATGTTTCAAAACTGTATGTGTCCCGGTACCGGTTGGACAACGTAACTGTCGTGTTTTGACATTTCTGGTTTTTGCCCCTGTTTCTTAAGTTCCGAGCAATTGTCTTTTCATTTCTTATGCAAACATTTGCGAGTAGCAATCATATTCAAATGCATATGTCAAGAATAAACCATTGGACGTTCTTGCAAAACAAAACAGAAAAGGAAAAACACATAGTTTTTTTTTTTTGTAAAAATGATTTGTATTGATTTTCGAAGTTGGCCTATAATAGGCATTTTTGTACAAGGAGGCTGACGCTCTAGTAAGAGAACACGGTCGTAAGAATAGAAGTTATACAATATTGTGTAAAAAGAAAACAACTATGTACAAAAATCCCATTGGATTCCAATTCTTCTATTGTCGTTATGTCTTTGAGCGTCTCATCCCTTTGCTGCTTGTCTGAAGTTGATTAGGTTGATTGATGTTGTTCGAGCTTGATAGTTGATACTAAGGTCTGATCGTAGGGTGATCCAATGGGACATAGTGATACACTTTTCATCCCTAACTTTTTCCTGGACCGCCCTTTCGAGTTTTCAGTCCACCGGGATACCCTTTTTTGCCCAATCCGCCTTTTCAGGTTTTCAACTTGCCAGGTGTATAGATTTTTTTCGTTTTCATCCCTTATTTTTGCCCTAACCCTTTTGGTTCGTCGGGAAGCCCTTATTTTTGCCTAGGCCAGTCAACCTAGCGGGTCTTTTATCATGCGTAGTATCTTTTCACTATGTCTACATTGATAGGGTGAGGGAGGTCGTCACCGTCCATGGTGGTTAGAATCATGGCTCCACCCGAGAAAATGTTTTTAATCATAAATGGCCCTTCGTATGTGGGAGTCCATTTGCCCCTGGGATCACCTTGCGGCAGTTTGATGTACTTGATTACCAGATCCCCGACTTGATATTCCTGACGTCTAACTTTTTTGTTGAAAGCCTTGATCATCCGCTTTTGATACGGCTGACCATGACAGACAACAGTAAGTCTCTTTTCATCGATCAGATTTAGTTGATCAAGTCGAGTCTGGATCCAGTTGTCTTCGTTTAGACCCGCATGTTTCATAATTCTTAAAGATGGAATCTGGACCTCGATGGGTAGGACTTCCTTCATGCCATATACCAAAGAGTAGGGTGTTGCCCCTGTCGATGCCCGTGCAGAGTAACGGTACCCATGAAGAGAGAATGGTAACATCTCATGCCATTCTTTGTATGTCACCGTCATCTTCTGTATGATCTTTTTGATGTTCTTGTTAGCCGCTTCAACAGCGTCATTCATCTTTTGCCGGTAGGGAGAAGAGTTATGATGCTTTATCTTAAATTGTTTACAGAGCTCGGTGATCATCATGTTGTTGAGATTCGTACTGTTGTCGGTGATAATTCTCTCTGGCACACCATACCGACATATCAGGTTATGCTTGATAAACCGCGCCACAACATTCTTGGTAACGATAGCAAAGGAGGCCGCCTCAACCCATTTCGTGAAGTAATCAATAGCTACCAGCATGAAGTGATGCCCATTGGAAGCGGTAGGCCTGATTTCTCCGATCATGTCAATTCCCCACATTGCAAAGGGCCACGGACCTGTCAAGACATTCAAAGGAACCGGAGGCACATGCACCTTATCAACATAGATTTGGCACTTATGACAGGTTCGGGAGTGCTGATAACAATCTGTTTCCATAGTGAACCAGTAGTATCCTTCCCGTAGGATCTTCTTAGCCATGGTATGTCCACTGGAATGGGTTCCGAAGGTATCTTCATGTAGATCTTTCATAATCCTCTCTGCTTCGCTCTTGTCTACACACCGCAGTAAGGTAGAGTCATGGTTGCGCTTGTAGAGGATTCCATTACCGAGAAAGAACTTTGCAGCGAACCTTCTTAGAAACTTCTTATCAATGACAGATGCCCCTTCAATATATTCTTGAGTCTCGAGGTACTTCTTCACTTCATGAAACCAAGGTTTATCTGCTACCTCTTTGGTATCAATCTCGCAGTAGTGCGCTGGTTCATCCGACCTCTCAATGGTGATTCGGGGAGCTTCGTTGTCCCACCTGACTTTGAACATAGAAGACATGGTAGCTAGCGCGTCCTCTAACTGATTCTTCTCTCGCGGGAAATGTTCAAAGGTTACTTCCTCAAAGTGTGGGAGCAATGTCAGTACGTGCTCTCTGTATGGGATGAGATTCAGATGTTTTGTAACCCATTCGCCTTTGATCTGACTTATCACTAAAGCTGAATCCCAGAAGACATTTAAGAACTTGATCCTGAGGTCGATAGCAGCTTTGAGACCCATGATGTAGGCTTCATACTCCGCCATATTGTTAGTGCAGTTGAAACATAGTCGGGTAGTGAAAGGAGTATGACAACCCTCAGGAGATATGATTACGGCACCAATTCCATTACCGAGTGCGTTCGAAGCTCCATCAAAAATCATAGTCCATCAGGATCCCTCCTCGGGTCCTTCATCCGGTCCAGGTTCTCCATAATCAGTCACTAGCATGATATTCTCGTCCGGGAACTCAAAATTCATGGACAGGTAGTCATCCACGGCCTGATGAGCCAAATGATCAGCCAATACACTTCCCTTGATTGCTTTATGGGTTATATATTGTATATCGTATTCGGTTAAGATCATCTGCCATCTCGCTATTCTTCTGGAGAGAGTGGGCTTCTCGAAGATGTATTTGATTGGATCCATCTTAGATATCAACAGAGTAGTGTGGGTCAACATATACTGTCTTAGTCGGTGAGCAGCCCATGCCAAATTGCAACAAGTTTTCTCGAGCAATGAGTATCTTGCCTCATAGTCGGTAAACTTTTTGCTAAGGTAGTATATTGCGTGCTCTTTTCGACCAGACTCGTCATGCTGCCCCAGCACACACCCCATTGAATTGTCTAGCACTGTTAAGTAGAATATCAAAGGTCTTCCTTCAACCGGAGGCATCAGAATTGGTGGTTCCGGAAGGTATTCCTTGATTCTTTCGAAAGCAGTCTGGCATTCGTCATTCCACTTTACCACTTGATCTTTCTTCAGAAGCTTGAAGATGAGCTCACAAGTAGCAGTTAGAATTGAAATGAACCTGGCGATATAATTTAGGCATCCCAAGAAACCTCTAACCCCCTTCTCTGTGCAGGGGGTTGTCATCTCTCGTATGACCTTTACCTTTGCGGGGTCTACCTGAATACCCTTGTCACTGATGAGGAACCCCAGAAGTTTACCAGACCTTACCCCGAAGGTGAACTTATTCGGGTTTAGCCTCAGCTTATATGTCTTCAACCTGTCAAATAGCTTTTGTAGATGGTCAAGGTGCTCTTCTTCGGTTTGAGACATGGCTATCATGTCATCAACATAAACCTCGATCTCACGATGAATCATATCATGGAACAAAGAGACCATGGCTCGCTGATAAGTTGCTCCATCATTTTTCAACCCAAAAGGCATCACCTTGTAATAGAAGGTGCCCCCCTGTGTGATAAAGGTTGTCTTCTCCATGTCTTCGGGAGCCATCTTGATCTGGTTGTAGCCAGAGAAACCATCCATGAAGGAGAAAATTTTGTGTTGTGCGGTGTTGTTAACCAGAACGTCAATATGAGGAAGCGGGAAGTCATCCTTGGGGCTTTCCCTATTCAGGTCTCTGTAGTCTACACACATCTATACCTTACCGTCCTTTTTAGGTACCAAAACAACGTTGGCAACCCACTGCGGATAGGAGCTGACGGCCAAGAACCCAGCATTGAACTGTTTCATAACCTCTGCTTTGATCTTCTCTGACATTTCAGGGTGCATACGACGGACCTTTTGTTTAACCAGAGGACAATCCTCTTTAGTTGGCAGACGGTGTACCACGATGTCAGTGTCTAAACTAGGCATGTCTTCATATGACCAGGCGAAGATCTCAACATAGTCATGAAGCATCTGCATCAACCGCTGTTTGATCTTAGCTTCCAGATTTACGCGGATCTTGACTTCTTTTCTGTCCATCTTTGTGCCCAAGTTTATTGTCTCAACTGGCTCTTCATGAGGATGTATAGCCCTCTCTTTCTGTTGTAACAGTCTAGCCAGTTCTCTAGGCACCTCCCAATCATCCTCACCTTCGTTCTCGGCTTGGTTGATCGGATTTTCGAAATCATAACTGGCAGTAGCAGAATTGTTATCAATGGGATCCATAGTGGATATGGATCTGCAGTTTGATACGTGAGTGTGTGTAAGAGCATAACTGTTTTGATAAAGTAAAAACAGAAAAGAAAAATAGAGAGTGCAAAATTTGTACGCAAGGAACGTCCAATGCTTTATTGATGACATATGAAATGACATATAATAACCCTCGCAAATAGAACCATTGTTCCTCGGGTAAGACACAAGGCTAAAAAGTTAAAAATTGTTTATTACAAATTCAAAATACAAGTAAGACAATTACTGCAGAATAAAAGAAACTAGTATAAAATCTCTAGTCGTCCAGTTACTCGGTCCACCGTTGGTAGTCGGGTAGATCCAGCTGTCAATGTCAGAGTCTTCCTCACTGTCTTCAATAGCGTTTACCCCACGATTGCTGATGCGTAGGGGAGGTCCTCCAGCTCGAGCGTGTCGAACAACCCTTTGATCCCCTGAAGTAAATCCCAAACCAAAATTTTCAATTTTATGCGTAAAATCAGGGAGTTATACCCAATTGGTACACCCACCTTCTTCGACCACTACTCTGGCATCCTTGAGAGAAGCCATCTTTAGAGGAGGTTTGGTGCTAGTGGTAGTCTCGGTTGACGCCAAAATCTGGGGAACCTCTTCAAAGTTTTGACAAGGAGTCTCTATGAATTCTCTGTCCATGTCCACATACCTGAAGGAGTTCAGTTGGCTCACCTTATACTCCTCTTCACCATGCACAGTGATAATTTTCCCATTCACCGGATATTTCAGCATTCGGTGCAGTGTAGAAGTAACATCCCCAGCTTCATGGATCCAAGGACGACCCAATAAACAAGAGTATGATGGCTTGGTGTCCATCACGTAGAAGGTGGACCCAAAGGTCTGAGAGCCTACCTTGACAGGGATGTCCACCTCCCCATGCACCATTCTCTTCGACCCATCAAAAGCCCTTACCACAATGTTACTAGGCTTTAGGGTCAAGCCTTCACAATCCAGTCGATCAAGAGCCTTCTTAGGCAGAACATTTAGTGAAGACCCAGTATCCACTAGCACATGAGCCATAGTGGTACCCCTGCATTCGATCAAGACATGAAGAACATCATTGAGCTTTCTCCCTTTCGGAGTTAAGTCAGCATCTGAAAAACCCAGCCCATTGTCAGCAGTCAAGTTGGCCACACAGTCTTTGAATTGATCGGCTGAGGTTTCTTACGGCACATGCCCGATCTTGAGGAATGCAATCAAAGCCTTTGCATGGGCCTCGGAACATAACAACAAAGACACCATCGATATCTTCGAGGGGGTCTTCCCCAACTGCTCAACCACATTGTAGTCGCTCTTTTTGATTATTTTTATGATTTCCTCTATCTCTTGCTTAGAGGATTCCACAACAACTTTTCTAGGTGCCTCCTCCCGGGCAGGCTCGCCTATAGCTTCTTTGCCTCGAGTCCTAGATGACTCATCGGCAGGGGTAACAACTGGAGTAAGAACGGGAGTACTAGCTGAAGTACTAGCAGGAACAACAGATGGAATAACAACAGGTTTATTGACAGTCTTTGGGGAAATCACGGGAGAGAAGACCCTACAACTTCTGGTAATCTTGCTGGTCCCGACAATGTTACTGACATCGGGATCAACCTCTTCATTCTTCAGATCTTGTTTAACGCCATGATAGTAAACATCGGCGCCATAATGCCAAGGGACAGCTTTTTCTGAGGCGTACGGGACAGAACCAGGAAAGGTGATTATTAATGGAGAAACTCTTGGAGCGGGTGTAATCCTAACAGGTCTTCTCGAGAAGGCATTGGAAGGATTGGCTGAAATGGTTATAATAGTAATATCTTCAGTTAGAATCAAAGTCTTTTCGAACAAAATCTCTCTGTTGTCCATCGGGCGTTAGACACCTGTCTTCAGCAAATAGCAACCAGAAGGCAGAGATGAACACAGGTGGCAACCTTCACCACAACCCGGAAATAAACCGGCCAGAAACAAATTCTTCTTAACCATCATAAGGGGAGTAGAAACTTCATCAAATGAGGTCACAAATAGATCAGTATCAACGGAATTAACTCCATGGTTGTGTTTAGGCACGAGAGCAGTTATAATATTGGGCTTCTCCGGAGCATCGAACTCAATCTCCTTGGCTTCAATAAGATCCTGTACTTTATTTCTTAGAGCCCATCATTCATTTGTATCGTGACCAGGACTCTCAGAGTGGTAGGCACACCGAGCGTTTGGATTATACCGAGGAGAGGTGGTATTAGGATTCTTGGGAGCCTCTTTCAAGGTTGCCAAGTTGGATCTCAGTAGATGGGGTAAAAACTCTGTTAATGTCATGTTAATCCGGGTAAACTGCCTTTATGGTCTTTCTACCCTTTGTTGATTGTTGCATTGCGGATTAGCCGCAGGTCTAAGTATCATTACGGCACTTACCATTGGACGGTGTTCAACTCTGCTCTGACCTCTTGGGCTATAGATAGCCTTGGCTTCGTTCTTACCAGCGAAGGGCTTCTTTACTGAACTCGAGGAGGTGTCTTTCTGTACTTTTCCGCTCCGGATCCTGGCTTCTACCCTTTCTCCAGTTAATATCAGCTCAGTAAAATCAGCCGGTGAGCTACCGATCAAATGGTTGAAGAATGGACCAGACAGCGTCCCAAGAAACATGTCGACCAACTCCCTATCAGACAAAGGGGGTTGGACTCTCCCGTCCAAATATCTCCACTTCTGCGCATAGTTCTTAAAGCCTTCACCTGCACCCATGTACATACTCTAAAGTTGAGTACGGGTAGGGGCAAGGTCGGCGTTGTATTGATACTGCTTATAAAAAGCAGCAGCCAAATCCTCTCAGTTTCGGACATTGGTTCTCTCCAATTGGTAGAACCATTCAAGCTGAGTCCCTGACAGACTATCTTGGAAGAAGTGAACCCGCAAGTTCTTATCAGCAGTGTGAGGCTGGATCTTCCTCAAATAGGAACGGAGATGGAGCTTGGGACAAGACACCCCATCATACCTTGCGAAAACCAGAGCTTTAAATTTTTGTGGGATGACTACCCCAGACACCAATCCCAACTCTTCAAAATCCAGCCCTGGTATTCTCTGGATCACCATAGCGCTTAACCGATCCTCTAACTACTTGTACCTATCCTCAGTGCGAGGATACTCCTCATTATTGTAGTCTGTATCATTGTTAGAGACTTCAGGACTAGGGTTCTCCTCCCTTGTTTCTCTCTCTTGATTTTCCCCTTCTTTGGATGAGGAGGTCAGATCGAGTGGTTACCTTAGAGGCCCCCCAATTCTTCTGCCCATATTGAGGGCACCGACGAGATTCTTCTTCTTCTTCTTCTTCTCTTTCAGGATGAGGGCCTTCAAATCCTCCTGCCCTTTTTCCAGAGTTATGAACATCTGTTAAAATTGGGCATTTTGTGCCAGAAGATCTTCGATGCTTTGTTCATTAGACATTTTTGCTGAAATAAATAACGAAGAAGATGAGAAACCTGTAATGGTACCTGCTTATGCAATGTTATGGATGATATGTATATGCAATGATTTCAAGGAAATTAGAAATTCAAATTTGCTTTAGACAAAAAGGGAACACACGTTATATTAATAAATCAAAGCTTGAGTACATCATGCCTCTTTGGGCTTACAAAGAAATACAAAAACTCTAAGATAAAAAGGTTGTGTGCATCCTCTTTGGTGCGATGTAGGCGTTTAGAGTCTGCTCCTCATGAAGTTGTTTGGTGAGCTCCAGATTCTTCTTCTCACTGGCGTAGAATTGGGCCTCGAAAGTGTCTCGTTCCCCCTTAAGATGTATCAAATCCCTTTGTAAGTCTTCAAGAGAGGTGGGCATGTCAGGATGTAGGATAGTGTATGGAACATCTCCTTTCACAATAGGCTCTATGATCACCGGGAGAATGGAGGGGTAAGGCATCATAAGACTTTGAGAACGAGCTCGTACCTATTTGAGGTAAGGCTCAAGAGGGATAGAATTCTTATGCCCCAATTTCTTTCTATCTACCTTGTTCAACATCCTTCAGGCTCGGATAAACCTCTGGCGATGACCTTGATTGTCACTCTCGTAGTCAAATACTAGCCCTTGAATCAGCATCTCATGTGGACCATCCCTTCGGGCATAACCAAACTGTCTTAAAGCTAAGCAGAGGTTATAGGTGATACCTCCCCTAATGCCAAGTAAGGGGACATTAGGGAATTCTCCATAACGGCCGATGATAATAACATTCTCTATAGATCGGGAACACCAATGGGTGTCTGAATGTTTGAGCATCATCAACCTTTGTGACCACCTTGAACCTTGCTCGTTCTTCAATACAGATTGGGGAAGATGCGAAATAAACCATCTTTCCAAGAGAGGAGTGCAACACATAAGGATACCTCTTTTCCTCATAGTGCGAGTGTGAAAGGAATGTAGGATGTCTCTAAGCAAAGTAGGCACCGGGTTACGAGACATGAAGATTTTGACGGTGTTCACATCTATGACTTGGTCAGGATTTGGAAACAAAACCATCCCATAGATGAGGAGAGCCATAATTTCCTCAAAAGCTTGCAAATCCAAAGAGTTCCAACAGTTTTGGGCTTTCTCAAACAATAACTTTGCTAAGAAACCCTCGACACCACTCCTTGTCTCCCAATTAGTTGTGAAATCAGATGGTTGCAAGTGTAGAGCTTAAGCAATATCTTCGGGCTTTGGATCTCTTTCTGTACCGTTGAAAGGTAGTTGATTGAGAATAGGAATCCTCAAGAGTTGGGAGAATTCTTCCAAAGTTGGCACAAGTTGATAATCGGGAAATGTGAAGCAATAGTGTAGAGGATCAAAGAATTGGAAGAGCACCTTCATCATATCTTCATCAGTTTTGGAGGTAACCAAGTTTAGGAGGCGACCATGTCTTTCGGTAAATGGAAAATTTTCAGGAATCCTTGATGTTAACTCTTTGAGTTGGGGAGGAATCCTTACGAGATTGACTTGAATGGTTTTTCTGCGAATAGAACCCATGTCCTACAAAACAGAAACAAAGATGAATCCCAAAAAGCCTTGAAATGGTTAGTGAGTATGAGTATGATGTTATGATGTTCATGATGTTCATGATGTTATGTACAAGTAAATATATACAAACAAAGAAAATAAGTCCTTAGGTTTAGGCTTGCATGGAGTCTCATAGGTAAGTACCCTCTTGAAGTTTAGTTGGCTCAAACCTATCATAGTATTCGGGTTCTAAGAAGCTCAATATCACTTGTTTGTTTTCTCGGGCATTGTTTCAGCGCAAGCCTCTTTAATGGCGACCGAAATATCCCAAAAAAACAAACCTCAATGAGTGTATTATCGAGTATCTACCAACTTCAGACTGCACCAAAGTCGGTCATCTCACTACGTTCTAAAGGCCAAGTTGGTCAACTAAAGGTTCTAAAAGTTCATTAGTGCTTCATGACATCACTCAGCGGCCCCGTATTCTCCTTGACTACTCAAGGGCTACCGGTACCCACAAATATGTCACACTAATGTAGTTATTGCTTAGACCATGTCGGTATACCCCGCACAATTTCCACAATTTATTGCTACTCACCTACAAGGTATCCTAAATCTGGGTAGAGGATTCAAACCCAAACAAAGAACCAAAATGTAAAGCATATAAGTCAAACAATGAAAGCAAATGAATGTGATCTAACCCTAAAGTATCCCACCTTTTAAAATATTTCACCAGCAGAGTCTCCAGTTCTGTAATACGGTGGGAGAACTGACTTGGTTATTTTGCGTTTGTATTCGCAAATGTTGCGGTTAGCAAGAGTCGACACCAACTTTTCTTTTATCCAATAAGGAAAGGCTGAAAAGAACAGGAAAGACCTTTAGAGATGTTTTCTTGAGTTCGGGGGGTAAATTATGAAAAGGGAAGGTGTTAGCACCCTTTTCATCCATGGTTTTCCATGGGCTCTTAGTTACTTGCTAGATCACTTGCTTTGTTTGAAAATATGCTTTGTGTTGTGGGTTTGAAAATATTTTGAAAATGTCTTTGTAATGGTTCTCGTTTCTATAAGAACGCGTACAAAGTGTTGTTTCGAAAATAGTTCAAAGAGGTGTTTGTGGAATGTTTTTTTTGAAAGTGTTCTTAAAAATATGTTTTTGTAATGGTTCTCGTCTCTATAAGAACGTATTCAAAAAGCTTTTGTCTTTTGAAAAAAAGGTTTTAATGTGAAAATGTTGGTGTAAAATGTTTGGTTGTGAGCAAGCGAGCAATTAGGAGCGAATCTACCTACTCAAAAGGTCTTAAATGTTCTTTTCCTCCTCCTTTAGATGTTGCTATCTTACCATTGATTTGGTAAGAAGTCCCATCGTTGGATGTGAAGGGACAGGCGCGGGTCAATTGTATAGTCATAGAAGGCAACTTATGAGACGCTTTAGCAATTTTTCGTAAGGGACTAGATCTTTTTATCGAAGGTAACATCGAGGGACATCGAAGGACTACGATCTTTTTTTATCGAATGGTCTATGCTAAAGCGTCCCGTATTCGAGGGACATAACTGTTTTCCGAAAGGAAAACAAAGTTAGATTACCCTAGAGCTGCTAGTGTGCAAGTGTGTTTGTTTGCATGATGTTGTACCCCAAAATTTACCCTCTCATTTATCAAGACTTTTCTCACAAGACTTCTTGGACTCAAGACAAGATTAGGGTTTGGTCAGCTCAAGACACTTCATCTTGCACTGATGACCCAAATTAGGGTTTGAGTTTGCACAAGGATTTTTGGACCACCAATGCTTCATATGACTTTAATACATCATTTTGGACCCCTAAGATTGCTCATGTTAAGTTTCAAGCCTTGAACCACATTTTTTATCAGTCAATTGGACAGTTGACCTAAAGATCAGCTGTATTGGGGAAAAAGTCAACCATGGCCAATTTACAGTCAAACTTCATAATTTTTTATTCACATCAACATTTTAGACTCATATGTACCATTTGATTAAGTTTGGGCCACAACTCCTCAAGAAATTTGATCAAATCATCAAAAGGGCAAAATGGTCAAAATTAGGGTTTTGACTGAGAAAAGGAAATTTCTGATTTTTAACCTAGCCAATGGCCAATTGATTTCAAGCATGATTTCAAGGATTCAATGGCATCATCTTGACTTAATTACATGGTTCAAAAGATCTCAAGTTCATTGGATTGACAAATGAAATTTGCAGTCAACTGATCAAAAGTCAACTGTACACTGAAAAGTCAAATTTTGACTTTTTGGTCAAAATCAAGTGCCAAGGGTCATAATTCATCAAGATATGTCAAAATATGAAACTTGTTCACCAAGAAACTCAAATTTGAAAATTAGGGTTTTAATTTGAAAATTTTCATAACTTAGAATTTTTCTAAGTACAAAAATTTTCTTATTTTTTCCCAACTTTCCACCATTTTTTCACCATGATGCATTTTGATTCAAGAAAAGTTCCCAACATGAAAGTTGTAGTCCTCCATGAAATCTACAACTTTGATTCATAAAATTTTCCCAAAAGATGTTTGTATCTCAAGTTATGAATTTGTGAATATAGGTCCATGAACTTCTTAACTTAGTGAAATTTTGCCCTAATTTAGGCAGGTTGTGGACCCAATTTCATGGAAAATTTTCACCTAGTTCTAAGAGGTATCTCAAAATTCATTTCAAATATGGATTATAGATCACATTACAAGATTTCCAAAATGTCCAAGAACTCTCCAAGATCATTTTTGAGTAGGGAGAATCGAAGAAGGGAAGTTGGAATTTTCTCACTTTTGTTCAAGCCATTTTCACATAGCATCAAGTTGCAAATCAAATCTATGCTGGTTATATCTTGCTTTGCAGGTCCTAAGCTTGCTATACACTCCATAATTAAATGCATACTCAGAAGCTAAAGCCTTTATCTTTTCTTTTGAATCTTTACACGAAATGTATTTCCATTTTTGGCCAAAAGGTTACAATGCCATTTTCATAAAGGGGAACTTTTGCAACTTTGTCAATCTTGAGCATTGAACCTGTCCCTTTGATGCATACAAACTCTGCAGGCCTCAAGCAAGTTATACAAACTCTTACCAACCCTAACCAAGCTGGTACAAGCATGTGAAGCATGGATCTTGTCACTTTACTTCAAATGCAAGAAAAGTTGCAAAAAGGTCCAAAGCTTGCACAACTAGTAAGGGCTGACTTTGGATCACTTCTATACATATTTGCAAACTTGGTACAAGGCATAAGACGCTTGGTTTGGACTTGAAACACTCTGAAACTGAAAAATACCATAAAACTTCCCAAGCTCACAGTTTTTTGCAAAAGCACAGCCAACTCTCATTTGGCTCGTGCGTTTTGTGTTTAATCACTTTCGGCATCTCATACACTTGCTACCTAATCAATCCAAGCCATTACCCTGGTTCTGTAACCCCTGTTTCAGCATCTGCCATTTTCAATTTGGAAGCTTGCAGTTGGACTTGGTCATAGAGTTCCAGCCATCCTCAGAGCAAGATAAGCATTGAAATAGGTTCAGGGAAGTTCAAGGAAGCTTAAACAATCACCAGGCCTCCATTAAAGTCTCTACATTGCTTTACACGATTCCAGCTGAATGAGGTATTTTCTTAAACTCTATCTCTGTATATAGGCAACCTCAAGCCACGATTTGTGAAGAAAAAATGTAGCTCTCATCATAACGAAGTTGTACATATCATTACTTTTCATTTACGTTACTTGTGCTAAGAGAATTTAAAGATTGAAAACTCTGAAAAAGTTAGGTCACGAATTAGGGGTTCAAAATTTCTCTTTGATCTTTAAGAGTTAGGTTACATAATTTATATGGTTGGAATCGTGAGCTCAAATGCCACATTTTTCATGTTATGAGTTTTTGTTTTTATGCAAGCATAAGCAAGTTACAGATTTGAACATGGACGCGTGAAGAAGAGGACGAAGGATAGGGATGAAGTGGCTTCTGGGCTTTTTGTTGCCTTTGGCCTTTTTGCTTTTGCTATTTGCACCCCCCTTACTTGCTACTACACCCCTCTGACTTAACTATTTTATATTTTTGTATTTTTTTTTTATATTTTCATATTTTATACTTTCATTTATTTTTCTTAATGATAAAAAATACCAAAAAATGATTTATTTATTTTCACATTTTTATTTTATTTTTTTATTATTTTCTCCTATGAAAAATAGTTTGTTTTGATAAATAAAATTTATTTTCTTAAATAACTTGTAAACATAATTAAAAATACTTAATATTTTTATTATATATTTTATACTCATAAATACTTATTTTTACACATACTTAATTTTTAATATTTACACATAATCTTATTTATTATTTTCTTATATAAAAAATGTACAAAATAATAATATGAAACATTTATTTTCTTTTAATTGAAAATTAGGGTTTCATCCCTTTCAAAAAGAATTATTTATTTTTCCTTATTTTTTAGGTTTAAGTTAAATATCCTTTTACACAAAAAATAAGACATAAAAAAATCTTTTCTTTTTACATACATATTGCATTGCATTTTAAATATTTGTCTTTTATTTATTTAATTCGCGCATATTCGATTTGGTTGTAATAATATATTTAGCTCTATATTTGTGCAAATCCCCATTCAAACTTGTATTACCCCCTCACATAAAAATTGTTGTAATAGCTTAGTTTATTTTACGCAATTTATTGCTTTTATACCATGATTAGTAAATTAGGGTTTGCATGACAAGAACAAAAACAAAGCAAAATAGAAAACCCTAAATGCAATACCAAAGCATGAAAATGATACACTTTGCACACAAGCACCCTTAGGGTTTCTCCCACTTGGTTGCCTAAAATAAAATGGCCATGTTACGCATGCGAAGTATCTTGGCAAAACAAAACAAATATAAGATCATAGTCCCTCGATGACGCTATTCAAAAGTTGCCTATACAAAATGATCTTGGTCCCTCAAAATGCTAAAGATACTTGGCAATATTGCTATCATGGTTATACGATGACCCATGCCCGTCCCGCTTATATCCAAAGATAGGGTTGCTTACCAAATCAATGGTAAGTCAACAATGTCAGAGGAATAAAAATGCACAAGAAAGACATTTGAGTAGGTAGATAGCTTCTAAGTTACTTGCTCAATTTCAAACAATCCTTGCTATTTTCAAAAACAAACACACACACATTTCAAAGCATCTTACAAAACATTGAAAACATTTTCAAAAGACAAACATCTTTGTATACATTCTTGCGAACGAGAATCATTACAAAGGTTGCCTAAACGAATGGCCTCTTTTCAAAATACTTTCAAAACCACACCAAACACCATTTCAAACAAAACAAAGCAAGTGATCTAAGCAAGTAACTAAGAGCCCATGAAAAACCATGGATGAAAAGGGTGTTAGCACATTCCCTTTTCATAATCTACCCCCCGAACTCAAGAAAACATCTCAAAAGTATTTCCTGTACTTTTTTACCTTTCCTTTTGGATAAAAGAAAAGTCGGTGGCGACTCTTGTTAACCGCAACATTTGCGACAAAACATAAAACCTTCAAGTCAGTTCTCCCACCGTATCACACATGCATTTTGTCTTGCATTTAAAAGTTATCTATTTGTTGATTTTATCTTGTCATACATTCTAATTACTAGCAATATATGAAAGCAAAATAAAATACAGAAAATAAAATCCTAAGCTATTACATCATTAGGGGGATGGGGGTACAATTTGCAAATAGGGATGAAATAAATGTCTAATTATTAAAAACACGTCGAACAAATCGGCAACAATGAAAAATATATGTATAAACAATGTAGAAAATGGGAGAAACTGCCTTTTGAACCATTGTGTGTCGACACATGTTGTTATGCATCGACACATAACTTTTCCTTGCTCATGTAAAGAAAAATCAGCTCAGTATGAGTCGACACATAATGGGATGTGTTGACTCATACACCTTCTTTGTGTCGACACATACGCATTTTGTGTCGACTCATGGACTTTTCAACCTTCTGTTTTGGGACCTGGAATCAGTATGAGTCGATGAATGGGGTTTATGTGTCGACTCATACCCTGTTTTTTTACTAGAATGAGTCAACGCATATGCATATGTGTCGATACATACTGCATTTTTCTATCTTAAACATTGTTTTATTGTCCATACATGTCAGTTTACAGCATATGATTGATAAACATAAACAACAAGCAAACGGTTAGCTAAAAGGGGCAATGATGACTACATCTTATCTTCAAAACTAAATCATTAATGATGTATGAAAAATACCAGTCAAGAAGACTTACCTTGAAACTACACTTGGTGTTTGAAGTCTGAATACTTTCCGAGATGTTGTGATGGCTCCAATGAATCTCCAGGAAGCTTGTCCCAAGCTGTTGAAACCTAGTCAAGTTGTACAATATTGTTTTTATGTTTGGAGGGTGAGGATAATGGCACTAATAGAGATTGTTTTAGTGTTTTTACAATCTCTATGTGCTAAGGTTGTTTGGTTTATGGGAGAGTTTGTAAGATGGAATAATGGATTGAATTTCTATTTTGAATGAGATTATAGCTGGGATTTTTTTCCTTGAATGAGCCAAAGTTACAAATAATACTGTTTTTTCTATTCAAAAACTCTTTATCCTCTCCAAAAATTCCAACCCTTATGTCTTATGAAACAATCCCTTTTGTAGACCCTTGACTGAGGTTTAGGGGGGAAACAAAATAAGTCATTTTGAACTGTTTTTGCCTACTGTTTTGATACTTTATTCACACAATTTTCTTTTGCCACTTTGGTGCAATTTTGGGGCTGTTATGATGCAGGTTGGGGCAGACTGCATAGAGCGGTTTTGGCCTGTATAGGACAGCATATGCAGATTTGTGGTGCAGCACAACACAAGGTTTTTTGTAGGACAACAATGGAACAAGTTTTTTGGGTCTTGTGGCAATGCAGCATATCATACTTTGTTCAACTTGGACAACAAAATTTGTAGCATGAAACAAATTTGGTCTTGTGGAGTATTTTATGCACATTGTATCAAGGACAAAACATTGTGGCAAGGTTTTGAGTTAAATAGAAAAAAATCCAAACAAGACATAGTTTTAGAATTTGTAAATTTGCAAAAATGTCACTTGGTAATAACTTGAATTATTTTCCTCATTTTAAATTATTTGGAATTGTAGTAAAAAATATCATGAAGCAAATGAAATTAACAAGTATAGAAAATACTTAGAAAAATTTCAAAGTCTTGCAAAAGTTGGATTTTTGATTCTCTTGATTTTTTTATGATCAAATTTCACCTTTTGGATGTCTTGATGCAATGTGATTTTTGGGACTCAAATTTGGTCAAAAAGTCAAAGTTTGACTTTTTTAGCGTCCGGTTGACTTTTTCCAACTGAAACTTCAATTTTGCTCATTTTCCCCCTTTTGATAATTTGAATGATTTTCTTAGAAAATTGTGATCTGAGACTTGAAACTTGACTGAAGCAATTCTAAGGATCCATGAAGATCAGTGAAAGTCAATTGAAGCATTAGAAATTTGAATACCTCTATACAGATTCAAAACCTAATTTGAGGTATTAGCGTTGAGGAGATTATTTGACCTAGTCGGTACTTTGACAAACTCGAGGCATTGAAGATCTTTGTAGGAAATATCTTGAGAAATGAGAGGGCAAATTGTGGGGTACAACAACTGCATTTTGCTATTTTAAAACCATTTCTTCTTCATTTTTCCATTCTTTTTCTTCCTTTTCTTATTTATGTCTTGCAAATGCTAAGTACATGAAATATGATTCAAAAACTACAAAAAGGGATAAAATGTGACATAATAATCGAAGAATCAGAGATTTAATCTATGTAATTTGGACGGAAAATGCTATATCTTTTCGTGTTATAAAACTCCCCTAAGATTGAACCTTTTCTTGTCCTCAAGCAATAAAATCAGTATAAAAACTAATAAGATACAAGTTAAATTCAATTTCATGACACAATTCGAATCATAACAGGGTGCCTAAGTTTTTGCGGAAATGTAAGCTCAACATGACACAAAAGATACGGTAATAACACTAAACATCCCCTATTGCGTAGACCAATTCCAGTCATGCCATTATAGCTCAACCTAATTCTTTTTGCTAAATTTTACCCGTTTTCATTCTAGTGCAATCATATTAAGCCCTTTATCTTTCAAACACATGGTAGAGTAGCCGGTTAGTGACTATGATCCTTTTAAGCATGAGTTTATGGAACATCAGAGCGGTAACCTCCTTTAATTCACCCAATTGCAAGTTGCGGGGGATCGGACTGTAGTCTGCCCTACCAAGTTCAGTATCAGACACCTCTGAACCAACTGACAACAGATTTTTGTGTTATATCACGTAGGTACTACATCTGTTGGATTAAGAGACCGTGTGAGGATCACCTAACTTAATTGATGCATTCCCTATTTTCTTACATTAAAGCATATATATTTCAAATATGTTGGATCATTCACTTATATTCATCGACTCCCTACGTAGTTTGTGTTTAAGACAATGTTGACTTCTAGATAAACTACTCGGGGTTATTTTAAAGCTAAAGTTCAAGGTTCTGGTATAAAGGGTACTGAAATCGACCTAGCGCAATCTGGGGATTTAGAGTGTTACGATGGTATCCATCATACTCAAAGCTTCTCATATATCTTTTGAAAAGTGAGCAACCTATATATTATTCGAATGCGTCAGATTATGCAAGTAACTAACAGAAATTTTTTGTTATGGCTCAAGAAAGTGGGAAATTAGATAACAATGAAAAAATTGCATAAATGAAGTTGAAAGTACAAAGATTATCTTGATTACAAGAAATAGAGATGAAAGATCTACCTAGGAAACAACAAAGAGTTCTTAACTAACTAGCTCCCTTAAGCTTGAAACAAGAAATGTCCCAATGCTTAAAACAAGAACAAAACAAGAAGAGAAGCAAAATAAATCTATTCTTGCTCATTATCGCATCCTCTTCCTCGTCCCTGTGCTCGTCCACGTGTACCCGGAGGATGGGGCATGGCTACATGGTAAACATAATCCTGAAAATCATTCACTCCTGCGTTCAATGCCGCCATATCCTCAGTTAATCTTAAAGCCCGACACTCATTTCTTTCATCGTATTCTTGTTGCTGAGTTTGCATGGCCAGTATAAGTTGCATCATCGCATTCTGGTTATTTTTCATAGCTTGCATTCTCTCATTTTGTTCTATCATGGCAGCCATAATGTCATCATTCGAGGTTGATTCTCTCCTTATCTTAGGCCTAGCGTACGTGCATGCCATGTTTTCAAGGAGCTTATTGTTTAGAGTCTCCTTGTTCCATTTCCTACTCCATTTCATCCGCTTAGACATTCCCTTGGTCGCTTCTCACATTCTCTCCAGGTGCAAGAGCATCAAGGTCATAAAGCCACTTAGACAAATTTGTAACATTAGCAAGCGCAAAGTTTGGCAAAATGATACTTGGAACTACCTTGTTGTGCACCATTAGGTTGTATCTACCATCTCTTTTGACCTTAATCAAGTGGCCAGCCCGACAGTTGTCAATGTCAATGAACGTGGGCGGTAGTGATGGAAATTTTGCAAGCTTGTCTTTGAGGTGAAGACCAAGTGCTATAGAGGTTATTATCCCTCCAGTGCAAAAAGGCGTAGATCCTCTGGCGCACAAGGAATGGGTATATGAAAGAAGGAAGGTGCTTGCATTGATCTTTTGGTTCGGTTTGAAGGTACTATGGAGGAGGAACAACTCTTTTGAATTAACTTTGTTGTTGTTCATTCTTCCAAAAATGGTATTTGAGATGACACGGTGGAAGTACCTTATTGCGGGGTTGTGGATCGAAGAAGCGTAAAGTCCTTCCCAGTTGTTTGGTTTTTCATTGGTAAGAACCTTTCAAAGCTTGAAACTTGTATACACCCAATCAAGGTCTTCTGGAATACAGTGGTGTACCATCCCTTCGGTAGGAAAGTGGAAGAAGGCACTGAGAGTGGATTGGCTTACAAAATATTCGTTGTTGAACATTCTAAAAGTGGCAAAGCCGGATAGGTGCTCGTTCTCGTCACACTGCAGGTTGTAAGAGAATGAACTCATAAATTCCAAGGTTAGTGACTTGTATGTTGGGAGGTTCTGCATGCAGATGGACGTCAAATCAGAGTGATGGAGTAACCACTGGACACTATCAAGCAAGCCTAATTTTCGGAGGCACTCAGTATCCACATACCGCGTCGGTACAATGGAGAGTTGATAGAATTTGAGGTATTGAGCCCTTTGGTGCTCTTCGGCTTCTCCGTTACGAAATATAATGCCAGAAAGATCAGGTTCAGACCTGGAATTTCTTCGTGCCATTTTGAAGCAAGGAAAGGAGAAGGGTGAATGTTTATGTGAGAAATTGAGGATTTTGGAGTGAAAAAGGGTTTGGAGATGGTTTATGTAGAGAGATGTAATGATGGTAATAAGTGGGCTTTTAGTGGTTTTTTATGGCAATGATAATGGGGGAAGAGAAATAGGCAGTAGGTTCAATGTATCGTGAGCAACGGTTGAAGAAAAAATGGAAGGGTGAAAGGGTTTTGCGAGATATCCATTTCAATAATTCTACACACACACACACACACACACACACACACACACACACACACACACACATATATATATATATATATATATATATATATATATATATATATATATATATATATATATATATATATATATATATATATATATATATATATATATATATATATATATATATATATATATATATATATATATATATATATATATATATATATATATATAGGTAAGTAATATTGAATCATTTAAGTATAGCATATACACGTAAATATGATAGTAATGCAGAATAAACGAAATAAATAAACTCATAATAAAATTGAACTAAAAAATTAAGATGAATAAAAATTGTACTGAAAGATAAAATTCCAAAAGTGCTGAGTGATAAAATTGTACTGAATGATAAACTTCCAAAAATACTGGAAAAAATAAAGTGTCTAATAAATAATGAAAATAAAACTTCTCCCCACACTTAAACAAAACATTGTCCTCAATGTTTAAATGTGGAAATAAAATAAAGCAGTATGCTAGGTGAATCAGCCACGGCAGTCCAGCGACACGGAGAAAAGATGCTGATAAATGTAATCTAGTTGTTCGACTACTGTATCCATAAAGAAATGGAAGTCAATCCGCAAAATAATAAGCTCGTCCTTCAACATATCAATCTCTGATTGAATAACAATCAAAGCAGGAGCAGGATGAAATACATGAGGCAGAGAAATAACTGGAGAGTCGATGAAGTTTGAGCTTATCTTTTTGGGAGGTGGGATGTCATGGTAGAAAAGAGGGGTCTCATGATCAATATCCTCATCGGAAAATAAAGCATCTAGGTGGTCATATATCATGGGTATCTCAGGAGTGTATGGTGGTGACATATGTGGTGTGTCCCAATCGTATAACCAGTTATTTAGGTCATGAATGCTCGTCCTAGGGTAAGGTAAGGTAAAAAGTGGCATGGACTGATTGTTAATGAGGAGGTCAAAACTACCTGGGCCTAGGTTCTCGACTATACCCCTATTGAAACATAAATTAATATCCATAGGCTGGAATCTACCCTGAGGGACAAGGTTCAGCAATTGTTGTCTTAATTCGATAGCATTAGCTATCATGGTCACTAGACCTCCTATAAGAATGGGTTCATGTTCAGCCCTCACAAGAAGGTGAAAATTTTCTAGCATAAATGTAGCTCCGTTTATAGGATGGTTTTGCAAGGCGCAGAACATGATAAACAACTCATCTCTAGAAACAGTGGCAATGTTTTTAGCTTTACTAAACAGGGTGTGGGCTAGAATTTTGTGGAAATATCTAAAAGATGGGTTGTGGATGTTTTCAGAATGCGTGTCCTCAGGCTCAGGGTTACTAATTCCTGTAATGTCCCCCCAAAAATAATCTAACTCTCCTACATTAAAAATCTCTTCCTGGACTAGGGTAAATGCATCCATGATATGTGGGAATCCTAGTAACTCAGCTAGCTCTATGTGGGTGAAAGTGTACTCTATACTGAACAATCTAAATCTGATAAGTCCCCTATTAAATCCCAGACCGTGGTCAGTTTTGTAGACGAGGGAGCTTAAAAACTCTAAAGTCGGTCTACAGTAAGAGCTAAATTTTCTCCTTATATCAGATGTATCCCATCATATTTGGCTCAACAAAAATAGAACACTATCCCGAATCCCTAAGGTTATCATGGCTGGTCCGTCGGGGTAGGTATTTAATCCTAACTCCATATCAGAAAGAGACTCAAACCTCCTCTGCTGGTTCCTTCCTCTGAACACAATGTCCATCGTATCAACCAAGTTCATTGTGGTTAGTATACTAGCTAATCAGAATGTTAGCCTGAAGTAGGTTGGCAATTAGCATTAAGTTAGTAACGGGAAAAATTATAGAAACAATACTGCATATTTTAACATTAATAATAATAAAAGCAAGAAAGAAAAATTAAATAGAAAAACAAGCAAAAAAAAGAAGAAAAGACTCAAAGTTGGGTTGTCTCCCAAGAAGCACTTTGTTTAAAGTCGTAAGCTCAACATTACATGGGGATTAGTCTGATGAATGGGGTGGTAGCGCATCTAGCCTAATTGTTGTGTAATATTCTTTGTTATCTATGCTATGATAATGTTTTAAGCGTTGTTCGTTTATAATGAACGGTTTACACCTTATTCCTTTGATTTTTACTACGCCACTTTGAAAAATCATTGTAACTTCGAATGGACCAGACCATCTAGAATGAAGTTTTCCCGGGAATATTTTAAGTATATAATTAAACAGGAGAACTATATCACCTTCATTGAATTCTTTTCTAGATATTCGTTTATCGTGCCATTTTTTAGTTCTCTCTTTATATATTCGAGCATTTTCGTAAGCGTCTAGTCTAAGTTCTTCTAGTTCGTGGATGTCTAAGATTATTTTCTCACCCGTAGCAGTGTAATTTAAGTTAAGGGTCTTAATGTCCCAATAAGCCTTATGTTCTATTTCCACCGACAGATGACATGATTTCCCATAAACTAGTTTGAATGGTGTTGTTCCAATTGGAGTTTTATATGCTGTCCTATATGCCCATAGAGCGTCATGTAACTTAGATGACCAATCTTTCCTAGAGGTTGCTACAGTTTTTTCTGAGATTTGCTTTATTTCTCTGTTGGAGACCTATACTTTCCCACTTGTTTGTGGATGATAAGGCATTGCGACACGATGTCAGACTCCGTATTTCGCTAATAATTTTTCTGGGGTTCTAGAAATGAAATGGGAGCCACCGTCACTGATGACGAGTCTCGGCATAATGAAGGGTAAAGGAAAATGATCTTTACGAGTTACTTTGTTTAACTTTCTATAGTCGATGCACATTCTCCACCCGGTGTGAGTTCGTTGCGCTACTGATTCTCCTTTAGTATTGCTGACAATAGTCACACCACCTTTCTTAGGTACGACATATATTGGGCTGACCCATTTAATATCGGATATTGGGTATATGATTCCTGCTTCTAGTAGCTTTTCTATTTCCTTTTTGACTACATCGCTCAGAATGGGATTTATTCTCCTTTGATGTTCCCTAGAGGTTTTACAGTCTTCCTCTAGCATAACATGGTGCATGCAAATAGAAAGGCTTATTCCTTTTAGATCTGATATGTTATAACCTAAAGCGGTTGGATATTTTCTAAGGACATGTAGTAACTTTTCAGTCTCTACTTGTCCTAAGTCTGTAATTACTATAACTGGTCGTTCAAGTTCTGTGTCTAGGAATTCATATCTTAGGTCTTTGGGTAATGTTTTGAGTTTTATGGCAGGTTTCTTTTGACAGGGTATAGGATCAGGCGTTAAGGCTAGGCATTCACTCAGGTTTTCATCTTGATATTTAGGGAGCCAATTATCATCTTCGAGTATCGGGGGTATGGGAATCCTTAATACTTCCGAATAAGTGGTTTGTTGTTTCTCCATTTCTTTCACGCATTTATCGATTTCATCCAGGAAACAACATGAATCATCATGGCTGGTGCCATGAGGAATTTAGATAAGATGAATTCAACCTTTTCCTCTCTGGCTTCGAAGGTCAGTTTTCCATTTTTGACATCTATTATGGCTTCTACAGTAGCTAGGAATGGTCTACCTAATATGATAGGAATATTGGAGTCTTCTTTAATTTCCATGATTATAAAATCAGTGGGGATATAGAATTGTCCTATACGTACAAGAACATTTTCTAACATACCTAAAGGAAATTTCACTGATCGATCTGCTAATTATACAAACATTCTTGTTGGTCTTAGTTCTCCCATGTTGAGTTTCTTGCAAATTGATAATGGCATCAGACTAATACTGGCTCCTAAGTCGCATAGTGCTTTGTTTATGACAAATTTTCCGATTATGCAAGGTATGGAAAAACTACCTGGGTCTTTAAGTTTAGGAGGCATGTTGTTTTATATATAGCACTGCACGCAGTAGTGAGCAATACAGTTTCATTATCCTCAAGCTTTTTCTTATTGGACAAGATTTCTTTAAGAAATTTAGCGTAGGAGGGCATTTGTGTGATAGCTTCTGTAAAAGGTATGGTAATGTTAAATTGTTTCAGAAGTTCAACGAATTTCTTGAATTTCCTGATGTTTTTAGACTTAGAAAGTCTTTGAGGATATGGAACGGGTGGTTTATAGGGTGGCGGAGGTACATAAGGTTCTTCTTTTTCTACGGCCTCTTTGTCACCTTCTTTTTCTACTTCCTTTAGTTCAGCTTCCTTCTCAGTTTCTTTTCGATGTTTTTGGTACATGGTTGGGTTCTCGATTCTAGGTTCAGTTGGTCCACTCAGTTCTGTCCCACTTCACAGTATTATGGCATTAGTGTGTCTCTTTGGATTTGGTTGGGGTTGTCCAGGAAAAGTTCTAGTTGGAGCAGCTGTAGCCGCTTGCTGTTGAGCCACTTGTGAAATTTGTGTTTCTAACATTTTGTTGTGAGTGGAAAGGGCATCGATCTTATTAGTCAATTGCTTAATCTGTTCACTAGTGTGAATGTTTTAATTCATGAAATCTTTGTTAGTTTGAGCTTGGTTAGCTATAAATTTTTCTATCATGATTTCGATGTTGGACTTCCTAGGGATATTTGGGACATTTTTGGTGGATTTCTGAAATCCTGAAGGTGTAGTAGGAGCTTTCCCTGGTGCGTACAAAGCGTTATTTCTTTTGTATGAAAAGTTTGGATGGTTCTTCCAAGCAGGGTTATATTTGTTTCCATAGGGGTTTCCTTGAGCATAGTTCACTTAATCAACTGGTACTCCTGTTAAAAGTGGACATTCAGGTGTGTTATGCGCGTGAAGTCCACATAGATCACAGGTTTGAGTTACTGTAGCTGCGGTGGTTGCGGGAGTTGTGGTCAAGCTTTCTATCTTTTAGGTAAGGGCTTCTACCTTAGCATTAACTTGGTATAAGCTGCTAACTTCGTGCATACCACTCTTCATTGGATATTTTTCCATCATTGTTCTATTGCTTCCCCACTGATAGTGATTTTGAGCCATACTTTCGATAAGTTGATAGGCATCATGGTATGGTTTATCCATCAGTGCACCACCAGCAGCTGCGTCAATCGTTAGTCTTGTGTTGTACAAGAGACCATTGTAAAAGGTGTGAATGATCAGCCATTCCTATAGACCATGATATGGACAGAGTCGCAACATGTCTTTGTATCTCTCCCATGCTTCGAAAAGATATTCGCTTTCCTTTTGTTTAAAACCATTTATATTAGCTCTCAGCATAGTCGTCTTACTCGGCGGAAAATACCGCGCTAGGAAAATTTTCTTCAATTTGTTCCATGTGGTAACGAAGTTGGATGGTAGAGACTGGAGCCATGCTCTAGCTCTATTTCTTAGCGAAAAAGGAAAAGATGGAGTCTTATCGCTTTAGGGCTGACTCCATTTGCTTTCACTGTGTTTGCGTACTGCACAAACATAGATAAATGAAAGTTTGGATCGTCCGTAGGACATCCTGAAAATTGGTTTTGTTGAACGGCTTGCAACAGTGAAGGCTTTAGTTTGAAATCATTTTGTGCGATAGCGGGAGAAACAATATTGTTATGGGGTTCCTCTTGCGATGGGGCAGCATAATCCTTCAGAGGATGATTTTAGGGTCCTTCATCCATTTTGGGGTCAGGAAGAGAAAAGTTAGGAAGATTGATTTTGGGAAGATCGTACTTGGCTAGGTACTCTCTAATTCGGCGTCTTATGCTAACAAAACACTCGACTTTGTTGATTGATTTCTCTAATTCTTCGTCTTTAGAGCGAGTGCTTGGCATACAATCCATGGTAAAATAAAAAATAAAATGGGTTCCCTTAGTCTATACTGCATAATAAGGGATTTACAGTATTCGACTAATTCAGTCCCCAGCAATGGCGCCAAAAACTTGATCGCGACTTTATGAGTCTATCAGGTGTAGTGACTGCAAGTGCACAGTCTATCGTGTAGTTTTAAAAGATATCGAACTCACAAGGACTGATAGTCAAAAACTACTATTATCTAAAGGTTTCTATGTAGATCTAAGGCTAATAATAAATTTGGGTGTTTGGGTTTAATTGGGAATTAACTAGAATTTAATAATTAATGAAGGACATCGGTATGTATTTCGTTAACTTAAGGGGTTCAGTACATCATTGTCATTTGTTTTTAGTATTAAAACACAGTTTCAGTGAAACTATTTGTTTAAAAACCTTTATCTCAAACTTCCGTTCTATTGAATCAGATCATATAAGTCAAGCTCGAAATGAGCGCTTCTGCTGTTTCATTTAAAACTCAAAAGTATTTTTTGAAAACAAATAAGATCCAATTAACTTTAAAGCGCTTCCGCTGTTTTTAAAATTAATGTTTCAATAACCACTATCCGGTTAAAACCTCAAACTTCTGCTCTATTGATTTTAACCTTAGACTATCTCTTACTTCTGTACAAAAACATTTAAATATTCAATTGGAAATTAAAACTAGAAAAGTATTTTTTTTGGTAAAAACAATAATGCCAATTAATTACCGAACCCTTTGGTCAAGTTTTACATACCGGTATAGGGAATCTAGCCAGACATAATATTATTGCAAAATAGTACAAAATTAAAGCGTAGATTCAACAGTGCATACATGGAAGAAATAAAATAAATTTTGCTTAATAAAATAGGAACCTGAATGTGAATACAAAGCGACTGATCCGAATATTGCATATCCTCCACAAGCCGGCAGGATTGACTTGTAGTAAAAAAAATCTTGGACTAATTACAAAAATCCTAGGAAAGTTCTGAAAGTCTGGAAACAAACTAGTGTTGCAGTATTTCTCCGATGTGGAAAAATATTACTTTTAACGGCAAGGTTTTATTGCCTACGGAATACTACAAAAATTGGAAAAGCAATACTGGAAAATACTACAATGGAATACAATAAAATAAATTGTTGAACAGAGTAAATGGAATTGAAAACAATAATACTGCGTAATTCTAAAGTTCCAGAGAAAGATCAAAACGAGAGAGCGACGAGAGAGCCTCAATTTTTGGTAACTGCCTGCATATATAGGGTCTATTTTGGTTGAGAAAAAAATATGTAACTTCCCGTGACTTATGTTATTGAAACATGGAGAAAATCTAGGAATATGTGCTGAGTACGCTCTATTGACGAAAGCTTCGTAACTGCCTGGATGATCGTGGCAAGCATGGTGTGGTACGTGACGTGGGTCACATAACTCAAGCATGTGTCGGTCGTAACGTGCATGTGCCGAGGGGAACATAAACTTATCTTGTGCCGGTCGTAACGACTTTGTGGCGGTCGGCACACTTCTCTGCTACAGAACTGCATTTGCTGTTTTAAAACCATTTCTTCTTCATTTTTCCATTCTTTTTCTTCCTTTTCTTATTTATGCCTTGCAAATGCTAAGTACCTGAAATATGATTCAAAAACTACAAAAAGGGATAAAATGTGACATAATAATCGAAGAATTAGAGATTTAATCTATGTAATTTGGATGAAAAATGCTATATATTTTCGTGTTATCATCTATCTGCGGTAACAGGTATGGATCTTTGGGACACGCTTTGTTGAGGTTAGCTAAGTCGACACACATACACCACTTTCCTGATTTCTTTTTTACCATCACCATATTGGACAACCAAGTAGGGTACTTGATCTCATTGATGAAGGCGGCGTCAAGCATCTTTCCGACTTCTTCTTTCACAACCTTTCTCTTCCCTTCTCCTCCTTTCCATTTCTTTTAGGATATTGGTTTTGTATCAGGGTCCAATGCCAAATGGTTACACATGAAGATCAGATATATCTCGGGCACATCTGAAGGTTTTTAGGCGAGTAGATCAATATTCTCTTTTAATATTGTCATGATTTCTTCTTCCTCCTTCGGGGACAGGTTGGCACCGATGTATGTTATCTCGAAAGGCATGCTGCCGATCTGGACTTTTTTGGTTTCCTCATGAGGAGATAAACTATCCTCTGGTGGGTCATCCTGTGGGTCTATGTCGACCATGTTGACCTTCAGATCGTTTGAGTTCCTGGCTTCCCCGGGTTGAATCCTCTTTTTTAGCTTTAGACTGTCCTTGTAGCATTTCAGGGTGATGTATAGGGTGGAGAGTGCGGCTTCCAGAGAACTAAAAGACGGTCTCCTATGATGATGTTATAAGGAGATACATCATTGACAATTAAGTACCTTACCCTTACTACTTTTATGTTCGCGCCACTTTCGAAGGTAGTTAGCACTGGTAGGTGTCCCAGTACTTGCACTTGTTCTCTGGAGAATCTAACCTAGGTGTCGTTGAAGGTGTTGTACCCCAAAATTTTCTCTCTTAATTTCAATCCTAAGTGGCTCTTATGCTTCATTATCATTCATACATGCATGACATTGTTTCTTGTGTTATGGGATCAAGTTTATCAGTCAATTAGGGTTTCCTCCTATCAAGAAGGGGATACATTGATCAATCAATACCAGTTTGAAGATCAGTCCTCAAGATTATTCTCATCAAGATACAAGGTCTTCTATCTTTTCAAATTCCTCAAAGATCGTTAAGAGATCAGAGTTTCATGGCTTAAAGATGGATCACAAGCTTTAATCCAAGTGGTTACCCTAATCAGATTTTGTGTACATTGTGATCCAAAGCTACTCATTTAATCAATTAGTTTGCTTATTGTACAAGCTATCCTCATTAGATGTTATACAGGTATCTTAAATCTGGGCATGAGTTGCTTATGGTACGTTAGGAGTTTACATGGCTCACTATCATCTAAGGTGTGATTCAATTGTTTACGTGGATTGCAAGGCATTGTAGCATGACATTCTCCGAGTCTACATTTTCAAGGTGTTCAATTCAAGATCTCTTTTTCAGTTATAAGGCAAGAACCATGGTTTGTGCAAGTGATGGGTTCATTTGTCTTTTGATACATCAAGCCAAGGTTTTGTGTGACAAGATCGTTTCAAGCGTGTGAATGGAGTTCAGTTATTATGGAATTATGAAAGGTATGTGTTGTACCCCAAAATTTGCCCTCTCATATTTTCCAAAATCTTCCTTTTTTGCATGGTGGTTACAAACACATGCTTAGAGAAAATATAAAACTGTTGGAGATATTCTAGTGTCTTTTCGATTGGAACCTGGATAGGGTATTTCAATTGGCCTATGAGCAAGCTTCGATTGGGCGCTAAACTTCCTTCGATGCAAGCCTGATTCACACGCTTATATTTGGTGTTGGGCCATCCTTCAACCAAGTGCAAATTACAAGGCTTCGACTGCGCATTAGCTGCTTCAGGCTTGCCTTCATTTCACAAAGCAAGAAACCCCTACAAGTTAGCTTTGATTCACCAGCAGTGAACTCCTGCATACAAGCTTTGATTGGGCACTGAGTATCCTTCGATCAAGCTTAATTCACAAAGCTTCCACTGGGCAAAAGGCCCCTTCAGCTTGCCATCAGCACACGTACGCCTCTTCATGCTTGCCTTTGGTCTACTAGGAAAAGCTTCCTCATGCTTGTCTTGGATTCACAAGGCAAAGACACATCAGATTGCCTTTGATCCACAAGGCAAAAGGCCACTTTTCACTGGTCTTCAATTCACAAGACAAAAGGCTGCTCAGACATGCCTTCGATTCACAAGGCAAGGTCCTCTTCAAATTTTCTTCAAGCGCACAAGGCAATGGCCTCTTCAACTTGTCTTCAAGCGCACAAGGCAAAGGCCCCCTCTTTATCTTACCTTCAGCGCACTAGGAAAATCCTCCATATATGCTTGCCTTCAGCACGCAAGGCATAATGCATACTTGTGAGCTATTCGAAAGACACACAAAAGGGCCATTCGAAGGATATACATGTGGTCCATTCGAAGGAGAAAACTCTGGGCCAATCGAAGAGTAAGGATAAGGTGTACTTCAAAGGCATGTCAACAAAGTGTCCTTCAATTGGCAAATCAGAACAAGATGTCTTTTGATAAGCATATCAACAAGTTGACATTTCGATTGGCCTAAATTGAGGGAAATCTAAGAAGGAAGAATGAAGCTTCGACCAGACCATAAGGTAAGTCTTCTATTGGCCAAAATTGAGGGAAATCGAAGAAAGAAGAATGAAGCTTCGACCAGCCCCAAAGTCACTTCAAATGGCCACCTAAAAGAGCAAAGATTGGGAGCTTGTCGAAAGAACCAGGCAAATCAAAGAGGCCTATTGGGATGAAGTTTGTTGGGTTTGTACTGGTTAGATTGAGGCACAAATTCGAGCAACACACCAAAACCATAACATGTCTAGGTGCATTGTGCTTTGAAGATGGCAAGAAAATGATCAAAATGACAACTTTTGATACAAATTGAAAGTCCCATATTCTGTCATAAGTGACTAAGATTTTGTACAGGTTTTGGCTAACCTAATTCACCCCTATAAATACCAGACCAAATCAGAAGCAAAAAGACGGACATACTGCCTCATACACGCATATACATTGCCTAGAGAGCCACGAAAAAATTTCCAAAAATTCAACAAAGTTGTGAAATTCAAACACCCAATTCCATCCATACTCAGTCTGTTCCAGGCATTTCATCATCATCCTAAGGTTCCCAGGAGTTTATTCCAACCCTCGATCAAGTCAGAACGTACCCAGAATCTCTCCCTTGAGTGTCACCGGTTTGGTATACCTCTTTGAACTCAAAACTTTTATTTATGAAATATAAATGATTTCTCTGTGCATACACACATTCATATTGATGTTTGCGTTTGTTTAGAATCATTACATGCAAGGTTTGGCGTGAGGATGGAGTTTTTCCATTTTTAGGGCAAAACTCCAGGAGAGCTTTATTCTCATTAATGCAAGCCATTTCAGGAGAAACTAACCCCATGGTTGAATTCGCAGATCCCAATTTAGGGGGGTGTTGGCTCCTGAATTCGACACTTACTATATTTGGTCTTTTAGACCAAAAAACTGGAATAAACCAAGCCAAGAATGTTTCGACGTATGAAATAACTTAGGAAAAAGGTCTAAGTTGTATTTGAGCCTTCGACCAGGGCTCACTTTCAGGGCTTACGACTGAAGATGACTTATGACCTTCGACTAAGAGAAAATACCCTCGCTTTGACACATGATACGAGGGACATTTGAATTTGAATTATTGGAGGGAAGGACAGTTTCGCTAGCGGCTAAGAAGAAGCAACGTGGCTGGAAGTTAGAGGTCAAGGGACATGCAGAAGACACTTGCCTTCATCTTATCGCAGAGTCGTTCCTCGACGGTTACTTAGTTTTTAGTATAAATTAGGAAACCTGTGTAGTTTTTAAAGGTGTGTTCAACCTATTGTACTAGTCACTCAAATATTGTCCAAGTAACCACTGTGTGGGAAAGGATAAAACTGAGAAATGTACGTTGGAAACACCTCTTTTTATTAATGAAAGTCTTTTACATTGCTTTAATCTTATTTTGCAAAGTTATCTTTCTTGCATCTTTACCTGCATTTCTACATTTCTGTCCACTTTTCCAAAATCTCAAGTATCTTTCCTCTGGTCGAACGTGCGTTCTTCCTGATTGCTTGTCTTACATAAAAAATTAGCATATGTTCTGGGATCAATCTGATCGATCCCGTGAGTAACCAAAATAACTTTCTCTTTTTGGAGGATCAGCGGTTGTTTACCAAAAACCACGGTAAACAAATTGGCACACCTGGTGGGACGTTGCTACTTTTTATTGTTTTTTCTGTACAGTTATAACGTTGCATGTTATTAAGAAGTGGTAGAGTAACCAACGAGTATACTGTTAGGAAGAAAAATAGCGAGAGTAGTATGGCTAACAAGCCAAATCATGGAGAAATACCTCCACTAATTATTGGAACAGTGGTTACCACTGATGTCGAAGGGAATATCCCAACTTCCATTGGATCAATACCGATGTTAACCACAAATCAAATTGGGCCCTTACTTTCGTATGTAGGTCCAAGAGGTCCATTAGGAACGCCTTCACCAAGGGTAAATCTAGGATCTCGATCATTTGTACCCCCAGGATTTTCGACAACCTGGATGGGTCGAGAGCAGCCATATGGCATGCCAACCACTGAAATGGCTAGCCATATGAACGCTGCTTCCACTTTTTCAGAACCTTTGGTGAATGCATCATCGCCATTATAGGGGTCTGGAGCTAGTAGAAACCAATTCTTGGGAGGGCCATCTCATATAATACCAAGCCTCACAAATGTTTCGACGGTAATTTTGAGGCAACAGATGGACGAAAGTAATCATGATATGGTGCAAATGTTAGCACAAACTCTAAGTACAGTGCTAAACCCCCTTATTCAAAATGCTACGCAGTCGAATCAACAAATGACAGTGCAAATGACGAGCATGGATGAATTCTTTGGGGTACCCCAAACAGTTCGACAACCCCAGAGGATACCAATAAGAGCCAATCAAGGGGCAATCATGGAAGAGGATTTGACCGTTAATCCAAACCCTCAGATTCCTAGAGCAGAAATAGAACATCCAAGGGTTGAAATACCATGAAACCCTAGAGAAATCGATCAAGGAGTTATTATGGCTAATAGAAACCAAAACACTGATGAATTGATACAGCAAGTTCGACACCAAAATTATGGGACAAACAATAATCTAACTGCCATGATCAAAAGGATTATGATTCAAAACGGGATGAACGTTGGTTTTCAGATACCAAACTTCACATCCCCATTGTCAGAATATATTCTGCAAACAGACTTACCACCTAGGGGAAAGGTTCCAAAGTTTAATAAATTTTCAGGGATACGACAAAGTCCACTGTCGAACATGTGGCTAGATATTTGATAGAGGCCGGGGAAATAGTAAACAACGAAAACCTTAGAATCAAATATTTCCCAAGTTCCCTGACAAAGAATGCTTTCACTTGGTTCACCACCCTCCCAGCCAATTCGATCCACAACTGGAACCAATTGGAAAGATTGTTCCATAAACAATTCTACATGGGCCAGACCAAAATAAGTCTAAAAGAATTGGCTAGTGTGAAGAGAAGGTTTACAGAGCCAATCGGTGAATATTTAAATAGGTTTCGATTACTCAAAGCCAAATGCTTTACCCAAGTGCCTGAGCATGAATTGGTTGAAATAGCAGCGGGGGGCCTGGATTATTCGATTAGGAAAAAGTTAGTTACACAATACCTAAGAGATATGGTCCAACTGGCCGATAGAGTTCGACAAGTAGAACGCCTTAAAGCTGAGAAAGCTAAAGCTTCCAAAACTCATCGACGGGAAAGGGTAGCCTATGTCGAAATGGATGATAACGATCCAGAGATATCTAGTGATCCTATAGATGTCGAAGAAGGCGAAATAGATTTAGCAGAATTAAAACAAGGACCACCGTATTCTTGTAAATTGCTAGTGCCATCAAATGGGAAAAATCCTGTAGACTCTGAGAAAAACAGTGACAAATTTCCTAAGAAAACTTATAGTTTCGATATATCCAAATGTGACGAAATATTTGATCTATTAGTTAAAGATGGCCAGATGATAGTGCCCCTAGTGGAAAAATTGCCTCCTTTAGAACAGAGAAAGAAAAAAGGTTTTTGTAAATACCATAATTTTTAGGCCATAAAACCTCACAATGTTTCCTTTTCAGGGATCTTGTTCAACAAGCGCTAAAGGAAGGAAGGCTGAAATTTGTTGACAAGCCAACAATGAAAATCGATGCAAACCCACTGCAGATGGAGGCACATTATGCTGAACCAGTTGGAATTCACATGGTGGAAGTTTCTGAAGATTTCATTAGTAAACCCATCTTTGGAATTTTTACTGGAAACATCTCCAGAAAAACTATTGAAGGGGTGAGAAAGGCCACTGAAGGCCTAGATTTGAAAAAGGAAGTTACCCAAGGGTCAAACAAGAAGGCCACTGAAGGCCTGAAACTGAATAAACGGGTTACTGAAGACCCACACAAAAGCAGAGGAGTTACTAAGAGCTCCAACAAAAGAACCACCACAGGTTCTTACTTGGCCGCTGTAAAAGGTTCGACAGAGAATCTAGAGGCCAAAATGCAGAAAATGAATCTCGTTGCCAAAAGTAACATGCAGGTCAACATGGTTGAAGTCTCTGGCGCCAAAGCCTCAGAGGAACCCATTCGTCAAGAAGAAGTAAATAAAACGGCATTTCCAAAGGAGAATGAAGATCTGGAAGATTTTCTACATAGGTGCCAGAAGAAAAAATCGAAAGTAATGTTGTGCCCTAAATGCAGCTCTATTTTTGACAAGAAAGCCGCGGAACACATACAAGGTATGAGAATTGTGAAAGCGAAGCAGGACACCAATGCCCAACAAAAAATGGGTTCAGAAGTCAGATTCGACCCCAGAAGGGGGAGTCAACAAGGCTCCATGAGTCAGGTAAGGAGGCCACCGACTTTTCGGCCTCCAACTAATGTACCTACAGATACTTAGCTTAACACCATGGGAAGAAAGAGGCCAAATGAAGAGAGATGACAGGCGTTCGATGTGCCAAGAGGTTCCTCTTTAGATTATAGAAAGGAGTGCCATGCTTCTACGTCAAATAAGATGACCCATATATCGAGCAATTACAAAGGAAAAAATCCTATGTCCCGTTCACAATGGAGAATATTCCAAAGACGGCGAAAAGCCAAAAAAGAGGCAGCTGGACCTCATCCAGAGGTTAGCACTGATGTGCAAAGGAAACAAAGGAAGCCTCTAGAGAGGAATCCTATGCCATGGACGGAGGAATGTGGGTCAAATGATGAAGACAACTCCGATTCCGGTGACAGTTTAGACATCATGGTGAATGTCATATCAATGTTACCTAAAGAATACAACTGTCAGGTCGAAATTGAGGAAACTGACTTAATGGTTGAACAAGAAATGGCTAGACACATGCCAGTATGTGACTATGTAATGAACAATGGCTGCGTAGAAGAACATAACGCATTTTTCGAGCCACCAACAGAGGAAATGAAGAATCATCTAAAAACCTTGTTCATTAGAGCAAAGATAGGGGAAATAACTATAAATAAAACTATGGTTGATTGTGGGGCGACCATCAATATCATCCCACAATTCATGCTGGAAAAGCTAGGAAAGGGAGATGCTGACATCAAGCCCCATAACATGGTCTTGTCCAATTATGAAGGGGGCATTGGCAACACAATGGGTGTCATACAACTAGACCTCAAAGTGGGATCAATCCTCCGACCCACCATGTTCATGGTGATCTCAGCGAAACCAAACTACAATCTGCTCTTAGGTCGAGAGTGGATACATGGCATCGGTGCAGTGCCATCCTCGATGCACCAAAGGGTCATGATATGGTGCCCCGACAGTATAGTGGGAAACATTGAGGCAGATCAGAGTTATTACTTAGGTGAAATCAACAGTGTCAGAAAGAATAGTTTCGACAAAAATTTGGCTCATATAGGGCCATGTGATCCACCTGAGTTTGATTTAACCCCGACACCTAACGCCTTCTGCTCTCTATACCTACACTCCGACTACGGCTTTCAATGGGATAGAGAAGACTTATCCAACATCGACTTTGGAGGAGTTGATGATATACGGCCAACAGGCTGGGGAAGTGAGTTTGGTGATGATGACTGAGTCACAAACTCTGCAAAAGATTTCGGTGTATGTGGCTGAAAGTAGAATGATAGCGGCCTTGGAGGCTGAAGTTAAATATATGGCCTTCGAAGCCAATGAACAAGTCCTTTCTAAGACAGGCCCTGGGAAAGATTTCGACCCAGAGCCTCCCGACTTAGGAACGAAAGACCTTCGAAATCAGAGGTTAGACGCCATCTATGACGATGAACCTCTAGGTTTCGAAAAGGACCCGTTGGAGAACAATGTTAAAATGTTAGCGCAAGACCCTCTAGAAGAGGTAAACCTAGGCGACGGTCCTGTAAAAAATCCAACGTACATGAGCACAAAAATAGATCCAGGACTCAGGGTCGAAATGATCCAATTACTAAAAGAGTTTAAGGATTGCTTTGCGTGGGATTATGATGAGATGTATGGTCTCGACAGAAGTTTGGTAGAACTGCAGTTGCCAATAAAGCCTGGAAAGAAGCCCGTTAAGCGGACTCCAAGACGGTTTGCAGCAGAGATTTTATCAAAAATCAAAATGGAAGTCGAAAGGCTGCTGAGATGCAAGTTCATCCGAACGACCAGGTACGTCGAATGGATTGCAAATATTGTGCCTGTTATAAAGAAAAATGGTACCTTAAGGGTGTGCATCAATTTCAGAGATCTAAATGCTGCAACACCCAAAGATGAATATCCAATGCCGGTGGTGGAAATGCTTGTGGATTCTGCCACTGGTTTCGAGTACATGAGTATGCTTGATGGCTACTCTGGATATAATCAAATCTTTATTGCTGAAGAAGATGTGTCGAAAATGGCATTCCGTTGCCCAGGGGCCTTAGGCACTTATGAATGGGTAGTGATGCCTTTTGGCCTAAATAATGCATGGGCAACGTACCAGAGATCCATGAATTCGATCTTTCATGATTTTATTGACACTTTCATGCAGATTTATATTGATGATATTGTTGTCAAATCTGTTTCAGGGAAGACTCACATGGATCATCTTCGACAGTCCTTCGAGAGGATGAGACGCTATGTCCTGAAGATGAACCCTCTAAAATGTGCTTTTGGTGTCAAAGCGAGAGATTTCTTAGGTTTTGTAGTCCATAAAAAGGCATTGAGATAAACCAAAATAAGACTAAAGCTATCTTGCAAGCCAAAGCACCAACTAACAAAAAGGAATTGAAATCCTTACTTGGGAAGATAAATTTCCTGAGGAGATTTATATCTAACCTCAGTGGGAAAACGCAAGCCTTTTCGCCACTACTTCGACTCAGTAAAGGAGGATTTGAGTGGAGGCAAGAACATCAAGAAGCCTTCGACAAAATCAAAGAGTACCTCACCAAACCACCTATTTTGGTACCTCCTTGTCGAAGTAGAAGTATGAGACTGTACATAGCTGCGTCTGATAAAACTTTAGGGAGCATGCTGGCTCAAGAGGATGAGCATGGTGTCGAAAGGCCCATATACTACCTCAGTAGAGTTTTAAACGATGCAAAAACCAGATATAACGAGGTTGAAAAACTATGTTTATGTCTTTATTTTTCATGTAAAAAACTTAAGCAATATATAAATCCAGTTGATGTTTATGTTTCGTCTCATTTTGATGTTTTCAAATATATGTTGTTAGAATCCATTTTGCACAGTAGAATTGGCAAATGGGCACTCTCATTAACTGAGTACTCATTAACCTTTATGCCTCTCAAGGCTATGAAAGGTCGGGTGGTAGTAGAATTTATAGTCAACCATTCTATACAAGAGGGATCACTGAATTATTTGGAGATCGAACCTTGGAAACTGTACTTTGATGGTTCTAGTTATAAAGATGGAACTGGAGTCGGAGTCCTCATTATTTCTCCAAACAAAATTCCAAAAAAATTTAAGTACAAGATAGATTGGGATTGCTCTAATAATAAGGCTGAATACGAAGTGTTAATTGCAGGCCTTGAAATCCTGTTGGAATTGGGGGCAACTCAGGTCGAAATAATGGGAGACTCAGAGTTAGTCCTAAAACAAATTACGAAAGAATACAAATGCATAAAAGAAAACCTTATCATGTATTTCGTAATATCCAGACGGTTGTTAAAGAACTTTGAGGTAGTTAACATTCGACATATACCCAGATTGGAAAATCAAGTAGCTAACGACTTGGCACAGATTGCTTCCGGGTATAAAGTTTCGAAAGACAGGCTACAATAAGAAATCGAAGTTAGAGGGAGAGTAACTTCCACTAAGTTATCTCCATTGGATTTAAGGACCACAACATTGGGATGCACTGATCACGAAAATTTTGAAATTTCGTTCATAGACAATCTAACAGAACAAGATTGGAGAAAGCCTGTAGTGGATTATTTACAAAATCCAACGGCTTCGACAGAACAAAAAATAAAATATAGAGCACTGAGTTATGTGTTGATGGGAAATGAATTATTCAAGAAAACACCTGAAGGTGTGCTTCTAAAATGCCTAAGTGAAACAGAAGCATACGTAGCTCTTTCCACCACACACGCTGGGGCATGTGGAGCACACCAAGTTGGCCAAAAGATGAAATGTTTATTGTTTTGACAAGGATTATATTGGCCCACTATGTTAAAAGATTGTGTTGAGTTTGCAAAAGGATACCAAGAATGTCAAATACATACAGGTATTCAGCATGTGCCAGCAAGAGAACTTCACTCGATTGTGAAACCTTGGCCTTTTAGAGGATGGGCTTTAGATCTTATTGGAGAAATTCGACCAGCATCTTCTAAAATCCAGAAATATATGTTGGTGGGCATTGATTATTTTACTAAGTGGATTGAAGCAATCCCTTTAGTCAATGTAGACCAAGAGAATGTCATTGAATTCATTCAAAAGTACATCATATATAGATTTGGAATTCCCGAAACAATAACTACAGACCAAGGGTCAGTCTTTACTGGTCGAAAGATGCAAGACTTTGCTGCGGAAATGGGGTTTAAATTGTTAACATCTACACCTTATTATGCGCAAGCTAATGGCCAGGTCGAAGCAGCGAATAAAGTGGTGATCAACTTAATAAATAAACACGTGGGAAAGAAACCTAGAAACTGGCACAAGATGCTGGATCAAGTTCTATGGGCATGTCGAACTTGTCCGAAAGAAGCCACGAGAACAACACCATTTCGCCTAACATATGGTCATGATGCAGTGTTGCCAGTGGAAATCCCCCGGCATGCGACAAGGATTCAGATACATCATGATATCCCTTCTGAGGTCTATTAGAATATGATGTTAGACGAACTAGTTGACTTAGACGAAGAAAGGTTGAAAGCTCTGGATCTTTTGAGACTGCAAAAGAAGCGAGTTGAGAAATCCTATGACCGCAGAGTGAAACCTAAGACATTTCTGCCTGAGGATCTAGTATGGAAAGTAATTCTTCCGATGGATCGAAAAGATAGAAATTTGGGAAAATGGTCTCCTAAGTGGGAGGGACCTTTCAGGATTATCCAGGCTTTCTCTGGTGGAGCCTATGAGATTGAAGAGTTAAGCGAAGATCAAAGACTTTTGAAGGTGAATGGTAAATACTTGAAAGCGTATAGACCTACGCTTCAAGAGCTAAAAATAAGTAATATATAGTCACTGTTGAATAGAGAATGCCAAAATGGAAACTTAAATTTTCATTAAAATAGCCAAAATGGCTTTGAAATCATTACAACAAGTGATTACATAAATGAAAGAAACAGGACTCAAAAAGGGAGATTAGCCTTGATCTGAAGATACTTAATTCTTTGTAATTCTAGGCGTCGATCACATAAAGCCTTCGATTGATGAAGGGTCTCGAGCTTAGCATCAAGAGATTGGGCTCGATCAACGTGTCTTAACCCTTCAGCCAGTTCCTCTTGGCTCTCTCATTCAGTGTTAACAATGAGGAGTTCCTCCTTCTTTTTATCATTGGCAGCAATTTTAGCTTCCAACTCTGCAATCTGCACCCTCAGTTGAGCAGTGTCTCGATCTATCTCTTCGACCTCTTTTTATCTAGCCTCTTGGGCCTTCGACAAATCCTTTACCGTAGAAGCTGATTCGGTAGCAGCATGCCAGGAAGCAGCCACTTGACCATTGGTTTCTTCAATCTCACGATTAAGAGTCCTTTGACGATTATAATCTGCTGATACTTGGTCAATAATGGAGATTAAATCCAAGATAATGATGGCCACGTCCGGAGAAGCAATGAGGAGATCGACATCCCTCAGAGTAGTCTTCAGAAAAGAGGGAGCTATGGGTTCCTCCTCCATGGTTAACATTAAATCTCTTTTAAAGATTTGTGCCTTAACTTTTTGAAGGGCCTCATCGAGAGGAGAGGTCGAAGTAGATCTTCAAGACACAGTTGAGGCACTATGATCAAAGGAACTTTCTCGGCCTTCTAGAATTGAAGTCAAATATCCTAAAGGATTTTGTTGTTTCAGCAAGGCCAAATCCTCCTTAGTTCTACATCCTGTCGAAGGGACACTTTCGTTGGCAACCACAACCACGTTGGCCACCTGCTTTGGAATTGCCTCAGTGTCTGTAGGATTCTGGTTTCCTTCAGCAGAACCCTCTTCGCCATCAGCTTCTGGGATCCCTTCATTCTCCCTCGCTATCACAATCTCAGCATTAGGGGTCCTTTCCTCTTCAGTTTCTTGCACATCAACCAACGGAGCCCTGGTCTCTTCATGATTTCCTACAGGGCCTTCTTCATTGACTTCCTCTATAGTTTCATGCTGAGGTTTGGAAGTTTGATTCACTTCATCAGATGAACTCATGAAAGAGCCTTTTGCCGAAGAAGGCCTATAAGTAGGCTCTCCTTCACTATTCAGTAGGGTAACAGAGCCTTCGACAGGAGTAGGGGCTTGGTTGGAGGTGCCAGCAGTGTCCTGGAAAATAAAAGAAGTTTGTTTCTTTCAAAATTCTTGTAAAGAAAAAAGGGGAGTTCGAGAAGTAAATGATGGTCTGCCAAAGCAAATACCTGGACTAGGATTTCAGCACTGGGACTGGAGTTATCGCTCTCGCTAGGGTTGTTTAGCCTGGCAGCTATTTCCTGTTCAGTAGGCTCTTTGATAACTACAGGAGGAGGCCTCGCAGCTATAGTCTTAATCCTAATTTTGGGACGAGACTCAATGGCAAGAACTGATTTCTTTAACCTTTGTCTCTTCAGAGGAACGGGAGGAGATTCCTCTTCTTCGTCACTAGAGATTTCGATCTCCTGGACTTTCCGTTTTTTGGGTGTAGTCTTCTGAATACCCAGAAAGACAAGTCAAAGAAATCAGTACCCATGTCGGACAATCATAGAAAATAAGGGTATGGAAGAAAGTGAATACCTTGGGAGAGGGGTTGATAGAAGAATCTCCCCCTTTTGTGCTTTCAGCATCCTTCTTCGAAGTGGTTCTCTTGACAGCTAAAAAAAACAAAAAACTAAAGTTAATCGAGCATCGAATGATAAATCTGAAGCAAAGAGAAAGAAAAGAAGTAATACCTTTCTTGACCCTGTCGAGAACCAGCTTAAATGCCTCACGAAGGTGGTGGATGAAGTCCTTCTCATCGAAGAACTCTTCATCATAATACTGTCTCCACCACCCCTCAAAATTACCATAACTCAAAAAATTGAGGTTAAATTTGAACATGGTTAGTACGGTTCGACCAACGTACCTACCAATATGCTTGGTAGCAGCATCTTCTGAGTAGTCTACGTTGTAAAATAATAGCAGCTTCTCTCGAGGATAGATGGGTGAGGGAAGTGACTGGACAATACCAAATTGTCAAGAGACAGGGTTTGGTTGATAAGCGATTAAGCTTAATTGATTTTTGGAGCTCTTAAATCTCAATGGAATGATTCTAGGGCGAAGAAATGATTCCCACATGCCCACATATTCATCATTCAAGTCTTCCTCCTCAGTCGAAGGAAATGATCTGGTGAACCATTCTGGACCAACTTTTCGACTAGAAAAAGGAGCCATGGTCGAAACAAAATGTTTGCGCTCCGCAAACATCATCACAAAACTTGTGAAAGCCTTCTGAAACTGTTGGCCTTCATCAATAGGAGTCAGCAGTGCAAGCCTGGTACCTTCGACCCTCCTGTTCAGGATTTCTGGGGCCGCTTCATTAATCTTATTCTTCTGATGAAGAAAAGATTCGAAGGTGGCATTGAGCCAAAGTTGGAGAAGCCAAAAAGGGCCAGAAAGAAGCAGGCTCCCCCTGTCCCCTATAACCTTGAGTTGGGTCACACCATTACTGATGGAATCATATAGATTGGCCAAAATCAATTCGGCCAGACAAAGGGGATAGCTGTGGTGAAGCTGCGTCGCAAGCGTGAGCATTTTCTTAGTCACCTGAAGTGACTTAGTGCAAAAAACAAAACGGGATAACCACATAGCCAAAAAGGCTATATGCTCCACCTCCGACACAGTACTGGAGGCTTTATCGTGGAAGTCGTTGATAAAGGTGGTGTAGGTGGGTTTTGTAGATGCAAACCCAATAACATCTTCATACAAATCCTCAGGATCGAAATAATCGCCAGTCGGTCGAAGACCGGTAATTGCGGCTATGTCGAATTGGGTGGGGGTCACCATCCCACAAGGAAGATAAAAGGTAAAATGTGTGTTATCCCAGAAATATAGCGAAGATACCAACATAAGGGGACAATAAGACAATCCTGTCTTCGACAGCATCACCAAATCGTATATTCCCATTTCCTTGCAGACGGAGGTTTGCGCCTTCTCCACCTTATTCAACCAATCTGAGTACTCTGAGGAAAGGTTAGGGCATGATCGAAAGATCCTGGTCCCTTTGTTCATAAATTGAAGGTTAATGTCCTCCGTAGTCTGAACATGCTGCTGATTGGCCGGAGTAGCGTCTTTAGGATCATCCCTAGGCTTCTTCGCGCAGCCTATAGGTCTGAGTCTTGGGTGAGTAGGGAAGAAGGCGCGATTCCTCATGGGATTCTCAAAGCACGTAGACAAAGGACCAGACATAGCATATATGTCTTTAGAGTACCTATGGGAATGAGGATCTGGGAATCATATGCTTCTCGCCTCTCCCTCGTCATGGGTTCAGAAATGAACCGAAGTCCATCAGTCGAGGAAGGAGAAGGGTTAGTAGAAAAGATCTCTGGTTGGTTTTGGATATCATCAGCATTTTTAGGTTGAGGATTGTTTGGTGCATTGGAAAGGAAAGCCATTGTTGCAGATTTGGAGAAAATGAAGTTGACAATACAAGGTGTTTTAAAGCAGAAGATTTGGAAATGCTTGGAGTGGTGAAAGTTCCAAATGAAAAGGCTCAGGAGTATTTATAGTCTTCAAAAAGGGATATGTATCGTCAAGGCCATTTAATGCTATGAAGATAGTGGGGCACGTGGCGAAGTATGAAGCAGTTACCGTGAAGACGTTGGGAAACATTTTGACATGCTTGCCTAGGTTCTAGGAATATGCTCATCATGGCAGTGTGGTAACGACAGTTAGAAAAGACATCTTGAAAAAAGAGTAATGATGGGTTTTTTCGAAAGCAGCAGCTGTTGGAAGACGAAAAGCACACGTCAGGACTTTGTGGACAACTAGAAGGACAGGTGTCAAACGGAAAGATCAAAGAATGGCTATTTCTTTGGGCGTCGAAATAGACATTCTTGGGGGGCAATTTGTTAGTTCCCGAATTCGACACTTACTATATTTGGTCTTTTAGACCAAAAAACTGGAATAAACCAAGCCAAGAATGTTTCGACGTATGAAATAACTTAGGAAAAGGTCTAAGTTTTATTTGAGCCTTCGACCAGGGCTCACTTTCAGGGTTTTCGACTGAAGAGGACTTATGACCTTCGACTAAGAGAAAATACCCTCGCTTTGACACACGATACGAGGGACATTTGAATTTGAATTATTTGAGGGAAAGACAGTTTCGCTAGCAGCTAAGAAGAAGCAACGTGGCTGGAAGTTAGAGGTCGAGGGACATGCAGAAGAAACTTGCCTTCATCTTAACGCAGAGTCGTTCCTCGATGGTTACTTAGTTTTTAGTATAAATTAGGAAACCTGTGTAGTTTTTAAAGGTGTGTTCAACCTATTGTACTAGTCACTCAAATATAGTCCAAGTAACCGCTGTGTGGGAACGGATAAAAGTGATAAATGTATGTTGGAAACACCTCTTTTTATTAATGAAAGTCTTTTACGTTGCTTTAATCTTATTTTGCAAAGTTATCTTTCTTGCATCTTTACCTGCATTTCTACATTTCTGTCTACTTTTCCAAAATCCCAAGTATCTTTCCTCTGGTCGAACGTGCGTTCTTCCTGATTGCTTGTCTTACATAAAAAATTAGCATATGTTTTGGGATCAATCTGATCGATCCCGTGAGTAACCAAAAGAACTTTCCCTTTTTGGAGGATTAACGGTTGTTTACCAAAAACCACGGTAAATAGGGGGGTAACCTAAAGCCTGAACTTTGATTTTTCCCTTTTTGCAGATTTTAGAATTTTTGATGGACGGAGAAGGTGACCGGAGTTTGACTCTGACACCCCTGCAAATGGTTGACTCTGGTGGAGTCCACATGGAAAAATGATGTAATCCTATTGGTCCACTGGGGCCAGCGTGTGTGTATTATTTTCAAATATATTTCTGACTTTGCTTTACATATTATATTATTTTATTATTCATATAAACGAATGAAACAACAACTCAGTTGGCAAGAAAGCGCGTGTGAAAAGGTAGAGGGCATGGGTTCGAGTCCCAGGTCCAGCAATTTTATTTTTCTAACACATACTTTGCAGATCCTGTGTACTCAATCATAGCGTGCGTATCATACGTTCCATCATCATTGCCATTGGATCTCATCAGCGCCAGATCAAATGATCTAGATCCAAATGTCCATGATGGATCCTCAAGAACCAGTAACATTGGATTGGGCACAGAGCTGGGCTGATCTATCATGGACCCAGCAGATTTCAAAAACGCACCCCTATTTGCTTCCCAATCAGGCCCAATTTTTATTTCTTCATTTATTTATTTTATTGTTTATTTGTTTATTAAATTCAATAAAAATCTTTTTTTCAATAATATAAAAATCAGAAATAATAATAATAATTAGACTTAGGCTTAATTTTAATTTTGTAAATTAATTAAATTATTTATTTTAACTTTATTTTATCAATTTAAAATCACTTAGGCTTAGATTTATTTCATGCAAATTTTTCTTAATAAAAAAAATTAGAATTAGGTCTAATTTCATTTAATATTTTTAATTAAATTTAGATTTAAGTTAGTTTAACTATTTTCTTAAAAAAAACAAAAAAAATCCAATAAGATTCTCTTTTATATAGAAATTTCTTAGGATTTTAGACATTCTCCTCCATTTCGCGCGCATTCAATATTTCCTTTCTGTTTTTTATTTATTTATGTATTTGTTGACAGTATATAATAGATAATTAACTAGGGTTTTACTGCTTTCTTTATTTTCTTTCCCCAAAGTTTTGGACATGTAAATATCTCACTCCCCGAAGTATTGTAATAGCGTAGGATTTATGATTCCCGCACTTTAAATTTCTGCAAAATATTAACTGTTTGTAACTAGGCTTGTATGGAAAGACTGAAAATGAAACGCTAGAAAACTTAATAACAAAGATAAATGAACTGAACTAAATCACTTTCATATATACACCTCTAGGGTACGCCCACTTTGGTTGCCTTTCGCAAAGTAAAATAGTCACGTCCCTTGAAAATGGGGACGCTTTAACAAGACCCGTAAATCAAAAGATCATAGTCCCTCGATGACCCTATAGTGTTGCCTTTTGGTAAATGATCTCGTCCCTTGAACAAAATTGCTAAAGCATCTTCGTATATTGTCTTTATGACTATATGTCCTTTCAAATGTCCCTCATATATTCAACGATAGGGCCACCTACTCACTAATAGTAGGATAGCACTGTCTAAAGGATAGGAGGAAAAGAATAAACCTTTTTTAGTATAAGTAGATAGTTCCTAGATGCTTGCTCAAAACAAAATTTTGCACCTACACAAAAACATTTCAAAAATAATTTCAAAAACATTCGCTTTGTCAACACTCTTGAGGATTGATACAAGAGTTATCATAAAGCGGATCACCGCACTAAGGCATTTTCAAAAACACAAAGCACGGGGTATTTAAAAAATGAGCTAAGCATCTAAGATACCGTATAAAACTACGGATGGAAAGGGTTCTAACACGTTCCCTTTCCATAATTTACCCCCCTTACTCAGAAATAATCTCGAAAGGTCTTTTTTCTATTCTTTTCACCCTTTCCTTTATTGGATAAAAGAAAAGTCGGTGGCGACTCTTGCTTACTGCAACATTTGAAAACACAAATGCAAAACCAGTATAACAGTCAGTTCTGCCACCGTATCACAGAACTGGCGACTCTGCTGGGGAATATAAAAGTGGGGTTACCTTAGAGCTTAGATCATATTTAACTTTCTTTCCTTGTATGCTTGTTTTATTTATCTTAAAGGGTTTTGCTTGGGTTTACTTGTAAAGATCCTACACCTGGATCTGGGACACCTTTTAGGTAAGTAGCAATAGATTGTGGGGACTGTGTGGGGTATACGGACATGGTTGAAACGATAGCTACATTGATGTGACACATTTGTTAGTACCGGTAGCCCTTGAGTATTCAAGGAGAATAAGGGGATGATGTGTGGTGTCATGAAGCATCAACTGACCTTAGAACCTTTAATTGAACCAACTTGGCCGTTAGGAAGTAGTGAGATAGACGACTTTGGTGCAGTCTCAAGTTGGTTGATACTCGATACTACACTCATTGAGATCTGACTTCCGGGATATTTCGGTCGCTAATAAAGAGGCTTGCGCTGAAATAATGATCAGTGAAGAAAGATCAGTGATATTGAGATTCCCTAGAACCCAGTTACTATTGATAGGACAGGTTAAACCAACTATACTTCAAGAGGGTACTTACCTATGGAATCCATGCAAGCCTAAACCTAAGGATCTGTTTGTGTGATTGTATATATATTTGTTTGTACATAACATCATAACATCATAACATGGCATATCACACTAACCATTTTAAGGACTTTTAGGACTTATCTTTGTGTCTGTTTTGTAGGACATGACTCCCATCCACAGAAATACTATCCAAGTCAACCTTGTAAGGGTACCTCCTCAACTCAAAGAGTTATCATCAAGGGTTCCTGAGAATTCCCCATTCACTAAAAGACATGGTCGGCTCCTCGGTTTGGTTATGTCAAGCCCTGATGAAGATATGGTGAAAGTTCTCTTCCAGTTCTTTGACCCGTTATATCACTGCTTTACATTTCCCGACTACCAATTGATGCCTACCATGGAAGAGTTTTCTCAATTATTGGGTGTGCCTATCCTCAATCAGTTACCCTTCAACGGTATGGAAAGAGACCCAAGTCCTGAAGAAATTTCTCAAGCCTTGTATTTACAACGGTCCAACGTCGTAGTAAACTGGGAAACAAGAAGCGGTATCAAAGGGTTTCTAGCCAAGTTCTTGCTTGAAAAATCTCACTATTTTTGGGATAATTTGGACTTACAAGCCTTTGAAGAGGTATTGGCCCTTCTCATCTATGGGATGTGTTGTACCCCAAAATTTTCCCTCTTACTTATCAAGAATTTTCTCACAAGATCTCCTTGACTCAAGACTGCACTAGGGTTTGATTTAGCTCAAGACACCTCCTTAAGCACTAATGACCAAAATTAGGGTTTGAGTTCACACAAGGATTTTTGAACTTCCAATATCCCATGTGACTTTAATGGATCATTAGGGACACCCAATATTACTCATGTCAAGTTTCAAACCTTTGATCACACTTTTGCTCAGTCAATTGAGCAGTTGACCTAAAATCAGTTTTATTGGGGAAAAAGTCAACTATGGCCAATTCACAGTCAAACTTCATAAATTTTGATCCACATCAACATTTTAAAATCATATGTATCATTTAATCAAGTTTGTACCACAATTCCTCAAGAAATTTGATCAAATCTCCAAAAGGGCAAAATGGTCAAAATTAGGGTTTTGACTGAGAAAGGGCAATTTCTGATTTTTGACCTAGCAAATGGTTAATTGGGTTAAGGCATGATCTCAAGAGTCCAATTGCATCATTTTTACCTAATTACATGGTTCAAAACATTGCAAGTCCATTGGATTGACAAATGAATTTTGCAGTCAACTGATCAAAAGTCAACTATATACTAAAAAGTCAAACTTTGACTTTTTGGTCAAATTCAAGTGCCAAGGATCATAATTCATCAAAACATGTCAAAATATGAAACTTATTCATCAAGAAATCAAAAAGTCAAGATTTCATTTTGAAAAGTCAAAATTTCTAAACTTAGAAATTTTTCTAAGTGTTGGAAATTTCATGTTTTTTCATAACTTTGAGCAAAATTTTCACCATGATGCAAGATGATTCAAGAGAAACTTCCAACATGAAAGTTGTATATCTCCATGAAATTTACAACATTTCTTTACACAACTCTTCCAAAAATGATTGGATCTCAAGTTATAATTTTATGAACATGTGGTCATGAAACTAAACACTTAGTGAAATTTTGCCCTAATTTGGTCAAGATTTTGACCCAACTTCATGGCACTTTTTCATATAGTTCCAAGGGGAATCTTCAAAATAAATTCAAATATGGGTTGTAGAGCACATTTAAAGCTTTCCAAAATGTCCAAGAACTCCTTGAGATTATTCTTGAATAGGGATAATCAAAGAGATGAAGTTAGGGTTTTATCACTTGAATTACAAGTCATTTTTTATGAACACATGAACCAAATCCATGCTAGGCTACATAATCTTTGCTTTGCAGGCCTCAAACTTGTTTGCCACTCCATAATTAAATGTTTACACAACTGTTAGGGCTTTGATCCAAGTAATTGAGCTATTATCCAAGTTGCATTTCCATTAATGGCACAAAGTTAACATTGCCATTCTTGTAAAGTAAGCTTTTTGCATAAAGTTCATTCTTGAGCCTCTAACTTTTTCCCTCTGATCACACTCCATCCACAAAGTCAGAAGCAAGCTTGTTTAAAGCATAACCACTCTATCTTATCAAGTACACAAGGTTTTGAAACTTGAATTTCTCAAAAATCACATGTTAGGCATAAACTTGTGATTTTGAATTCTGATCAACTAGAGCACTCCAAACTTGTTGCTTATAAATAAAGACACTATTTTTGAGCTAAGGGACGAGTTTGAGCACCCTGAAACACTCCCAAATTCCCTCTAGCCATAAATTGCACAAAAAACTCCATTGATACACAGTTCTGACCTTAAACTTATATCTCCCATTTCCCTCGTGCGTTTTCCCTCAAATTCATTCCTAAAGCTTCCTTACATCAAATATAACTCATCCCCATCCTTATTCCAGAACTGTAACACCATTTACCATAACCTCCATAACAAAAAAACAGAGTCTGCAACTTGACTTCTCCAGGCTATTTCAGCCACTCTCAACTCAAGCAAACCATTGCATTAGCTTCCTAGGACCTCAAGGAAGCTAACCTGATCATCAACATCACTTGAAACAAGCTCAAACTCAAAACACAATTTCCAGTTTTGAGGTAAGTTTTCTCAACTTGGAACTCTTCATACAGGTATCATCAATAGTTTATTTGTGAATAAAACATGTAGATATCATTGCCCTGAAGCTAACCATATCCATAGTTTCCATTAATTTTTCTTGAGCTTAGAGAATTTTCAAACTGAAAATTCTGAAATTTTTAGAGTTCAGATTAGGGCCATTAAAATTCATGCTTATCATTGATCTATAGTTTTAATACTTTACATTTCTGGAATCGTGAGAAAATTTGCTACAAGTTTCATGTTTACAGTTTTCATTTTTGATGAGAAATGAGCAAGTTACAGTTGGTCTGGCTGGAGGTTGAAGATGAAGTCTTCAGGGCGCGTTTTGCCTTGTATATTTATTGTTTTGCTTATATTAATGGATGTATACTCACCCCAGTGGTAGAAGCACACGCCTGTAACCTTTGGGATCTGGGTTCGAGCCCCAGTGGTACCCTTTTCATTTTTTCACATTTTCACTTTTCTGATTTTCGGCTTTTTGGCAGGCGCTGGGCCTCTTTGGGTCTGGCTTGTTTTTATTTTTGCTAACCAACCTCCCTGTAGGCTATTGGCACCCCCTGGCCCAAGATTATTTATTTTCTTTTTTTATTTTCATTTTTATTTTCTTAAATATATTTTCCAAATACTGAAAAATCATAAAATACAAAAAAAAAAAAATAGATTTATATTTTGACTTAGTTTATTTTATTTTTCTTACAAAAATATTTTTATTAACTATACTTTATTTATTTTTTTACTTATTATCTTGTAAATATAATTAAAATTAGGTTATTAGTTATTTTCTTTCATACTAATTTAAATATATTATTTTTGATATAAAAAAGACTAAAAATATTTTATAATGCTATAAATATTTTTAAGATAAAAATACCAAAAAATACTTTTTTTTAAACTTATTTTATTTTGATTAATTAATAGAACTAGGGTTTTATTTAAAATCTTTTCTTAATAAAATTCAAATTTAATTAATTATTTTCTTTATTTAATTAGGTTAAGACAAAATCCCTTTTTCATAAAAATCAAACAAAGATACATTTTCTTTACATTTTGCATTTTTTTGGGTACATTTATTCATTTTTATACTTTGTATTTATTTAATTCCTTGTATATTTATACCAATTAAATATGGTTATAATAGACTAATTAGGTTTAAATTCTTGCAATCCCCATTCATGAATTTATATACACCCCTCCCCACAAATGTTGTAATAGCATAGTAACTTTAAATTTCGCAATTTATCGCTTTTATATAACATGCTAGTAATTAGGGTTTGTATGGAAAGACTAAAACCAATGCTTAGAAAACCCTAATTCAAGACAAAAACAAGCATGAAAACAATATTTGAACACAAGCACCCCAAGGGTTATTCCACTTGGTTGCCTTATACAAAATGGCCATATTACGCATGTAAGATATCTTAGCAAAAACAAGCAAATATAAGATCATAGTCCCTCGATGACGCTATCTAAGTTGCCTTACAAATGATCTTAGTCCCTCAAAAAGAATGCTAAGATACCTTGCAACATTGCTAAACCATGGTTATACGATGACCCACGCCCGTCCCGTTTACATCCAAAGATAGGGTTGTTTACCAAATCAATGGTAAGACAACAATGTTAAAGGAAAAGAAAATGAACAAGAAAGACTTTTGAGTAGGTAGAATGCTCCTAATTACTTGCTCCCTTTCTAAACAGACGTCCTTGCTATTTTCAAAAACAATCACCTACACTTTCAAACATTTTACAAATTTGAAAACATTTTCAAAAGATCAACATCTTTGTATACATTCTTACGAATGAGAATCATTACAAAGATTGACAAATAATTGCCTCTTTACAAAATACTTTCAAAAACCACACAAAGCAGAATTTCAAACAAAAGCAAGTGATCTAGCAAGTAACTAAGAGCCCATGGAAAACCATGGATGAAAAGGGTGCTAATACCTTCCCTTTTCATAATCTACCCCCCGAACTCAAGAAATAATCTCAAAGGTCTTTCCTGTGCTTTTTCACCTTTCCTTTTGGATAAAAGAAAAGTCGGTGGCGACTCTTGCTAACCGCAATATTTGTGATCAAACGTAAAACCTTCAAGTCAGCTCTCCCACCGTATCACAGAACTGGCGACTCTGCTGGGGAAAATTATAAAAGTGGGGTTACCTTAGGGTTAGATCACATTTACTTGCTTTCAATTATTTGACTTGTTTTCTTTACATTATGGTTCTTTGTTTGGGTTTGAATCCTCTACCCGAATTTGGGATACCTTATAGGTAAGTAGCAATACATTGTGGAAACTGTATGGGGTATACCGACACGGTCTAAGCAATAGCTTCGTTAGTGCGACATATTTGTGGGTACCGGTAGCCTTTGAGTTAATCAAAGAGAATACGAGGCCGCTGAGTGATGTCATGAAGCACTAATGAACTTTTAGAACCTTTACTTGACCAACTTGGCCTTTAGGATGTAGTGAGATGACCGGCTTTGGTGCAGTCCGAAGTTGGTAGATACTCAATACTACACTCATTGATGTTTAGTTTCTTGGGATATTTCGGTCGCCATTTAAGAGGCTTGTACTGAAACAATGATCAAGGAAATAATCCAGTGATATTGAGCTCCTTAGAACCCGGTTACTATTAACTAGGACAGGTTTAAACCAACTAAACTTCAAGAGGATACTTACCTATAAGACTCCATGCAAGCCTAAACCTAAGGAATTGTTTGTTTTGTTTGTATATACATACTTGTACATAACATCATGAACATCATAACATCATACACATTGACTAACCATTTCAAGGATCTTGGGATTTATATTTGTTCTGTTTTGTAGGATATGGACTCTCTTCGCAGGAAAACTATTCAAGTCAATCTTGTAAGGATCCCTTCACAACTTAAGGAGATAGCTTCAAGGATTCTTGAAAATTCTCCATTCACCGAGAGACATGGTCGCCTACTCAACTTGGTCACCTCCAACACAGATGAGGACATGATGAAGGTGCTCTTCCAGTTCTTTAATCCTTTACACCATTGCTTCACATTTCCCGACTATCAACTTGTGCCAACTTTGGAAGAATTCTACCGACTCTTGAGGATTCCCATTCTCAACCAACTACCTTTCAACGGTACGGAAAGAGACCCAAAGCCATAAGAGATTGCTCAAGCTTTACACTTGCACTCATCTGATGTCACAACTCATTGGGAAACGAGGAGTGGTGTCAAAGGTTTCCTAGCAAAGTTCTTGTTCGAGAAAGCCCAAAATTGTTGGAATTCCTTGGATTTGCAAGCCTTTGAGGAAATTGTGGCTCTCCTCATCTATGGGATGGTTTTGTTTCCAAATCCTGACCAACTCATAGATGTGAACACCGTCAAAATCTTCATATCCCGCAACCCGGTGCCTACATTGCTAGGGGATATCCTACACTCTTTTTACACTCGCACAATGAGGAAAAGAGGTGTCCTTATGTGTTGCACTCCTCTCTTAGCAAGATGGTTTATTTCGCATCTTCCCCAATTTGTATTAAAGAATGAGCAAGGTTCAAGGTGGTCACAAAGGTTGATGACGCTCAAACATTCAGATTCATTGGTGCTCCCGGTCTATAGAGAATGTTACTATTTTCGACCGTTATGGAGAATTTCCTAATGTCCCTTTACTTGGAATTAGGGGATGTATCACCTACAACCCCTGCTTAGCCTTAAGACAATTTGGTTACGCCCGAAGGGATGGCCCACACGAGATGCTGATTCAAGGTTTGGTATTTGACTACGACAACAATGATCAAGGTCTTCGCCAAAGATTTATCCGAGCTTGGAGGATGCTGAACAAGGTAGATAACAAGACTTTGGGGCATAAAAATTGCATCCCTCTTAAGCCTTACCTCAAATGGGTACGAACTCGTGCTCAGAGTCTTATGATGCCTTACCCCTCCATTCTCCAAGTAATCATTGAGCCTGTCATAGAAGGAGATGTTCCATATATTATCCTACATCCTGACATGCCCACCTCTCTTGAAGACCTCCAAAGATATTAGATACAACTCAAGGGGGGGAGAGATACTTTTGAAGCCCAATTCTACGCAAGCAAGAAGAAGGTTTGGGAAACTCACTAGACTACTTCATGAGGAGCAGACTCTGAATGCCTACATTGCACCAAAGAGGATGCGCACTACCTTCTATCTTAGAGTTTCTTGTATTTGTTTGGCCCAAAGAGGCATTATTGTACTCAAAACTTTAATTTATTAATATAACGTGTGTTTCCTTTTTGTCTAAAACAAATTTGAATCTTTGAAATCCTTGAAATCATTGCATACGCATTTACCATTCATCATAACATAAGCAGGTTTCTTGCAACAAGTCTCCTCATCTCTCTACTGTTTATATCAGTAAGATGGATCTCGAGCAAATAGTGAAGGACCTCCAAGCTCAGAATTCAAAGTTTCAACAATTGTGCTTAACTCTAGACAAAGGACAAGAAGAGTTGAAGACCTTGCTAGTTAAGGAGATGAAGAAGAAGACGAAGAAAATAACTGGAGTTCTAAACACGGGAAGAAGATTCTAAGGGCAGACAAGAAGGGCTTTAGACTTTGCAACGACATCTGGTGAGAGAGACAATCAAGATGGGAAAGGCAAAGAAACAGTGGTCCAGTCAGAGTCAGAAGAGGAAGAGTAAGAAGAAGATTATTCTGAAGAACAATACCCTCCAGACGGCGACAAGTATAAGCACCTAGAAGAACGGTTGAGTGCAATGGAAATCCAAAAAGTGCTTGGATTGGACTTTGAGGAGTTGGGACTAGTATCGGGGATTGTCATTCCTCCAAAATTCAAAGCACCTGTGTTCGCCAAGTATGACGGAGTTTCATGTCCCAAAATGCATCTCCTGTCCTATGTGAGGAAAATCCAGCCCCATACCGCTGACAAAGACTTGTGGGTACACTTCTTCCAAGACAGTCTGTCTGGAACTTAACTTGATTGGTTTTATCAGTTAGAAAGAGCCAATGTTCACAACTGGGAAGATCTTGTTGCAGCCTTCTACAAACAATACCAATACAATGCTGATCTTGCACCCACCCATACTCAACTCCAGAGTATGGCCATGGTTTCAAGTGAAGGCTTCAAGGACTATGTGTAAAAATGGAAGGACTTGGCCGGAAGAGTTCAACCTCCTCTATTTGAAAGAGAGTTGGTAGACATTTTTTTAGGCACCTTGTCTGGTCCCTTCTTCAATCACTTAATTGGGAGTTCATTGGTGTGTTTTACCGAATTGATATTGACCAGAGAAAGGGTAGAAGCCAGGATAAAGAATGGAAAGATTCAAAAAGATGCATCTTCTTCTGCTGTAAGGAAGCCATTCATCGGAAAGAAAGAAGTGGTTGCTCTATATCCTCAGAGAAATCAAGATAGGGCTAAACGCCGCCCAATGGTGGGGGCTGTTATGATTCCTAAACTTGCGCTTGACCAACAAAGAAACAACCAACCAAGAATGGAAAGACCAGTCAGACAATTCACCAGAATTAATATGACATTATCTCAAGTATTGCCACATTTGTTAAGATCCAACCTAGTGACCTTGAAAGAAGCTCTAAAGAACCCTAACACAACCTCTCCTCACTATCATCCTAATTCCCGCTGTGCATACCACTCTGAAAGTCCTGGCCACGACACTAACAACTGTTGGGCTCTAAAGAACAAAGTACAAGACCTCCTTGAAGCCAAAGAGATTGAGTTTGATGCGCCAGGAAAACCCAATGTCATTTCTGCTCATATGCCCAAACACGGCCATAATACCAACGCCATTGAGGAAGATATGTTTGTTACTTCAGTTGATGAGCTTATGACCCCACTCCTGACTATCAAAAAGAACTTGTTGAATGCCGGTGTGTTCCCAGGCTGTGATGAAAGCTGTTGTTCCTGTTTGTCCTCACCAACCAGCTGTCCTTTGTTGAAAGCAGGAATTTAGTGCCTAACAGGCAACAAGGAAATTTTGTTCGAAAAGACTTCTATTCCACCTGTTTCTTATAATGATGTTTCCATCGTGACCATTTCCGAAAATTCTTCCAGGGTCTCAACCAAAAGACTCGTTAGAATTACATCAGTTCCAAAAGTAGCTCCTTTGATAATTACAATGCCTGGACCATTCCTGTATTTGTCATACAAAACCGTACCATGGAATTATGGAGGGGATATCTACTACCACAGTATCAAGTAAGATTGGCCAGCTGCCGAAAATTCAAGTTCTGAGAAGGTTAACTCTGATATCAGTAATATCGCCGGAACAAGCAAGATCACTCGAAGCGGAAGGATTTTCTCTCCAGAGATAGCTCCTCCAAAAGCTATTTCTGGACCCGTAATCATTCCTGTTGTTGTTGCCCCTCCAAAGGCTATTCATAGTCCTACAATCATCTCCACTAATACTCCAACGGACAAAGCTATTACAATCCCTGCTATCACTCCTAATGACATTCCTGCTGCCGAGTCAACTAAAACTCGAGGTAAAAGTATTCTGATTGAGCCTGTCTGGACGAAGGCACGATCATTGGCTATCCCTGAGACCTCCCGGAAAGAGATGGAGGAAATTCTAAAGATCATAAAAAGAAGCGACTACGATGTAGTTGAGAAACTGGGGTAAACTCCATCTAAAATTTCCATGCTGGCTTTACTACTATGTTCCGAGATTGCAAAGGCCTTAGTAAAATTCTTGAAAACTGCCCATGTACCCCAAGAAACATCTGTCGATCAGTTCCAAGATTGCGTAGCCAACTTGACTGCAGACAATGGCTTAGGTTTTTCAGATGTTGATTTAACGCCAAGAGGGAGGAAGCATAATGAGGCCTTGCATGTCTCAGTTGAATGTAGGGGCACAACCTTGGCTCATGTATTGGTTGACATTGGTTCGTCTCTGAATGTATTGCCTAAAAAGGCTCTTGATAGGCTTGACTGTGAGGGACTAACATTGAAACCAAGAAACATAGTAGTGAGATCCTTTGACGGCTCAAAAAGGATGGTGCATGGGGAAGTGGATATCCCCATAAAGGTTGGAACCCAAACATTCAATTCAACTTTTTATGTAATGGATATCCGCCCTTCATATTTCTGCTTGCTAGGCCGACCATGGATTCATAATGCTGGCGCTGTTACTTCTCCGTTGCACCAAATGCTGAAATATCCGATTCAAGGGAAGATTATCACCGTTCATGGAGAAGAAGAGTATATGATCAGCCATCTCAGTTCCTTCAGATTTGTGAAATTAGATGGTGAATTTATTGAAACTCCATTCCAACACTTTGAAGAAGTCCCGCAAGATGTGGCAGTAACCAAGGTTGTGTCTCAAGTTCCCAAGATCACAAGGCCTCCACTCAGGATATCATCTTTGAAAATATGCCAAGGAAGTAATAGAAGCAGGTGGGTGCACTATCTGAAGACAACTCCCAGATATCCCATACAAGTCTGACAAGTTTGGTCTGGGTTTCACTTCAGGTGCTCAGAAGGTTGTACGCCACGCTCGTGCTGGAGGACCATCCTTGAAGATCAGCAACCGCGAAGTCAATGCGGTGGAAGATGATGAAGACAGCTATATCCTGGAGGATTGGATTTTCCTCACTATCAGTGGAGGGCTCAGCAACTGGGAGGCTAGAGATTTCGTCTAAATCACTTTTATCCCACAATAATTTGTCTTTACATTTTGTTGGATCTGTAATATTAAAACAATTCAGACTCTTAAAACCTTGTGTCTTACCCGAGGCACAATGGTCCATTTGTAAGGGTTATTATCTCATTTCCATATGACATCAATGAATCATGGACACTTTTGCATACAAAATTTGTGCTCATTGTTTTTCTTTTTACATTTTTATTCCTTTCAAAGATAGCTATACTCTTACACACACTCACACTCACAATGCAGGTCTACATCCATTCGGGATCTCATGGGTAACAGTTTTGCTATGGTCTTCTGTGACACTGAAAATCTAATCTACCAAGCCGAAGACGAAGGTGAGGAAGATTGTGAAGTACCAGGAGAACTTGCTAGATTACTACAACAAGAAGAGAGAACCATTCAACCCCAAGAGGAACCCGTGGATACAATCAACCTAGGTACCGAGGAATACAAAAGAAAAGTCAAAGTGGGTGCCAACCTAGAACCCAACGCCAAGGAGAGTATGATTCAGTTGCTACACAAATATATTGAGGTATTTGCTTAGTCGTATGAAGACATGACAGGACTTGATGCAGATATTGTGGTACATCGTGTGCCTACAAAAGAGGATTGCCCACCAGTAAAACAAAAGGTCCGTCGAATGCGACCAGATATGTCAGAGAAGATTAAAGCTGAAGTCATGAAACAATTCAATGATGGATTCTTGGCCGTCACCTCCTATCCGCAATGGGTTGCCAATGTTGTTCCCGTGCTCAAAAAGGACAGAAAAGTGTGAATGTGTGTGGACTACAGAGATTTGAATAGGGCAAGCCCTAAGGATGATTTCCCACTCCCCCACATTGACATCCTAGTTGATAATACAGCACAACACAAAGTGTTTTCCTTCATGGACGGTTTCTCAGGTTACAACCAAATTAAAATGGCGCCTGAAGACATGGAGAAGACAACCTTTGTCACCCAATGGGGCACATTCTGCTACAAGGTTATGCCATTCGGACTAAAGAATGTTGGGGCAACCTATCAGCGTGCCATGGTAGCTTTATTTCACGACATGATACATCACGAAATAGAGGTCTATGTAGACGACATGATAGCTAGATCTCAAACAAAAGAAGAGCATCTTGATCATTTACATAAGCTGTTTAAGAGGCTAAATAAATACAAGCTGAGATTGAACCCAAATAAATGCACATTCGGGGTAAGGTCTGGTAAACTCCTAGGCTTTGTCGTCAGCAATAAAGGTATTGAATTAGATCCTACCAAGGTGAAAGCGATACAAGAGATTCCTGCTCCTCGCACCTAGAAGGAAGTCAGAGGATTCTTGGGACGTTTGAACTACATTTCCAGATTCATTTCTCACCTGACAGCTACTTGTGAACCAATCTTCAAATTACTGAAGAAAGATCAAGTAGTCAAATGGAATGACAAATGCTAAACTTCTTTTGACAAGATCAAAGAGTATCTGCAAGTGCCTCCTATGTTGATGCCACCAGTCGAGGGAAGGCCATTAATCATGTATCTGACTGTTTTGGAAAATTCAATGGGGTGTGTGTTGGGGCAACATGACGAGTCTGGCCGAAAATAGCACGCTATTTATTACCTAAAAAAAAAGTTTACCGACTGTGAAACAAGATATTCATTTCTCAAGAAAACTTCTTGCGCTCTGGCATGGGCTGCTCGCCGGCTAAGACAGTATATACTGACCCATACTACCTTCTTGATATCTAAAATGGATCCGATAAAATACATGTTCAAGAAGCTTGCCCTCTCTGGGAGAATAGCAAGATGGCAGATGACCCTGACAGAATATGACATATAGTATACTACCCAGAAAGCAATAAAGGGCAGTGTACTAGCTGATCACCTTGCTTACCAAGCTGTGGAAGACTACCAGTCCATGAAGTTCGAATTCCCAGATGAGGACATCATGATGGTAAACAACTATGAAGAATTCAGGCCATATGACGGACCTGAAAAAGGATCCCGATGGACCCTGGTTTTTATTGGGGCATCTAACGCACTCGGCAACGGTATCAGTGATGTACTCATATCTCCCGAAGGGTGTCATACTCCGTTTACGGCAAGACTCTGCTTCAATTGTACAAATAATATGGAGGAATATGAAGCATGCATCTTTGGTCTCAAAGCTGCCATAGATTTGGGGATCAAATCCTTGAACGTATTCAGAGATTCAGCTTTGGTCATTAGCCAGATCAAAGGGGAATGGGACACCAAACACCCTAACCTTATTCCTTACAAAGAACATGTTTTGACATTTCTCCCATATTTTGAGAAGATTACCTTCGAGCACTTCCCGTGAGAAGAAAATCAGCTAGCAGACGCACTAGCCACAATGTCATCTATGTTTAAACTTAAATGGGATAATGAGGCTCCCCAGATCACCATTGAAAGAAGGGATGAACCAACACATTGTCAGGAGATTAATACTGAAGAAATAGTGGACTAGCCTTGGTTTCACGAAGTTAAGAGGTATCTCAAAACTCAAGAATATCCAGAAGGAGCTTCAGTCAACGATAAGAAGTTCTTAAGGAGATTCTCTGCTAAATTCCTCCTTAGTAATGGCATTCTTTACAAACACAACCATGACTCTGTGTTACTTCGGTGCATAGACAAGGTTGAAACTGAAAGGATCATGGCTGAATTACATGAAGGCCCTTTTGACACCAATTCTAGTGGGAATACAATGGCAAAGAAGATCCTACGGGAAGGCTATTACTGGTATACCATGGAAGCAGATTGCTATCAACACTCTCGAACCTGCCACAAGTGTCTGATTTATGCTGACAAGGTGCACATACCTCTGAATCTTCTGAATGTCTTGACGGCTCCTTGGCCCTTTGCTATGTGGGGGATTGATATGATTGGGGAAATCAAACCAACAGCCTCCAATGGACACCGCTTCATCTTAGTGGCCATTGACTATTTTACCAAGTGGGTGGAGGCAGCTTCTTTCGCTTCCGTTACCAAGAATGTTGTCTCTCGGTTCATCAAGCAGAATCTCATCAGTCGTTACGGTATCCTGGAGAGAATCATTACAGACAATGGTACAAACTTGAATAATATTATGGTCACCGCCCTGTGCGAGCAATTCAAGATCCAGCATCACAATTCTTCCCCTTACCGGCCGAAGATGAATGGTGCTTTCGAAGCCGCGAATAAGAACATTAAAAAGATCATACAGAAAATGACAGACACATACAAAGACTGGAATGAGATGCTACCATTCTCTATTCTGACACTGATGCTATTATGATACTCATTCAGATTCAACTCTCAGATACAATTCAGATATGCTCCATACACGGACGACATTCTGATACTTATTCAGAGTCAACTTTTCAAGATACAGTTCAGATACGCTCCAGACACGGATTCCACTCTGATACTCATTCAATTTCAGACTACAAACACAGCTCATCAATCACTTCCGGATGGCATCTACAAGCCCATCTCCAACAACTTTCTATCATCTCTCCAAATGGCATCTTTAAGCCCATTCCCTCAACCCTCACATCAAAAAGTGCAAATTTCTGGGCACTCTAGTGTCCAATCATCTTCCACCTTTGAGTCGTGAATGGAAAAACTTTCCAATCTAACTCTTCAGGCTTAAGAAGATTTAGCTCAGGACACCTCCTTAAGCACTGATGACCAAAATTAGGGTTTGAGTTCACACAAGGATTTTTGAACTTCCAATATCCCATGTGACTTTCATGGATTATTAGGGACCCCCAAGATTACTCATATCAAGTTTCAAGCCTTGGATCACACTTTTGCTCAGTCAATTGAGCAGTTGACCTAAAATCAACTATTTTGGGGAAAGAAGTCAACTATGGCCAATTCACAGTCAAACTTCATAATTATTGATCCACATCAACATTTTAAACTCATATGTATCATTTGATCAAGTTTGGACCATAATTCCTCAAGAAATTTGATCAAACTCTTGGGCGCACGAGCTCAATAGTGTGCTCCATAATCACTGGTAATACGGACGCATAAGGCATCATAAGCTTCTGGGCACGAGCTCCGGCCCATTGGAGGTAGGGCTGCATAGGAAGGGAAGTCTTTGGTCCCAACTCTTGGGGGTCAGATCTGTTTACCATGCCCTAAGCTCATATGAACCTCCGGCGATGCCCCTTAACATCATCCTCATATTCAAATACAATGTCCTCGAGAAGTAACTCATGTGGACCATCTCTTCGAGCACAACCAAATTGTCGCAAAGCTAGGCAAGGATTGTAAGTTATACCCCCTCTGATACCAAGTAATGAGACATTAGGTTACCCCCCACAGCGGTCAATAACAACAATGTCTTCCATAGCTCGGGAACACCAAAGAATATCCGTATGAGCGAGTGACATTATCCTGTGCGACCAACCCAAACCTTCTTCATTCTTCAGTATAGACTTAGGGAGGTGAGAAATAAACCACCTCGACAGCAACAACATACAGCACATAAGAGTCCCTCTTCTCTTTATAGTACGAGTATGGATAGCATGCAAGATATCTCCAAGAAAGGTAGGCATAGTGTTGTACCCCAAAATTTTCCCACCCATATTTCTCAAAACATTTCAAGAAAGATCCTCAAGTTGCTCAAGGTAGTCCAAGGGTTGGCCAGACAAGCTCTCTCCTAAGGCAGTCTACCTCAAATTAGGGTTTCATGTTGCATCAAGATATTTGAGTCCAAGGGACCCCAAATTCTCAACATTGTCCTAATATGTTCTCAAGATCATCCATGTCAAGTTTCAAGCCCTATAGAGGAAATTTGCTCAATCAATTGCTCAAAGGCCCAAAAATCGACTGTGCTAGGGCAAAAGTCAACTGTGGCCTACATATAGTCAAACTTCAATATTTTTGGTCAACATCCTTATTTTGAAGTATACTTCATCATTTGATCAAGCGTTGATCATGATTCATCAAGGATTGCTCATAATTCATCAAGACTCAAAAGTTGCTAAATTAGGGTTTTGTAGGAAAAGTCAACCCAACTTTGACCAAGCATAACTTTCTAATAATTTATGAGAAATGACCCATCCAAAGCTCATTTTGAAGAGGATGCAATTCCCTACAATCCATATTCAGCTCCCAAGTTTAAAATATGCACTCACAAGAAGTTATGAATTTGGACATTATAGGTCATTTTGAAAAGTCAACAAAAACACCTTTTTTGTCAAAGCTTCATACATGAGCATGGAATATAAAATTGAGATGATAACAAAAGAGTTGATTAAAGGACATCTCAAGCTTTCTTAAAAGTCCAAGAACACCTCCAAAGAGTCAAAATTGAGGAAGTTATGCATTGGTGAAGTTGACCTTTTTTGCAAAATTGCCAAAAGTCAACTATCCCTAAAACTTCAAATTTTGCCAAATGGGCCCAATTTTTTTCACTTGTTTTGAGTTGGAAACATAGTCCACGAGCTATAGCTTTTGCCACTTGTACTTATCATGTTTTTATTATTTATTTTGATTTTTATTTGAATTAATTCAATTTAAATCAAAACAAATCATATAAAATCCAAAATATTGAAAACCAAATATTTTGTACTTGTTTCAGGTCTTATTACACAGCTAGCATCAAATCAAACTCGTATCAAGGCATGTGTGCACAAAAAGATTGGATTTAGGCCATTTTTGGAAAGGTTTCAAAGTGAATCAAATCATGAATCCAATGCATTGATGGAGGAAGATTGAGATCAGTTATCAACCCTAATCCCTTCCTCAATACATGTAGAAGAAAAGCAGACCTAAAAGAGAGGTTAGAAACAGGCGCAGCAAGCAAAGCAACATTTGAAAAAAATCAAGAAAAGTGTAAGATCGAATTCCTATTTCCATGCATCCTCAAGGCCTTCTAGCTATCCCAATCGATTCCGGGGAGTGTCAGCAAGCTAAAGCAATCAAGAACCAAGCCATTCAAGTCCCAAATCGCATTGTAAGTCAGTCACGATACCTCTCTTTTCTTAAAATCGAATCTCATGATATAGGCATTGTTAGGATGAATTAATCATATATTGTTGATCCATGAGACATATGCAAACTTTCTGTATAGTTTAATTGCATTTATTTGGTCTATACTGGAATGTGCCATTGTTAGGGTTTGTAGCTTCGAATTAGGGATTTTGCTTGTAGGTGAAATTAGCTTTGATGAAGGGTACCATCATGTTCAGAATGATGAGACGAATCCAGCCATGATGTTAGGTTTCATTTATATGGCTCATGGAGGGTTTTGGAACGAGCCAGGCTTATAGCAACGGACAAAATGTCTGTAGGTAAAAGTCTGGGAATTTTACCCACGGAGAGGGGAAGAAGATGACCTATGTGGCACCCCTCCATTGGCTTGTTCAAATTTCGCGCGCTGATTTGATTGACGTGGTTTTTTTAATATTTTTTTTTATTGTTTTGTGATATCGTAACAAACAGAAGCGATTGGCCCAATGGTAGCAAGGCAAGCGCTTAAGGCGTGGGAGTACTCGAGGTCAGGGGTTCGACCCCTGCCTCCAACATTTGTGATTTTTCTTGATTTATTTCAGGTAATCTCATGCCTATACAAGCCAAAGGCCTATCATACTCCCTCAAGATCTGGTACGCCAAGTGGCCAGATGGCCAAATCTGATGGCCATCCAGGAGAGACCACCATGAAGCCTCAGTCAACACAAGTCAACGTGGACCTTCTCTTTTGGGCCCAGAAATCTGGCTATTTGCACTCCTCCAAATACTTTTCAGGCTCATTCTCTCTTCTTATTTTCTTTTTTTATTTATTTAATTTAATTTATTTATTTATTTACTAACCAATTAAATATTTCCTTTTTATCAAAAAATCACAAAAAATATTTTTTTCATAAATTAGATTTAGGTAAATTTTTATCAATAAATTTATTAATTCAATTATATTTAATTTTAGGTAAAACTTTAATTATTTTGTACATAATTAAAAATAATTAGAATAAATAAGTTTTATTACTAACTTAATTATATTTTTTTTTCGTAAAATAACCAAAAAAACCAAAAAATAGGTTATTTAATTATTTTTATTAATTAATTGCAGGTTTAATTTAGAAAACTTATTTCTTTTATTAAAAAAAAACAATTTTTCTTTTAACTAGGTTAGAAGGGTCAAAACCCTAATTTCTCGTCGATCTAATTTTTATCGCGTGCTTTATGATTATTTTTACCCAATTATTGTAACTGCCTACAGTTTGTAATAGTTAATTAGGACATTTATTTCTATTTACCGCTTTATCTTTCAAAGGGTTTGTTTTTGGCTATGTAAATACCCGAAGCCTTGTAATAGTTTAGTTTAATTTCCGCATTTTATATTCCGCAAATTATTAACTGTTAGATGTATGATATTAGGATGCATGACAAGAATGTATGATTAATTTTAAAACAGTTAGATAACCCTAAATGTGAAAAGATAAATAATCTGAAATTAAATCACTCGCACATGCACACTCCTAGGGTACACTCCCACTTGGTTGCCTTCGGTAAGCGGTCATTGAGTATAGGATGCTTTAGTAGTTGTCCTCTTGTCTAAACAAAGATCAAAGTCCCGATTCGGAAAATTTGCCTCGGAATGGTTACCTCGGAATTATTGCCTCGGAATTGTTGCCTCGGATACTGTTGCCTCGAATAATTTATCTAAGACATTAGGGTTACTACTAAGACGTCCTAACATTGCTTTAGTGACTGTGCGCCCCCTTTCGAATTGACCCTCAAAACTCCAACGATGATGCTACCTACTCAATAATAGTGGGATAGTGTTGTCTAAAGGAAACAAACATAGAACGGTTCTTTTTTTGAGTAGGTAGATTAGTTCTTAAGTACTTGCTCAATCTAAACTAAATTTTTTCACACTTACACTCCTTTACAAACCAAGTTTTCAAAAACACTTCATTACACTCTTGAAGTCAGAAGCAAGAGTTAAATTGAAGTCAAAACAAAAACTTTTTAAATCCCACAAACACAAAGAAAACAATTTTGAAAATGATGAGCAAGTACCTAAGAGCCCGTAGATAACTACGGATAGAAAGGTTACTAATACCTTCCTTTTCTATAATCTACCCCCCGTACTCAAAATATCGAAAAAGGAATTTTTCTGTGCTTTTTTCCTTTCCTTGTTGGATTAAATAAAAGTCGGTGGCGACTCTTGCTTACCGCAACATTTTACGAGCACAAACGTAAAACGCAAACCAGCAATTCCTTAAAAAGGAAAACACGTCCCGGTTTTGGCCACCGTATCACAGAATTTGCGACTCTGCTGGGGACATAATATAAGTGGGGTGTACCTTAGGATTAGTTCATCATATTGTTTTCAATGGTATGATTTGTTTGCTTTATCTTTGTGGGCTTTATATCAGAGTTACTATAGATCCTAACCCGGATATGGGGATACCTTTTAGGTAAGTAGCAATAGACTGTGAGGGAACTGTACGACGTAGACCGATACGGTTGAAGCAGTAGCTACATTGGTGTGACACATTAGTTGGTACCGATATCCCTTGTGGAGGAACAAGGATAGTATGGGGCTGCTAATGGGTCATTAAACATTAACTGACCTTAGAACCTATAAATGACCAACTTGGCCATAGAAAGTAGCAGTATGCTACACTCATTGAGACCATACTCTCGAGATGGTTCTGGCCGCGAGAAAAGATTGCGTGTCTGGAATTATGATCGATGGAGGATAGTCAATGATATTGAGAACCTCTAGAACCCGATTACTATTATTAGGACAGGTTGAACCAACTGAACTTCGAGAGGGTAATACCTAGACCCCATGCAAGCCTAAACCTAAGGTTGTTTGTGTGACTTGTGTGCTTTCAACTTGAATTACTTGCGCATTTTTATTATCTGACAACATGAGCTCCGTGCAGGTTTTGTTTACAGTCCTTATCCAATAACTTGGATTTCTTTCCGAGTTTACTTGTTTACATTACCTCGCACCTTTGCTTAAACACATAGCATACACATCATAACATCATGCCTTAACATTTCCTTAACCATTTCAAGGATCTCAAGGGTTTGTGATGCAGGTTATGGTAAATCAAACGTCTAGCAAGGGGCAAAGGGGATTTATTTTCCTCTAGCCAAAGTCGTCTATAAATCAAAACATGATCACTTGAGTCAGGGGCTATGACCCACTCAATATGGTGAGCTTGACTCTTGAAGAAGGACTCTTAACGACATGCAGTTTCTTCAATCAAGCTGCAATCAAATTCTAACAGGTTCTTGTTTACCCTGTGAGATCCTTGAAAACATTGCATACATATATCATACATAACATTGCATAACAGGTCTTCCATTACAGGTCTCTCATGTCTTCGCTGTTTATTTCAGCAATGGCTCTCAAACAAGACAACGAAGATCTTCAAACCAAGAAGCTCAGTTCAGGAAAATATTCCTAAACCTATCCAAGGGGTAGGAAGAGTTGAAAACACTCCTTGTTGGGAACTTGGTCAAGAAAAGTCCTGAAGACAATAAGGACGAGCGGCTGGAACAACTCCAAGCTGAGGTAGATGCAATAAGAACCCAAATGCTGGTGCAGACGACCATTATCCAAGGCCTAGCCCGGGAACAAGAAGAGTTAAGAACCATTATCAACCAGCTTCATCAAGACAGATACAACAGTATGAAGCAAACGGTCGAGGCCAGGGACCAAGTTATTGATCAACCTCTGAAAAGACAAGAGTTTGGTTTGGTGAAGAATGGACCTCTCCAAGTTGCTACTACCTCACGGGTCCAACAACAACCTCACCAAAAACAACGGGTTAATCAGAGTAAGCCAGATACACCCAAGAGGCAGTTTACCAAGCTCAACATGCTGCTATCTCAAGTGTTATAATGCATGTTGAGATTGAATCTGGTGACGTTGATAGGACCTCATCCGAATCCCAAGACTTCTTCACCTAACTACAATCCTGATGCAAGGTGTGCATATCACTCTAACAATCTGGGGCATGATACTGATGACTGTTGGAAGTTGAAGTACAAAATTCAAGACCTGATTGACGAAGGAGCTTTGGAATTCACACAAGATGTTCAACTGGAATGTTTCTGTCAATCCTCCAAGGCTCACCATTTGAAGTGACAAGTTCTGACAAGAGAGGCTTTTGTTCATTAGAATTTTCAATTTGTAATTTTCTTTTGATTGGTCGAATATTTATTCATGTCAAACTTTGTTACTTTATCAATGCATTGCATATGTCTGTTTTGAATCAATCCATTCGTATTCACTATATTTAAATTGATTTCCATTTTGTGATGTTCAACTCTCGATTAAAAAACTCTAAGCCTTTAGAGGGAGGATGACAAAAACGATACCACAATCTCTACAGTATGCTTTTGAACAGACCTCGCTGACGATGTACAAGCGTTGTTTTAAATCCTAAACAGTGGAGTTATAAGGAAGATAATCCCTAGTCAACCCCTTTGAGCCAAAGAAGTAGGAGTTTTTTCTTTTTACACAATTTAAAATCCTTAATCACAACCTGGGGCAGGGTAGTTTTCTCAGTTAATCCAGGTGCACAATGAATGGCATCAAAGAGGTCCTTCCAAAACAAAAGACGGTGATGGTTCCCTATAATCGTCAAGACAGGCAGTCATTATCTCTCAAAAATAAAAGCCCATTAAGTCAAAACCTATGAAGGAGACTTACAAAAAACTGGGGCATCCCGCTGACTGTAATCACAAAAGAAACAGTTCAGGCAAAAGACAGGGATAATAAAACCAAAAGAAAGAGATCCTACAAACTCTCAACAAAAATGACTTCCTGTTCAAAATAAATTGTCAGTATTCGAACCATCACTGGAATATCAGAGCAAAGACTCAAACGGGATCTAATGCACGATTAGCTGAGTTTAGGATCGAAGAACATCACGAAGAATGGGTGGGTACAAATACATTTTGAGCCTTTATCCTTTGTTTCCTAAACCGTGAACCAGGCCACGTTATAACCCTTAAAAGTCCTAGCTGAAGCATGGGTTAGTTAGAAAGCATACTGTTATAAAAGGTATCCTGACTCCTGTAGGACTTGCTGTAAATCCTGAGTTGACATCACATATTACAAAATTTGCCTGTTTTACTGAAAAAACGCATTTTCAAAATTTCAAGACAGACATAAGCTTTGCATTCTTAAAATAACATTGTTTGCATATGACTATTTGTTCAACAATAGAGAAATTCGCACGATGAATATCTAGTGAACAAAAACCTTCTCAATAAAAAGGATCACCTCAAGTGGAAATACACTTCCAACCAAGGGGCACGACATGATCCTTGTCCATCATCTGGGGCAGTCAAGTCAAGATTCAAGGAATCTCTCAAAGATGCCAAATAGCCAGGGGGCAAATTTCCGCCTGAATCACTTGGGGCAGTGGACATGAATTCCAGCAACGAATCTTGTATGATCAAACGAATATCTTCTAGTAGTATGGCAACACAATACTACCAATAGTGACAACTCCCTACACCCTGAGAGCGTGGACATAGTTAAAAAATATTGCGCATGAACAAAGACCCACTAGGTTGACACACCTAGGAAAAACAAGGGCGTCCCGGTGAACCAAAAGGTTCGAGCAAAAATTAGGGATAAAAACAAAAAGATTTGTACACCCGGCAAGTCGAAAACCTGAGAAGGTGGCTTGGGCAAAAAAGGGTATCCCGGTGAAAATCTGAAAAGACAGTCCAGGCAAAAGTTAGGGATTAAAGCGTACGACTATGTCCCGTCATCTCGTCACTTGCCTACCAGAAGAAGACTTATCATTTCAATCGAAAGATACCAAGCACCTCATAATTGGGATAACACTCGATCCACAAGGCCTCCGCAGGCACCTTCTCCCGCAGATACAGGGGCAGAAAAGTCTCGATACAAAGCCATCGTCATATCCTCAGCATGCGTCCCAATAACATTCACTCCCCGTAGAGTAAGAAAAGGACAGTGGTGTTAATTCTCCCCAGCTGAGGCTTGCAACTGCGAATGATTCGGAAATATTCTCCCCAAGAAGAGTTTATCTACCATCAGCACTCGAAAATTATCCCCAGTGGAGTTTGGAAAATTATCCCCAGTGGAGTTTGGAGAATTATCCCCAGTAGACCCTGGAAGATTGTCCCCAGTAGAGTCTAAAAGATTATCCCCGGTGAAGTCACAACTGGAAAATCATCCCCAGTGGAGTTCATTCCCTTTTACAAACAGAAACTCAATCCCCAACAGAGTTTATCATCGCCGGCAATGATGATTCATCCCCAACCAAGGTTATTTCTCCAAATCAACAGGTCCTCTGGCAGAATATGTCCTCCCCACAGAGTCATTTCCTCATCAGTTTATTCCCCAATGGATTTATCCTCTCATGCAGGTTTATTCTCACAATCATCTTCATCCACTATCCCCAGCAGGAAATGAAGAATTCAACTCTTTTCTCCAGTAGCAATCCGGGATTTATTTTCCCCAGCTAAAAACATCGCATTTCCATACATCATGACATGCATACACATCATACAAACACAATCTCATTTATTTTGAGAACATCATTGCTTGATACATATCATGCATTACATATAACTAAATTTTACCTTTCAGGAAAGATACAATCAATTTCTCACAAAATTCAAGCTGTAAAGCCCGGGTACGACTGGATAATAGTCTAATCCCCAGTCGAATAATGGACGACTGAAGCTCCTAAAATTCAACTTTCCTCTTCAACAGAGATGATTCCTCAGTAGAATAACGGACGAGTTCCTAAATTTCAACAGAGATGTTTCCTCAGTAGAATAAAGGACGAGTTCCTAAATTTCAACAGAGATGTTTCCTCGGTAGAATAACGAACGATTTTCCTAAATTTCAACAGAGATGTTTCCTCGGTAGAATAACGGACGAGTTTCCTAAATTTCAACAGAGATGTTTCCTCGGTAGAATAATGGACGAGTTCCTAAATTTCAACAGAGATGTTTCCTCGGTAGAATAACGGACGAGTTCCTAAATTTCAACAAATATGTTTCCTCGGTAGAATAAAGGACGAGTTCCTAAATTTCAACAGAGATGTTTCCTGGGTAGAATAACGGACGAGTTTCCTAAATTTCAACAGAGATGTTTCCTCGGTAGAATAACGGACGAGTTTCCTAAATTTCAACAGAGATGTTTCCTCGGTAGAATAACAGACGAGTTCCTAAATTTCAACAGAGATGTTTCCTCGGTAGAATAACGGACGAGTTCCTAAATTTCAACAGAGATGTTTCCTTGGTAGAATAAAGGACAAGTTTCCTAAATTTCAACAGAGATGTTTTCTCGGTAGAATAACGGACGAGTTCCTAAATTTCAACAGAGATGTTTCCTCGGTAGAATAACGGACGAGTTCCTAAATTTAAACAGAGATGTTTCCTTGGTAGAATAACGGACGAGTTCCTAAATTTCAACAGAGATGTTTCCTTGGTAGAATAAAGGACGAGTTCCTAAATTTCAACAGAGATGTTTCCTCGGTAGAATAACGGACGAGTTCCTAAAATTCAACAGAGATGATTCCTCAGTAGAATACGGACGACCGAAGTTCCTAAAATTCAACAGAGATGTTTCCTCAGTCAAATACGGACGACCGAAGTTCCTAAAATTCAACAAAGATGATTCCTCAGTAGAACACGGATGACCGAAGTTCCTAAAATTCAACATAGATGTTTCCTCAGTCGAATACGAACGACCGAAGTTCCTAAAATTCAACAGAGATGGTTCCTCAGTAGAATACGGATGACCGAAGTTCCTAAAATTCAACAGAGATAATTCCTCAGTAGAATACGGACGACCGAAGTTCCTAAAATTCGATAGAGATGGTTCTTCAGTAGAATACAGACGACCGAAGTTCCTAAAATTCAAAATGAGACGACTCACCAGCAGAATAACGGACGACCGAAACTCCTAAAATTCTACTTCTCTCAATAGAGATCATCATTCCCCATCAGAACCTTCCTCAATGACAGGTATGCAAGCTCTCGCTAAGGAATCTCTTATGCGATCGACACTCCTTCAGATGGCATCTTTAAGCCCATCGCCTCGTTAGCAATTTCCAAATTGCATCTGTAAGCCCATTCCCAATATCACAAGACAATTACCACTTCATGCGAGTGCAAATTTCTGGGCACTCTAGTGTTCAATCTTCTTCCACCTTCGGATCGCGAAAGGCACGAAAGCCAATCTACATCCTCAGGTTTAAGAAGATTGAACAGGGGAAGCTGTTGTACCCCAAAATTTGCCCTCCCATATTTCTCAAAACATTTCAAGAAATATCCTCAAGTTGCTTAAGGTAGTCCAAGGGTTGGCCAGACAAGCTCTCTCTTAAGGCAGTCTACCTCAAATTAGGGTTTCATGTTGCATCAAGATACTTGAGTCCAAGGGACCCCAAATGCTCAACATTGTCCTAATATATTCTCAAGATCATCCATGTCAAGTTTCAATCCCTACAGAGGAAATTTTCTCAATCAATTGCTCAAAGGCCCAAAAATCGATTGTGCTAGGGCAAAAGTCAAATGTGGCCTACATATAGTCAAACTTCAATATTTTTGGTCAACATACTCATTTTGAAGTATACTTCATCATTTGATCAAGGATTGACCATGATTCATCAAGGATTGCTCATAATTCATCACGACTCAAAAGTTGCTAAATTAGGGTTTTGTAGGAAAAGTCAACCCAACTTTGACCAAGCATAACTTTCTCATACTTTATGAGAAGTGACCCATCCAAAGCTCATTTTGAATAGGATTAAATTACCTACAACCCATATTCATCTCCCAAGTTCAAAATATGCACTCACAAGAAGTTATGAATTTGGACATTATAGGTCATTTTGAAAAGTCAACAAAAACACCTTTTTTGTCAAAGCTTCATACATAAGCATGGAATATCAAATTGAGATGATACCAAAAGGGTTGATTAGAGGAAATCTCAAGCTTTCTAAAAAGCCCAAGAACACCTGCAAAGAGTCAAAATTGAGGAAGTTATGCATTGGTGAAGTTGACCTTTTTTGCAAAATTGCCAAAAGTTAACTATGCCTAAAACTTCAAATTTTGCCAAATGGGCCCAATCTTTTTCACTTTTTTTGAGTTGGAAGCATAGTCCACGAGCTATAGACTTTGCCACTTGTCCTTATCATGTTTTTATTATTTATTTTGATTTTTATTTGAATTAATTCAATTTAAATCAAAACAAATGATATAAAATCCAAAATATTGAAAACCAAAGATTTTGTACTTGTTTAGGGTCTTATTACACAGCTAGCATCAAATCAAACTTGTATCAAGGCATGTGTGCACAAAAAGATTGGATTTAGGCCATTTTTGGAAAGGTTTCAAAGTGAATCAAATCAAGAATCCAATGCATTAATGGAGGAAGATTGAGATCATTTATCAACCCTAATCCCTTCCTCAATACATACAGAAGCAAAACAGACCTAAAAGAGAGGTTAGAAATAGGCGCAGCAAGCAAAGCAACATTTGAAAAAAATCAAGAAAAGTGTAAGATCGAATTCCTATTTCCAGGCATCCTCAAGGCCTTCTAGCTATCCCAATCGATTCCTGGGAGTGTCAACAAGCTAAAGCAATCAAGAACCAAGCCGTTCCAGTCCCAAACCACACTGTAAGTCAGTCACGATACCTCTCTTTTCTTGAAATTGAATCTCATGATATAGGCATTGTTAGGATGGATTAATCATATATTGTTGATCCATGAGACATATGCAAACTTTCTGTATGGTTTAATTGCATTTATTTGGTCTGTACTGGAATGTGCCATTGTTAGGGTTTGTAACTTCGAATTAGGGATTTTTCTTGCAGGTGAAATTAGCTTTAATGAAGGGTACCATCATGTTCAGAATGATGAGACAAATCCAGCCATGATGTTAGGTTTCATTTATATGGCTCATGGAGGGTTTTGGAACGAGCCGGGCTTATAGCAACGGACAAAATGTCCGTAGGTAAAAGTCTGGGACTTTTACCCACAGAGAGGGGAAGAATATGACCTATGTGGCACCCCTCCATTGGCTTGTTCAAATTTCGCGCGCTGATTTGACTTACGTGGTTTTTGTAATATTTGTTTATTGTTTTGTGATATCGTAACAAACAGAAGCGATTGGCCCAGTGGTAGCCAGGCAAGCGCTTAGGGCGTGGGAGTACTTGAGCTCAGGGGTTCGACCCCTGCCTCCAACGTTTGTGATTTTTCTAGATTTATTTAAGGTAATCTCATGCCTATACAAGCCAAAGGCCTATCATACTCCCTTAAGATCTCGTACGCCAAGTGGCCAGATGGCCAAATCTGATGGCCATCCAGGAGAGACCATTATAAAGCCTCATTTAATACAATACACTGGATCTCACAAGTCAACGTGGACCTTCTCTTTTGGGCCCAGAAATTTGGCTATTTGCACCCCTCCAAATACTTTTCAGGCCCATTCTCTCTTCTTATTTTCTTTTTTTATTTATTTCATTTAATTTATTTATTTATTTACTAACCAATTAAACATTTCCTTTTTATCAAAAAATCACAAAAAATATTTTTTTCAGAAATTAGATTTAGGTATATTTTTATCAATAAATTTATTATATCAATTAGATTTAATTTTAGGTAAAACTTTAATTATTTTGTACATAATTAAAAATAATTAGAATAAATAGGTTTTATTACTAACTTAATTATATTTAATTTTTTTCCTAAAATAACCAAAAAAACTAAAAAAAGGGTCATTTAATTATTTTTATTAATTAATTTAATTAACTAATTAATTGCAGGTTTAATTTAGAAAACTTATTTCTTTTATTAAAAACAACAAAAAAAAACAATTTATCTTTTAACTAGGTTAGAAGGGTCAAAACCCTAATTTCTCGTCGATCTAATTTTTATCGCGCGCTTTATGATTATTTTTACCCAATTATTGTAACTGCCTACAGTTTGTAATAGTTAATTAGGACATTTATTTCTATTTACCGCTTTATCTTTCAAAGGGTTTGTTTTTGGCTATGTAAATACCCGAAGCCTTGTAATAGTTTAGTTTAATTTCCGCATTTTAAATCCCGCAAATTATTAACTGTTAGATGTATGATATTAGGATGCACGACAAGAATGTATGATTAATTTTAAAACAGTTAGATAACCCTAAATGTGCAAAGATAAATAAACTGAAATTGAATCACTCGCACATGCGTACTCCTAGGGTACACTCCCACTTGGTTGCCTTTGGTAAATGGTCATTGAGTATAGGATGCTTTAGTGGTTGTCCTCTTGTCTAAACAAAGATCAAAGTCCCGATTCGGAAAAGTTGCCTCGGAATGGTTGCCTTGGAATTGTTGCCTCAGAATTGTTGCCTCGGATACTGTTGCCTCGAATAATTGATCTAAGACATTAGGGTTACTACTAAGACGTCCTAACATTGCTTTAGTGGCCATGCGTCCCCTTTCGAATTGACCCTCAAAACTCCAACGATGATGCTACCTACTCAATAATAGTGGGATAATGTTGTCTAAAGGAAACAAACATAAAACAATTCTTTTTTTGAGTAGGTAGATTAGTTCTTAAGTACTTGCTCAATCCAAACTAAATTTTTTCACACTTACACTCCTTTACAAACAAAGTTTTCAAAAACACTTCATTACACTCTTGAATACAGAAGCAAGAGTTAAATCGAAGTCAAAACAAAAACTTTTCAAAGCCCACTAATACAAAGAATTTTTTTTTGAAAATGATGAGAAAGTACCTAAGAGCCCGTAGATAACTACGGATAGAAAGGGTGCTAATACCTTCCTTTTCTATAATCTACCCCTCATACTCAAAATCTCGAAAAAGGAATTTTTCTGTGCTTTTTTCCTTTCCTTGTTGGATAAAATAAAAGCCGGTGGCGACTCTTGCTTACCGCGACATTTTACGAACACAAACGCAAAATGAAAACCAGCAATTCCTTAAAAAGGGAAACATGTCCTGGTTCTGACCACCGTATCACACACAGTGTTGCGAGAAAGGAAAATCTTGACAGCATTCACATCTACAAAGGAGTCAGGATTAGGGAAGAGAACCAAACCATAGATAAGAAGATCCAAGACATCCTCAAAAGCCTGAAAATCCAAATCATCCCAAAACAACTGAGCCTGGTCTATCATAAATTTGGCTAGAAAACCTTCGACCCCGCTTCGAGTTTCCCAATTGGATACCATGTCGGCCTGTTTCAAATGCAAAGCTGAGGCAATAACTTTTGGCTTAGGAACTTCTTCCATACCTGTGAAGGGTACCTGTTCAAGAATGGATATGCCCAATAGATGAGAGAATTCTTCCAAGGTGGGTACCAGCTGGTAATCTGGAAAGATGAAGCAGTGATGCTTGGGATTGAAGAACTGAAAAAGTACGCTCATCATCTGTTCATCAAGGTTTAAAGTAACCAGGTTGAGAAGTTGACCGTGTCTCTTAATGAAAGTAGAAGTTTCAGAAACTCTTGATGCTAACTCTTTAAGTTGGGCAGGTATCTGCAAAAAGTTGATTCGGATGGTATTTCTACGCACGGAAGCCATGATCTGCAAAACAGAACAAAGATAAATTCCATTGGTCTTTGAAATGGTTAGTGTAATGAAGCATGAATGCCATGTTATGATGCATGATGTCATGATAAAAAACAGGTATAGCAAACAACAGGTATTGCAAACACAGTTAAATCACACAAAGCCCTTAGGTTTAAGGCTTACATGAGGTCAAAGGTAATACCCTCTTGAAGTTAAGTTGGTTTCAAACTTGTCCTAGAAAAGTAATCGGGTTCTAGAGGATCTCAATATTATTGACCATCCTCCATCGGTCATGGTTTTAGCTCACACAATCTTTTCTTACGGCCGAAATTATTCTGAGAATATGGTCTCAATGAGTGTAGCATCGAGTATCAACCAGTTCTCAGCTCTACACCGAGGCCGGCTATCTCACTACTTTCTAATGGCCAAGTTGGGCAATTAAAGGTTCTAAGGTCAGTTGATGCTTGACGACACCACACAGCAGCCCCGTATTCTCCTCGTTTCTCCACAAGGGATACCGGTACCAACCAAAATGCCACACCAACGTAGCTACTTCTTTAACCGTATCGGTCTATGCTGTACAGTTCCCTCACAGTCTATTGCTACTTACCTAAAAGGTATTCCCCAGATCCGGGTGTAGGATCTATAGTAACCCCAAACAAAACCCTTAAAAGTAAAGCAAACAAAGAAATAAAGAGAAGCAATTATGATGACCTAGATCCTAAGGTATACCTCACTTATACGTCCCCAGCAGAGTCGCCAGTTCTGTGATACGGTGGCAGAATCGACTGTTTGATACTGGTTTGCGTTTTTTGTTCGCAAAATGTCGCGGTAAGCAAGAGTCGCCACCAACTTTTATTTTATCCAACCGGAAAGGAAAAAAGTTCAGAAAAAAAAATCCTTTTTCGAGATGTTTCTGAGTACGAGGGGTAGATTATAGAAAGGGGAGGTGTTAGCACCCTTTCTATCCATGGTTTTCCATGGGCTCTTAGGTACTTGCTCATTTTTAAATTGCTTGTGTGTGCTTTGTTTTTAAAAACTTTGACTTCATGATAACTCTTGTATCAGTCCTCAAAGGTGTGACGAAGTTGTTTTGAAAGTTTGTTTTAAAAAAGTGTAAGTGTGAAAAGTTTTGATTTGAGCAAGTACCTACTAGCATCTACCTACTCGAAAAAAGATCGTTTCTATTCTTGTTTCCTTTAGACAACACTATCCTACTATTGAGAAATAGGTAGCACCGTTGTTGGAGTTGTAAGGGTCAATTTGAAAGGGACGTACGATCACTAAAGCAAAATTAAGACACCTTAGCAATAACCCTAGAGTCTTAAGATCATATTCGAGGCAATATTTCCGAGGCAACATTTCTAAGGCAACATTCGAATGGGACGTTTGATCTTTTTTAGACAGGAGGGCAACCACTAAGACACCCTATGCTTAATGGTTGTTTACCAAAGGTAACCTAAGTGAGAGTATACCCTAAGAGTGATATGTGCAAGTGATTTGTTTTCAGTTATTTATCTTTGCACATTAGGATTTTCTAACTGTATTAATTTGTCATGCATTCTGGCCATACAATCCTATTAGCATACATCTAGACAGTTTAAATATTTGCAGGAAAAAATGCGAGGAAATAAATCTACGCTATTACAAGGCTTCGGGGAGGGGGATTAATTACATAGCCAAAAATCTGGGAATTAAAACAGTAAATAAAACCCTAAATTAACTATTACAAACCATGAGCAGTTACAAAATATTGGCAAAAATAATAAACAAGTGCGTGATGAATTAAATACAAAACAACCAGGGTTTTGACCCTCGACTAAACCTATTTGTGATTGATTAAAAAAAAGATGTTTTGTCATGTTTTTGTTATTTAAGAAAATAATGAAATAATTAAAAAGAAAATCCTAAGTTCTAATTAATTTTAAATTAAGAAAAAATAAATTAATTCACTCTAAAATCTATTTTTGTATTTTTATTTATTTGAGAAAAAGTAAAGAATTAAATCAAGAATTTAACCTAATTTATATTTGATTTTATTTTTGAAAACAAATTAAAATTTCCCTAAGTTAAACTAAATTAAATTAAATTTGATAAATAAAAACTAATTCTAATTTTTTTGTGAATTCTTGACTTTATGATTTTTTATGAAAAATAATTAGTTTGTTAATTAAAATGATTAAAATAAAAATTAAAATAATTAAATAAAATAAAAAAAGAAATAAGAAAAGAGTAAATGGGCCTGGTAGCATTGCTGAAAAAGGGGGTGCCAATATGACTTATGGGCCCAAACAAATCCAAGCCTATTTGACTTCGATGATTCCCATGCAACATTGACTTTAAGGCGTATGGTGGGCCTTCAATGATGAGGCATTGGATCTGGCTAGCTGGTGAATCTGATGGATGAACTTGGATGGCCTATGGTGGACGTATAGGACAGCTTTGCACCTGGTCACATGATGAAAAATAATATGAAACAAAGGTTGGGACCCGGGGATCGAACCCAGACCCTTATATCCAATTCCAACGCTTGCTTGTCAACTGAGCCACGCGCTTTTGTTATTCACATAATGGAAGTAAAATAATATAATCAAAAACAAATAAAGTATTCAGAAAATGCGCGAAAATTCAAATGGACGAGTCACACGCTGCCACGCCTCATCTTCTTCCTCTCTCCGTCGCTTTAGCAAATCAGACTTTTACCTACAGACATTTGTTGTAGGTATATCCTTGTCCATCTCCAAAATTGCATATGCTCAAGATAAATGACAATGGCTGGTACCAATCAACTCGTCTCATCCTCACGAGCATCATGGTACCAGAATCAACGCCCAATTTTGCCTGCATTAAAAACCCCTAAATAAGAACACAAAACCCTAACTATGGCAATATCACGTACAGGCATCAAAATGCAATTAAACAGAATGATTAGCTTGCAAACACGATGATAAACATGAGTATAACAATCAAAAGTGCTAAAGATGTGTGAATTAGTGAAATCAGAATCAAGTTTTTGGGCAAACCGTGGGAGGCGTAGAGCACGATTATGGGCGTTTCAAGACCTGGGAGTGATTGGAATAGCTTCCTGGGATGTCTGGGAAGGGATTGGTGCTCTTGAAATGCTTTGAAACTCCTTGTAGATTGAAAACTAATTCCCACTTTTTCTTGAATTTTTCAGTTTTGTTCTTGGCTATGCACGACCTCTAACCTTCTCTTTTTGCTTTGTTTTTGTTCATTATATATCCCTCAATGAATTAGGGTTGCAAAACAGATCCAATCTTTAAGCTTTGATGATATTTGATTTGATTCTTTAGCCATATGATATCTTTCTAAATTTGGCCTAATCATGCTCTTTTTGTACCAATTGCCATTGATTCGAATTGATCTTGCAAGCTCAGCATATCTTGGTTGCTAACCTGTCAAAAAAACAAATCATATCATATCTTTGATAATTTTCATCATTTATTTGATTTAATTCACTTTTTAATCAATGAAAAATCAAGATAAATTGAAAAATGAAGAAAATAATTTGTGGATAAGTATTTGAGTTGTGGACCACATTATAATTGAGGTGCAAGCATAAAAAGTTGGGCCCATTTAGCAAAAAATGCAAATTTGAGCACATTTGACTTTTGACAATTTTGTAAAAATGGTCAACTTAACCAATGCATAACTCTCTCAATTTTGACCCTAGAGAGGTGTTCTTGGACTTTTTAGAAAGATTAGTATGTCTTCTAAGCAACCCTTTTGGTCTCATCTAAATTGAGTCTTCCATGTTCATGTATGAAGCTTTGACCCAAAATATGTTTTTGTTGACTTTTCAAAAGGACCTATAATGTCAAAATTCATATCTTCTTGTGAGTGCATATTCTGAACATGGGAGCTGAAGGTTAATTGTAGGGAATTGAATCTTATTCAAAATGAGCTTTGGATGGGTCATTTATGATAAAGCATGAGAAAGTTATGCTTGGTCAAAGTTGAGTTGACTTTTCCTACAAAACCCTAATTTAGCAACTTTTGAGTTTTGATGCATTGTGAGCAATCCTTGAGGAATCATGATCAACCCTTTATAAAATGATGAATAATACTTCAAAATGAGGATGTTGACCAAAAATCTTGAAGTTTGACTGTATGTGGGCCACAGTTGACTTTTGCCCTAGTATAGTTGATTTTCAGGCATTTGAGCAATTGACTGAACAAACTTCTTCTGCAAGGCTTGAAACTTGTCATGGATGATCTTGAGAACATATTAGGACAATGGGGAGCATTTGAGTCCTTTGGGTTCACACATCTTGATGAAGATGGAAACCCTAATTTAAGATAGACTGTCTTAGGAGAGAGTTTGTCTAGTCAACTCTTGAACTTCCTTGAGCAATTTAGGGACCTCACTTGCCATGTGTTGATAAATATGGGAGGGAAAATTTTAGGGTACAACACATTGTAATAGCGTAAGATTTATGATTCTCGCACTTTAAATTTCTGCAAAATATTAACTATTAGTAACTAGGCTTGTATGGAAAGACTAAAAACGAAATGCTAGCAAACTTAATAACAAAGATAAATGAACTGAACTAAATCACTTGCACATATACACCTCTAGGGTACGCCCACTTTGGTTGCCTTTAGGAAAGTAAAACAGTCATGTCCCTCGAAAATGGGGACGCATTAGCAAGACCCATAAATCAAAAGATCGTAGTCCCTCGATGATCCTACAATGTTGCCTTTCGGTAAATGATCTCGTCCCTTGAACAAAATTGTTAAAGTGTCTTCATATGTTGCCTTTATGACTGTACGTCCCTTCGAATGTCCCTCATACATCCAACGATAGGCATACTTACTCACTAATAGTAGGATAACACTGTCTAAAGGATAGGAGGAAAAGAATGAACCTTTTCGAGTATAAGTTGATAGTTTCTAGATGCTTGCTCAAAACAAACTTTTGCACCTACACAAAAACATTTCAAAAATACTTTAAAAAACATTCGCTTTGTCAACACTCTTGAAGACTGATACAAGAGTTATCATAAAGCGAATCGCCCCACTAAGGCATTTTCAAATACTTTTAAAAAACACAAAGCACGAGGTATTTAAAAAAATGAGCTAAGCATCTAAGAGTCCGTAGAAAACTACGGATGGAAAGAGTGCTAACACCTTCCCTTTTCATAATCTACCCCCTTACTCAGAAATAATCTCGAAAGGTCTTTTTCTGTTTTTTTCACCCTTTCATTTGTTGGATAAAAGAAAAGTCAGTGGCGACTCTTGCTTACCGCAACATTCATCATTCAAGTATTGAGTCAAAGTTGCTCAAGAATCGTTCAAAGCTTGGTTCAAAGTTGCCAAGGTTCTAAGCATGCAAAGTTGAAGTGGGATTTCATGGTATTCAAGGTTCAAGGTTTATTCATTGGTATCATTCATCAAAGTTCATCAAAATCCAAAGGTTCCAAACCATTTCATTCATGTTCCTTACAAAATGTTCATCCATTTATTCAAGTTCAAGAGTGATTCAAATATTAGTCAAAGTCTTATTCAAGTCCACTCATGTTCAAAGATTATATAAAAATAAGATATCATTCAAGTTTGATTTCAAGATTATTCCAAGTTCATCAAGAATTTGTTAAGGATTCAAGTCACTACAGTTCTATTCACGAAGAACTAGTTATAAGTACATGTCAGCCCAAATTGTTTCAAGATACATTGCATGTCATAGAAAATTACACAAAATTTTCCTAAAACCTAAAGTTAATCTTCAACCATTCTATCATCTTCATCATGACTCCATTCAAACCATGCCATCTGCCTGCTGCCATAACCAGACCAGTTGCCTTGCATCTGCCCAAATTTGCTGCACACGATATGCACCTGTTACTCACCATGTAAACACCATAAACCTGCCATGAATTCTCCATGCACATTAAAACACAATATCCAAAGCCAATAATCCAAATAATTCCTTGCATTTAAAATGAATCAATTCAGGAAAATGGATAAACAGATAACCCACATTATCATTATCCGGTTATTAAAACCAGTTCAAAATTTACAACTCATTGCAACTAACAGATCCTAACAACTAACTGTAACAGAATCCAAAACAGCATAACAGAATTCCAAAACTAACTATAAAATCTCTAACCAAGAAAATCAGAGAGAAGGGAGAGAAAAAAGAGGATTGATTTAGATACGATAACTCACCAAGAAAATTCTCGGTTCTCTCTCCGAAGAAACAGAGTCTCTGCTCCCTCTTCAAGGTCTTCGTTTTCATCCCTACTTTCTGTAACAATCATCCTCTTCTGCATAACAATCTTCATCACAACCTCACTGAAGGCATCGCGCGCATACACATCTTCATCGTTCGGTTTATAGCGGTGATTCTCGAAGCAATCGAAGCGAAGACAGAGCTATGAGGATCGCATGGTGTCGGATCCCGATCAAAAGTTGCAGACGACGGGTTCGCTTGTTTGTTCGCGACGTTGAAGTTCGGTAAGGGAGAAGGAGGGCATCGTGGAAGCCTGAGCGTCACAACTTCTTCAACTCTAAATAAGCCAAAACGCTGGTGCTTCGTTCTCTCTAATTTTTCATTGTTTGTTAGTTTTATTTATTTATAATAATAATCATGATAATATTAAAAGTAGGTAATGCTGAAACAAAATTGGTGATGGTGGATTGAGTTGGACCGAAAATGCTCTTTCCTTAGGCTCATGCACACGATTTTTAGAGCCTGGAGAGCTTAACAAAAAAAAGCTGATTATGGACTGGAATTAGCTTTTTCTTGCAGCACACACCCTGTATCCTGTTTAGAATTTTAATAGTTTTCCCTTTAATTTTTCGTTCATAATTTTGATGATAAAAATGCATGGATAAAAATAGTAGAAATATGCTAATTGATTTTATGTTTTTTTAGAATCTAATTAGAGCTTCTAAGGTTTATGTCATGATTAATTGTTTTGTCGCTACTTGTGCCATGATTTTTGGGTAGATTTTAGTGTCAATTTTGGTGTGAGAATTGTTGAAGAATTTCAAGAGGTTTAAAAGTAAATTAAGAGCGTAACCTTCATCAAGAAAATGTAAGGAGGTTTTTGGTAGAGTTTTCTTATTGTTTGCGCGGCTTTGAAGAGGCAACAAACCTTCTCCGTTATGTATCTCTTTGAATCTCAAGTTTATTCCTGTTTCACGCATCATGCTAGGCTTTTATTGATTGCTAGGAGCATATAGCGTAGTTGCATCTAAAGTCATATCACGAAGTAGACAATGTTTGATTGGAAGTCCTATCTTGAAGTAGGCAATTTCTAATTATTTGAATACCTACCTTGAAGTAGACAATTTCTGATTATTTGAAGACCTAACTTGAAATAGACAATTTCTGATTATTTGAAGACCTATCTTGAAGTAGGAAATTTCTGATTATTTGAAGACCTACCTTGAAGTAGGCAATTTCTGATTATTTGAAGATCTGCCTTGAAGTAGACAATGTTTGATTTGAAGACCTACCTTGAAGTAGGAAATTTCTGATTATCTGAAGTCCTACCACTGAAGTAGGCAATGCTTGATTTGAAGTCCTACCTCAAAGTAGGTAATGTTTCATTTGAAGTCCTACCTCGAAGTAGGCAATGTTTGAGTATTTGAAGTCCTACCTCAAATTAGGTAGTGGTTGTGCATTTAAAGTCCTCTTTATTTTAACTTTCATCTTTCATCTTTCTTCTTTTCAAGATCGTCATCTTCCTCCTCCTCAGATATTACCGACTCAGACTTATAAATTCCTTCTTTGGTGTCCTTGAGTATGTTTTTTGTAGATGCACCCGTACCATGAAAAGAAACATATTTTTTGATATTTTTTAGACAAGACCCATCAAAAGTAACATGTATTGACTCTTAAATAATAAGTAATCTCTTATTATATACTCTATAAGTTTTACTTGATTGAGAGTATCCAATGAAGATACCTTCATCAGCTTTCGCATCAAATTTTCTAAGGTTATCCTTACCGTTGTTTAAAATCAAACATTTGTATCTGAATACATGAAGATGTGATAAATTTGGTTTTTTACCTTTTAAAATTTCATATGGTGTTTTGTCTAATATAGGACGTATAAGTATCTTATTTAAGACATAACACACCATGCTAATAGCATCGACCCAAAAATATTTAGGTAGACAACTATCATTGAGCGTTACTCTTTTCAACTCATCTAAAACACAATTTTTACGCTCAGCAACACCATTTTGTTATAGAGTCCCAAGAGCTGAAAAGTTATGTTCAATATCATATTTATCACAATATTCCTGAAAGTGGTGGTTTTCAAATTCACCTCTACGATCGCTTCGAATAGCAATAATTTTTCAATTTAATTTGTTTTGGGATAACGTTACAAAACGTGTGAAAGCCAAAAATGTATCATCTTTACTATGCAAAAAGATGGTCCAACAAAATCTAGAGTAACCGTTTACAATAAAAAATCATAGTAGTTACCACCTAGTAATCATCTATAATAAAACAACCATAGTAGTTTCTTTTTGATACGCATCACTTAGGTCGCCTTTTGAAAATTTTATTTTAGGTAGATCGATTACTAAATATTTTGAAACCACTTTATTTAGTAAATCAAAGTTGACACGAGCTAACCGTATATGCCATAGCCATGAGTCGTCACTCACGGTAACAAGACACTTAGCATTGGTTAAAGATACATTATTCAAATCAAGCATATATATATATATATATATATATATATATATATATATATATATATATATATATATATATATATATATATATATATATATATATATATATATATATATATATATATATATATATATATATATATATATATATATATATATATATATATATATATATATATTACTCTCACATTATTAAACATGCAATCCTTATTTTCATTATGTACTATCATGCAATGAGTTTTTTTAAACGATGCTTTATATCCATTATTGCACAATTGACTAATGCTAAGAAGACTATGTTTAAGGCAAACATAACATCATAGGTAATAATAGATGAGGGATTACCTATACTACCTTTTCCAAGTATTGCACCTTTGTTGTTGTCTCCATAGGACACAAAATCCTTCTTCTTCACCACAAAGTCAGAGAATAAGGAAATGTCTCTCGTCATATGCCTTGAGCATCCACGATCGAGAATCCATCTTCTCTCCATAGATCCAAGACATTTAACCTACAAGATCTAACAAAGGTGATAGGACCCAATTTTTTATTGGTCCTTGAGAGTGAGTGAAATCATTGTTGCATTTGAGCAACCATTGAAAACATCTTTAGGAACCAAGAAACTCCTAAATTTTCATTTTTCAATGGTATGACCTTTTTTGCAACAATAGAGACAAGACGAATTACAAAGAGATTTACTTTTTCTATTTGAATCATTTTTTTAGAAAATATATACTTTTTATGTGGTTTATTCAAGGACTATTTAAGCTTTTAGATATCAATAATAATAATAACCTTTGGTTGCAATGTCTTGTTCAATTTGGTTTTAAGAGTTTTAGACTCTTTCTACCCAATGTGACGAGTTTCACAACCGCACCATGAAGGTTCTTCATCATCTTTCTTAATGTTTAGACTATCTACCGTAGATTGCTTTAGATCTTCCATTTTCTTTTTGGTTTCTAAAACTTTAACTTCTAAGTTTGAAAAAAAACCTTTTATGTGAAACTAACTTTGTAAAAGCATCTATTGCTTCTCTATGTAGATTTTCAAAAGCTAATTGTAACTCGAAATAAGACAACTTATCAACATGTTCATATTTAGAATGACTTACATTTTTTTTCTTCTTATGATGTTGATGGACCGAGAGACATACATTTATAACACCCTTCTAACCCCACATATATTTCCCATATGATTACAAAATTAACGCAATTAAAAACACCACTCAATGGTGTCACACTTTATAGAAAACAACATAAACACAATCATGCTCCGTAACACAGGTTATAATAAATTAACACATGCATCTGTCTATAATTCATCACATCATTTAGAAACATCACAACTGAATTCATCGTCATAATATGGTGAATAACTTCTCAAAACTCATACTTTTGTCTCATCCATTATTAAATCCATTTAACCGTCAAAACATCCATAAAATAAGTCAACATCCAAAGGAACATAACAGTCACATAATATAATGTTTCCAACCCGATGTTACATATCATAGTAAGACACCACTAATTAACGGAAGTAAACAACACACTCCGAAGCTATCCTCAAAGCTTCTACAAACTACTCCTAGTGGAGGAAATATTCAAACAAAAAGGGTGAGTAATCACAATTTATTATAAAAGATATAAGAAATAGATTAGTAGTTACAACAACATCATCATATAGTACCACTTATCATTCATCAACATCTGATACTCACAGATACATCACAATAACACTTAAACATCTTTTATCATAAAAATCATCATATGCTCATGTAGTCACAATTATCATCACGTCAAAACTCATCAACAAAATAATGCAATGTCACATAAGATATTAATGCAACACAACTGACTCAATGCATGTGGTACCAAAATTTATGAGGACTTGGTTCATCACCCTCCAAAGACCCCATCATAGGATCAATTACCTCTTAGAACCAGAGCATATCATAATCACACTCAATCTGCACAATGGGATTGAGGCTCGTCACAAGCGGACCACCGTACAAAAATGTTATGAATGCATGATGCACAACAATGTTATATAAAATTCGACCACGTCTAGTCAAGTGCATCATTATTCACATAATCATCACATATCATGTATTACACATTTATCACATGCACAACATTATAACATCTTCACAATATCATCTTCAATAGCACAACAACATCATAGAAACTTCATAACAACTTCATACCACATCATAGTAAAAAGAGAACATCATAGCATAATAACATATGACAATTAAAATTCATACAACATATAGGCACAAGAATACCACATCAATTAACTTATATTATTTCATCATATTATAGTTCATCACATCAGCTTCTCAGTGCTTCAAATGGTGCGTCAAACGGATTCCTGAAACTCAAGTTACGGCATTTTGACGATTGCTTCCAAAACTGCTCGCCGCTGCCTCGCCCGTTGCTCGCCAGGCGACGGGGCCCTCGCCGCTTCTTTCGCATGGCGACGCTGGAGAAACGCACAGGGTCGGTCCTTGAATTTGGGTGCCTTGGGCAAATAAAAAAAGTGGTGCCTCTATAATTTTTTTAACAATAAATACATAAGGATAAAAGAAATAATTGGATAAAAACACATTTTCATTTGACATTGTGCAAAAAGAATAGAAGTGTGGATATTTGAATCAATGTTTATACTACATCAAAATATAAACCACTATAAAGAGACTTCTTCTTCTTCTTCTTCTTCTTCTTCTTCTTCTTTTTCTTCTTCTTCTTCTTGATCCGATCTTTTTTCCTATAAATTTTTTTACCAAACCTTTAAAATTATTTAAATATCATCCTCTTAGCATTTTTTGTTGCAAAATCATTATTAATTCGTTCATAATCAAAGTTCTTCAAAAAATTATTTTCAATTGAAATCAATGCAAGACTATTTAATATATCTTGTGACATAGTAGATCTCAAATAAGATTTTAATAATTTTAATTTAGAAAAACTTCTTTCAGCAGATACAACATTGATAGGAATAGTCAATATTATTCTATAAGTTATGCATACGTTAGGAAAACAATTAAAAGTCTTTAAAGAACTCAATATCATATAGCTTGATTTCGATTCAATTGTTTAAACTTCTCTAATAACTTTCAATTCTTCAAACAAAATTTCACCATCAAGATCAAGAGAATTGTCATGTTTTAAACAAGTTTCAAGATGTTCACAACATGCTTTCAAGTCCTTATCAGATAATGATTTAAGCCTTTAAATACTAAACAAGAATCCAAAAATATTTTCATATGTGTTATACTGCTCAAATCTTCTATCAAGTGAGTCAATTGTTTTTCTACAATATATAAGAAATAGTGATTTCGAAAAGACTCTTTAGCAAACTCAAGATTCAGTTGTGTGGCTTGAGATGGATTTTCATCATAGTGTTGTTTTCTATGAATTTGATGTTTTTGAATAAACACACATTCAATCTCCATTTCATTTCCAATCTTTTCAGCACTAGCCTTAGAATTTACAAATCCAACTTCTCTATATTTTTTCAAATACTTGATCAAACATTTTACTAGTTATATAGCCACGTCAATAACATGTCTTTTTTTCAAACTTTTTCTAATTTCATTAACAACAGTTAACGATTCAAACCATATAATCATAACTACTAAAAATTCAAAGTTTCTAATTCCATGAGTTTCTAAAGATTCGACTTCACTCTTAATTTTGGGATTATTATTTTGTTCAGCTAGTTTCATTTTAGTGCCTCAATTAGACTTTTAGTTACTAAAGTTATGGATATATTAATTTATTTTATTTTAGGAAATTACATTCATTTATTAATTTTGACTTTGTAGTGCCCCTATAATTTTGTTAGGAAGTATTTTTCAAAAAAAAATCTAGTAAGTATTTTCATAATAGAAAACTATCTTCTTATATATATATATATATATATATATATATATATATATATATATATATATATATATATATATATATATATATATATATATATATATATATATATATATATATATATATATATATATATATATATATATATATATATATATATAAATAATTTTTGTGTCCCTAAAATTACAGTGCCCTGGGCTCTCGCCCCACGAGCCTGTGCTCAAGGCCACCCCTGGTGACGCGTCCCATTCCATACATTTTCCAGAAGCTCACCTTTTCACCTTCTCGCCCGACAGTGCTTATGAAACTGTAACTTTCTATTGCAATTTCGCTACTGATCCAGCCATTCCAATTGCCATTATAGATACCATACTCATTATAAAACGCATCATAAACGTCATATATCACATATTAACATCAAAATATGTATCAACACATATTAGGATTAAACCATGGCATTCATATATCATTAACATCAACAATTTCATCATATTTCATCGATTCAATCACATGTTTCATCAAATCAATCAAACAATAAAATCCTACATTACCTTAACCCCTTATCAATCATAATAAACCGCGATTAAACCCCTTACCTTAATTCGTAGCAATTGATCCTTTTCTTCATGTTCTACAAAATTCGCCTCTGAGCCCTACCCTCTTCTTCGCGTTTCTCCTAATTCTACGATCGAACAAAATGATAGTTATTCCTCTATTTCTCTTTTTAACCCTAGGATCCTTTCTATGTTATTCCCCTTACGCCCTCATTTATCATCATATATTACCACCATGCCTTTATCATCTCTATAAACAAATTATTCTATTTAATTATTAATAATTCTAAATATTATAATCTTAATTATTTAAATATAAATTATTTTAATTAGCACCTTAATCCACCACTACCCACAACATATCATCATACACCACACAAGTCAAACTTCCACCAGCTGGTCCACCTCATAGTACCTTCACCAAAGAAATCTCTTTACCTTACAACTACTTCACTTCCTGACCTTCTATCTGCACGGGTGATGCTACAATTGTCAGGTTATCTCTGTCATACCCCAAATTTGTCCGCCCCTTATTTCTACAATCAAAAAATATTTTAAACATGGTTTTTATAATATTATTTGATTTTTATAAATATTCGCGGACAAACCTATTTAAAAATATAATAATTTACTTCAGATCATTTGTAATTTGGAATAAATAAATATTTGCACATCTTTCGTATACTTTCAAATTGAGTTTATTTACAAATCAGTAACATAGCACAATTGGTGAAGAATGAAGCTTGCAAGTATAAGGTCATGAGTTTGAATCTCTTGTGCCGCACTTTCAACATTTATTTTTTTTTTCCTTCTATTTTTTCCATTAATTTTCTTTCCTTTTTAAATAGGTGTTTCTTATTGGCCATTTTATGTCAATTTGTGTCACACTTTATTTTTGATTGGTCAATTTTGTTTTATTTCCAATTTGGATGATATTTTTTTTTATCTAAAATAGGACATGTTTTTCACACTTCTAGATCATCCACAGTATACACAATTCATCCATAATTTCTCACAACAACTTTTCACACACACTTTCTTTTCAAATTTTCTTTTCAATATTATTGGTGTTTGTTTTACTATTTTTTGGCCGATGATTTCATATGAGGCCTCCTGATTATTTTTTAACTGTTGTTATTATTTTATTTAACAATATAATGATATTTTCTCATGGTTTCCTTTCTTTGTAAAAAAAATAATATATATGCATTATTTTGTTTTATCAACAATTTCACAGATCCATAATTCATCAACAATTTTCCCATCAACAACACACAAATTTCACAACCATGTTTCGGCGAAGCTTCCACGCACCAACCCACAAAGTCCCTGTTGGAAATCCACCAAAGTCTATGATGAATTTCTACCATAATGACAATTTAATTATGAGACAAACAAAGAAAATAAGACAAGACAAATAATTTCTGCAGAGTTTCTCTCTGCTCACAAACTGTGAAAACTTTGTTATTCACTTGCAACTGCAAATTCTGTGAATACAACTTGCTTGACTTGCTTACAAAAATAGGGGTTACTCCCTGTTGTACCCCAAAATTTGCCCTCCCATTTGATCAATATTTTCTCACCACAAGACCCTGGGAACTCAAGATCAAGTTAGGGTTTACTCTGCTCAAGACTCCTCCTTGCACTGTTGACCCAAATTAGGGTTTGAGTTTGCACAAAGATGTTTTGACCCAAAATGCCCAAAGTGACTTTCATGCTTCATGTTAGACTCACAAGTTTATCCATACCAAGTTTCAAGCCTTGATTCCAATCTTTGCCCAGTCAATTGGACAGTTGACCTAGAAATCAGCTGTATTGGGGAAAAAGTCAACTGTGGTCAATTGACAGTCAAACTTCATGATTTTTGACCCACATCAACATTATGAACTCATATGAACCATTTGGTCAAGTTTGGATCACAATTTCACAATAAATTTGATCAGATCACCAAAAGGGCAAAATGGTCATTTTTAGGGTTTTGACTGCACAAAGGCAATTTTTGACTGTTTGACCTAGCCAATGGCAAACCAAGCTCACATATGGACTCAAGGACTCAATGTCATTGTCTTGACATGTTCAACAAGTTCAAAAGATCCCAAATGCACAAGATTGACAGATGAATTTTCCAGTCAACTGATCAAAATTTGACTGTATATTGAAAAGTCAAACTTTGACTTTTTGGTCAAAATCAAGTGTCAAGATTCATTTTTCATCAAGACATGTCAAATTATGAAACTTGTTCATCAAGAAATCAAAAATCACAAATTAGGGTTTGAAATGAAGAAATTTCATAACTTAGAATTTTTCTAAGTTATAAAATTTCCTAATTTTTTCCTAACTTTGTCCCATCTTTTCATCAAGATACATTTGGATTCAAACAAAACTCAAAACATGAAAGTTATAGTCCATTGCAAAATCTACAACTTTGATTCACAAAGTTTCCTCAAAAGAAGCTTGTAGGTCAAGTTATGATTTTTGGAACAAGGGTGCAAAACATTCTTAACTTAGAAAATTTTTGACCTATTCTAGGCAGGATTTTTGCCCAACTTCATGGCCACTTTTCACATGCTTCCACTTGTAATTTCAGCTTGCATTACAAAGATGGATTGTAGTACACATTCCAAGCTTTCCAAATTGTCCAAGAACTTCTCAAACACCCTTGTGGTTAGGGAGAATCGAATTTGTCAATATGGGCAAAAGTCACTTTGTTCATAAGACATGTACATGTTCATAACTTGGGCATTTTTGAAATCAGCTTGTACAAGCTTGATTACAGGCATCTAATCCTCCTTACACTCAATAATTAAATGACAATCCATTGTGTTCTAGCATTATTTTGCTCATTTGGTCATTACATGAAGAATTAAGCCATAAATGGAAAAAGCACTTTATCCATTCTTGTAAAGCATGGCTTTATGTCAAAACACAAAACAAAGAAGTACAAAGCATATCTTCTAGGCACAAGATTATGGACTAATCCCACTGATCAAGGAAAGATTATGTAGCATGCTTGAGGGACCTGCCTTGGCCTATAACCCAACTTGGCATTTTTGACTTAAGAGAGAAGAAACTTGCATTTTGAAACACAACATTGAGTTCCTGTCAACAAAAGCCTAAACAAACTTCTTGAGCATTTTCCATACATCATAACTGAGCTGAAACACGAGCCAACCACCTTCAATACCTCCCCAAACACAGAAACACCATTTTGCTGCACAAAACAGGGCATCCCTGCAGATTGAGTGGCACAGCTCATTTCCATCGTGCATTTTCTTCCAAACCACTTCATACACACTCCCTATCATCCATTGAAGCTAGTCCAAGCATTGAACTGGAACTGTAACAGCCATAGCTAAGTGTGCCATTTTCATTTTTCATCTGTGCAGGTTGACTTCTGTAGCTTGATTCAAAAGGATTCAGAGCAAGCCAAGCATAGAGGAAGCATCCCTGGACCTCAAGCAAGATGTACAAGTCCTCACACTGCATTGAAAGTACCTCCATTGTCATACACGATTCAAGCTGAACAGGTAAGTTTTTGAACTTCTATCTCTCTATCCAGGCATAGTTAGGATTAAGTTTGTGAAGAAAGCATGTTCTAATCATAGCCCTGAAGCCATCCATATAGTTACTTTTCATTTATATTGTGTGTGCTAAGAGTATTTTGAACCTGGACATTAGGAAAAAGTTAGGTCAGGAATTGGGGGAGAAGAAATTCTCTCTCATTTCTGAGAGTTAGATCATGTTCTTTATATGTATGAATTCGTGATTTAATGCTCTACATAGTTTATGTTGTGAGTTTTGGCTGAAAATCAAAGAATCAGGAGTTGTTGTTGGGGCAAAGAGGCGCGCGAATTTTCAAACAAAACTGGCTGGAGGTTGAAGAAGATAGACTTGGGCTGGGCCTGAGTTTTGTTTTTCTGTTTACACCCCTATTTTCCACATACACCCCCTTGGCCCATTGTGTTTTATTTTTAACATTTTTGATTTTTTCTTTTTGTTTCTGACTTGTTTATTTTTTTGTCAAAATATAAAAACACTAAAAATATTTTTCTCACATTTTTTGCATTTTATTTAGATTTTATTTGTTTTATTTTGAACTTGTACATAAATAAACATAATACCTTCTTATTTAAATACTTAAAATAATACAAATACATTTTTATTTTCTGATTTTATTTTATTTTATCTTTTGAAAACATTTTCTAAAAAATATACTTTTTTTGTAAATAATAAATATTCTTATTTTTTTGTACATATTTAATATATTTAATATATAATATATACTTATATATTTATTAGAATATTTAGGATAAATACAAAATAATACTTTTATTTTTATTTTTATTAATATTTAACCTCAAAAATACTTTTTTTGCAATATACTTCCTTTTTATTTATTTTTTGTACATAATTAATAAATATTGTATATAATAAATAATTAATACTATTTATTTGCAAAATTAGGGTTTTGCCCTAAACCATGAAAAATATCCAAAAATTAACTCTTTTTATTTTTGTTTATTTGTCACATGAAAAACACTTTTACATACATATAAAAATCATTTTTTGCATCTTGAATATTTATTTTATTTTATTTAATTATTGTACAATTAAATACCTTGTAAATTCCATTTGGATTGTAATAGTTTAGATTTAAATTTCTTGCTAAATATCCCCATTTGAACATTTGTACCCCCCATCCCATAATTATGTTGTAATAGTTTAGGACTTTAAATTTCGCATTTTAAAGCTTTCTAAATATGCCATGATAGACTTAGGGTTTTGTATGCAAATATCAACCAAAAAATAGCTTGACTAAACAAAAGACAAAAAGCATGAAAATGGACAACACCAATCACACTTGCACCCCTAGGGTTACTCCACTTGTTGCCTTCAATAATGGGCCATGTTGCATGTTGAGTTTCTTTGGCAAAAACAAAATAAATCAAATGATCATAGTCCCTCGATGACGCTTTCGAAAGTTGCCTAAAAATGATCAAGTCCCTTAAAGGAAAAAGTTGCCAAAGACACTTGGCACCATTGCAATCATGGTCTAAACAATGACCCGCACCTGTCCCGTTAACATCCTAACACAAGATTGTCCACCAAATACAATGGTGGAACAAAATTGTTAAAAGGGTTAAAACATAGAGAAAACTTTTGAGTAAATTTAGGAGTAGACAAACTCTTAGTTACTTGAATCAACTTGCAAAAACACTTGCCTATTTTTCAAAACCACACTTCACAACACACTTTCAAAAAACAACTTTCAAAAACATTGAAAACTTTTCAAAAGACATACACCTTTGTATACATCCAAACATGGATCATTGCAAAGGTTGCCACAACAAATGGCCTCTTTTCAAAACATTTTCAAACCCACACACAAAGCACCATTTTAAACAATTGAAAATCAAGGCAAGTTGATCTAAGAAAGTAACTAAGAGCCCATGGATAACCATGGATAGAAAGGGTGCTAATACCTTCCCTTTCTATAATCTACTCCCCGAACCCAAGAAAACATCTCAAAGGTTTTTGCTGTGCTTTTTAACCTTTCCTTAGGATAAAATAAAAAGTCGGTGGCGACTCTTGCTCAACCGAAACATTTGCGAAAACAAAACGCAAAACCTCAAGTCAGTTCTCCCAACGTATCACAGAACTGGCGACTCTGCTGGGGATAATTTTAAAAGTGGAGTAACCTTAGGGCTTAGATCACCCTCTTGCATGACTAATCGTTTGCTTTTATTGCTTTATATTTTGGCTCTCTTGTTTGGGCTTGAAATCCTACACCCGGATTTGAGGAAACATTCATAGATAGCAATACGTTGTGGAAACTGTGCGGGGTATACCGACACGGTTGAAGCAATAGCTATATTAGTGCGACATATTTGTGAGTAACAGTAACCCTTGAGTTCAATCAAGGAGAGTACGGGGCCGCTGAGTGATGTCACTAAGCACTAATGACCTAGAACTTTACTTGACCATCTTGGCCTTTTATTAGGGGTAGTGAGATGACCGGCTTTGGTGCAGTCCGAAGTTGGTAGATACTCGATACTACACTCATTGAGGGTTGTTTTCTTGGAATATTTTGGCCGCTAGTTAAGTGGCTAAACCAAAACAATGAACATGGAAAACAATCCAATGATATTGAGCTTCTTAGAACCCGGTTACTATTTATAAGACAGGTTTTTAAGCCAACTACACTCAAGAGGGTACTTACCTATGAAACCTCATGCAAGCCTGAAACTAGGGTTTTGTGTGAATTGCTTGTGCATGTGTTTTGTGCATACATCATAAACATCATAAAGCATCATATGCATACACTAACCATTTCAAGGGTTTAGATCTTCATCTTTGTTCTTGTTTTGTAGGTCATGGAAATTCTTTGCAGGAAAACTATCCAAGTCAACCTTGTGAGAATCCCTCCTCAACTCAAGGAGCTCACATCCAGAATTCCGGAAAGCTCTCCCTTCAGTTAAAGACATGGTAGACTGCTCAGCCTAGTCAACACCAGCATTGAAGAGGACATGGTAAAGGTGTTGTTCCAGTTCTTTGACCCCCTTCACCACTGTTTCACCTTCCCCGACTACCAATTGGTGCCCACTTTGGAGGAATTTTCTCAACTCCTGAGAATTCCTATTCTTAATCAACTACCCTACAACGGTATGGAAAAAGAGCCAAAGCCTGAAGATGTTGCTCAAGCACTACACTTGCAACCATCTGACATCAAAGGGCATTGGGAAACTAGAAGCGGTGTCAAAGACTTCTTGGCAAATTCTTGTTTGAGAAGGCACAAGAGTGTTGGAATTCATTGGATCTACAAGCCTTTGAAGAAATTGTGGCACTCCTCATTTATGGGTTGGTCCTGTTCCCAAATCCTGACCAGCTTATAGATGTCAACACCGTCAAGATCTTCTTATCCAGGAATCCCATACCAACATTGCTTGGGGACATCCTCCACTCATTTTACACACGAACAATGAGAAAGAGGGGTGTTCTCATGTGCTGTACTCCTCTCCTTGCAAGGTGGTTTATTTCGCACCTTCCACAATCTGTCTTGAAGAATGACCAAGGCTTAAGGTGGTCACAACGATTGATGACCCTCACTCACTCTGATGTACATTGGTGTTCTCGGTCCAGAGAAAATGTCATCATCGTCGATCGTTGTGGAGAGTTCCCTAATGTTCCATTGCTTGGCATTAGAGGAGGCATTACCTACAACCCTTGTCTAGCTTTGAGGCAATTTAGATATGCACGGAGGGATGGCCCTCACGACATGTTGATTCCTGACCTAGTTTTTGACTTCGACAACAATGCGCAAGGACTTCGCCAAAGATTCATCAGAGCCTGGAGGATGCCCAACAAGGTAGACAGCAAGACACTGGGGCACAAGAACTCCATCCCTCTTGAGCCTTATCTCAAGTGGGTACGAGCCCGAGCCCAGAGTCTAATGATGCCTTACCCTCATGTTCTCCCTGTGATTAAAGAGCCCGTTAAGGAAAGAGAGGTTCCCTACACCATCCTATATCCTGACATGCCTACATCGTGGGTGTGATCGGTGGATCTGGAACTGACTATTTAACGCTGGTTCGCGAAATGTCGCGGAAGCAAGAGTCGCCACCGTCTTTTATTTTCTCCAAATGGAAAGGACAAAAGCACAGAAAAATTCCTTATAGAGATTGCTCTCGGTTCGGGAGGTAGATTATAGAAAGGGAAGGTGTTAGCACCCTTTCTATCCATGGTTATCCATGGGCTCTTAGATACTTGCTTAATGTGTTTTCAAAATTGGTTTATTTGCTTTTCAATGTGGGTTTTAAAAAGTTTCTTTGAAAAATTTCAGTTCGACTCGTACGTCAGAGTGTTTGAAAAAATTGCTTTGAAAGCTTTTGAAAATGTGTTGGTGTGAAAAGTATTTTTGAATTTTTTTGTTTTGAAGAGAGCAAGTATCCTTGAGAACCTACCTACCCTAAGGAATTCGTCTGTGTAGATGTCCTTTAAAGTAGTGCCATCCCACCATTGAGAGGTAGGTAGCACCACCGTTGGAGGTGTTCGGGTCAATTCGAGTTTGTAGGGACATGGTGATCACCAGAGCAATAGGAAGACACCTTAGAAGCTACCCTCATGCCAGGTTCCCGGATCATGAGGACTTACTAAGACGTCCTCTACTCGACGATCACCTTTCGAAAGGCAACAGTGAAGCGTACCCTAGGGGTGGTGTGTGCGAATTTGTGTGTCAGTTTCATTGATATTTGTCTTGTCATGTTCATTGTGATCTACGCTTGATTTTATTTAAGTCCATACATTCTTTCATGTTTATTTAACAGTTTAATATTTGCGGGAAAATAAATCTAAACTATTACAAATGGCGCGGGTCCACATCGCCAAAATTAAACCGGACCCGATTTGACAGAAGATAAATAAAGTAAAAGAAAGTGCGAAAAGTTTAAGTTACATGGCTTCGGGACAGATACATAACTATTTAAGCGAAATAAAATAAATACGCAAATTAAATAAATTACGAACGAGGGCGTTGGACCCTTTTGCAAAATATTATTAATAATGGAATTGAAATTAAATGAAAATGTTTTTTGGTATTTTTATGTTTTTAAGATTTAATAGAAAAAAGAATTAATTAAAATGAAGATTGGATGCAAACCCTAATTCTAATGTTTTTTAGATTTATTATGAAAATATTAAAATTTAACCTAAATTAAACCTATTTTTTTTTATATACAATTTAATTATGAAAATAAATAAAATAATATTAAATATTTATGAAAGAAAATAAATAAAGGATGAAAACTTGAATAAACCCTAATTCTACATTTTTTGGATTTTTGTTATTTAAAAAGAATTAAAGTTGTAAGCCTAATTTAAACTAAATTCACTTACATAATTTATTCATGAAAATAATTAAAATAAAATAATTATTAAATTTTTTCCATCTTTTCTGCTTTTTTATGATGTCTTTATATTTTGTAAAAAAAAAGAGGAATAATTAATTGAAAACAATAAAGAAAATAAAATTGCAATTGAAAATAAAAATAATAAAAATATAGAGAAGCAAACCAGGGGGGGGGGGGGGGTTCAGTCCCCAGATGGAGGTATTGTTGTGAAATTTTGGCCCAATTAATATAGCCCTTTTTTGACTTTTTTGCTAGCATGCTGGTGCGTTGACCATGATTCATCATACTCCTTGGATCTGGGCCATTGATCTGGTGCCCTTGGACGCGTGGAAGGCTTGGTTCTGAAGGTGTAGCGTGGTCCCTCCCTTCAGCACTGCACGTGAACGTCAATTGAGGAAAAATAAATGGGAATATTGAAGACCTGGGACTCGAACCCAGGTCTTAAACCTTGCAAAGGGATGCACCTGCCACTGAAGCGCTTTAACACATTTGATATAATAATAAACAAACAAATATTAAAAAGAGAAAGTGACGCATTAGTGGATTTCTGGCGCGAGATTTTGAATTAGCCAATCCTCGCTTGACATGGCATCATCTTCTCCATTCCCTGAAACATAAAAAACGAAGGCAACGGTTTTTCAGGTGTTGTGTTAGGCTTGTTTCCAGAAAATAGCGACTAGCACTATAGGGTCAATAAATTTGGCGCGATGGGTGCTTCTTGATCGTCCATATGTGTTGAACCCAGTGGTCTTAGTCTCATCCTCCAATTTTACTTGGTTTCAAAATACCCAAATTAAAGCTCTGCAAACCCTAGAATTTCAAACATGGTATCATCGCGTATATAGCACAAAAACTCAATTAAACATGATGGTTAGTTTTAAAACATCACAATGAATATAAATCCACAAATAAAAGATGCAAAAGATGCGTGAATTATGATGCACGATTCTGCAAATTCTTTGATGCAGTTTGAGTTCGTTTTACCAATCCTTGAGGTTTGAGTTGATGGTTGGGATTGGAATGTGTCCAGGGCAACCTTGGCAAGCTATTGAAACAAACTTTGCACCTTGAATCGACCTCTAGAGTGGTTTTCAGTTTTTACTTTTTAGAGCATTTTTCCAAGTTTGTTCATGGACTTTTAGCGCAGCTTTCAGTCTAATGCAATTAGGTTTATGTTCCTGGTTATGTAGTGAATGAATTAGGTTAAAAAGATTGATCAAAATCCATTGCTTTTATTGTTTTCAATATTTGATTTCTTAAGAATCTTTTTCATATCTTTTCACATGGTTTTTGTATCAATTAGGTTTCAATCAAGCCAAATCTTTCCATAATTGGCTAAGCACGAAATATCAAGTCTAAAACATGTATAAAAAGATTCATTTGGTTCATTTAGATATTTTCCACATATTTAATTGATTTAATTGAATTAATATGAATAAAAATTCAAATAAATAAATAAAAAATGAGAAAATACTTCCCTTTGGGCCAAGTGGTCGTGCACATGCTTGGAATGATGAATCATGGAAGAAAAATGGGCCCATTAGTAAATTTAGGTCATTTGAAGTAAAGTTGACTTTTCAAAATTCCCAAATATTTCCCAACTTCCACAAGGCATAACTTGCTCAATTTGTTAAGCTTTTCACATGTTCTTGGACATTTTGGAAAGGTCTTTGAGTCCTTTAACCAATGCCTTTGGTCCCATGCCATTTTGATTTACCAATCTCAAGTTATGGCCTTTGACTTAAAGTCCCTTTTTGTTGACTTTTGAAAATGACCTATAATGTTGAAATTGATAACTTTTTGTGAGAGCATTTATTGGACTTTAAGTATGAAGATGAGTTGTAGGAAATATCTTTCTCTTAAAAATGAGCTTTGGATGGGATTTTTCTGATAATCCATGTGAAAGTTATGCCCTGGTCAATTTCAGTTGACTTTTTCAGCTGTCCAAATATAGTAACTTTTGCATCTTTGATAATTTCTGAGCCAAATTTTGAGAATCATGATCAAGCATTGATCCAATGATGTTTGTGACTTCAAAATGATATGTTGACCAAAAATTTGAACTTTTGACTGTCAAATGACCATTTTGCCCCTACAGTTGACTGTAGTGCAATTTAGGGTTTTGACTGTGCAATTTTGAGCTGAATGCCTTGAAACTTGATATGAGGATACTTGACCACATTTGTAGGCACATGAGACTTGATTGGGCCTTTGAAAGCTTCCTTTCTTGATCAGAACACAAACCCTAGTTTTGACTGTATAGGAGACCTTTGCACTGTGCAACCCTTGGGGAATTTTGTGACTTGGCTTGGCAATTTCTTGAAGAATATGGGAGGGCAAATTTTGGGGTGCAACAGTTGCCCCTGTTCAATCTTCTTAGACCTGAGGATGCAGATTGGCTGACGTGCCTTTCGTAATCCGAGGGTAGAAGATGATTGAACACTAGAGTGCCCAGAAATTTGCGCTCACATGTTGGCAGTGTGATGGGGGAATGGGCTTATAGATGCCATTTGGAGATTGCTGGATGGGATGATGGGCTTATAGATGCCATCTGGATGTTGATTGCGTGGGAGATTCCTTAGCTAGAACCTGCATACCTGCAAAAGAAAAAAAATGAGTACCTGACACGTTGCAGGAGTTGGTTTTCAGATGCTTGGTATAGATGTGTCCTGACTAGTTACAGGAGCTGAGTCTGGAGCTTCATAAGATGATGAATGAACCAGGCATGGTTACTGCCTTAGCATGAATGGTAAGAGAACCTTGGGTGATTTTAACTTCAACAACGCTCGTTGAGAAAAATCTTGGCGGGAATTACCATCTTTGCAATATCAGGAAGAGAACCATAGAAAATTATAATCTGAAAGGGAGTCACCTCACTCGCCGTCGGAGAGGGGAATCATAGGAAAAGGACTTGTCACCTCACACACCGTCGGAGAGGGAAACATCAGAGACTATCACCTCACACTCATCGTCGGAGAGGGAAACATCTGAAAAGGACTTACCGCCTCACACACCGTCGGAGAGGGAACCATAGGAGACTATCACCTCACACTCATCGTCGGAGAGGGAAACATCTGAAGAAGGAATTACCACCTCACACACTGTCGGAGAGGGAACCATAAGGGAAAGAAAAACCTGGGATAACTTCTATTGTGTCTTTATCAGAAAAATCAGTTGGGAGTCGATTTAGCTGGACTAGAGGGGGTTTTTTTTTTTTGATAAGGATGTGATGAAGGAATCTGAGACGATTGCTACTCCAAATATATGATGAAGGAATCTGGGACGATTACTACCTCAGCAGGGCGATGAAGGAATCTGGGACGATTACTACCTCAGCAGGATGATGAAGGAATCTGGGACGATTACTACCTCAGCAGGATGATGAAGGAATCTGGGACGATTACTACCTCAGCAGGATGATGAAGGAATCTGGGACGATTACTACCTCAGCAGGATGATGAAGGAATCTGGGACGATTACTACCTCAGCGGGATGATGAAGGAATCTGGGACGATTACTACCTCAGCAGGATGATGAAGGAATCTGGGACGATTACTACCTCAGCGGGATGATGAAGGAATCTGGGGCGATTACTACCTCAGTAGAATGATGAAGGAATCTGGGACGATTGCTACTCCAAATATATGATGAAGGAATCTGGGACGATTACTACCTCAGTAGGATGATGAAGGAATCTGGGACGATTACTACCTCAGCAGGATGATGAAGGAATCTGGGACGATTACTACCTCAGCAGGATGATGAAGGAATCTGGGACGATTACTACCTCAGCAGGTGAAGACTTTTATCTGTTGATCGTTCTTTCCTGAAAAAGTAACGAATTAGTTGTATGCAATGTCATAATGCATGAATTGCCTGATTTTAAGATGTTCTCAAAAACAAATGAGATTGGGGTGATATGATGCGTCTATGCATGCTATAATGATGTATGTGACGTTTTATGAATGTGTTTTTCGTCTAGGAAAGTAAATCCTTGACGGGTGCCGGGAAGTCGTATCCTGGGCTGATGTTGAAGAATAGATTTTGCTTCCGCTGGGGATGATAACTGCAAGAATACCGGTAGGAGAAGATGACTCCATTGCGGAATAAACTTGGCAAATGGAAGATTCTGCGGGGAGAAAAGATACTCTAGCGATCATGCTGGGAAGCAACACTCTGTGGGGAGAGGGATGCCTTGCTGAGTGTTGATGATAATTTGCTGGGGATACCCTTGTCGTACTGGAAGTATTGATAGACTTTGCTGGGGTGAGAAGACTTCGTCGAGGACGCTCTTTCCGTGGCTTTTGGCTGAGGATAACCCAGTTATATCCTGTTAAGGAAATAACTCTTTGAATAAAGCCGGGAGACGCGTTCGTGTTCTGCGAGGGGATAAGCTTCCAGAATCTACTGGGGATAAGCTTATTGCTTGGGGAGATGGATTCCAACTTTCCTGGGGAAGCTGGGTTGGACTCTCCTGGGGAGGTATTGAACTGTATTGGTTATGTTCTTCAACAGGACCTACCCTGATACCTTGGAGGATAGAACAATCAGACTGCTCAGACCAACCTTTATTGCCCCTGTTTCTTGTGGGGTGCTGATGGTTGTTGGCGGACAAACCTTCTTCTGGTAGACAGACGGCGGGACATAGTCGTACGCTTTTAATCCCTAACTTTTGCCTGGACCGCCCTTTCGGGTTTTCAGTCCACCGGGATACCCATTTTTGCTCAAGCCGCCTTTTCAGGTTTTCGACTTGCCGGGTGTACAGATTTTTTTCATTTCATCCCTTCATTTTGCCCGAACCCTTTTGGTTCGCCGGGAAGCCCTTATTTTTGCCTAGGTATGTCAACCTAGCGGGTCTTTGATTGTGCGTAGTATTTTTCCGACTATGTCCACGCTCTCAGAAAGTAGGGAATTGCCCCTGTTAGAAGTGTGTTGTCATGCCACCAGAAGATTTTTGACCAGGCAAGATTTATTGTTGAAATGCCCCAAGTGACTCAGGCGGAGATTTGCCCCAGGCTATTTGACCTTTGAGAGAGATTCTCCGAATCTTGATTGGATTGCCCCAGATAATAGACCCTGATCACGTCTGCCCCTTGATTGGAAGTACTTCTGTTCATTAGGTGTTCATCGTGCGAATTTTCCTGCTGTTCAAACGAAAAGTCATATGCAAACAAAGTTACGTTAAAAATGCAAAGCTTATGTCTGTCTTGAAGATTTTGAAAATGCATTCCTTTCATAAAACAAGTGATTGTTTGTAAAACGTGATGTCAACTCCTTCTTTATAGTAAGCCTTAAGGAGTCAGGATACCTTTCGTCACAGTATGCTTTCGAACTAACCCATGCTTCAGCTAGGACTTTTAAGGGTTATAACGTGGCCTGGTTCATGGTTTAAGAAACAAAGGATAAAGGCTCAAATTATTTGTACCCACCCGTTCTTCGTGATGTTCTCCAAACCTAAACTCAGTTGATCGTGCGTTTGACCTTATTTGAGTTTTTGTCCTGATGTTCCAATGATGGTTCAGATATTGAACGTTTATTTGAATAGGCAGTCATCTCCTTTTTTTTGCTGAGGGTTTGTAGGACCTCTTTCTTTTTTTTTGATTTTTGTTATCCCTTTCTTTTTTTTTTGCCTGAACTGTTTCCCTTTTTGGAATTACAGTCAGCGGGATGCCCCAGTTTTGTAAGTCTCCTTCATGGGTTTTGACTTAATGGGTTTTTCATTTTTTTGAGATAATGACTGCCTATCCTTGTGATTTATTCAGAACCATCACTGTCTTTTGTTTTGTAAGGACTCCTTTGGTGCCATTTGTTATGCACTCGGGTCAACTGAGAGACTACCCTGCCCCAGGTTATGATTAAGGGTTTCAATTTTCGAAAATAAAAACTCCTACTTCTTTGGCTCAGAGGGGTTGACGAGGGATTATCTTCCTTATAACTCCAGTGTTTAGGAATTGAAACAATGCCTGTACCTCATCAGCGGGGTCTGTTCAAAAGCATACTGTAGATTAGGTATCGTTTTCGTCATCCTCCCTCAAGAGGCTTAGAATTTTAGATCCAGAGTTGACATCAGAAAAAACATGAAAATAATTTGCATTTAGTGAATACGAATATATTGATTCCAAATAGACATAAGCGATGCATTAATGAAATAACAATGTTTAACATGAGTAAATGTTTGAACAATCAAAGAAAAATACAACTTGAATATTTGAATGAACAAAAGACATTTTCGATGATTTGGTATAGGATCAGCGTTCAAACTCGACTTCCTTGGCGTCAATCAAATCCTGGATTTTGTTCTTCAAGGTCCAACAGTCGTCGGTGTCATGTCCAGGACTGTCAGAATGGTAGGCACATCTCACACCCGGGTTGTACTTGGGAGAGGACGTGTCAGGATTTTGAGGAGGATCCTTTAGTGTGATCAGTTTTGCCCTCAGCAATTGCTGTAATGCCTGAGACAAAGACATGTTGATGTCAGTATACTTCCTATCTTGATGCTTTATCCTACGCCTATTGCTCTTTCTTGGTTGAACGGGCGTGGGATCAGAAATCTAGATTGCCCCTACATCATGACGACCCTTTTTTACCATTTATAGCATTGGATTCTTTCTTCCCACTGTGGGGCTTTTTCTGAGCATCGGCGAGTGCGGTTTCTTGAATCTTCCCCGACTTGATACCAGCTTCGATTCTCTCCCCAGTCAAGACAAGATCTGTAAACCCAGCAGCAGAATTCCCAATTAGGTGGTTGAAGAATGGACCAGACAGGGTCCCCAAGAACATGTCGACGAGCTCGCGGTCAGTCAGAGGTGGTTGTACCCTTCCAGCAAGGTCCCTCCATTTTTGAGCATACTCTTTGAAGCCTTCGCCTGTACCCATAGACATCCCCTGAAGCTGAGTACGCGTGGGAGCGAGGTCGGCATTATACTGGTAGTGTTTGTAAAATGCAGTGGCTAAGTCTTCCCAGGTACGGATGTTGGCTCCATTCAGTTGATAGAACCACTCGAGCTGAGTCCCCGAAAGACTTTCTTGGAAGAAATGGATCCATAAGTTTTTGTCAGCTGTATAGGGCTGGATCCTCCTTGTATAAGCCCTGAGATGCAACTTAGGACAGGATGCCCCATCGTATTTAGCAAAGGCAGGTACCTTGAATTTGCGCGGGATCACTACCCCAGAAGACAGACCTAGATCCTCGAAGTCCAGGCCAGGCACCTTTTGTATCTCCATAGCACTGAGCCGGTCTTCCAACTGTTTGTACCTGTCCTCAGCCGGAGGGTACTGTTCATCGTTGAAATCTGTCTCATTATCGGAGACCACTGGGCTGGGACTCCTTTCTTCTTGATGACTACTTTTCCCCACAGATGGAGTTGTCCTCTCAGCTTGGTCCTGCAGGGTGTTCCCAGATCTGCGTCTAGGGCTGAACAAGACAGTCCTCTTCTTTTTCTTTTCCTTCTTCAAGAGCATAGCCTTCAGATCTTGCTGCCCCTGGGTCAAGTTCATGATTAGCCCTTGGAATTGGGCATTCTGAGCTTGGAGGGCCTTGATAGACTGCTCAGCTGATGATTCAGGATTCATGACGATCGGCTGAAATAAACAGCGAAGAAGGTAAGTAACCTACAGAGAAAGGGTACCTGTTATGCAATGATATGTATGACATGCATGCAATGATTTCAAGGACCTCGCGGGGTAAACAGAGAAACTTGTTAGAGTTGGAAACCGGAAACTTGATTGAAGGAACTTCCTGTTGTAGAGAGCCCTTCTTCAAGAGTCAAAGGCTCACCATATCCAGTGGGTCATAGCCCCTGATAACCTTAGCTAGGGGATCATTCTTCAGGTGTCAAAGCTCACCATATCAAGTGGGTCATAGCCCCTGACAACCTGGTCTAGAGGAAAATAAATCCTCTTTGCCCCTTGCTGGGATAGTTGATTCATCATGACCTGCATCACAAGCCCTTGAGATCCTTGAAATGGGTTAGGATGTATGCAATGATATGATGTCATGCTATGCATGGAGTGATGTAGGTAAACCATGTTATGAGTCCCAATTAAGGACTATAAACAAACCCTGCAAGAAATTCAGTATATTTTGTTATGAGTCCCAATTAAGGACTATAAACAAAACCTGCAAGAGATCTAGTAAACCCTGTTATGAGTCCCAGTTAAGGACTATAAACAAAACCTGCAAATAGTTCATGTGTCAGCTAACAAGCATGCAAGTAGGCAAGTACAAAGGCACACAAGTCACACAAGAGAAACCCTTAGGGTTTAGGCCAGCATGGGGTCTGGGTAGTACCCTCTTGAAGTTGGTGGGTTCAACCTGTCCTAATCAAAGGAACCGGGTTCTAAGGTTCCCAATATCACGGGATTGCTTTCATTGTTCATCGTTTCGATTTAGCCACTGAACTGGCGACCGAAATATTCCAGGAAAGCAACCCTCAATTGGGCGTAGTATCGAGTATCAACCAACCTCGGACTGCACCAAAGTCAGTTATCTCACTACCCTAAAGAGGCCAAGATAGTTCAATTAAGGTTCCTAAGGTCTGTTGATGCTTCACGACACCACGCGGAGGCCCCGTACTCTCCTTGACTGAACTCAAGGGTTACCGGTACACACCAAAGTGCCACATCAACGTAGCAGACTGTTTCAACCATGTCGGTATACCCCGCACAGTTCCCTCACAGCCTTGTTGCTACTTTCTAAGAAGGTATCCCCCAGATCCGGGTTTAGGATCTATAGAACTCCCAAGCAACCCACAATTTAAAGCACACAAGGAAAACAATTGAAAACACAGTTATGTACTAGCCCTAAGGTACACCTCACTTTAAGTTTAAGGGTCCCCAGCAGAGTCGCCAGTTCTGTGATCGGTGGATCTGGAACTGACTGTTTAACGCTGGTTCGCGAAATGTCGCGGAAGCAAGAGTCGCCACCGTCTTTTATTTTCTCCAAATGGAAAGGACAAAAGCACAGAAAAATTCCTTATAGAGATTGCTCTCGGTTCGGGAGGTAGATTATAGAAAGGGAAGGTGTTAGCACCCTTTCTATCCATGGTTATCCATGGGCTCTTAGATACTTGCTCAATGTGTTTTCAAAATTGGTTTATTTGCTTTTCAATGTGGGTTTTAAAAAGTTTCTTTGAAAAATTTCAGTTCGACTCGTACGTCAGAGTGTTTGAAAAAATTGCTTTGAAAGCTTTTGAAAATGTGTTGGTGTGAAAAGTATTTTTGAATTTTTTTGTTTTGAAGAGAGCAAGTATCCTTGAGAACCTACCTACCCTAAGGAATTCGTCTGTGTAGATGTCCTTTAAAGTAGTGCCATCCCACCATTGAGAGGTAGGTAGCACCACCGTTGGAGGTGTTCGGGTCAATTCGAGTTTGTAGGGACATGGTGATCACCAGAGCAATAGGAAGACACCTTAGAAGCTACCCTCATGCCAGGTTCCCGGATCATGAGGACTTACTAAGACGTCCTCTACTCGACGATCACCTTTCGAAAGGCAACAGTGAAGCGTACCCTAGGGGTGGTGTGTGCGAATTTGTGTGTCAGTTTCATTGATATTTGTCTTGTCATGTTCATTGTGATCTACGCTTGATTTTATTTAAGTCCATACATTCTTTCATGTTTATTTAACAGTTTAATATTTGCGGGAAAATAAATCTAAACTATTACAAATGGCGCGGGTCCACATCGCCAAAATTAAACCGGACCCGATTTGACAGAAGATAAATAAAGTAAAAGAAAGTGCGAAAAGTTTAAGTTACATGGCTTCGGGACAGATACATAACTATTTAAGCGAAATAAAATAAATACGCAAATTAAATAAATTACGAACGAGGGCGTTGGACCCTTTTGCAAAATATTATTAATAATGGAATTGAAATTAAATGAAAATGTTTTTTGGTATTTTTATGTTTTTAAGATTTAATAGAAAAAAGAATTAATTAAAATGAAGATTGGATGCAAACCCTAATTCTAATGTTTTTTAGATTTATTATGAAAATATTAAAATTTAACCTAAATTAAACCTATTTTTTTTTATATACAATTTAATTATGAAAATAAATAAAATAATATTAAATATTTATGAAAGAAAATAAATAAAGGATGAAAACTTGAATAAACCCTAATTCTACATTTTTTGGATTTTTGTTATTTAAAAAGAATTAAAGTTGTAACCCTAATTTAAACTAAATTCACTTACATAATTTATTCATGAAAATAATTAAAATAAAATAATTATTAAATTTTTTCCATCTTTTCTGCTTTTTTATGATGTCTTTATATTTTGTAAAAAAAAAGAGGAATAATTAATTGAAAACAATAAAGAAAATAAAATTGCAATTGAAAATAAAAATAATAAAAATATAGAGAAGCAAACCAGGGGGGGGGGGGGGGGTTCAGTCCCCAGATGGAGGTATTGTTGTGAAATTTTGGCCCAATTAATATAGCCCTTTTTTGACTTTTTTGCTAGCATGCTGGTGCGTTGACCATGATTCATCATACTCCTTGGATCTGGGCCATTGATCTGGTGCCCTTGGACGCGTGGAAGGCTTGGTTCTGAAGGTGTAGCGTGGTCCCTCCCTTCAGCACTGCACGTGAACGTCAATTGAGGAAAAATAAATGGGAATATTGAAGACCTGGGACTCGAACCCAGGTCTTGAACCTTGCAAAGGGATGCACCTGCCACTGAAGCGCTTTAACACATTTGATATAATAATAAACAAACAAATATTAAAAAGAGAAAGTGACGCATTAGTGGATTTCTGGCGCGAGCTTTTGAATTAGCCAATCCTCGCTTGACATGGCATCATCTTCTCCATTCCCTGAAACATAAAAAACGAAGGCAACGGTTTTTCAGGTGTTGTGTTAGGCTTGTTTCCAGAAAATAGCGACTAGCACTATAGGGTCAATAAATTTGGCGCGATGGGTGCTTCTTGATCGTCCATATGCGTTGAACCCAGTGGTCTTAGTCTCATCCTCCAATTTTACTTGGTTTCAAAATACCCAAATTAAAGCTCTGCAAACCCTAGAATTTCAAACATGGTATCATCGCGTATATAGCACAAAAACTCAATTAAACATGATGGTTAGTTTTAAAACATCACAATGAATATAAATCCACAAATAAAAGATGCAAAAGATGCGTGAATTATGATGCACGATTCTGCAAATTCTTTGATGCAGTTTGAGTTCGTTTTACCAATCCTTGAGGTTTGAGTTGATGGTTGGGATTGGAATGTGTCCAGGGCAACCTTGGCAAGCTATTGAAACAAACTTTGCACCTTGAATCGACCTCTAGAGTGGTTTTCAGTTTTTACTTTTTAGAGCATTTTTCCAAGTTTGTTCATGGACTTTTAGCGCAGCTTTCAGTCTAATGCAATTAGGTTTATGTTCCTGGTTATGTAGTGAATGAATTAGGTTAAAAAGATTGATCAAAATCCATTACTTTTATTGTTTTCAATATTTGATTTCTTAAGAATATTTTTCATATCTTTTCACATGGTTTTTGTATCAATTAGGTTTCAATCAAGCCAAATCTTTCCATAATTGGCTAAGCACGAAATATCAAGTCTAAAACATGTATTAAAAGATTCATTTGGTTCATTTAGATATTTTCCACATATTTAATTGATTTAATTGAATTAATATGAATAAAAATTCAAATAAATAAATAAAAAATGAGAAAATACTTCCCTTTGGGCCAAGTGGTCGTGCACATGCTTGGAATGATGAATCATGGAAGAAAAATGGGCCCATTAGCAAATTTAGGTCATTTGAAGTAAAGTTGACTTTTCAAAATTCCCAAAAATTTCCAAACTTCCACAAGGCATAACTTGCTCAATTTTTAAGCTTTACACATGTTCTTGGACATTTTGGAAAGGTCTTTGAGTCCTTTAACCAATGCCTTTGGTCCCATGCCATTTTGATTTACCAATCTCAAGTTATGGCCTTTGACTTAAAGTCCCTTTTTGTTGACTTTTGAAAATGACCTATAATGTTGAAATTGATAACTTTTTGTGAGAGCATTTCTTGGACTTGAAGTATGAAGATGAGTTGTAGGAAATATCTTTCTCTTCAAAATGAGCTTTGGATGGGATTTTTCTGATAATCCATGTGAAAGTTATGCCCTGGTCAATTTCAGTTGACTTTTTCAGCTGTCCAAATATAGTAACTTTTGCATCTTTGATGATTTCTGAGCCAAATTTTGAGAATCATGATCAAGCATTGATCCAATGATGTTTGTGACTTCAAAATGATATGTTGACCAAAAATTTGAACTTTTGACTGTCAAATGACCATTTTGCCCCTACAGTTGACTGTAGTGCAATTTAGGGTTTTGACTGTGCAATTTTGAGCTGAATGCCTTGAAACTTGATATGAGGATACTTGACCACATTTGTAGGCACATGAGACTTGATTGGGCCTTTGAAAGCTTCCTTTCTTGATCAGAACACAAACCCTAGTTTTGACTGTATAGGAGACCTTTGCACTGTGCAACCCTTGGGGAATTTTGTGACTTGGCTTGGCAATTTCTTGAAGAATATGGGAGGGCAAATTTTGGGGTGCAACAGTGGGAGGAGATGCAGAAGAGTTGGATCCAACTCAAGGAGGAACGGAATACTTTTGAAGCCAGCTTCTACGCAAGTGAGAAGAGGGTTTTGGAGCTCACCCGCCGACTCCACGAGGAAGAGACCCTCAACACCTACATCGCACCAAAGAGGATGCACAACGTCTTTTTACCTTGAGAAGTTTTTTGTAATATTTGGCCCATGGGGCATTTATGTACTGACAAAATTTCTTCTTATTAATATGACGTGTGTTCTTTTTGTTTGCAACAATTTTGAATTTTCTAAACCCTTGAATGCATTGCATAAACAAACATATCATTCATCATGCGCATAAGCAGGTCTCCACACCAGGTTTCCTTATCTTTCTGCTATTATTTCAGTAAGATGGATCTCGAACAGACGGTCAAGAACTTGCAGTCTCAAAACTCACAGTTTCAACATCTCCTGATGACCTTGGCAAAGGGTCAGGAGGATCTAAAAGCCCTGCTGGGGAACAAAGAGCAAGTGAAAAAGAAGAAGAAAAGAATCGGGGTGGCTACCCTAGGAAGAAGGCTTGAGGGTGAAGCCAGAAGAGTTCTTGAATTTCCCCCTACATCTGAAGAGGGAACCAGTAAAGGGAATGCGGCTGCGGTACCTTCCGAATCCGAAGCTGAAGAAGGAGAGGCTGAAGAAGACGGAGACTACTCTGAGCAACAATACCCGCCCGCCGATGATAAGTACAAAGGCTTGGAAGACAGGTTGGCAGCTATGGAGCTGCAGAGAGTCCCCGACTTAGATTTCGAAGATTTGGGATTAGTTGCTGGAATTGTGATCCCCCCGAAGTTCAAAGTGCCAATTTTTTCAAGATATGACGGGCTGTCCTGCCCAAAGATGCATCTCAGATCATATGTGAGGAAGATCCAACCTTACACTGCAGACAAGAACCTATGGATCCATTTCTTTCAGGATAGCCTTTCAGGGGCTCAACTTGAATGGTTCTATCAGCTGGATGGAGCCAGTATCTGAAACTGGGAGGACTTGGCTACTGCATTTTATAAACAATATCAGTATAATTCTGACCTCGCTCCAACGCGTACCCAACTCCAGGGTATGTCACTGGGGGCGGGCGAAGGATTCAAGGAGTATGCGCAAAAATGGAGAGACCTGGCTGGCAGGGTGCAGCCACCTTTGACTGACCGTGAACTTGTTGACATGTTCCTGGGGACCCTTTCCGGTCCATTCTTCAACCATTTGATTGGTAATTCTTCTGCTGGGTTTACAGATTTGATCTTGACTGGTGAGAGAATAGAAGTTGGTATCAAGTCAGGGAAGATACAGAAAGGTGCCTCCTCGAGTACTGAAAAGAAGCCCTTCAAGAAGGAAGCCATTGCTGTTTATGGTCCCAGAAGACAAATTAAACCGGAACGCCGCCAAGCTGTCAATGCATTGGTAATTTCAAAGCCTGCTGCTGCTCCTCAGCAGTACAACCAACCAAGGGGTGAGATACCCAAAAGGCAGTACACTCGGCTCAGTATGACCCTGTCTTAGATATTGCCGCAACTACTGTCAACCAATCTGGTAACTGTCAAAGAAGCTCTGAAGGTAGTGAACACAGCTTCTCCAAAGTACAACCCCAATGCCCGTTGCGCTTATCACTCTGATAGCCCGGGGCATACTACGGATGATTGCTGGGCTCTGAGGAATAAGGTTCAGGACCTTATTGATGCTAAAGAAATACAGTTTAAGGCGCCCGAAAGACCTAATGTTGTGACTGCTCCCATGCCCCAGCATGGAGTGAATGCTGTGGAAGAAGACCTGTATGTGGCCTCCGTGGATGATATTGTTACTCCGTTGTTGACTGTCAAGAGGAACCTGTTGCTAGCCGGTTTATTTCTGGGATATGGTAAAGGTTGCCTTCTATGTGCTGTTTCACCTGTTGGTTGTCCTTTGCTGAAGTCAGGTATCCAAAGCCTGATGGATAGCAAAGAAATCTTGTTCGAGAAGATTGTTGTTCCTGCTGTCCCTGCTGAAGAGGTTTCTATTGTTACTATTTTCAACAACCCTCCTAAGGCTCTCTCAAAGAAGCCTGTCAAAATCATTCCTACTCAGAAGATCGCTCCTATCATCATCACTGTTCCGGGGCCTCTCCCTTATACATCTGACAAAGCTGTCCCGTGGCACTATGGGGAAGATGTTTATGTTCTCGGAGTAAAACAAGAGTTTGCTACTAGTACCAGTGTCAGTAACATCACCGGGCCTGCCAAAGTTACTCGCAGTGGTAGGTTGTTCTCACCAGATATTGTGCCACCAGTTATTCAAAGACCTCTTGTCATTACACCTGCAAGTGTGCCTGCTTCCCTTCCTGATCAAGTTCCTGTTCCTACCCCTGTTGCCGAGTCATCTGACACTCGGGGCAAAGGGATTGCTGCTGATTTTCCTGCCCTGATGGAGGCACCAAAGACAACCAATGTTGAAGCTTCCCAACAAGAGATGGAAGAGATTCTCAAGATTATCAAAAAGAGTGATTTCAATTTAGTTGAGCAGCTGGGGCACACCCCATCTAAAATTTCTATGCTATCACTGTTGTTGTGTTCAGAGGCCCACGCCAAGGCTCTGATCTCCTTCCTGAAGACGGCCCATGTGCCGCAAGAAACGTCTGCTGATCAATTTACCGATTGTGTGGCCAACTTGACTGCTGATAATGGTTTGGGCTTCTCTGACGCCGGTCTGACTGCCAAAGGAAAGAACCATAACGATGCCCTGCATGTGTCCATTGAATGCAAGGGCACTACTCTTGCCCATGTGTTGGTAGACACCGGTTCTTCATTGAACGTATTACCCAAGAAGGCCCTAGACAGGTTGGATTGTGAGGGTTTGGAGCTCAAGCCTAGTAACATTGTTGTCCGGGCCTTTGACGGTTCGAAGAGGATGATACATGGTGAAGTTGACATTCCAAGCAGGGTTGGCTCTCAAGTTTTTGATTCTACTTTCTATGTGATGGATATTCGACCATCCTATTATTGTTTGCTGGGTCATCCATGGATCCACAAGGCTGGAGCTGTGACCTCCACACTACATCAAAAGCTTAAGTACCCAGTCAAAGGGAAAATTGTGACAGTTCAGGGGGAGGAAGAGTATATGGTCAGCCACCTCAACTCGTTCCGGTACATAGAAATGGATGGGGAATTCATTGAGACCCCCTTTCAACACTTTGAAGAGGTGCCTCAGACACTGGCATCAGCTGAAACTGTGATTGAAGACCCTCCTTTGAAGATGGCTTCCTTAAAGGATGCCCGAGCTGTGATTGAGAAGGGTGAGTGCGCAAACTGGGGCCGACTTCCTGATTTCACTCCAAAGACTGACAAGTTTGGTCTGGGTTTCACTGCAGAGGCTCAGAGGGCTGTTCGTAAGGCAAGGATTGGAAGACCTCCTGTGTTCATCACCAACCCGGGAGTGAATGCTATTGAAGACGACATGGAGGAATCTGAATTCGACAGCTGGATCTACCCAACAACCGACAGTGGACCAAGCAACTGGATTGCCAAAGACTTCACACCTATTACTTTTGTCACTCAGTAATGAACTCTTTTGTTTTAAATTTGTAACAAACAATATGTTGAAACTTTTATGGCTCGATGTCCTACTCGGGGCACCGTAGCTTCATTTGTGAGGGCTTTTGTGTGTCATTTTCATATATCATCAATAAAAACATTGGACGTTTGTTGCATTTCAAAATCTTGCGCTCCTTTTCTTTCTTTATTATATATTGCAAAACAGCTATATTTACACACACTCACCCATACAGGTTCCAATCCACTCTGGATCTCACTGGTAACAACTCTGCTACCGCCAATTATGACTTTGAAAATCCGATCAACTTAGCCGAAGACGAAGGTGGAGATGATTGCGAAGTGCCTGGCGAGCTCGCAAGACTGCTACTCCAGGAAGAGAGGGCCATTCAGCCACATGAAGAGCCAGTGGAAACGGTAAATCTGGGTACTGAGACAGACAGAAAGGAAGTCAAGATTGGTGCCAATCTAGAGCTCAGTGTGAAACAACGGTTGATTCAGATGCTGCATGACTATGTGGAAATCTTTTCCTGGTCTTACGAAGACATGCCTGGGTTGGATACCGACATTGTGGTTCATCACCTGCCTACCAAGGAAGACTGCCCTCCGGTAAAACAGAAGGTCCGTTGTATGCGTCCGGAAATGTCCGAGAAAATCAAAGCTGAGGTTATGAAACAATTTGATGCTGGGTTTCTAGCAGTGACTTCTTACCCTCAGTGGGTTGCCAACGTGGTTCCAGTGCCGAAGAAGGATGGTAAGGTCCGAATGTGTGTTGATTACAGGGATTTGAACAGGGCAAGCCCTAAGGATGATTTCCCTCTGCCTCATATCGACGTTCTGGTTGACAATACTGCTCAGCATAAAGTATTATCCTTCATGGACGGTTTCTCCGGTTATAATCAGATCAAGATGGCTCCTGAAGACATGGAGAAGACCACTTTTGTCACTCAGTGGGGCACCTTTTGCTACAAGGTCATGCCTTTTGGGTTGAAGAATGCTGGGGCAACCTACCAACGTGCCATGGTTGCTTTATTTCATGACATGATCCACCATAAGATTGAAGTATACGTCGACGATATGATTGCAAGGTCCCAAACTGAGGAGGAACACCTTGACCATCTACGGAAGCTGTTTGACCGTCTGAAGTTGTACAAGCTGAGGTTGAACCCAAACAAGTGCACCTTTGGGGTGAGATCTGGAAAATTGCTAGGCTTCGTCGTAAGCGACAAAGGCATTCAAGTGGACCTTGCCAAAGTGAAAGCCATACAAGAGATGCCAACTCCCAAGACAGAGAAAGAAGTCAGAGGCTTTCTAGGACGGTTGAACTACATTGCCCGATTCATCTCACATCTAACTGCTACCTGTGAACCAATCTTCAAGATGTTGAAGAAAGATCAAGTAGTACATTGGAACGATGAATGTCAGGCTGCTTTTGAAAGAATCAAAGAGTATCTCCAAGAGCCACCCATTCTTATGCCGCCGGTTGAAGGGAGACCTCTAATCTTATACTTGACAGTACTTGAAAACTCAATGGGGTGTGTGCTGGGGCAGCATGACGAGTCTGGCCGAAAAGAACACGCCATTTATTACCTTAGCAAAAAGTTTACCGACTGTGAGACCCGATACTCACTGCTCGAGAAAACTTGCTGCGCTTTGGTATGGGCTGCTCGCCGGCTGAGACAATATATATTGAATCACACTACTCTGTTGATTTCAAAAATGGATCCAATCAAGTACATCTTCGAAAAGCCCGCCTTGTCCGGAAGAATAGCAAGATGGCAAATGATCTTGACGGAATACGACATCCAGTACACAACTCAAAAAGCAATCAAGGGAAGTGTATTGGCAGACCATTTGGCACACCAGGCAGTGGACGATTACCAGTCGATGAACTTTGAATTTCCAGACGAGGATATCATGGTAGTGACTGATTGTGAAGTACCTGGACCGGATGAAGGACCTGAGGAAGGATCCCGATGGTCTATGCACTTTGACAGAGCCTCGAACGCTTTGGGTAATGGTATCGGCGCTGTAAACATATCCCCTAAAGGCACTCATACTCCACTTACTGCCCGACTATGTTTCAACTGCACCAACAACATGAGGCATGTATCATGGGTCTTCAAGCTGCAATCGACTTAAGGATCAAGTTTCTGAGTGTCTTCGGAGATTCCGCTCTCGTGATCAATCAGATTAAAGGCGAGTGGGATACGAAACACCCGAATCTTATTCCTTACAAGGAGTATGTGTTGACATTGCTTCCCCACTTCGAGGAGATAACTTTTGAACACTTCCCAAGAGAGGAGAATCAGTTAGCGGATGCGTTGGCTACGATGTCTTCTATGTTCAAAGTCAAATGGGACAACGAGGCGCCCCAGATCATTATCTGGAAATTGGATGAACCTGCACATTGCTGCGATCTTGAGGCTGAAGAGGTAACAGAAAAACCCTGGTATCATGAAGTGAAGAGGTACCTTGAAGCTCAAGAATACCCCGAAGGCACATCTGTTAATGACAAGAAGTTCCTGAGAAGGTTTGCGGCAAAGTTCTTCCTCAGCAACGACATTCTCTACAAGCGAAACCATGATTCAACTTTACTGCGTTGTGTGGATAAGACTGAAGCAGAAAATATCATGGCAGAGCTACATGAAGGTACCTTCGGAACACATTCCAGTGGACATACCATGGCAAAGAAGATCCTTCGGGCAGGATATTTCTGGTCCACAATGGAAGCCGATTGTTATCAGCATTCTCGAACTTGTCATAAATGCCAAATCTATGTTGATAAGGTGCACATTCCTCCGGTTCCTCTGAACGTCTTGACAGCTGTTGGCTCCTAAATTCGACACCCTTGTTTTTATTAATATAAACCATTAATTGAGAGGGATGGTTTCGACCAGCTGATTCTGTCGAAAGGCTCATCAGAAAATGGCAAGGTACTTGGAGAATTTCTTCTAAGTAGGAATCTTGTTGCCTTCGACGTCGAAGGTTCTTCTCGACAAAGGTATTCGATGCTCAGAGTGGAACGGTTTGAGATTTAAATGTTTGGAGGGAAAACTGTTCCCAGCGGTTACCAAGTGCAACGTGCCAAAATCTGGAGCGTCGAATGCTGTGAGCATGCCAAGTGGAGTCATCTCGAAGCAGCGTAACCGCCCGACGGTTACTTGAGACGTATTTAGTATAAATACTAGTTGTTCACGTAGTTTTTCTTGTGTGTTCACAATTATATACAAGTCACTCATTTAGATTCAAGTAACCAGTGTGAGCGAAAGAATTGTTGAGAATGTATGTGTGAAACACCATTTAACTTAATCAAAGTCATTATTTTCCAGAACTTTATTGCCTTTCATTTACTTTCCCAGTCGAAGCCTTCATTTAAAGCTTTCTTTTATTCTATCAAGTTTTCTTCATGCAATTTACATAAAGTGTCTTTATTTTCTTGTCATTAACCATCATTAAACTTAGTCAAAACCCTAAAAATAAACCATGTCTTAGGATCAATCTGATCGATCCTGCGAGTCACCAAATAAGTAACCTTTTGGAGGATCAGCGGTTGTTTACCAATTTCCACGGTAAACAAATTGGCACACCCGGTGGGACCTTGTGTTGATTTTGAAGGTTAACCGTATTTATACAGAATATCATCTTTTTCGAGAAGTATTGCATGTTATTGAGAAGTGGTAGAATATACACTAACAATAACAATACTGCCAGAAGAAGAGAAGCGATGGCGAATCCGCCAAACAATAGCGAAATCCCACAAACAAATGTGGGAACAACGGTTATCCCAACCATAAGTGAAGCGATAACCGCTGGTTCAACACCAGCAGTAACGGTCACACAAACGGGGCCATTACCTCCGTTCACTGGCCCCAGAGTGCCTTTGGGAACTCCCCCACCAAGGGGAAATCCAGGAACTAGGCCTTATGTTCCCCCAGGATTTATGACAGGCGGCCCATCGAGAACCACTCTATGGCATGCCAACTTCTGAATTGGCTAGCCTAACGAACGCTGCGTCCACTTTCTCAGACCCTTTAGTGAGTGCCTCTTCGCCACTCCAAGGTTCTGGAGTTGGTATGGCGAACAGAAATAGGACCCAACTTTTAGGAGGAACGTCCCAAGTAGCGCATGGCCTTACAAATGCCTCGACAGCAGTCTTGAGGCAACAAATGGACGAAAGCAATCACGATATGGTTCAAATGTTGGCACAAAATTTAAGTACGGTGCTGAACCCTCTAATACAAAATACCACCCAGTTGAATCAGCAGATGACAGCGCAAATGACGCGTCTGGCTGATTTCTTTGGGGTACCCCAACCTATTCGACAGCCCCAAAGGGCGCAAATAAGGGGAAACCAAGGTATACTTTTAGAGGAAGAAACCACTATTAACCAAGTCCAGCAGCCTGTCAAAGAAAACCTTAGGGCACGATTGGAGCAACCCGTGGTCGAAGAACCTAGGGTCATAGCCCCGGAGGTAAGGATATTCAACAGAAACCAAAATGCTGACGAAGTAGTTCAGCACATCCAATACCAGAATATGGGTTTGGAAAATAACCTGGCAGCCATGATCGAAAGAATCATGACGCAAAACGGGATGAATATGGGCTTTCGTAGGCCCAACTTCACATCCCCACTGTCAGAATATGTGTTACAAACAGACTTACCTCCTAGATGTAAAGTCCCCAAGTTCACTAAATTTTCAGGGGACACGACAGAATCTACTGTCGAACATGTGGCGAGATACTTGATCGAAGCAGGAGATATTTCAAACAACGAAAACCTGAGGATTAAGTATTTCCCAAGTTCTTTAACAAAGAACGCGTTTACTTGGTTCACAACTCTCCCCCCCAATTCGATCCATCATTGGACCCAGTTGGAGAGATTGTTCCATGAGCAATTCTACATGGGACAAACCAAGATAAGCCTGAAAGAATTGGCCAGTGTAAAGAGACGTTTCACTGAACCTATAGACGAATATCTAAATAGGTTTAGGTTGCTCAAAGCAAGATGCTTTACGCAAGTGCCAGAACATGAGTTAGTCGAAATAGCCGCAGGGGGCTTAGATTATTCCATTAGGAAGAAATTAGACACTCAATACCTGAGAGACATGGCCCAATTGGCCGATAGAGTTCGACAGGTAGAACGCCTTAAGGCTGAAAAAGCCAAGGCGACAAAAACTCATAAAAGAGAGAGGATAGCATATGTCGAAATGGATGATGAAGATCCAGAAACCTTCGACGAAACTATAACCGTCGAAGAAAGCGAGGTCGATTTAGCGGAACTAAAATAAGGGCCACCATACTCTTGCAAACTGTTAGTCCCCTCAAGTGGAAAAAATCCCACTGGTCCTGAAAGGACCAACGATAGGTTCCCCAAAAAGACTTACAGTTTTGATATTACAAAATATGATGAAATTTTTGACTTACTTGTAAAAGATGGCCAAATGATAGTACCCCCAGGGGTAAAAGTACCTCCTCTTGATCAAAGAAAGAAAAGAGGCTTTTGTAAATATCATAATTTTCTGGGCCATAAAACATCTCAATGTTTTCTTTTCAGGAATCTCGTGCAAGATGCTATCGAAGAAGGGAGGCTGAAATTTGCTGACAAGACCCCCATGACTGTGGACTCTAACCCTTTGCAGGCTGAAGCCCATTATGCTGAACCTTCAGAGGTGAACGTGATCGAGGCATCCAGAAGCCAGGCGAAGAGACCAGGAATAACTATGGTCGAAGTCACCAAGGATCATGTCAACATGCCAATCTTTGGCAGTTTTTCTGGGAATCTATCTAGAAAAACAATTGAAGCGGTCCAAAAGGCGGTCGAAAGCCCGAAGCTGGAGACAGTTGGAGCCCAAAAATCTGGGACAAAACCCAGTTCCTACTTGGCTGCAGTTCAAGGCCAGACAGAGGACTTGGAGACTCAGATGAAGCAGTTGACTCTTGCCACCAAAGACACCATGAATGTCAACATGGTCGAAGTCTCCGAACCAAAAGCATCAGAGGAGGCCATTAGGCAAGAACAGGCCAACAAAACAGCTTTCCCTCAGGAAAATGAAAATCTGGAAGATTTCCTGCAAAGATGCCAGAAGAAGAAGTCAGAAGTGATGCTGTGTCCTCGATGCAGCTCGATTTTCGACAAAAAAGCTGCTGAACATATCCAAGGTGTAAGAGCAGCAAACAGAAAAAGGGAAAGTGTTGATACTCGACATGACCCCAGAAGAACCTACCAAAAGGGTTCAAATCAAGAAAAGAGGCCACTGACTTTCAGGCCTCCAACCAATGTGCCAGTTGATACATGGTACAAAACATCAGGTCGAAAGAGGCCAAGCGAGGAAAGATGGAACTCCTTCGAAGTGCCAAGAGGTACATCTTTTACACATAAGAAAGAACCTCAGGTTGCTACCCCTAAAGTGACCCAGGTATCAAGCAACTACAAAGGGAAGAATCCCATGTCTCGATCTCAATGGAGAAGATACCAGAGGCGGCGAAAAGCCGAGAGGGAAGCTGCTAATGAACCAAAGCCAGAATCAAGTTTAAATGTCCCTCAGAGAAAGCAGAGGAAGCCTCTGGAAAGACAACCAGTGACCAATAGGCTAGTCTGGCCTAACAGGGTGAAGGTGATAACGAAGATGGCTCTGAGTCTGATGACACCCTAGATATCATGGTGAACATAGTCTCAGTTTTGCCAAGAGAGTTCAACCGCCAGGTGGAGGTCGAAACAAGCGATTGGGAAATTGAACAAGAAATGGCCAAACATAGGCCAGTATGCTACTTCGTCATGGATAATGGCACTACTGAAGAGCAAAATGGGTTCTTCGAACCTCCTACAGAGGCGATGAAAAATCACCTCAAGCCTTTATTTATAAGGGCTAAACTCGAAGAAACCACAGTAAATAAGATCTTGGTGGACTGTGGGGCAACCATCAACATCATCCCTCACTTTATGCTGAGAAAAATAGGCAAGAGCGATGAAAACATCAAGCCTCACAACATGGTCCTGTCGAATTATGAAGGAGGAATAGGGACCACTATGGGTGTGATCCAACTGGACATCAAGGTGGGATCCATCCTTCGACCAACTATGTTTATGGTCATATCGGCCAAACCAAATTATAATCTTTTGTTGGGCCGAGAATGGATACATGGTGTTGGAGCTGTACCATCATCAATGCACCAAAGATTGATTCTATGGCGTCCTGATGGAATGGTCGAAAACATAGAAGCGGATCAAAGCTATTACTTGGGCGAAGTAAATCACCTAGGGATGGCAGACTTTGACAAAAATCTGGCTCACATTGGGCCATGCCCAGCACCTGACTTCGACTTGGCGCCAGCGCCAAATGCCTTTTGTTCCTTATACCTGCACCCTGAGCATGGTTTTCAATGGGACAGAGAAGACTTGTCCCACATTGATTTTAGTGGGCTAACTGATATCCAGCCAACTGGCTGGGGAAGTGAATTCAGTGACAATGACTGAGTCACAATCACTGCAGCGAATTTCGGCTTACGTAGCCGAAACAAGGATGATAACGGCTCTCGAAGCCGAAGTAAAATATATGGCCATACAGGCCAATGATCAAGAGTTACCTTCTGCAGGTCCTGGAAAGGATTTCGACCCAGAACCTCCTGATATCATGCCAGAAGGAATGCAGGAACAAAGGCTCGACGCCATCTACGACAATGAGCCTTTGGGATTCGAAAAGGACCCCTTAGCGAACAACATCAAGATGTTAGCGCAGGATCCTTTAGAAGAAATCAACTTGGGCGAAGGGTTAGAGAAAAAGCCAACTTACATTAGCGCAAAAATAGACCCAGAACTTAGGTTGGAAGTAATCCATTTGTTAAAGGAGTTCAAGGACTGTTTTGCATGGGATTACAACGAGATGCCTGGTCTCGACAGAGGATTGGTAGAGCTTCAGTTGCCAATCAAACCTGGGAAGAAGCCAGTCAAGCAAAGTCCAAGACGCTTCGCTCCAGAAATACTGTCGAAGATCAAAACAGAAGTCGAAAGACTGCTGAAGTGCAAATTCATACGAGCTACGAGGTATGTCGAATGGATTGCAAACATTGTGCCAGTGATTAAGAAAAATGGTACATTGAGGGTGTGCATAGATTTCAGAGACTTGAATGCTGCTACACCCAAAGATGAATATCCTATGCCTGTGGCGGAAATGCTAGTCGATTCTGCCGCTGGCTATGACTACCTGAGTATGCTCGATGGTTATTCAGGATATAATCAAATATTCATTGCTGAAGAAGATGTGTCGAAAACAGCTTTTCGATGCCCCAGGGCTTTAGGCACTTACGAATGGGTAGTGATGCCTTTTGGCCTAAAGAACACTGGGGCAACATATCAGCGAGCAATGAATTCTATCTTCAATGATTTTATTAACACTTTTATGCAAGTATATATTGATGATATTGTTGTAAAATCTGTTTCCAAGAAGAACCATATAGACCACCTTCGACAATCATTCGAAAGAATGAGAGAACATGGTCTGAAAATGAACCCTTTGAAGTGTGCATTCTGTGTAAAAGCTGGAGATTTCTTGGGCTTCGTCGTCTACAAGAAAGGAATCAAAATCAACCAGAACAAGACGAAGGCAATTCTGGAAGCGAAAGCGCCAGCGAACAAAAAGGAACTGCAATCTCTGCTGGGCAAGATAAATTTCCTAAGGAGATTCATATCTAACCTAAGTGGAAAAGCTCAAGCCTTCTCACCCTTACTTCGATTGAATAAGGAGAATGGGGGCAAGAGCAGCAAGAAGCCTTCGACAAAATCAAAGGGTATCTCACAAAGCCACCTATTTTGGTGCCTCCTTGCAGCAACAGGAGTATGAGATTGTACATAGCTGCATCCGACAAAACTTTGGGAAGCATGTTAGCCCAAGAAGATGAAAATGGAGTCGAAAGACCCATTTACTATCTTAGTAGAGTTTTGAACGATGCAGAAACTAGATATAGCGAAGTTGAAAAATTATGTCTATGTCTTTATTTCTCTTGTACAAAGCTCAAACAATATATAAAACCAGTTGATGTGTATGTTTCGTCTCATTTTGATGTTTTCAAGTACATGTTGTCGAAACCCATCCTGCACAGCCGAATTGGCAAGTGGGCGCTAGCGTTAACTGAGTACTCCTTGACCTTTATGCCTCTTAGGGCAGTGAAAGGGCAAGTGGTGGCAGACTTTATAGTCGACCACTCACTACAGGTTGAGAGTATAAATTATGTGGAGATAGAGCCTTGGAAATTCTACTTCGATGGTTCCAGTCATAAAGATGGAACAGGAGTAGGAGTCTTGATTATTTCTCCGGGAAAAATTCCAACAACATTCAAGTACAAGATATCAGGTACTTGTTCGAACAATGAGGCTGAGTACGAAGCTCTAATTACTGGCCTTGAGATATTGTTGGAATTGGGGGCAACTCGAGTCGAAATAATGGGAGACTCAGAGTTAGTCATTAAGCAAGTCACAAAAGAATATAAGTGCATAAGAGAAAATCTTATTATGTACTTTGTGATAGCAAATCGTTTATTGAAAAAATTCGAAATGGTCAACATTCGACACATACCCAGATTGGAAAATCAAATAGCCAACGATTTGGCACAAATTGCATCTGGGTACAAAATTTCAAAAACGAGATTACAAAGAGCAATCGAAGTCCGAGAAAAAATAAAAGCAACTAGTCTGTCACCAACAGACTTGAAATCGACAAGACTAGGGTATGCTGATCAAAGGAACTTTGAAATATCGTTCATAGACAATTTTTCAGAGCAATATTGGAGGAAACCCATTGTAGATTATCTATAAAATCCAGCAGCTTTGACAGAACGAAAAATAAAATATAGGGCGTTGAGTTACGTACTCATGGGTAATGAGTTATTTAAAAAGACGCCTGAAGGGGTGTTGCTAAAGTGCTTAAGTGAAACTGAAGCATACATAGCCCTTTCGACTACGCACGCTGGAGCATGTGGGGCTCACCAAGTAGGCCATAAGATGAAATGGTTGTTGTTTCGACAAGGACTATACTGGCCCACCATCTTGAAAGATTGTGTCGAGTTCGCGAAGGGTTGCCAAGAATGTCAAGTCCATACAGGCATCTAACATGTACCAGCAAGCAAACTTCACTCAATAGTGAAACCATGGCCCTTTAGAGGATGGGCGTTGGACCTTATTGGAGAGATTCGACCAGCATCATCAAAGAGCCAGAAGTATATATTGGTAGGCATTGATTATTTCACTAAGTGGATCGAAGCTATTCCTTTAGTCAATGTAGACCAAGAAAATGTCATTGAATTTATTCAAAAGAACATTATCTTTAGATTTGGAATCCCTGAAACTATAACGACTGATCAAGGATCAGTTTTCACCGGTCGAAAGATGCAGGAATTCGCTCAACAAACAGGCTTTAGACTCCTAACATCAACGCCTTATTATGCACAGGCAAACGGTCAAGTCGAAGCAGCGAATAAAATAGTGATTGGCTTGATAAAAAAGCATGTAGGGAAGAAACCAAAAAACTGGCATAAGACGTTAGACCAGATCTTGTGGGCCTGTCGAACGTCCCCAAAAGAAGCCATAGGTACGACACCAAATCGGCTAACCTTTGGTCATGACGCAGTGTTGCCAGCGAAAATTTGTCTTCAATCTGCAAGGGTTCAGAGACATCATGATATCCCCTCTGAGGTTTATTGGGATATGATGTTAGACGAACTAGTAGATTTAGACGAAGAAAGACTACGCGCTCTCGACCTACTAAGGATTCAGAAGAAAAGAGTGGAAGACTCTTACAATAAAAAAGTGAAACCTAAGGCATTCTCGCCTGGAGAATTAGTTTGGAAGGTGATTCTCCCCATGGATCGAAGGGATCGAAGCATGGGAAAATGGTCACCCAAATAGGAAGGACCATTCAGAATTATCCAAACTTTCTCTGGTGGAGCTTATGAAGTCGAAGAGTTAGGCGAAGATAAAAGACTCTTGAGAGTAAATGGAAAATATTTGAAAAAGTATAAACCTATGCTCCAAGAGATCAAAATAAATAGCAAGTAATGATCAAATTAACTATAAATAGCCAAAATGGAAAATTTTATAAGAATTAGCCAAAATGGTTACATTGTCAAATAAATATTACAATACATGGTTAATAAAGGGCTGAGTAAATTAGAAGGGGATAGAATCTCTAAGTCGAAGGTACTTGGCCTGCTGCAACTCCAGTCTTTTGTTGCACAAGGCATTCGCCTGGGAAAGCTTGGCAATTTGGTCATCGAAGGCTTGGGCCTTCTCAGCAAACTCTAGGCCTCGTGTAACTTCAGCTTGGCTCTCTGTGTCTAAAACAGTCGAGAGAAGCTCCTCCTTGAGTTTGGTATTAGCATTTATCTTAGCCTCCAGCTCTTCGATTTGCGCCTTTATAGAGGCATTGTCTCGATCTCTGGCGTCAATTTCTTCTTGCTTGGATGCTTTCTGCTTCGACAACTCTGCAATTCGAGAAGTCGTCTCAGCTACCTCAGTCCAGGCAGAAGAACTTTTACCATGTAGCGCTTAGAGCTGGCTGTTGAAGCCCCTCTGACGTCGATAGTCCGCAGAGACTTGATCAACAATGGAGTATAACTCCAAGATAAAGCTCGAAACCTCTGGAGTCACAGCAAGCAAGTCGACTGCATTCAAAACAGCTCCCAAACAAGACGGAGCAGTAGGATCCCCCTCCAAAGACTTCATCAGATCTTTCTTGAAGAACTGAGCCTTGACCTTCATCAAAGCCTCATCAAGAGGAGAAGTCGAAGTGGACTTCCCCGATGCAGTAGAAGCATCATGACTAAGGTCAGATGAACTTCCCCTACTCTCGATAATGGAATTCAGGTAGCCAATGGGATCAGTTTGCTTCAAGAGTGCCAAGTCTTCTTTAGACTTAGGCTTTGTCGAGGTGGTAACCCTTACAGCAGCGTTGGCTTGGGGTTGAAGTTGTTGAGTAGCGTTTGCATCGACATGACTCTCTTCGACATGTAGTTCTGTAGTGCCAGCATCAGCATGATCCCCTTCGTCATGTTGTTCCTCTAACAGATCGATCACTTGAGTTTCCTTTGGTTGTTGTTCCTCTGCTTCGGCATTGGCTTCATCGTTCGCCAATTCCTCCTCTTGTGGCCTACTGTGTTCAGCAGAGTCTAGTGTCTCTGAAGTCTTTGGTGCTGAACTTTCGGTGGTCTCCTGAAAATAGAAGAGGAAGAATCTTCTGGTTTAGAAAGAGACACAATCGAACGTGAGCATCGACACCTGAGTTAAAAATGGTCAAAGAAACTACCTGTAGAGGAATTTCAGCCCCAGGGCTGGAATTGTCACTTTCGACGGGTTTATTGAGCAAAACATTTAGCTCCTCCTCCGTGGGCTCTTCTATAATCACGGGAGGTGGCCTGGGTCTTCTCCTTGCAACCTTTATTCTGATCATGGGTCGAGACTCAGGAGAAGGAGCATCTTTCTTCAATTTTCTCCGTTTAAGAGGAGCGGGGGGAGATTCGTCCTCGTTGTCACTCCCAGATTCGACCGTTAGTGCAGGTCGTTTCTTGGGTGAAGGTGCCTGAAAACCAATTGGAGTTCGATTTAGAACGCTACATCGAAAAACAGGATGTTAAAACCAGAGGGAAATAATAAAAGTTTGGTTACCGGCGCTGAAGGTTTTATCGAAGGACCTCCTCCCTGATGGCTTTCTGTAGTTTTCGTCGGTGCTGAAGGTTTTGTCAAGGGACCTCCTCCCTGATGGCCCTCTGCGGCTTTCTTTGCTGCAGGCTTTCGAACAACTGAAAGAAGACGCGTTCACAAGTTATAATTAACAAGTTACAAGTCGAAATGGAAAGACAAAAGTAATTTGGAGAGTGAACGTACATTTCTTTATTTTGTCAAGGACTAGAACGAAAGACTTCTGAAGTTCGTCCACAAAATCTTTTTCGTCGAAGAACTCTTCAGCATAGTAACTCTTCCACCAGTCTTCGAAAGATGGTGAACAGAGGAAGTTAAGTTGATAGTCGAACAGTGAAAGTACTGTTCGACCAGCATACCTGCCAATATGCTTGGTGGCAGCATCCTCAGTATAGTCATTGCAAAAATATAACATTGATTTCTCCCTAGGAAAAATAGGAGAAGGAAGTGATTGGATGATACCAAACTGTCGAGAGACCAAGTTTGGCTGGTAAGCGATCAAGCTCAGGTGATTCTTGGAGCTCTTAAAGCGCAGTGGCACTATTCTGGGTGTGAGAAATGCTTCCCACATTATTGTGTGTTCTTCGACATGAGGGTCACCTGACGACTTGGGATGGGGCCTGGTGAACCATTCTGGACCAACTTTTCGACGAGCGAAAGGAGCCATGGTCGAGGCGAATTCTTTTCTTCTTGCAAACATCAAGACGAAGTTTGCAAAAGTCTGTTGAAGTTCCAGCCCATCTTCAGTCGGGGTCAGTAAAGCCAATCTGGTGCCTTCGATACGCCTTTTGGCTATCTCAGGAGCTTGCTCGTTTATCTGAGTTTTCTGAGGTAAGAAAGACTCGAAAGTGGCATTTAGCCATAGTTGAAGTAGCCAAAAGGGTCCTGCAAGCAACAAACTGGCTCTATTTTCGATGACCTTTAACAGAGTCACTCCACTGCTGATCGACTCGTACAGATTCACCAGGATTAATTCTGCCAAACAAATGTTTTGGCCATGGTGAAGCTGGGTAGCGAGGGTGACCATTTTCTTCGTCACCTGAAGAGACTTCGTGCAGAACACAAAGCGTGACAGCCAAAGGGCTAGAAACGCAATGTGCTCCACGTCCGTCACATTGGCTGTCGACCTGTCATGGTAATGGTTGATATAGGTGGTATATGTGGGTTTAGTAGCTGAGAACCCAATTTGGTCTTCCGATATTTCCTCTGGGTCAAAATAATCCCCAGTTGGTCAAAGACCAGTGATGGCAGCCACGTCGAAAAGCGTGGGTGTTAGCATTCCACAAGGAAGGTGGAAAGTGAAATGAGTATAATCCCAGAAAAGCAAAGAGGCTATCAGCATCTCAGGGGAGTAGTTGAGACCCGTCTTCAACAACATGACTAGGTCGTATATCCCCAGGTTCTTCCAGATCGAAGCCTGGCTTTTTTCCATCTTCTCTAGCCAAGCGCTGTAGTCTGGTGTGAGGCTAGGGCTAGACCTAAAAGCCCTAACACCTCTATTGAAGAAGCGAAGATCTATCTTCTCCTTAGCAGGATCTTCGTTGTCATCGGCAGCCTTTTTGGAACACCCAACAGGTTTGAGTGCCTCAAGCACCGGGAAGAAGTTCTTGATCTTCGTGGATTCATCAATGCATGGGGATAACGGGCCAGACATGGCGAAAATCTGGTTGGAGTATCCAACTGGAATCAGTAGTTGATGTGAATAAGCTTCACGCTCAGCAGTTCTAAGGGGTTCAGGAACCCTTCGCAGGCCTGTAGAGGTAACTGTTAGGATAGTTGAGAAGATTTTTGGTTTAGCAGTTCTAGAAGGAATGTTGGAACTAGGAGCATTAGAGGAACCTGAAGCCATTTTTGGGTTAAGATTGAAGGTGAGTGAAGAACAAAGTGTTTGCAGAGATTTTATGTTCAACAATAAGGTTTGGATGCAGAATGGCGTGAAAAAGTCCCACAAGGGGGTACTTAGCGCTATTTATAGTGGTTGGGAAATCACAAAATTCGAGGCCATTTAATGTTGCAGTGGATAGTGGGGCACGTGGCGCTCCTTCGCTGACATAGCCGTTCTGCAGAAACGAAACGGTGCAGCGTGCACCCTCGTTTTTGGGAAATTGTCATGATGACAATCTGTGAAAGGACATTGGGCACGCTAAACGCCTCACTGAGGTGACGTCTTAGGTACAGATGGAATGATGGATTTTTCTTGGGATTGTCAGTTGGTTGGTAGAAGACAAAAAGCGCACAGGTTAATCTGTGGCTAAGAATGAAGGACAGGTGTCGAGTGGAATCTCAAAGAATGCCTTTTTCTTTTCAGCATCGAAATAAGGCATTCTTGGGGGGCAATTTGTTGGCTCCTAAATTCGACACCCTTGTTTTTATTAATATAAACCATTAATTGAGAGGGATGGTTTCGACCAGCTGATTCTGTCGAAAGGCTCATCAGAAGATGGCAAGGTACTTGGAGAATTTCTTCTAAGTAGGAATCTTGTTGCCTTCGACGTCGAAGGTTCTTCTCGACAAAGGTATTCGATGCTCAGAGTGGAACGGTTTGAGATTCAAATGTTTGGAGGGAAAACGGTTCCCAGCGGTTACCAAGTGCAACGTGCCAAGATCTGGAGCGTCGAATGCTGTAATCATGCCAAGTGGAGTCATCTCGAAGCAGCGTAACCGCCCGACGGTTACTTGAGACGTATTTAGTATAAATACTAGTTGTTCACGTAGTTTTTCGCGTGTGTTCACAATTATATACAAGTCACTCATTTAGATTCAAGTAACCAGTGTGAGCGAAAGAATTGTTGAGAATGTATGTATGAAACACCATTTAACTTAATCAAAGTCATTTATTTTCCAGAACTTTATTGCCTTTCATTTACTTTCCCAGTCGAAGCCTTCATTTAAAGCTTTCTTTTATTCTATCAAGTTTTCTTCATGCAATTTACATAAAGTGTCTTTATTTTCTTGTCATTAACCATCATTAAACTTAGTCAAAACCCCAAAAATCAACCATGTCTTAGGATCAATCTGATCGATCATGCGAGTCACCAAATAAGTAACCTTTTGGAGGATCAGCGGTTGTTTACCAATTTCCACGGTAAACAACAGCACCTTGGCCTTTTGCAATGTGGGGCATTGATATGATCGGCGAGATCCGACCCACGGCGTCCAACGGGCATCGCTTCATCTTGGTAGCGATTGATTACTTCACAAAATGGGTTGAAGTAGCTTCCTACGCTACCGTAACCAAGAACGTCGTGGCACGGTTCATTCGGCACAACCTGATCTGTCGATACGGTGTACCTGAGAGGATCATTACGGATAATGGTACCAATCTTAACAACAAGATGATCACTGAGCTCTGCGAGCAATTCAAGATACAACACCACAACTCTTCTCCCTACCGGTCGAAGATGAATGGGGCTGTAGAAGCAGCGAATAAGAATATCAAGAAGATTGTGCAGAAGATGACAGTCACCTACAAAGATTGGCACGAAATGTTACCGTTTGCTCTTCATGGGTACCGTACCTCAGCACGGACATCGACGGGGGCAACTCCCTTTTCCTTGGTCTATGGCATGGAGGCAGTCTTGCCTATTGAAGTCCAGATACCCTCTCTCCGGATAATGAAGGATGTAGGTTTGAGCGAAGATGACTGGATCCAGACCCGGCTTGATCAATTAAACCTAATTGACGAAAAGAGACTCACTGCTATTTGTCATGGTCAGACGTACCAAAAACGGATGATCAGGGCATTTAACAAGAAGGTCAGACGACAAGAGTATCAAGTCGGAGACCTGGTAATCAAGCGCATCATTCTTCCTCAAAGTGATCCCAGGGGAAAATGGACCCCTACGTACGAAGGGCCATTTGTGGTTAAACATATCTTCTTAGGAGGAGCGATGATTCTAACCACCATGGATGGTGACGACCTTCCTCACCCCGCCAATGCAAACATAGTAAAAAGATATTACACATGATTAAAGACCCGCTAGGTTGACACACCTAGGCAAAAATAAGGGCTTCCCGGCGAACCAAAAGGGTTCGGGCAAAAATAAGGGACGAAATGAAAAAAAAATCTGTACACCCGGCAAGTCGAAAACCTGAAAAGGCGGCTTGGACAAAAATGGGTATCCCGGTGGACTGAAAACCCGAAAGGGCGGTCCAGGCAAAAGTTAGGGATAAAGAGTAATACTATGTCTCATTGGATCACATTGCATCCAGAATTCGGCATCAACTATCGGGCTCAGATGACTCCAATCAATCAGCTTCATCTTTAACTAAGCAGCAAAGTGATGAGACGCTTGAAGACATAAAGGCGATAGCAGAGTTGGAACCCAGTGGGATTATTTTTCACATAGCTGTTCCTTTTCAAAATTGTATAAACTCTATTTTGCTTAGCGGCGTTCTCTTACTAGGACGTCAGCCTCCTGTACATAAAACGCCTATTTACAGGCAAACTTCAAAATCAATACAAGTTTCATTTTCCAGACAAATTGCCAATCGTTTTTCCTTTTTCTATTTTGTTTTGCAAAGAACGTCCAATATTCATTTTTGATATATGCATTTGACATTAATTGATAATCATGAATATTTGCATGCGAAACAAAGGACTAATTACATATGACATCAAAAACAGGGGCAATAATAAAGAATTGTCCAAGCGGTCTAGTCGCTCTGTCCACCAAGGTACCAAAGTAGGTTCGGCTGAAGAACGTAACCAAGTTACCTCAGCTCCCCACAGAGTAAGACAAGATTTAGCAATACTATCCCCAGGCAGAGTTGGTCTCCCATCAGCCCTGAAAAGGCACAATATCTCCAGCAAGTCGGTGATACTCTCCCCAAGCCGAGTTAGTCTACTGTCAGCCTTAAGAAAGTTGGGTATCCCCAGAAGATCTCAACATTCCCCGGCAGAGTATAGACATTCCTCAGTAAGCATCCCTGGCAGTCTTAATATAAGATTTTTCCCCGGTGGAATACAAACATCCAGTGGAACCATTCCCCAGTACAGTCTGAAAAGTTTCCCCAAGAGAGTTGAATCATCCTCCCCAGTAGATTCTAAAGCTTATCCCCAGTAGATTCTGGAAGCTTATTCCCCTGCAGAGTACGAACGTCTCTCCCTGACTTTATTCAAAGGTTATTTCCCCACCAGGGTATAACTGGGTTATCCTCAGCTAATTACCACGGAAAGATCGTCCTCGGCGAAGTTCTTCCTATTCCCCAGCGGAGTTCATCAAATTCCCCAACATAACTTATTAGTGGAATCCCCAACGGAGCTCTCATCAAAACCTCAGCGAAGTATCTCTTCCCACAGAGTAATTCCCCGCAGAGTAATCTCTCCAACAAGTTTATTCCCCAACAGAGTCATCTTCTCCTACCGATTTATTCTTGCAACCATCATCCCCAGCGGAAACGAAGAACTCCACTCTTCAACATCAGCCCAGGATTCCACAAACTCCCGGCAGTCGTCAAGGATTTATTTTCCTAGACGAAAATACATTCATAGACATTTCACATTTCATACATACATGATAAAGTGCATACAACACTATCTTATTTTGAGCATAATGACATCATGCATCTCATACATCATGACATTGCATACAACTGATGTTTTGCCTTTTCAGGAAAAAGGACAATCCAAAGATGATTACTATCAACTATCGCAATTCCAGATTCGATTCCTGTATCTAGCCAGGGCACATCTGTGAGTGATTGATTGTAGATTCGATACCTGTATCCAGCCAGGGCATATCTGCATGAAGAGATTCCAGATTCGATTCCTGTATCCAGCCAGGGCATATCTGTAGACGACAATTTCCAAATTCGATTCCTGTATCCAGCCAGGGCATATCTGTAGACGACAATTTCCAGATTCGATTCCTGTATCCAGCTAAGGCATATCTGTAGACAACAAATTCCAGATTCGATATCTGTATCCAGCCAGGGCATATCTGTAGACGACAATTCTAGATTCAACACCTGTATCCAGCCATGGCATATCTGTAGACGACAATTTCCAGATTTGATACCTGTATCTAGCCAGGGCATATCTGTAGGCGGAAAATTCCAAATTCAACACCTGTATCCAGCCAGGGCATATCTGTAGACGATAATTTCCAGATTCGATACCTGTATCCAGCCAGGGCATATCTGTAGGCGGCAAATTCCAGATCTGATACTTGTATCCAGCCAGGGCGCGTCTGTAAGCAACCTTTTTGAAGTTCCGGATTCAATTCCTGTATCTAGCCAGGGCACATCTGTGAGCAACTAATTGTAGATTCGATACCTGTACCTAGCCAGGGCATATCTGCATGAAGAGTTTGAAGATCAACACCTGTAACAGGCCAGGAAACCATCTTCCTTTCTCAAAATACACAAGTTCTCGCTAAGGAATCTCTTACGCGATCAACACTTCCAAATGGCATCTATAAGCCCATTCCCGACAAGGTTCTGTCACACCCCCAGATGGCATCTATAAGCCCATCCTCCTATCTACCATCTCTCCAAATGGCATCTATAAGCCCATTCCCGACATCACATTGCTGATACTCCAGCATGCGAGTGCAAATTTCTGGGCACTTTAGTGTTCAATCATCTTCCACCTTCAGATCACGAAAGGCACACAAGCCAATCTACATCCTCAGGTCTAAGAAGATTGAATAGGGGCAACTGTTGTACCCCAAAATTTGCCCTCCCATTTCATCAATATTTTCTCACCACAAGACCCTGGGAACTCAAGATCAAGTTAGGGTTTACTCTGCTCAAGACTCCTCCTTGCACTGTTGACCCAAATTAGGGTTTGAGTTTGCACAAAGATGTTTTGACCCAAAATGCCCAAAGTGACTTTCATGCTTCATGTTAGACTCACAAGTTTATCCATACCAAGTTTCAAGCCTTGATTCCAATCTTTGCCCAGTCAATTGGACAGTTGACCTAGAAATCAACTGTATTGGGGAAAAAGTCAACTGTGGTCAATTGACAGTCAAACTTCATGATTTTTGACCCACATCAACATTATGAACTCATATGAACCATTTGGTCATATTTGGATCACAATTCCACAAGAAATTTGATCAGATCACCAAAAGGGCAAAATGGTCATTTTTAGGGTTTTGACTGCACAAAGGCAATTTTTGACTGTTTGACCTAGCCAATGGCAAACCAAGCTCACATATGGACTCAAGGACTCAATGGCATTGTCTTGACATGTTCAACAAGTTCAAAAGATCCCAAATGCACAAGATTGACAGATGAATTTTCCAGTCAACTGATCAAAATTTGATTGTATACTGAAAAGTCAAACTTTGACTTTTTGGTCAAAATCAAGTGTCAAGATTCATTTTTCATCAAGACATGTCAAATTATGAAACTTTTTCATCAAGAAATCAAAAATCACAAATTAGGGTTTGAAATGAAGAAATTTCATAACTTAGAATTTTTCTAAGTTATGAAATTTCCTAATTTTTTCCTAACTTTGTCCCATCTTTTCATCAAGATACATTTGGATTCAAACAAAACTCAAAACATGAAAGTTATAGTCCATTGCAAAATCTACAACTTTGATTCACAAAGTTTCCTCAAAAGAAGCTTGTAGCTCAAGTTATGAGTTTTGGAACAAGGGTGCAAAACATTCTTAACTTAGAAAATTTTTGACCTATTCTAGGCAAGATTTTTGCCCAACTTCATGGCCACTTTTCACATGCTTCCACTTGGAATTTCAACTTGCATTACAAAGATGGATTGTAGTACACATTCCAAACTTTCCAAATTGTCCAAGAACTTCTCAAACACCCTTGTGGTTAGGGAGAATCGAATTTGTCAATATGGGCAAAAGTCACTTTGTTCATAAGCCATGTACATGTTCATAACTTGGGCATTTTTGAAATCAGCTTGTACAAGCTAGATTACAGGCATCTAATCCTCCTTAAACTCAATAATTAAATGCCAATCCATTGTGTTCTAGCATTATTTTTCTCATTTGGTCATTACATGAAGAATTAAGCCATAAATGGAAAAAGCACTTTATCCATTCTTGTAAAGCATGGCTTTATGTCAAAACACAAATCAAAGAAGTACAAAGCATATCTTCTAGGAACAAGATTATGGACTAATCCCACTGATCAAGGAAAGATTATGCAGCATGCTTGAGGGACCTGCCTTGGCCTATAACCCAACTTGGCATTTTTGACTTAAGAGAGAAGAAACTTGCATTTTGAAACACAACATTGAGTTCCTGTCAACAAAAGCCTAAACAAACTTCTTGAGCATTTTCCATACATCATAACTGAGCTGAAACACGAGCCAACCACCTTCAATACCTCCCCAAACACAGAAACACCATTTTGCTGCACAAAACAGGGCATCCCTGCAGATTGAGTGGCACAGCTCATTTCCATCATGCATTTTCATCCAAACCACTTCATACACACTCCCTATCATCCATTGAAGCTAGTCCAAGCATTGAACTGGAACTGTAACAGCCATAGCAAAGTGTGCCATTTTCATTTTTCATCTGTGCAGGTTGACTTCTGTAGCTTGATTCAAAAGGATTCAGAGAAAGCCAAGCATAGAGGAAGCATCCCTAGACCTCAAGCAAGCTGTACAAGTCCTCACACTGCATTGGAAGTACCTCCATTGTCATGCACGATTCAAGCTGAACAGGTAAGTTTTTGAACTTCTATCTCTCTATCCAGGCATAGTTAGGATTAAGTTTGTGAAGAAAGCATGTTCTAATCATAGCCCTGAAGCCATCCATATAGTTACTTTTCATTTATATTGTGTGTGCTAAGAGTATTTTGAACCTGAACATTAGGAAAAAGTTAGGTCAGGAATTGGGGGAGAAGAAATTCTCTCTCATTTTTTAGAGTTAGATCATGTTCTTTATATGTATGAATTCGTGATTTAATGCTCTACATAGTTTATGTTGTGAGTTTTGGCTGAAAATCAAAGAATCAGGAGTTGTTGTTGTTGAAGCAAAGAGGCGCGCGAATTTTCAAACAAAACTGGCTGGAGGTTGAAGAAGATAGACTTGGGCTGGGCCTGTTTTGTTTTTCTGTTTACACCCCTATTTTCCACATACACCCCCTTGGCCCATTGTGTTTTATTTTTAACATTTTTGATTTTTTCTTTTTGTTTCTGACTTGTTTATTTTTTTGTCAAAATATAAAAACACTAAAAATATTTTTCTCACATTTTTTGCATTTTATTTAGATTTTATTTGTTTTATTTTGAACTTGTACATAAATAAACATAATACCTTCTTATTTAAAATACTTAAAATAATACAAATACATTTTTATTTTCTGATTTTATTTTATTTTATCTTTTGAAAACATTTTCTAAAAAATATACTTTTTTTGTAAATAATAAATATTCTTATTTTTTTGTACATATTTAATATATTTAATATATAATATATACTTATATATTTATTAGAATATTTAGGATAAATACAAAATAATACTTTTATTTTTATTTTTATTAATATTTAACCTCAAAAATACTTTTTTTGCAATATACTTCCTTTTTATTTATTTTTTGTACATAATTAATAAATATTGTATATAATAAATAATTAATACTATTTATTTGCAAAATTAGGGTTTTGCCCTAAACCATGAAAAATATCCAAAAATTAACTCTTTTTATTTTTGTTTATTTGTCACATGAAAAACACTTTTACATACATATAAAAATCATTTTTTGCATCTTGCATATTTATTTTATTTTATTTAATTATTGTACAATTAAATACCTTGTAAATTCCATTTGGATTGTAATAGTTTAGATTTAAATTTCTTGCTAAATATCCCCATTTGAACATTTGTACCCCCCATCCCATAATTATGTTGTAATAGTTTAGGACTTTAAATTTCGCATTTTAAAGCTTTCTAAATATGCCATGATAGACTTAGGGTTTTGTATGCAAATATCAACCAAAAAATAGCTTGACTAAACAAAAGACAAAAAGCATGAAAATGGACAACACCAATCACACTTGCACCCCTAGGGTTACTCCACTTGTTGCCTTCAATAATGGGCCATGTTGCATGTTGAGTTTCTTTGGCAAAAACAAAACAAATCAAATGATCATAGTCCCTCGATGACGCTTTCGAAAGTTGCCTAAAAATGATCAAGTCCCTTAAAGGAAAAAGTTGCCAAAGACACTTGGCACCATTGCAATCATGGTCTAAATGATGACACGCACCTGTCCCGTTAACATCCTAACACAAGATTGTCCACCAAATACAATGGTGGAACAAAATTGTTAAAAGGGTTAAAACATAGAGAAAACTTTTGAGTAAATTTAGGAGTAGACAAACTCTTAGTTACTTGAATCAACTTGCAAAAACACTTGCCTATTTTTCAAAACCACACTTCACAACACACTTTCAAAAAACAACTTTCAAAAACATTGAAAACTTTTCAAAAGACATACACCTTTGTATACATCCAAACATGGATCATTGCAAAGGTTGCCACAACAAATGGCCTCTTTTCAAAACATTTTCAAACCCACACACAAAGCACCATTTCAAACAATTGAAAATCAAGGCAAGTTGATCTAAGCAAGTAACTAAGAGCCCATGGATAACCATGGATAGAAAGGGTGCTAATACCTTCCCTTTCTATAATCTACTCCCCGAACCCAAGAAAACATCTCAAAGGTTTTTGCTGTGCTTTTTAACCTTTCCTTAGGATAAAATAAAAAGTCAGTGGCGACTCTTGCTCAACCGAAACATTTGCGAAAACAAAACGCAAAACCTCAAGTTAGTTGTACCCCAAGATTTGCCCTCCCATATTCTTCAAAGATTTGACAAGAGCATGCTTCAAAATCTCCCAAAGGTTGCACAGTTCAAAGGCCTCCTAACAGTCAAAAACTAGGGTTTTGATTCTGACAAAGAAATTGAAGTTTTCAAGGGTCCAATCAAGTCCCACATGCCTAAAAACATGGTCAAGCATCCATATGCCAAGTTTCAAGACTTACAGCACAAAATTGCACAGTCAAAAACCCTAATTGCTCAAACAGTCAACTGTAGGGGAAAAATGGTCATTTGACAGTCAAAAGTTCAAATTTTTGGTCAACATCTTATTTTGAAGCCACAAACATCATTTGATCAATTCTTGATCATGATTCTCAAAGCATGGCTCAAAAAGTCTCAAGATGCAAAAGTTTCCATATTTGGACAGTTGAAAAAGTCAACTGTAACTTGACCAAGGCATAACTTCCACATAGATTTTCAGAAAAATTCCATCCAAATCTCATTTTGAAGAGAAAGACATTTCCTACAACTCCTCTTCACACTTCAAGTCCAAGAAATGCTCTCACAAAAAGTTATCAATCTCAACATTATAGGTCATTTTCAAAAGTCAACAAAAAGGGACTTTAAGTCAAATACCATAACCTGAGATTGGTAAATCAAAATGACATGAGACCAAAGGCATTGGTTAGAGGACTTCAAGACCTTTCCAAAATGTCCAAGAACTTGATCAAAGCTTAAAAATTTAGAAAGATATGCCTTGTGGAAGTTGGGAAATTTTTGGGAATTTTGAAAAGTCAACTTTGCTTCAAATGCCTCAAAATTGCTAATGGGCCACATTTTCTTCCAAGAATCATTATCCACGACCATTTGACCCAAAGGGGATTTATTTCATCATTTTTTATTATTCATTTGAATTTTTATCACCATTAATTCATTTAATTAAATAAAATATGACAAAAATACTAAACAAATGTGTTTGAAACTTTTTATGCAGTATAATCACTCATCAAAACCTCAAGATCTCGTGCACATCAAAAAAGGAAAGATTTGGCCATGATTGGTATCAAAAGACATGAAAAAGATTGAAAAAATATTCATTGAAAATCAAATATTTGATACATCAATGCAAAGGCTTTTTGACTCAAATTTCTACCCTAATCCATTGGCATACATAAGCAGATGATAACCCTAGTCAGAAAAACCTGGAAGCTGCGCCCAAACCTAAGAAAAAACTTGGCATTTTTTGTGAAAAAATTGAAAATTGAAAACTGCATTAGAGGACAATTCAAAGCGAAATAAGGATTCCAATAGCTTGCCAAGGCATCAAGGAAGCTTTCTGCATTATTTTCCAGTCCCCACGCATCAAGAAGTGGTATAACAAAGTCAAAATTCCTCATACTTTATGCATAGTCGTATTTGAATTTCTGGGCATTTTCCATACAGTTGGATTGTTGTTTTATACTAACATGGACCTTCTGAGTCTATTGATATTGTTTAATTGAGTTTTCGTCGCCTAGATAAAAACTTGCCATGGAAGCCCTTTAGGGTTGCAGAGGTTTTAAAAGAGGGCTTTGTTCCTCTGGAAAAATTGAGACATGAGACCTACACCATTGAACTCAGCGCACTTAGACGATCCAGAACCACTAGTCGCGCCTTTTTTATATTTGAGTATGGCCTAATCGCTATTTTCCTGTATAGTGGTTAGTGGGGGTTCAAAACCCCCGCTATTTGATGTATTTTTTCAGGTGAAGCAAAGAACCAACGAAGAAGAAGGCGTGTTGTCACCCGGTGGTTGGACCATTCAAGTTTCAGCGCGCTTTTTGAATTAATATCATTAGCGTGGTTTGTTTTATATATTATTTATTTTCTATCATAATAACAAAGAAAGCAAATGGCACAAGTGGTAGCTGCGTTGTCACACAAGCATTGGGACCTGGGTTCGATTCCCAGGTCCCCTCCCTTCTCAATATTATTTTGTTTTCCATGTTCCTACGCAACGTGCTTTACAGGGGTTCACCATACATCCACTCTCAAAGCGTGCCACGCGCCCCATAAGACCAATCTAGTGGTAAGAAGCTGCAGACCACCATGTGCATAGGTCAATGGAGCCACACGCATCCCAGAGAAGTCAACCAGGCCTCCTTCAAATGGGCCAAAAGTGCTGGAAAATACCTCTAAATTGGGGTCAGCACCCCCCATTGATTTGCACTCTATTTTTTCATTCTTTTTATTTTTTCTATTTTATTTGTTTTATTTGGTTTTATTTTAATTCTTTAAATTAATTTTCCATAAAAAATAACAAAAAAAAAATCAGAAAGACAAAAACAAAAATATTTTATTTAATAGTTTTGTAAATAAATTTAACAAGTAATTTAGTTTTAATTCTAGGTTTAATTTTAATATTTTTTAATAAACTAAAAAATGTAGAATTATGGTTTTAAATACTTTTATTCTTTTTCTTTTCTTTTATCATTATTAAATATTAATTATTTTTATAAGTAAATTGCCATGTAAATAATTAATTTAAACTAGGTCTAATTTAAACATTTTCTTAATAAATTAAAAACAATTAAGAATTAGGGTTAATTAACTTTTCTTTTTAATTTCATTTAATTTTCTTACAAAAATCCATAAATACAAAAAAAAACTCAAAAATAATTTCCTTTCCTTATTTACTTAATTAATTTATTAATCTTAATTCAAGTTCTTTAAAAGGGTCCAACGCCCTCGCATTCGATCATAATTCTGTTTCGCGCGCTTATTCTATTTCCTTTTTGTAAATATAATGTATTTATCCCAAAGCCATGTAATAGATTAATTAGGACATTTATCTTTCCGCACTTTTTACTTTATTTCAAATCGGGTCTTGGATTAATTTGGCGATGTAGACCCGCGCCTTTGTAATAGCGTAAGATTTTTAATTCCGCACCTTTTAACTGCTAATAATTTGCATGAAAGAATGAATGCCAAAAATAAAAACAAAGCGTAGATCACCAATGCATGAACAAGACAAAAATATCTGAAAATGACACACAAATCACACACCACCCCTAGGGTACGTCTCATTGTTGCCTTGCCCCTCGAAAGGTGGTCGTCAAGTAGAGGATGTTTTAGTAAGTCCTCATGTCCATGAACATGGCATGAGGGTAGCTTCTAAGGTGTCTTCCTATTGCTCCGGTGATCACCATGTCCCGAACCTTCGAATTGACCCGAACACCTCCAACGGTGGTGCTACCTACCTCTCAATGGTGGGATGGCACTACTTTAAGGACATTTACACAGACGAATTCCTTAGGGTAGGTAGACGACTCGTAGATACTTGCTCTAATTTCAAAAACAAATCAAAACTTCTTTTCACACCAACACCTTTCAAAAAGCTTTCAAAAGCAATTTTTCAAACACTCTTGAGGACTGATACAAGAGTCGAACTGAAATTTTCAAAGAAACTTTTTTAAACCCACAGTTGAAAAGCAAACAAACAATTTTGAAAACACAAATGAGCAAGTATCTAAGAGCCCATGGATAACCATGGATAGAAAGGGTGCTAACACCTTCCCTTTCTATAAATCTACCTCCCGAACCGAGAGCAATCTCTATAAGGAATTTTTCTGTGCTTTTGTCCTTTCCATTTGGAGAAAATAAAAGACGGTGGCGACTCTTGCTTCCGCGACATTTCGCGAACCAACGTTAAACAGTCAGTTCCAGATCCACCGATCACACAGTCGAAACAAATTTACCCCAAAACTCTTTAGGTAAATTCTTGCCATTCAACATACTTCTCACCATATTCATGATGGTTCGATTCTTCCTTTCTGAAATTCAATTTTATTATGGAGTATAGGGTGGCACCACCTCATGCATAATCCCTTCCTTTTCACATAGCCTGTCGAAGTCTTTTGACACATATTCTCCACCACCATCAGTTCTCAAAATTTGAGCTTTCGACCACTCTGTCTTTCGACCCATAGACTTAAACTTGGAAAATACCTCGATCACTTCACTTTTCTTCTTGATCAGATAAGTTCATAGCTTTCGACTGAAATCATCTATGAATGTAACAAAGTATTTGTTACCTCCCATCAAATCCACCTGGATTGGTCCACATACATCAGAGTATATGACTTCAAGACTAGCCTTCGACCTGCTTCCTGTATCCTTGCTGAAGCTATTCTTGTGTTGCTTCGCCTGCACACATTCCTCACATACCTCGTTTGGAATGTAGATTTCTGGTAATCCTAAAACCATATTTCTTCTCTTCAAATCTTTGATGTCTCTGAAGTTGAGATGGCCTAGTCTATAATGCCATATCCATTCATCTTTGCTAGCTGCAGTCGAAAGGCACTTGTGCTCCATCACATTTAGTTCAATCTTGAAGGTTCGATTCTGATACATATGAGCCTTCAAGATTAATCTCCCATTTGCATAAACGACTCTCATCATATTATCTTCGGTTGACACTTTATAATTCTTTTCGACCAACTTCCCTATACTGAGCAAATTGCTCTTCATGTCTGGTATGTAAAACACATTGGAAATTACTGACCTCTTGCCATCTTTCCTCATAATCATAACATCACCAATACCTTCAGCTGCTAGGGTATTGTCATTTTCAAATTTTACCATATTTTTCATTTAGGGCTTTATATTGACAAACAAGTCTTTCCTTCCAGACATATGTGATGAACATCCTGAATCCAAGTACCATTGGTCCTTGAATCTATCTTCATCTTTTGTTGTGACCATCAGCATCATCTCTTCTTCTTCTTCTTCATGTTTTGCAAGCTTTGCATCACTTTCTCTATTCTTTTGTTTTTCTGGACAATCACTCGAATAGTGACCATACTTCTGACAATTGTAACATTGAATGTGACTCTTATCAGGTTTTCAACCACCACCTCTTCCTCTATTTGCAACACCACCTCTTTGGTTGCCTTGGTATGGCCTTATTTGATTCGACATGTTTCCTTCAATCTGGTTTCCTCTACCATTCGATTTGTTGTAGTTACCTCTACCTCTGTCGAAACACTTTCCTTTGCCTTTGGTTTCTTTTGCTGAATGTGCCTGCAAGGCCACATCACTCTTCCATTTGCATGCAACTCTTTCATTCATTCTTTGTTCATGAGATTCAAGCGTCCCTTGAAGCTCTTCCTTTGTCAATTTCAACAAGTCTTTCCCCTCTTCTATCTCCACCACTATGTGGTCTAACTTAGGAGCTAAAGATCTCAAGATCTTCGAAACAACAGCTTTTGTTGTTAACGCTTATCCATATATCTTGATTTGATTTACTAGTTTTGTAACTCTAGTGAAGAAATCAGATATGCTTTCACTGTCTTCCATTTGAAAGAGTTCATACGTCCTTTTGTGAGTTTGTAACCTCACTTCTTTCACCTTCTCAGCGCCTCCAAAAGACTTCTCAAGGATTTCCCAAGCTTCTTTTGCAGATTCTGAATCACTAACCTTTTCGAAATTGTCTGGGCTGACACATTGATGAATTATAAATAATGCTTTATAACTCAGCTTCTCAGATTCTGTGTATTTCTTCTTTTCTTCTTATGAAGCGTTTTCTCCAAGCGCTTCGAATCCATCTTTTACAAGGTCCCAAAGACCTTGACACCTGAATAAGACTTTCATCTGTTTGCACCAATTCTCATAGTTGTCAACTTTCAGAATTGGTAGCGTTGCTGGATAGTTTGCATTCCCATAACTTGTCATCGTGAATTCTTCAATCGTTCTTGATTGACACTTCCCTCGAATCGAAACAAAAGCTCTTGATACCATATGTTGGAAATCCACCAAAGTCTATGATGAATTTCTACCATAATGACAATTTAATTATGAGACAAACAAAGAAAATAAGACAAGACAAATAATTTCTGCAGAGTTTTTCTCTGCTCACAAACTGTGAAAACTTTGTTATTCACTTGCAACTGCAAATTCTGAGAATACAACTTGCTTGACTTGCTTACAAAAATAGGGGTTACTCCCTCTATTTATAACTGAGCTTACACCCTAAGCCCAAAGCCCAAAATATTTTTTTGTTACTAAATCAAATCTAATTTAGTCTAGACTTAAATCAAATCTATTTAAATCTAAAACAAATCAAATCTTTTTGACACATAGTTTTGACACACTGAATTACAATTTAACAGTCCCTTCGGAAACTCTCCAATCGTGGCCACCACCACTATAAGTCTCTCCTTTCTTTTTTTATTTATGTTTCGGTTTTTATTGTTGGACATAGGTGTTAATTTTGTTACTATGAAAAAGAGATATTTCCTTGTTGTTGTTATTGTTTCTGCAAAAGTTATGAACGAAGAAAAGGGGCACATGTGAAAGAGAAAATATTTGTCTCTTGGATGTATTTGTGTTATCTCTTTAATTTTTTCATATTTTTGTTTTAATTAAATGCCATGTGTCTATCCACCATTGGTTATTGCTTTGAAAACTTGATGATAGCAATAGAGATAAAGTCACGTGAAAGGTAATCTCTTTATTTCTTTCATTTCTTATTTCTACTTTATTTTATTTTTTACACAAACTCTTATTTAAATTAGGCTATAGATATTGAGTAACAATCCCTTCATATTTAATTTACTAATCATTCTATTTAGTTATTTTATTATTCTAAAAAGGATATAAAATATTAATTTCATTAATTGCTTAATTTAATTTATAAAAAATGTTCAAACACAAAAATGAGTGATTTTATTATTAGCTTTAGATTTGTTGGTAAATAATTAATGTAGTTATGTAATTATTAGGCTAATTAGATTTAATTGGTGTATTATGCTCTATTAACTTTTAATTATAAGAATTCAAAAAATCAAACTTTTTAATTAAAAAGACAACGAACCACTTTTCGAAGCTTGAGAGAGATACAAGGACATGCTGAGACTTTTCCCACATCATGGACTTAAACCATGGCTAATCATCCATACCTTTTATGGTGGTCTCATATATAACACCAAATTATCTCTAGACACTGCCACTGGTGGTGCACTAATGGACAAACCCTACAATGAAGCTTATCAACTCATGGAAAACATGGCGCAAAACCATTATCAATGGGGGAGGAGAACAAGCTAAGGGAGGAATGCACGAAGTCAGTGGCATAGACCACGTCAATGCTAAAGTAGACGCCCTGACTCAAAAGATTGAGAGTTTAGCAATAACCCCAGCAGCCATCGTGGCTGCCGTAGCTCCAAACTGCGAATTATGTGGAGTACCTGGACATGTCGTTTCCGAATGCCAATTGCTAGCTGGAATACCTCCTGACGAGATGAACTACGCTCAAGAAAACCCGTATTCTAACACCTATAACCCAGGTTGGAAAAATTATCCAAATTTCTCCTATAATAATAATAATAATGTGTTATACGCTCCTCAAGCACCTCCTGGTTTCCAAAAGCCAAACCAAGTTACACCTCAAGCTGCACCTCAAGCACCCCGTAAGTCCAACCTTGAGATAATGATGGAAAACTTTGTTTCTGCTCAAACACAAAAAAATAAGGAATTTATGAACCAAAACGTACACACCTTTGAACTAGTAAAACAATTAGCAACCAAAGTAGATACCTTGGCTACATATAACAAAATTCTAGAAACCCATATTTCTCAAGTAGCCCAACAACAAGAAACAACCGTCGCTCCAGCTGGGGTGTTTCCTGGTTAACCACAACCTAACCCGAAAGGTCATGCTAATGCCATTACATTAAGAAGTGGGACTGAATTAGACGGACCAGTAGATCCGAAAATCTTAACTAAACTGGTGTCTCAACAAAATGAAAATGAAACCGAAAAGGCAAAAAGCAATGACGAACTGAATAAATCTTTTGAGCTAGAAACCATAGCTAGAGATGAAGCTGGAAAAGCAAAACCATACGTACCTCTACCACCATATAAGCCATTTATCCCATTTCCTTAGAGATTAGTTAAATCTAAAACCTAAGGACAATTCAAGAAATTTGTAGAATTTCTAAAACAATTAAACATAACAATACCATTTACAGAAGCCATAACACAACTGCCATCATATGCCAAATTTCTTAAAGAGATAATGTCTAATAAAAAGAAACTCGAGGATAATGAGACAGTGATGCTTACTGCGGAATGTAGTGCAATTATCCATAATAATATGTCGCCTAAGTTGAAAGACCCTGGTAGTTTCTCCATACCCTGTGTGATAAGGAAATTCGTAATAGACAAAGCACTCTGGGATTTAGGAGCTAGTGTAAGCTTGATGCCCCTTTCAATCTGTGAAAAGCTGCAAGTAAGGAGAACTAAGACCAACTAGGGTGTCCCTATAATTAGCTGATCGCTTTGTGAAATACCCGGTGGATATGCTAGAAAACATTCCCATTAGAATAGGTCAATTCTATATTCCCACATATTTCATTATAGTGGACATTCAAGAAGACTCGAACATTCCCATCATACTAGGAAGACCTTTCTTAGCCAGTGTTGGCGCTATCATTGCTGTGAAATGAGGGAAATTGACTTTTGAAGTCGGAGAAGAGATAATTGAATTCATTCTTTCTCAATTCCTTAAAGCCCCTGCAATAAGTGATACATGTTGTTTTATTGACATCATCGATGAATGCGTGAAGGAAATAAAGTCAGAACCACCAAAGGATACTGAAATCCTAAGAATCCCAATACCACCTATTTTTGAAGACGACAACTGGCGTGGGGAATGCCAAGACAACCACCTAAGTGAATGCCTAGAGCTGACTCTCGATCCTATACCTGACCCTAAGAAACCTGTTGTAGAACTTAAAACATTACCAAATGATTTAAGGTACGAATTCCTAGACGAAGAATTTAAACGACCCGTCATAGTCAACGCTGACTTAGGATGAACCGAAACCAAAAAGTTACATAATGTCCTGAGAAAATATCCAACCGCTCTAGGCTATAACATCTCAGATCTGAAAGGAATAAGACCCTCAATCTGTATGCATCGCATTGTGCTCGAGGAAGATAGCAAAACCTCTATAGAGCATCAAAGATGAATCAATCCCATTCTAAGCAATGTAGTTAAGAAGGAAATTTAAAAGTTGTTGGAAGCCGGAATCATATATCCTATATCCAACAGTAAATGGGTTATTCCTGTACATGTCATACCTAAGAAAGGAGGAGTCACCGTAGTCACCAATGAAAAAGGCGAATATGTAGCCCAAAACACTCAAACAGGATGGAGAATATGCATCGACTATAGGAAGTTAAACAAGGCCACTCGCTAGGATCATTTTCCGCTACCTTTCATAGATCAAATGCTCGAGCGTTTGGCCAGACATTCCCATTTCTGTTACTTAGATGGTTATTCAGGATTTCTCCAAATTCCTATCCACCCCGATGACCAAGAAAAGACCACATTTGCATGTCCTTATGGTACATTTGCTTATAGACGAATGCCTTTCGGACTTTGCAATGCACCCGCAACCTTCCAGAGATGCATGATGGCGATCTTTGCTGATTTTCTGGATGGAATAATGGAAGTCTTTATGAACGATTTCTCTGTCATTGGAGAAAGTTTTGAAGGATGTTTAGCGAACCTTGAAATGGTACTCAAACGACGCGTGAGTGTCAATCTAGTACTCAACTGGGAAAAATGCCATTTCATGGTCCAACAAGGGATTGTACTTGGACATGCCGTGTCTGATAGAGGAATCGAGGTGGATAAGGAAAAAATAAAAGTGATAGAAAAACTTCAACCTCCTAAAACTGTTAGAGAAATAAGAAGTTTTCTAGGACACGCTGATTTTTACCGATGTTTCATCAAAGATTTCTCTAAAATAACCAAACCATTAACTGAATTGCTGATGAAAGACGCTGAATTCATCTTTGATGTCAAATGTTTCGAAGCATTTCAAACACTTAAACAAGAACTAATCTCTGCACCAATCATGCAGTCTCTAGATTGGAGCGAACCGTTCGAGATAATGTGTGATGCAAGTGATTATGTTGTAGGTGTGGTTCTAGGACAACCAAAAGATAAAAACTCCATGCTATATACTATGCGAGTAAAACCCTAGACGAAGCCCAAATGAATTATGCCACACAGAAAAGGAACTTTTAGCAGTTGTGTTTGCGTTAGACAAATTTCGTTCCTACTTGGTGGGAGCTAAAATTATCATCTACACCAATCATGCCGCTATTAGATACCTTCTATTTAAGAAATATGCCAAACCTAGACTATTGAGATGGATCCTATTACTACAAGAGTTTGATTTGGAAATCAAATACAAAAATGGAACCGAAAACGTCGTAGCAGATCATCTTTCTAGACTTGAAAATCTGAAGACCGAACAAGTACCAATTAATGACGATTTCCCATATGAGAAACTTATAGCTCAGTTGGAAACCAATGAGATTGAACATTATAAAGCCGACTATCCTTTATAAATAAAGGCCTCAAGTATTGAAACCAACAATTCGATAAAAGTGGCATTAGCTCACTCTGCTGCACCATGGTATGCTGATTTCGTAAATTACCTAGCCGTCGGTGTCCTTCCACCTGAGTTAACATACCGACAAAAGAAGAAGTTCTTCCACGACCTTAAACACTACTACTGGGATGAACCCCTCCTCTTTAAAAGAGGTTCTGATGGGATTTTCCATCGTAGCGTGCCCGAGGAAGAAATGGAAAGTATTATAAACCACTACCACGCTTCACCTTTTGGAGGTCATTCAAGTACATCAAAAACCTGTGCGAAAATCCTACAATTTGGTTTCTTTTGGCATAATCTATGGAAAGATGTACACATCGCTGTTTTAAACTGTGACCATTGCCAACGCACTGGCAACATCTCCAGACACAATGAAATGCCTCAGAAAGGTATTCTAGAAGTAGAAATCTTTGACGTTTGGGGAATTGACTTCATGGGACCCTCCCCATCTTCTTTCGATAACAAGTACATACTCGTAGCTGTCAACTACGTATCCAAATGAATCTATAGCCTCTCCAACAAATGACACACGAGTAGTAATAAAGCTTTTCAAGAATACAATCTTTCCAAGATTCGGTGTGCCGAGACTCGTCATCAGTGATGGAGGCTCCCACTTCATCTCCAAAATCTTCGAAAAACTCTTAGTGAAATATGGAGTTAAACACCGTGTAGCAACACCATACCACCCACAAATGAGTGGTCAAGTAGAGGTCTCAAATAGAGAAATTAAGCAAATACTTGAGAAAACTGTTTCCACATCTAGGAAAGATTGGCCTTCTAAGTTACACAAAGTGTTGTGGGCATATAGAATAACTTTTAAAAGACCCATAGGGACCATACCTTTCAAATTAGTCTATGGTAAATCATGTCATCTACTGGTGGAACTCGAGTATAAAGCTTATTGGGCTATTAAAACCTTAAATTTAAATTACTCTGCCGCCGGAGGAAACAAAATCCTAAATACCAATGAATTAGAAGAGCTTAGATTAGACACTTACGAGAATGCCAATATCTACAAAGAGAGAACAAACAAATGGCACGATAAATGCATTTCTAGGAAAGAATTCAACGAGGAAGATGTAGTACTCCTATTTAACTCCCAACTTAAACTTTTTCTTGGAAAACTATGCTCTAGGTGGTCTGGTCCTTTCGAAGTCACTAAGGTTTTTCCAAGTGGCACCGTAGAAATCAAGAGTAAGTCTAGTGATCCATTTATTGTAAATGGGCAACATTTGAAGAATTACCATTGTATCGAAAACAAAGACTACTCCGCTAGCCTAAACCTTCTACAACCACTGGCTGAATCAAATGACTAATTCGTAATTGAAAATGTGTCGAGCTTGCGACATTAAACAAAGCTCTTTGTGGGAGACAACCCATATTTTTATTTTTATATTTTTATTTAACTTTTAATTTTTACTTAATGTTTTATTTATTCCCCTTACTTATCTTATTTCATTCTTTCTTATCTTTATTTTCTTATTTTTCTTATTTTTTTACTCTAAAGGCATTTGGCCAATGCTAACTGGATGTTTCTATAATCTACTTACTTTTCAGGCTAATTTACTTTTTTTAGCTAGTGACTAACTCTCGAAATGACAAGAGTAGATTATATGAGTATTACTTTCAGGGGAAAATGTCAAATGAGGAGGTTTGAGGACTTAGTCTATAGGGAGATGACCCCCACCATCTATTCTGATGACCGTGCTATGACCTCCTTAGGCGTTAGAGAGAGTGTCATATACTTGCTGCACCAGATAGGTTGGGATACCCCCCCTATTCGTAGGAGGTTTAGTTCATACCGTAGGATTACCCTAGAGTTCCTAAGTTATTTTACTCATGTGCCTAACCATGGACTAGGATTTAACTGTGGCCTGATCCGTTTTAGACTATTTGGTATTGATTTTCGTTATAACAATAGTGAGTTTGCTAACCTTTTAGGTTTCCATAGTGGCCCTGATGTCTCTACTGTCGCCCAAGAGGATATTCTCTTCGACCATGAGCTTAATTACTTCTAGGGTAGCATAACTAGTAACAACCACCCTGAACCTGAAGATATGTATTCTGAAAGTATCCATAATCCTGCTATAAGATACTTCCTCGAGATCCTGGCCCACACCCTATTTGGAAAAGAACAAAACATTTCTTCGGTGTCCCGTGATGAGCTTTTCATTATGTTTTGTGCTTCATAAAACCGTCCTATCAATGCGGATACCTTTATGTTAGCCAATTTTGTCCATATTATAGAGACTGCTCATGCACCTATCCTTATAGGAGGCCTAGTTACAATGATTGCGAATGTTATCAGAATGAGACAACCACTTCTAGGATTAAACCCCTATGGTGGAATTCTACCTATGAATATTGTTGTACCCCAAAATTTGCCCTCTCATTTTTATTCAAGATACTATCTTAGGTCTCCTCGAATACTCAATTTGGCTCAGAAGTTTGATCAGACGGATTCTCTTCCTAGGAAGTAAGTCAACGATTAGGGTTTGACGTTTCTCAAAGAAAATTGATTCTTAAAGGTTTCAAATGGTCTTCATAGATCTTCATGCCTCCTCAAGGATGTTTATTTCGAATTTCAAACCTCGCATTGCAAGTTTGCTCAGTCAATGGTTCAGACAACTGAAAATGACTCCATTAACCCAAAAGTTGACATTTTTTAGACCAAGTTCAAGCAATTGTAACTTCTTCATTATTCGATATTTTTGAGTGGTTCTTCTTGTGTATTACTCTCCTCGATGTTAACTCCAATTTCTCTTCACAAATCAAGAGCTGATTACGTGTAGAAAATCACCAAAATTCGAATGCGTTAAAGGTCACTTCTTAGATTTTGACTTAATCTTAAATAACTGTCGCCTGACTTCTAAGGTTTATGATTTCCTCAAATTACGAGATTTTGAGACGATTATTTCTGCATATGGTCATAGGTGATGTTGCACACGAGTTTATCTTCAAAGATTGAAAGAAAATTGCATTGGGAAGACTTTGAAAGTCATTGAATCGTTGCAATTCATTTGTTTGATTTCAAGTGTTCTTAATCATCATTGATCTTGAAATTTGTTAAGGTTGATGATGGTTCTCAAAGCATGATTGTTTGGAAATGAAGTTCCATTTTTATCAAGCATGGCGTGCGAGTTTCATTTTGAATGCAAATTTGGTGTGGACAAGAGGCGAAGATTAAGACTGTCGTTTAGATGAACATGGCTTTGGGTTTGAGTTAACCAAGTTAGAATTGAATTTTTAAACATTTATTTTGTTTAGAAGTTTGATTGGAGTACAAGGCGCAGTGGTTATTTGATCATTTTTTGATTGCTTGAAATCCAAGTTACCAAACCAAGATGTTTTAATCCAAAACATTCAATTGAGAATTGCAAAGTTTAAATAAATTCAAGTCTTGAACAATAAACTTCATTACACCAAATTTATTCAAGGCTTCGTATTTATTACATTACAAATTGAATAATTTACAAGTTTTTGTTTTGTTACAAAGAATTACAAGTTTTTTGTCTACAAAGAGATAATATTTATTTTGTTTCTTCAAGTCTCTGTTGCTTCTTCTTCAAGTAATCAATCCAATCTTCGTTTGCATCCATACCTCGTGCCCATGTGTTGTACCCCAAAATTTTCCCTCTCAATCCTCAAGGCCTTTCTTACAAGGATTTCAAGGTTCAAGCTTGAACAAGTGCATTGGGATTTTCCAATACCAAAATTAAAAGGAAACTGTCAAAAAGGGAGAAAACAGATAAAAATAACATTTTGACAAATTTGGAGGAAAATAGGTCTCCTTCGATTCAACACCCTTCGACTGACTCTAAGCCTCCTTCGAATGCAACTTGGGTACATCCTTCATTTGGATTTGAAACCTCCTTCGAATCCACTTGCACAAAGGGCCTCTTGCAGACTTTGCCTCTCACAACTTTCATTTGAGCCACAACTTGCACGCAAAAGGCATCCCCCTTGCTAGCATGCACAAGGTACAAAGCCTCCTATAACTTCCTTTGATTCCAAGGCAAAAAGCTCCCTTTTGGGGTCCTTCGATTTGAACTTTTTTGCCTCATGTATGCCTCTTTCGAATCTGGACATTTTGCCTCATGTATGCCTCTTTCGAATCTGGACATTTTGCCTCATGTATGCCTCTTTCGAATCTGGACATTTTGCCTCATGTATGCCTCTTTCGAATCTGGACATTTTGCATCATGTATGCCTCTTTCGAATCTGGACATTTTGCCTCATGTATGCCTCTTTCGAATCTGGACATTTTGCCTCATGTATGCCTCTTTCGTTTGGGCATGTGGCTCCCTTCATCCAAGTCTTTATTTGAGCATTGACCTTTGGTGTGTTTGCTTGGAGTCACAAAGTTTAGACTTCCTCCATGCAGGCTTCAACAAGATATTGACTATGTTTGTACTAGCTTCAACTGGACAACATTTCTCTTTAGTATGCTGCATTTCCATCCTTGACAAATTTCAGCACATGGTTGATGGCCCCTTCAAAAGACATATAGTGGTGGACTTGAGGGGCATACATATGAATCCCTGTCGAAGGGTACGCCTTACTAGTCCATTCGAAGCACACATTTGGCCCCTTCAAACGATGCACAAAGGTGATTCGTTCGAAGGACACTTGTTGGAGGAAAGTCAAACAATATGTTGGAAGAAGAATCTGGTCGAAGGAGGGTCAAAATGAAAGGATGAAATATTCAAAGATGCTTACTGCCAAGTTCAGGCATGGTACACTGGTCAAAACTGCTGCACAGCAGTCCTGAAACACTGCCCCATTCTTTCACCAAAACAGCATACAACCACTGTCCCTCGAAGGCTACAAAGAGCAGTTTACCCAAATTGTTCAAATTATTTTGTTTTCCCTCCAAAAACTTCAGCCAACTTTGCATATAAATAAGAGGCTTCAACACATGTTTAAGGAGGATCTTTGGACCAGAGGAACGAATCCCCCAAAATTTCTCAAACACAACAAAAACTCTCAAGTTCATCAACACTTGAGAAATAAAAAAACCCAGAATCCCAAACACTCACCTCGTTGATTCTGAAGAACATCCCACACATAGAAGTTTGTTCAAACTCAAAGACAACCTTCTGTGACAACTCTTCAAACCAAAAGCAAACCCCCTGTGACTACTCTTTGAATTCCAGAAACGTCCAGGTAGAAGTTCAAGTTCGAATCCCACATCCATTCAAGGCCTGAAGCAAGGTAAGTCACTCTTACCCTTGAACCTTTCGTTTCATGGCATAGTATGTGAATAATCTTCCCTTTCATTTCAAAACATGTACATACCATTTTTCCTTTCGTTTCCAGCCTTTTAACATATTTTTCAGAGCTAACCCTTTTGTTTTTGCTTTCTGTTTACCTGAACTTGCTTTAACTGTTAAACTGTTTACCAAACAAATACTAGCATGGCCTCAGGCCATGTTACCATTTAATGCTTGAAATGAAAGAAACAGGAAACAAGAAATAAGAAACAAAGCTTCTGGCTTCTACCCTCTTTCTCCAGGTCAAACGAAAGAGACAACCAGGAGGAAAACCATACACAGACTTCCAGACTCAGCCAGAGACACGCTCACACTGATTTCACTGGCCCAATCGAAGAAGGCAACAAGGCAGAAAGGCCCATCCAGAGGCACACTTGCACTAAATCCAGGCTCAGACGAAAGGCACTCCCATGCTGGTGCCAGCCTCCAATCGAAGTACATGACCTCACTGGTGCTGGCCCCAATCAAAGGAGGCCAACAGAATGCAAATCGAAGGCTGCTACTGCCTGGGTCGAAAGACACTCTTTTTTTCTTACTTTTATCTTATTTTTTCCTTCATATTTTTTATGCCTTTCGATATGGTTGTAATAGCGTAGGATTTTATCTTTCTGCATTTTATTTACTTTGTAAAAATGCTAGTAATTAGGCGTGTATGGCAAGATAAAATCAACAAGTAGACAACCTAAAAATCAAAGACAAATGCATGTAATAAAACACACTTTGCACACAAACACCCCTTAGGGTATCTCCACTTGGTTGCCTAAACAAATGGGCCATGTTATGCATGTCAAGTACTTTGGCAAAACTAGAACAATCAAAATGATCATAGTCCCTCGATGACACTATCGGAGTTGCCTAAACAAAATGATCAAGTCCCTTAAGGAAAAATTGCCAAAGATACTTGACGTTATTGCTATCATGGTCTATACAATGACCCGCGCCTGTCCCGTTTAACATCCTAACGCAAGGTTGTTCACCAAATACAATGGTGAAACAACACTGTTAAAAGGGTTAAAAACATAAGAAAAATCTTTGAGTAAAATAGGGTAGATAGCTCTTAGTTACTTGATCAAACTTGCAAAACATCCTTGCCATTTTTCAAACACACATCACAACACAACTTCAAAACAACTTTCAAAAACATTGAAACATCTTTTCAAAAAGACAAACACCTTTGTAAAACATTCAAACAAGAATTGTTACAAAGGTTGCCTAGACAAGGCATCTTTTTCAAAACATTTTCAAAACCACACACAAAACACCATTTTAAGCAATTGAAAAGCAAAGGAAAGTGATCTAAAACAAGTAACTAAGAGCCCATGGATAACCATGGATGAAAAGGGTGCTAGCACCTTCCCTTTTCATAATCTACCCGCCGAACCCACGAAAACATCTCAAAGGTCTTTCCTGTGCTTTTTGACCTTTCCTTAAGATAAAATAAAAAGTCGGTGGCGACTCTTGCTAAACCGCAACATTTGTGAACAAAAACGCAAAATCCCAAGTCAGTTCTCCCACCGTATCACACCATGAAACAAGAAAGGAGAAGTTAGCAAGCATCATGAAAATTCAAGCAAGAATCGATGGTTAAAGAAAGTTTTAACTCATCATTAGGATTTGTATTTGGAATCAGAAATAAAAGGTTTTATTCTTAATCATGGTCTATCTCCTACTTTTGCAAATCACAAAATTTTGATCTTTTGGTTCACAAAGGGGAAAAAGAAGTTTGCAGACATTACTAAAGTAAAGTCAAACTGCAAACAATGTAAACAAAACTAGGCTGTAAACAAAACAGGGCAAGGCTGCAAACAGCAGGTGTAGCACAAGGCAAAAACAAAATAGGGCAAGGCTGCAAACAGTAGCATGTACAACACAAATCAAAAACAAAACAAGGAGCAACAACTAGGATACCAAAATCTACAACGTAGCAGCAGCCAACAAAAGCAAATTTGAAACCAAGCTGCAAAACACCTAAAACAAAAAGCAATAGGCCAAATGGTCAAAAACACCAAAATGTAGCAATGCAAGCTATCAAGAACCTGTCATCATTTTCCAAAAGAATGAAAATCCTTCAGAAAATTGTATAAAAAAGCAAAATGCTTTATTTCATTGAAATATGAAAAAAAAGAGAAAGGGACAGAAAGATATCACATAGCCTACAAAATAGCCCCATATCAGTCCACTTGCATTCTTGCTGTCCAAAATATCAAACCTGCAATACCAGTCCACAATGCTGTCCAGAAATTGCCCAAAATGGATAAATGCGAACCTGCACATTTTCCCTGCAAGACAGTCCAAAAAAGCTGCAATATTGCCCTGCAAAGTCTTCCTCATAATAGTCCAACTACTGCATATAAATATTCACTCAATAACCTTGCCAAAACCATACCCTGCACAACCATCACAAAAACCTGTTGTAAAATAACCAGAAACAACCCTGTAAAATAGCTCTATATCAGTCCAAAAGTTACACAAAAATGAACATTCAAAAACTACATCAATAAAGCTATGAAACAGTAACCTAAATTGATTCAAACCTCATCAATTTTCCCTCCAATTTACACCCGTTCTCGTTTATAAAATAAACTCTCTAACCTCTGCTCAAGGGACGGACAACCAACCTCTTTTTCTCTCTCAATGACCATACATCAGAACCACAATAGCTATTGTTAAAACAAAAAAAATTCTACATAAACCTCTTAAAATATCCCTCTCAACCTTTTGCGTAAACGAAACTCACACTTCAAAAAAAGCTACTGTTAAAACAAAACCTTACAAAACTCTGCTCAAGTTCCACTTCTCCTCCTCAGAACCACAATATAGCCTCACTGCCCTTAAACCTCAACGAATCTACACCAACATGGCACCCAAATTTCACACTCAGATTCGCAACAAACCTCTCACACTTAATCACTCTGCACAATCATCGATAAAAAAAAACGTATCACACAACATACAAAAGCAGATCGAGTTGAAGAGAAGAAGAAGAGGTCTAGTACACGGTACCTGAGAGCTTGAAGACCCACCGGAGGAAGATCGGTTTGGTACTTTTAAAACCCTCCATGTTTGATTTTATCATCGTTTGTGTCTTGATAGAAATTATTGTTTGTTGTTATCTTGCGATTTGTGTACTGTGCCACCATGTTGTTGTTGGTTTGTGTTCGATTTCAAAAGTGTTTGTTATTTTTGTTTGAAATCGATGAAACAGAGTAAGAGATTGAGAGAATCGAGAGAGCTGAGTTGTTGTTATTCGTGAAGCAAGAGAAGAGAGGTGGATAACAAGTTTAGGGTTTTCTACAAGCCTTTCCTCTGTTGAAGATAAATTGACTTGGGTCTAGCCCGACCCGGTCCAAGCCCAATCCATTTCTTTTTTTTTAACCCAGCATTTATCCTTTTTTGCAATTCAATTTGTTTTTTAAAAAAAAACGTGTTTTGCTGTGTCAATTCCTTCTAGGCCCAATCTTTTTTCTTTGTTTCACACCTTCAACATACTGCTTTACCCCTTAATATTTAAATTTATTTTGGTTTAGGTTTAAGTTACTAATTTTAGGTTTAATTTAGCTTAGGTTTAAATTAGTAACTTTAATTTAGTTAATAATTGTAGATTCTTTTTTAAACTTAGTTATATTTAATTTAAGAATTTTAGAATTTTAACTTAACTTTAGGATTAATTTAGTTATTTAGAATTTTAAGTTTAGTTTAGAATTATCTTCATAATTTTAGTTTAGATTTAATTTAATCTTTGGTTTTAATTCTAAATTCATAAATTTTGAATTATTTAATCTTCTCAGTTAGTTTAGTTAGCAATTTTTTTGTGAACAATTTAGCTAATTAACTTTTTAGCTAACATTTTTTTTACAAATTGTTTAATTTCTTCATGATAAACAAAATTTCAAAAAATAAATAATAATAGAATATATCTTTATTTTCTTTTCAAATTTCCTCACAAACAAAAAAATAAGAATTTTATTTCCTTATCTTTATTTTGTTAATTAATTTTACTTCAGAAATTTGTTGTAATTTCGATTAATTGCTCGATTCGATTTGGTTGTATTGTTTGCCTATTGGGACTTTTAATTGCATTATTCCATCCCCATTTGTAAAATTGCACCCCCATTCCCGAAAACTCTGTAATAGTGTAGAATTTCAATTTACACAATTTACTGTTTTCCTTATACTGTATAGTAATTAGGCGTGCATGGCAAGATTCAAAGTCGATTGCTAGATAACCTAATCAAAGAACAAAATAACTTGAATCAAACACACTTTTTCACACGCGCACCTCTAGGGTAACCTCGCTCGTTGCCTCGGAAATACAATCATGTCCCTCGAATATGGGACGCTTTAGCAAAGACCCTTCGATAAAAAAGATCGTAGTCCCTCGATGATCTCGATGTTGCCTTCGATAAAACGATCTAGTCCCTTAAAAAAATTGCTAAAGCGTCTCACAAGTTGCCTTCTATGATTGTACAAACGTCCTGCGCCTGTCCCTTCGCATCCAACGATGGGGCTTCTTACCAAATCAATGGTAAGATAGCAACATCTAAAGGAGGAAAAGAACATTTAAAACATTTTGAGTAGGTAGATTCGTTCTTAATCGCTCGCTTGATCACAACCAAACATTTTACACCAATACTTTCACATTAAAACCTTTTTCAAAAGACAAAAACTTTTTGTATACGTTCTTATAGAGACGAGAATTATTACAAAAACGTATTTTCAAAATCATCTTCAAAAAATACAAACACCTCTTTGAACTATTTTTCGAAACAACACTGTGTATGCATTCTTATAGAGACGCGAACCATTGCAAAGACATTTTCAAATACTTTCAAAACCCACACCAAAGGCACATTCAAACAAGAACAAGTGATCTAGCGAGTAACTAAGAGCCCATGGAAAGCCATGGATTAAAAGGGTGCTAACACCTTCCCTTTTCATAATCTACCCCCTGAACCCGAGAAGTAATCTCGAAAGGTCTTTCCTGTGCTTTTTTTACCTTTCCTTTTGGATAAAAGAAAATTCGGTGGCGACTCTTGCTAACCGCATAATTGAGATCAAACGCAAACGACCCGAGTCAGTTCTCCCACCGTATTATAGAAATGGCGACTATGTTGGGGAACATTCTAAAAGTGGGGTTACCTTAGGGCTAGATCACATTTACTTTCTCTCATTGTTTGACTTGTCTGCTTTACATTATGGTTCTTTGTTTGGGTTTGAATCCTCTACCCGGATTTGGGATACCTTATAGATAAGTAACAATACATTGTGGAAACTGTGCGGGGTATACCGACACAGTCTAAACAATAGCTACGTTAGTGCGACATATTTGTGGGTACCGGTAGCCCTTGAGTAGTCAAGGAGAATACGGGGCCGCTGGGTGATGTCATGAAGCACTAATGAAATTTTAGAGCCTTTACTTGACCAACTTGGCCATTAGGACGTAGTGAGATGACCGACTTTGGTGCAGTCCGAAGTTGGTAGATACTCGATACTACACTCATTGAGGTTTGATTTTTTGGGATATTTCAGTCGCCATTAAAGAGGCTTGCGCTGAAACAATGCCCAAGGAAACAAACCAGTGATATTGAGCTCTTTAGAACCCAGTTACTATTACTAGGACATGTTTTAAGCCAACTAAACTTCAAGAGGGTACTTACCTATGAGACTCCATACAAGCCTAAACCTAAGCAATTATTTGATTTGTTTGTATATACTTACTTGTACATGACATCATAAACATCATAACATCATACTCATTATCACTAACCATTTCAAGGAGTTCTGGGATTTATCTTTGTTTCTGTTTTGTAGGACATGGATTCTCTTCGCAGGAAAACTATTCAAGTCAACCTTGTAAGGATTCCCCATCAACTTAAAGAGCTAGCTTCAAGGATTCCTGAAAACTCTCCATTCACCGAGAGACATGGTCGCATACTAAACTTGGTTACCTCTAACACAGATGAAGATATGATGAAGGTGTTGTTCCAATTCTTTGATCCTCTACACCATTGCTTCACTTTTCCCGATTATCAACTTGTGCCAACTTTGGAAGAATTCTCTCAACTCTTGAGGATTCCCATTCTCAATCAACTACCCTTCAACGGTACAGAAAGAGACCCAAATCTTGAAGAGATTACTCAAGCTCTACACTTGCAACCATCTGATGTCACAACTAATTAGGAAACAAGGAGTGGTGTCAAAGGATTCTTAGCTAAGTTCTTGTTTGAGAAAGCCCAAAACTGTTGGAACTCTTTGGATCTACAAGCTTTTGAGGAAATTGTGGCTCTCCTCGTCTATGGGATGATTTTGTTTCCAAATCCTGACCAACTCATAGATGTGAACACCGTCAAAATCTTCATATCTCGTAACCCGGTGCCTACCTTGCTAGGAGACATCCTACATTCTTTTCACACTTGCACTATGAGGAAAAGAGGTATCCTTATGTGTTGCACTCCTCTCTTGGAGAGATGGTTTATTTCGCATCTTCCCCAATCTGTATTAAGGAACGAGAAAGGTTCAAGGTGGTCACAAAGGTTGATGACGCTCAAGCATTCAGACATCCATTGGTGTTCCAGATCTATAGAGAATGTTATCATCGTCGACCGTTATGGAGAGTTCCCTAATGTCCCTTTACTTGGTATCAGGGGAGGTATCACCTATAACCCCTGTTTGTCTCTAAGACAATTTGGTTATGCCCGAAGGGATGGCCCATATGAGATGCTCATTCAAGGTTTGGTATTTGACTACGAGAATGATGATCAAGGTCTTCGCCAGAGATTCATCGGATCTTGGAGGATGTTGAATAAGGTAGATAGAAAGACATTGGGGCACAAGAATTCCATCCCTCTTGAGCCTTACCTCAAATGGGTACGAGCTCGTGCTCAGAGTCTTATGATGACTTATCCCTCCATTCTCCCGGTGATCATAGAGCCTGTTATGGAAGGAGATGTTCCTTACACCATCCTGCACCCTGACATGCCCACCTCTCTTGAAGACTTACAAAGAGATTGGATACAGCTCAAGGGAGAGAGAGACACTTTTGAGGCCCAATTCTACACTAACGAGAAGAAGGTTTTGGAACTCACTAAGCAACTTCATGAGGAGCGGACCCTGAATGCCTACATCGCACCAAAGAGGATGCGCACAAACTTTTTATCTTAGAGTTTTTTGTTGTATTTCTGTGTAAGCCCAAAGAGGCATTGATGTACTCAAGCTTTAATTTATTAATATAACGTGTGTTTCATTTTTGTCTAAAACGAATTTGAATCTCTAAGTTCCTTGAAATCATTGCATACGCATTTACCATTCATCATAACATAAGCAGGTTTCTTGCGACAAGTCTCCTCATCTTTCTACTGTTTATTTCAGTAAGATAGATCTCGAGCAAACAGTGAAGGACCTCCAAGCATAAAATGCTCAGTTTCAACAAATGTTCTTAACTCTAGCCAAAGGACAAGAAGAGTTGAAGACCTTGTTGGTTGAAAAGAAAAAGAAGAAAACAAAGAAGATGACTGAAGTTCTAAACATGGGAAGATTCTAAGGGCAGACAAGAAGGACCTTAGACTTTGCAACGTCATCTGGTGAGAAAGACAATCAAGTTGGTAAAGGCAAAGAAACAGTTGTCCAGCCAGAGTCAGAAGATGAAGAGGAAGAAAAAGATTATTCTGAAGAACAATACCCTCCAACCGACGACAAGTATAAACATCTAGAAGAATGGTTAAGTGCAATGGAAATCCAAAAAGTGTTTGGATTGGACTTTGAGGAGTTGGGGTTAGTATTTGGCATAGTCATTCCTCCAAAATTCAAAGCACCGGTGTTCGTTAAATATGATGGAGTTTCATGTCCCCGAATGCATCTCCGGTCCTATGTGAGGAAAATCCAGCCACATACCGCTGCCAAGGACTTATGGGTACACTTCTTCCAAGACAGTCTGTCTGGAACTCAACTTGATTGGTTTTATCAGTTAGAAAGAGACAATGTTCATAACTGGGAAGATCTGGCTGCGACCTTTTACAAAAAATACCAATACAACTCTGATCTTGTGCCCACCTGTACTCAACTCCAGAGTATGGCCATGGTTTCAAGTGAAGGCTTCAAGGACTATGCGCAAAAGTGGAGGGACTTAGCAGGAAGAGTCCAGCCTCCCCTATCTGAAAGAGAATTAATAGACATGTTCTTGGGCACTTTGTCCTTCATCGGCAGGATTTACTGAGTTGATACTGACCGGAGAAAGGGTGGAAGCCGGGATAAAGAATGGGAAAATTCAAAAAGATGCATCCCCTGCTGCTATAAGGAAACCATTCATTGTAAAGAAAGAAGTTATTGCTATATATCCTCAGAGAAATCAAGATAGGACTGAACACCGTCCAATGGTGGGGGCTGTCATGATTCATAAGCCTGCGCTTGCTTAGCAAATAAGAAACCAGCCAAGAACGGATAGACCAGTCAGATAGTTCACCAGAATTACCATGACCCTATCTCAGGTATTACCACATTTGTTAAGATCCAACCTAGTGACTTTGAAGGAAGCTCCAAAGAACCCTAACACAACCTCTCCTCACTATCATCCTAATGCCCGTTGGGCATACAATTCTGAGAGTCCCGACCATGACACTAACAACTGTTGGGCTCTGAAGAACAAATTACAAGACCTCCTTGAAGCCAAAGACATTGAATTCGACATGCCATAAATTCCGAATGTCATTACTGCCCCTGCCCAAACACAACCATAATGCCAACGCCATTGAGGAAGATACGTTTGTTACTTCAGTTGATGAACTTGTGACCCCACTCCTGACTATCAAAAAGAATTTGTTGAATTCCGGTGTATTCCCAGGCTGTGATAAAAGCTGTCATTTCTGTTTGTCCTCGCCCAACCAGTTGTCCTTTGTTAAAAGCAGGCGTTCAAAGCCTAATAGATAACAAGGAAATTTTGTTCGAAAATACTTTTGTTCCAATTGTTTCTTATAATGATGTTTCCATCGTGACCATTTCCGACAATTCTTCCAGGGTCTCCACCAAAAGACCCGTTAGAAATACATCAATTCCTAAAGTAGCTCCTTTGATAATTACAATGTCTGGACCAATCCCGTATTCATCAGACAAAACCATACCATAGAATTATGGAGGGGATGTCTACTACCAGGGTATCAAGCAAGATTGTCCAATTGTTGAAGATTCAAGTTCTGAGAAAGTTGACTCTGATATCAGTAATATTGTAGGGACTAGTAAGATAACCTGGAGAAGAAGGATTTTCTCTCCAGAAATTTCTCCCCCAAGAGCTATTTCTGGACCCGTTATCATTCCTTTTGTTGCTCCTCTAAAGGTTGTTCCCAGTCCTACAATCATCTCTGCTAATACTCCTGTTGATAAAGCTATTACAATCCCTGTTGACATTCCTACTACCGAGTCAACTGAGACTCGAGGTAAAGGTATTCTGGTTGAGTCTGTTCGGACAAAGGCACAATCAGTAGCTATCCCTGAGACCTCCCGAAAAGAGATGGAGGAAATTCTTAAGATCATAAAAAGAAGAGACTACAACATAGTCGAGCAATTGGGGAAAACTCCATCAAAAATTTCAATGTTGGCTTTGTTGTTATGTTCCGAGGCTCACGCAAAAGCCTTGGTAAAATTCCTGAAAACTGCCCATGTACCCCAAGAAACATATGCCGATTAGTTCCAAGACTGCATAGCCAGCTTGACTGCAGATAACAGTTTAGGTTTTTCAGATGCTGATTTAACACCAAGAGGGAGGAAGCATAACGAGGCATTGCACATCTCAGTTGAATGCAGAGGCACGACCTGGGCTCATGTTTTGGTTGACACCGGTTCATCTCTGAATGTGTTGCCTAAAAAAGCTCTTGATAGGTTGAACTGTGAAGGATTGACATTGAAACCAAGCAACATCGTAGTGTGGGCCTTTGACGGCTAAAAAAGGATGGTGCATGAGGAAGTGGACATCCCCATAAAAGTTGGAACCCAAATATTTGATTCAACTTTTTATGTAATGGATATTCACCCTTCATATTCCTGCTTGTTAGGCCGACCGTGGATTCACAATGCTGGCACTGTTGCCTTCATGTTGCATCAAATGCTGAAATATCCAATTCAAGGGAAAATTATCACCGTTCATGGAGAAAAAGAGTATATTGTTAGCCATCTAAATTCCTTCAGATATGTGGAATTAGATGGTGAATTTATTGAAACTCCATTCAAGCACTTTGAAGAAGTCCCGCAAGATATAGCAGTAACCAAGGCTGTGTCTCAAGTTCCCAAGATCACAAGGCCTCCACTCAAGATGTCGTCTTTAAAGGATGCCAAGGAAGTGATAGAACAAGGTGGGTGCACTATTTGGGGACAACTCCCAGATATCCCATACAAATCTAACAAATTTGGTTTGGGATTCAATTTAGGTGCCCAGGAGGCTGTATGCCACGCTCGTGCCGGAGGACCACCCTTGAAGATCAGCAACCACCAAGTCAATGCAGTAGAGGATGATGAAGATAGCTACAACCTGGAGGATTGGATTTACCCAACTGTCAGTGGAGGGCTCAGCAACTGGGAGGCTAGATATTTTTTTCCGATCACTTTTATCCCACAGTAATTTGTCTTTACATTTTGTCGGATCTGTAATATTAAAACAATTCAGACTCTTAAAACCTTGTGTCTTACCCGAGGCACAATGGTCCATTTGTAAGGGTTATTATCTCATTTCCATATGACATCAATGAATCATGGAAGTTTTTGCATACAAACTTTGTGCTCATTGTTTTTTCTTTTTACATTTTCATTTCTTTCAAAGATAGCTATACTCTTACACACACTCACACTCATAATGCAGGTCTACATCCATTCGGGATCCCATGGGTAACGGTTCTGCTATGGCCTTTTGTGACTCTGAAAATCTAATCTACCAAGCTGAAGACGAAGGTGAGGAGGATTGTGAAGTACCAGGAGAACTAGCCAGGTTACTGCACAAGAAGAGAGGACCATTCAGCCCCACGAGGAACCAGTGGACACAATCAACCTAGGAACCGAAGAAGACAAAAGAGAGGTCAACGTGGGTGCCAATCTAGAATCAGTGTCAAAGAGCGTCTGATTCAATTACTGCACGATTATGTTGAAGTCTTTGCCTGGTCGTATGAAGACATGCCAGGACTTGATGCAGATATTGTGGTACATCACCTACCAACAAAAGAAGATTGTCCACCAGTGAAACAAAAGGTGTGTCGCATGCGACCAGCCATGTCATAGAAGATCAAAGCAGAAGTCATGAAACAATTTAATGTCGGATTCTTGGCCGTCACCTTCTATCCATAATGGGTTGCCAACGTTGTTACCATGCCTAAAAAGGACGGCAAGATACGAATGTGCGTGGACTACAGAGATTTTAATAGGGAAATCCCTAAGGATGATTTCCCACTACCCTATATTGATGTTCTAGTTGACAATACGACACAACATAAAGTGTTTTCATTCATGGATGGTTTCTCAGGTTACAACCAAATAAAAATGGCGCCCGAGGACATGGAGAAAACAACCTTTGTCACACAGTGGGGGACATTCTGTTACAAGGTTATGCCATTCGGACTGAAGAATGTTGGGGAAACCTATCAGCGTGCCATGGTAGCCCTATTTCATGACATGATACATCACGAAATAGAAGTCTATGTGGACGATATGATAGCTAGATCTCAAACAGAGGATGAGCATCTTGATCATCTACAGAAGCTGTTTGAGAGGCTAAAGAAATACAAGCTGAGGTTGAACCCAAATAAATGTACATTTGGGGTAAGGTCTGGTAAACTCATAAGCTTTGTTGTTAGCAATAAATGAATCAAAGTGGATCCCGCCAAAGTGAAAGCAATACAAGAGATGCCTGCTCCTCGTACTAAGAAGGAAGTCATAGGATTCTTGGGACGTTTAAACTACATTGCCAGATTCATTTCTCACTTGACAGATACTTGTGAACCAATCTTTAAATTACTGAAGAAAGATCAAGTAGTCAAATGGAATAACGAGTGCCAAACTGCTTTTGACAAGATCAAAGAGTACCTGCAAGAGCCCCCTGTTTTGATGCCACCAGTTGAGGGAAGACCGTTGATCATGTATCTGAATGTTTTAGAAAATTCAATGGGGTGTGTGTTGGGGCAGCATGACGAGTCTAGTCGAAAAGAGCACACTATTTATTACCTGAGAAAAAAGTTTACAGACTGTGAAACAAGATATTTACTGCTCGAGAAAACTTGATGCGCTCTGGTATGGGCTGCTCATCGGCTAAGACAGTATATGCTGGCCCATACTACCTTATTGATATCTAAAATGGATCCAATAAAATACATCTTTGAGAAACCTTCTCTCTCTGGGAGAATAGCGAGATGGCAGATGATCCTGACAGAATATGACATATAATATACTACCCAGAAAGCAATAAAGGGGAGTGTACTAGATGATCACCTTGCTAACCAAGCTGTGGAAGACTACCAGTCCATAAAGTTCGAATTCCCAGATGAAGACATCATGATTGTAAACAACTCTGAAGAATTCAGGCCATATGACGGACCTGAACAAGGATCCCGATGGACCCTGGTTTTTGATGGGGAATCCAATGCACTTGGCAATGGTATCGGTGTTGTACTCATATCTCCTGAAGGATGTCATACTCCCTTTACGGCAAGACTCTGCTTCAATTGTACAAACAACATGGCCGAATACGAGGCGTGCATTTTTGGTCTCAAAGCTGCCATAGATTTGGGGATCAAGTCCTTAAATGTATTCAGAGATTCAGCTTTGGTTATCAGCCATATCAAAGGTGAATGGGACACCAAACACCTTAACCTTATCCCCTATAAAGAACATGTGTTGACATTGCTCCCATATTTTGAGAAGATTACCTTCGAGCATTTCCCGCGAGAATAAAATCAGCTAGCAGACACACTAGCCACAATGGCATCCATGTTTAAACTTAAATGGGATAACGAGGATCCCCAGATCACCATTGAATGAATGGAGGAACCAGCTCACTGTCATGATATTAATACTGAAGAAGTAGTGGACCGACCTTGGTTTCACGAAGTCAAGAGGTATCTCGAGGCTCAGGAATATCCGGAAGGAGCTTCAGTCAATGATAAGAAGTTCTTAAGGAGATTCTTTGCTAAGTTCTTCCTTAGTAACGGTATTCTCTACAAATGCAACCATGACTCTGTGTTACTTTGGTGCATAGACAAGGTTGAAGCAGAAAAGATCATGGCTGATCTACATGAGGGCACTTTTGGCACCCATTCCAGTGGGTATACGATGGCAAAGAAGATCCTACGGGCAGGCTATTACTGGTCTACCATGGAAGCAGATTGCTATCAACACTCTCGAACATGCCACAAGTGTCAGATCTATGCTGACAAGGTGCACGTACCTCCGGTTCCTCTGAATGTCTTGGCGACTCCTTGGCCCTTTGCTATGCGGGGCATCGATATGATTGGGGAAATCAAGCCAACAGCCTCTAATGGACACCGCTTCATCTTAGTGGCCATTGATTATTTTTCAAAGTGGGTTGAGGCAGCCTCCTTCGCTTCCATCACCAAGAATGTTGTCGCCCAGTTCATCAAGCAGAAACTCATATGTCGTTACGGTATCCCAGAGAGGATCATCACAGACAATGGTACGAATCTAAACAATACTATGATCACTGCCCTGTGTGAGCAATTCAAGATCCAACATCACAATTCTTCCCCCTACCGGCTGAAGATGAATGGTGTTGCCGAAGCTGCAAATAAGAACATTAAAAAGATCATATAGAAAATGACAGTCACATACAAAGACTAGCATGATATGCTACCATTCGCTCTCCACGGGTATCATACCACAACTCGCACATCAACCGGGGAAACACCCTACTCTCTGGTATATGGCATGGAGGCTGTCTTGCCTATTGAGGTCCAGATCCCCTCTCTGATAATTATGAAGGATGCAGGGCTGAATGAAGAAGATTGGATCCAGACTCGACTTGATCAACTGAACTTGATTGATGAGAAAAGGCTTACTGCTGTCTGTCATGGTCAAATGTATCAAAAATGGATGATCAAGGCTTTCAACAAAAAGGTCAGATGCCAAGTGTATCAAGTCGGGGATTTGGTGATCAAACGCATCATACTACCGCATGGTAACCCCAGGGGAAAATGGACTCCAACATACGAAGGACCATTTGTAATCAAAAGCATATTCTCTGGTGGAGAAATGATCTTGACCACCATGGATGGTGACGACCTGCCGCACCCTACGAACACAGACATAGTCAAAAGATATTGCGCATAAGAGACCCGCTAGGTTGACACGCCTAGGAAAAACAAGGGCATCTCGGCGAACCAAAAAGGTTCGGGAAAAAATTTGGGATAAAACAAAAAAAAATTATACACCCGGCAAGTTGAAAACCCGAAAGGGAGACTTGGGCAAAAAAGGGTATCTCAGTGGACTAAAAACCCGAAAGGGCGGTCCAGGCAAAAGTTAGGGAATTAAAGCGTATGACTATGTCTTATCACCTTACGGATAACCTGACAAACTCAGAGGTTCTGATCAATCCAATCAACTTTGGACAAGGCAACAAACAGACAAGATACTCAGAGACACGAAGGCTATAGCAGAATGGGAACCCCATGGGATTATTGCACATAGCTATCTTTTCTTTGTATCAAAATTTTCATTTTTTACGACGGCATCCTCTTACTAGGATGTTTGTCTCATTGTACAAAAATACTTACTCAAAGTCAATACAAAGATGTCCCTTTGAAAGTGCAAAACTACCTGTTTTTCTTTACTCTTGTGTTTTGTTTAACAAAAACGTCCAATGATTTACTTTTGAACATATGCATTTGAACATAATTATTGTTTACAAATAAATAAAATAGAAAGACAATCACTAATGGCTTTAAGAGATAGGGAAATCTCTCTAAGTTATTTCCATGAAATCCCCCACAGTGTGCAGTTCAATCCCCAGCGGAACAAAGCTTCCAGTTATCAATCCCCAATAGAAGTCGTCCAATTTCTCAGGTTTCCCCAACAGGTTCTTACAAGCAGCACACAACATTTCTCTTACAGCAGAGTTTATTTCTCTAAATGGAAATTCATCAACACTTCAACTTCACAACATGAAGACTTACACTCCATATCCTCAGCAGCAGTCAGGGATTTATTTTCCCCAATCCAACAACAGTGCAACAGATTAGTTCACATACGCATACATCACATCCATATATCATCGATAACACGAATGCATATATCACAATCTCATTATACCATGCATTTTATACATCATGACATTGTATACAACTAATGTTTTTACCCTTTTCAGGATAAGATTAATCAATGACTATCATTAACAAATTACAAAGGTCAGAAATTGATACCTAAGACAATCCAGGACAATTATCTACACGACCAACTGAAGCAATACAGTAGGGGTTCTTCAGATTCAACTTTTGATACAGTTCAGATACGCTCCCGACACGGATGCCATTCTGATACTCATTCAGATTCAGATTTTAGATACAATTCAGATATGCTCCAGACACAGATTCCATTCTGATACTCATTCAGATACGGTTCAGATACGCTCCAAACATGGACGCCACTCTGATACTCATTCAGATTCAGATTTCAGATACAGTTCAGATATGCTCCAGACACGGATGCCATTACGATACTCATTCAAATACAATTCAGATATGCTCCATACACGGACGCTATTCTGATACTCATTCAGATTCAACTTTCAGATACAGTTCAGATACGCTCCAAACATGGATGCCATCCTGATACTCGTTTGCAACATCACCTTAGACCATCTGTAGAAATAATCCATGGATACAGTCCATATAATCCATGCACATCCTGACTTTACCATCTTTCTTGGGCACAGGCACAATATTTGCAATCCATGGCGAATAATTGACAACCTTTAAGAAATTTTCATCCAACTGCTTCTGAACCTCCTCCTTGATCTTCTTGGACATCTCAGGATGAGTTCTTCAGAGCTTCTGCTTGACAGGAGAACAACCTTCTTTGAGCGGTAGTAGATGCATCACTATGTCTGTATCCAACCCAGGCATATCCTCATAAGACCAAGCGAAGATATCAGAATACTCACGGAGTAGCTTGATCAATATGACCTTTATACTTTCTTTGAGATCTGTCCCTATCTTGACTTCTCTTATTACCTCTTCTGTGCCAATAATCACCACCTCAATCGAATCCTAATTCAGATGGATAACCTTCTCCTCTTGTTTCAACAGTCTTGCTAATTCCTCAGGAATATTGCACTCCTCATATGCTTCTTTTTCAGCTTGATAAATAGGAGTATCAAAGTCATAATGAGCCATAGCAGAGTCGTTATCGATAGAATCGGTGGTGGAAGTGCATCTGCATGAATGACATTTTTGCGTTTTTTAGTGACAGTGTGTGAAAAGAGAAACATTACCATTTTAAAAAAAGAAATGAAGCAAAATTTTGAATGCAAAAACGTCCTTTATTTCATGATAAACTTGAAAATAAACATGGTGGCCCTACAAAAAGGATCCACTACGCCTTGGGCAGAGCGTAGGAATTATGATATGACAATAAAAGAAACAAGAAAATTACTCCTCGGCGCTTGAAACTTGGATAACATCCACAGAAGTCCAATTGTTGAGTGTCTGGCCTGGAATACTCGGACGAATCCAATCTTTGATATTGCAGCCATCAGCCATATCGTTTCCAATTGCATTGACGTGTCCTTCTTGAGTATCACAAGGGCGGGAAAACTTCACAGGAGTAGATAAACTGGATGCTCTAGAAGCTGCACTCTTCTAACCTGGGCTAAAACCAAGACCAAATTTATCAAACTTTGGAGTAACGTTCAGCACCTGACCCCAACCTTCAGGGTTACCGCCTTCCACTATAGCTTTTGCATCTTTGAGAGAAGATATAATAGTTTCCGATTTCCTTTTCTGCTCTGGAGGAGGAAAGTTGACAGCATGAACTGTCTCAAATGCCTAAAACAGAGTTTCATGTATCTCACCTTCAACTTCGACATAGAGGAATGACGTCAAATGAATCACGATGTACTCTTCTTTGCCGCATATAGTTATCACCTTTCTCTCTGCAGGATACTTGAGTTTCTGATAAAGAGTAGAAGTGACTGCTCTTGCTCTATGAATCCACGACCCTCCCAACAAGCAACAGTATGCTGGCTGTATATCCATCACAAAAAATGTAGCCGTGAAGGTGTGAGGACCAACCTTAATTGGTAACTCCACCTCCCCAAATACTGACCTTCGAGACCCATCAAACGCCTTCGCCATCAAATCGCTAGGGCGCAACTCTAGTCCAGAATAATCAATTTTCATCAATGTTGACTTAGGCAATACATTCAAAGACGATTCGGTATCCACCAAAACCCGGGATAAAGTAGTGCCCCTGCACTCCATTGAAATATGCAACGCTTTGTTATGGTTTGGTCCCTCTCGAGGAAGATCAAAATCTGTGAAGCCCAAACCATTCCCGGCAGATATGTTAGCATATACATTCTCAAACCAATTGACTGTTATCTCATGTGGCACAAATGCATTCTTTAACAACTTCACCAAAGCATTTCTGTGAGGTTCTGAATAAATCAACAGAGACAAGATAGACATCTTAGAAGGAGTATGGCTCAGATGATCAATTATGCTATAATCACTTTTTCTGATAATTCGTATTAACTCTTCAACCTCATCGGGAACTGAAGAAGCTTCTGGTATCAGAATTGGTTAAGTCACATTGGCTGGCGTAACCCTTGGATTACCAATCAATACCTGTTGTTTTCCTTTTTCTTTTACAGAAGCATCCTCCGCATCTTGCACATTGGAAGGACCAAATACTCTCCTGATTCTAATCATTCGACCCATACCAGAAAAGTTATGGACTTCCTATTCTTCACCTTCAACACGTTCTTCCTCAGACAAACGAGCATTGACCTCCTGCTTTACCCCATGGTAATAAACATCAGCACCGTAATACCATGGGATGGCCTTCTCACTGGTATACGGCATGGGAACGGGTATCAAAATCATCAAAGGAGGCGCCCTAGATGGGGTAGGAATGCGCACAGGGGTGTAAGGAATAGATACACAACAACATCTTCTTCAGTAACCTTGCGGTGGCTCGCTTTTCTATCAAGTTACAGGGAACCCTCCTTTATCAACATATGGATACCGGCTTTTAAATCATCACATCCCTTCGGTTGCTCTCTACACTTGGCACACTCTGAAGTACAACCTGGGAAAATAGAATTGTCAAGCAAATACCTCTTAACATAGCACAATGGAGTAGTTACTTGTTCCACATTCATGATCAAATTCAACACTTCACCGTCATCATCAACCATATTAACAACACTCTCTCCATGCCTTGGAATTGGGTTCTGAGTAACATTCAGACCAGTTACTGGGGTAAACTCGATTGCCTTAGCGTCCAATAAGTCTTGTACCTTGCACTTCAACGTAAAGCAATTGTCAGTAGAATGACCAACTCCGCCCGAATGGAATTTGCATCTGGCATTAGCATCATAGTTAGGAGGAAGTCTTGCGGGTGGTGGCGACATATTTCTCAAACTGATTAACTTCAAATCAAGCAGGTGGTGGAGCTCTTCAGTAAGAGTTACTGGCAAGGGATCGAATTTCCTTGAATGTATCGGCTGTTGGTTATTATATTGACGGGGAGCATCTTGCTGCCTTTGTTGTTGAGGCACTGTATTTGGTCTCTGCTGCGGAGAAGCACTACAGGAATAGAAATAACATTGATTTGTTAGTGCTGACAATCCTCTCTTCGTCCCCTATGAGAGTAAACCGCGCTTGCGTCGCCTTCCCTTTTCTTAAGGTAAGTGTTGAATGGTTTCTTACTTCCCCCTGATGAGGCACTGGAACCTCCAATCTGAATTTTCCCCAATTTCAAACCCACCTCAATTCTTTCACCCGCCATAACCAAGTCTGCAAATCCTGCCGAAGTACTTCCTATCATGTGTTCATAGAATGGCCCTTGCAGGGTACTCATAAACATATCAATGAGTTCTCTCTCTATGAGTGGAGGTTGAACCCTCGCAGCCAACTCTCCCCACTTCTGAGCGTATTCCTTGAAAGATTCTTTTAGTCCTTGTGATATATTCTGTAACTGAGTGCGATTAGGCGCCATATCCACATTGTACTGATAATGTTTGACAAAAGCCCGAGCAAGATCATTCTAGCAACGAATATGAGTTTTCTCCAAATTCATGTACCACTCCAGGGATGCCCCAGATAGGCTATCCTGGAAAAAACGAATCAAAATCCCTTGATCCTCAGTATGTACCGACATCTTCCGAAAATAAGCAGTTGCATGAGTAATAGGACACGAAGTTCTGTTGTACTTTTCAAATACAGGAGGCTTGAACTTTGTAGGAACCTTCACCCCAGACACCAACCCGAGATCATTAGCATCCATACTAAGGACTCCTTGCCCTTCCACAGCCTTCAGACGCTCTTCCAATAAACGATACTTCATATCCTCAAACTGAACCTCCGACTCTGAATGCCGAACAGAAAACTGATCTTCACCCTGGTCAAAGTCAAAATCCTGATCTTGATAATTCCTTACACCGCCCTGATTAGCTCTTCTGTTCCCCACAAGATGAGGTCCAGGAGACGGGGGAAACTGCCCTACGTTGCACACAAAAAGGTTTCCGGGCATCCCGTGAAAATTTCCAGCAGGTTGATCTTGCACATCCCCCAATCCTACATAAATGTCCTGATAGAGCCCTTGATTTCCACCATCCCCTGGATAGCAGCGCTGGTTGTTGACAATGGCAGCTAGTTCCTCCTATCAGCGATTCACATTGGTGATGACCTCCATGAACTGAGTCATCTGAGTATCCATTTGGGCCCTCATTTCAGCGAGTTCAGCTTGAACCTGTTCCATATGTCTTGGCAAGTTGTTTCTTGTGGAATACCGATGAGTAGTCGTCTTGAATTCTGAATAAGAAAAGCAGCAGAATAAGAAAACCATCTTGCGATAACCTGTAATGTTATGAAATGCATGATGTGCATGATATGTTTGTCATTTCCCGGTATTCAAGAGTCTTTTTATTCATCAATCATGGCGCACAACCATACAATCAAAAGAGAAAGGATAATAAGATGAACACTTCAATTATTTACAAATAAAAGAAACGATGTTCGAGTGACTTTGGACAATTAAGAGTATAATGATAAACAACTAAATACATGTCTTAATAATAAATCAAAAAGAACTGAATAATAACAATAATCAATTGGTCCCTTCCAACAATTCTGGGGGTGACCAAATACACCAAAAGTAAATAACATAACTAAATTTCCGGAACTAAACATGCTTCAAGATGATGACAGTACTCTTCAAGTATGGCTTTCTCCTTCAAAAGTTGAAATGCGACTATTTTACTTTCTTGGAACCGATCTTCTACGACACGCTTCTGGGATAATTCCTTCTTAAGATGAGCATCTTTGTCTTTGAGCTGTTTCTCCAAGTTCTGAATCTTCTTCCTGTAGCTATTTTCAGATACCTGAAGCTTCCGAAACTCTTGTTGAGTCTTACTAAACTCTTCTTCCATTTCAGCATGAGATATCTTCCTAAAACCGGTTGCATCAAAAGTTTCCCCTTGAGCTTCCTTGAGTTTACGAGCTAAGTCGGCCCTTTCTTGATCTTCCCAATAAAGTTTCATCCCTGCCTCGCGGTCTTTTGCACGAAGTTGAATGTTCTCAACATGAACCTGGGTGAACATCTCGGTAGGCACTGTGTTACTCGGAATAGTAGGAGGTTGCTCGTATAGAGGAGCCGACCTTGAAAATGGTAACCGTAAGATCTTGACCATGGCTTTAATCCATTCCAAGTAAGGAACTCTAGCAATAGGAACCTTCTTGCCCAAAGTAGTTCTATCCTTCTTGTGAATTCCCTTCCAAGCACTTGTCACTCTTTTCAACATCACAGGGTCACTTCCTCTAACAAAATACACTGATTCAGACACCTCCTCAACCTTTAGCGGTCCATCCATTGCATATCCTAATTGACGATAAGCAAGCACATGATTATAGTTGATACTACCCTTAGTTCCTATGAGGGGAACATTAGGGAAATCTCTGTAACTAGTGACAATACTTTGCACTTCCCCCGTGTCATAATTCCACCGGATATCAAATGAAGTAAGGTTGACAAGCCTTGATGACCATCAGAGAGAATGCTTGGTATCCACGAAAGGGCCACTTACTGGTAGATGTAACTTAAGCCATTGATACAACATCGAATGACATAAACTGACATTACCACCTTTTCCATGCCTGGAATGAATAGTGTAAAGAGTATCTGCCAAGAGTGTCGGTATCAGGTTCTTGTTTCTAAAAACACAAATAGCCGTCAAATCCATAAAATTTCTCTTGCAAGGGAAAAGGGATCCCGTATATCATGAGAGCAAACAGAGAACTGAAGTCACTCCAATTGCCTTTCTTTGACCAATCTTCAGTCTTCTTCACCAGAAAGTCCAAATAAAACCCTGTAGTACCCTCACTGGACTTCCAATTGTCTTTCACCTCTTTCCAACTCAAATGAAGAATTTCAGCAACAACTTCGAACTTCGGATTTTCCGGCACTTGGACAAAAGGAACTTCATCGAAAAATCTGATATTAAGTAGGTACGCGTACTCTTCTAGGTGGGAACCAGTTGATAATCTTGAAAAGTAAAACATCGTAATTCCTTGTCATAGAATTGGAAGAGAGTGGTCAAAGCCATCGAGTCAACTAGAGTGTTAAGGACTAGTAACAAATTGCCATAGTTTTTGTTGAAATTATTCAGAACATCACTCTTCAGATAAGAACTCAACCTCTTCAATTCGGACACATCAATAGTAGGAATCTGATAAGAGAAAGTATGCCTGGTGAGCTCTTTAACACGAACTGAATCAAACTCAACTGGAGGGAGACCAGCCATTTCTGATGGAAAGAAGACTCTTGAATGTCCCTGGAAAATGACATGCGCATGCTAGTTATATTTTTTTTTACATTCTTTTTTTTAGAAATAAATATGCTATGATGCAACATGACAGGATCAAAGTTTCACACTGGATCGTGGTTGGACCATTACAGAACAACACCACTCAAAATCAAAAGAAAATCCCAAAGCTTCAAAACTATCATGGGAACCTGAGTCACCTTCACAACACAAAGTCACCAACAGTACCTGTACCTGTAAGAAAAGTTTTCCCGCCCCTCTCACGGGTGTAGTCTAGGTCAAGGTAAGGTTAAAAGCCAAATCAGAGTACGAGAGCTCGAATGTCGGTATCATCATACGATAACACCTATCCGAACTACCTCTGAAGTCATGTGTCTCATGGTTAGGTCTACAAAGAATCCGCCTCGTAGCTTCCATGGCCACTCTATTCCTAGTTCCTATGTAATTCACTCATAGCCTGGGTATGAGGCCTTTTACCTCATGGAACAACCCACCCACCAAGAAAATCTAGAATCCAAATAGTCCAGCCAAATCCAGTATGCAGTGCAAACAGATAAATATGCAAAGCGGTAAAATAAACACCCAAAAAGAAAACAAGCAAGAGCTAGGATCGACTCCGTGATGGACCAGCAAAAGGTTAATTTGTCCCCAGTGAAGTCGCCAGCTGAAACTACGTGGCCGGAACCTGTCATCTGGATGTTAATGAAACATCAATGAAGTCGCCACCGAACGTCTTTTATCCCGCCGAAAGGGAAAGGTAAACATCGAGAAAACCTGAAAAGGGAGAAATCACAGTCTTTTGACCGAGAGATCGGGTAAGGGAGTCTATTACGCAAGGGGAAGGTATTAGCACCCCACACGCCCGTAATACTCTACGGTATCCACTCTTGTTGTCTAATCTAATGGGTGTGGTCGAATCCTATGTCTATGGTTTAAAACTGAAAAGGGAATGCATGCGAAAGAAAAAGGAAAGCAATGTAGGGAAAATAAAAGTTGTGCTCAATTGGGCCCTACCCTAATGCCTACGTATCCCTTTTAAGGAATCAGAGCAGCCATAGTTTGGCTTATGTGTTTTGGTTGGTTTGTGTTTTTTAATTAAGACAAACAAAGATAGTCAAGATGGAAAAACATTGAATGAAACAACAAACAAATGAGGCGATCAAACATCGACTAAATAATGACAAAGTAACATGTCAAAGATAGCGAAACATCAAATGATAAAACGGATGACAAAACATCACACCTATCAATGATATTGAGAATCAAAGTAGGATAACAAACATGTGCAATGGCGAAACATCGGCTTCAGGAAAATGTGAGATGGCGAAACATCGGCTAAGAGAAAATGGCAAAGATGGCGAAACATCAATAAAACAGATGACGAAACATTACACCTAACAATGATATTGAGAATCAAAGTAGGATAACAAACATGTGCGATGGCGAAACATCGGCTTCAAACAAATGTGCGATGGTGAAACATCGGCTAACCAAGTTAAAAAACAAAGCCAATAGGCACACTAACAAATAGGATTGGTTTGTATCTTTTACCTTGAAGAAGGGTTTGAGTTTATTAGAGGTGTTTTATGATTTGCCAAGAAAACAGTTTTATTTTAAGATGCAAAATGAAAAGAAAGGTAAAAACAACTAAGGGAGGCTAGCCTAGCACTATCCCTAGTGTTATCATACAATGGTTGATCCTAGGGTTGAGGATAAGGGAATATCCTACCCTAATTTACATGTTAAAGGGGGCTTAACAAAACTATCCTATAGGGAACATGCAATGAGAGCAAAGTCGTGATCTCAATTTCTAAATTGAGTGACTCATCGATCAACAATTAAAGAAGAAAAGCAATAAACGTCCTATAGGGAACATGCAATGAGAGCGAAGTCGTGATCTCAATTTCTAAATTGAGTGACTCATCGATCAAAAACAAACACAACGCATGCAATGAGACAAAAAACAGAGGGCCTCCTGACATATATCAGCAACAGAGGTCCCATCATGCAATCAGAGAATTATGCAAAATGAAAATGGGAGAAAGGAAGTAGTACAATACCAAACAGATAACTATTTGTAGCAATCAAGCAAGAATAAAAGAAACCCAGAGAAACTTCAAGCAAGCTGGCATCAGTAGACAAATTTTGAGTCAGGAATTACACCATTAGGATGTAAGTAATTTATCAGATATGAACAAATCCCATGGGCAATGTATGGCATTCACAATCATATGTATGTATATCCTGCATAAACCATCAAACATGCCAAACACAAACATAATGCCAATGTAATAAATTGTGTTCCACAAATAAAGTGAAACACAAAAGCCTCAAGCCAAAAGTGGCAACTTTCTCAGAGTACCTCGCATATTCAACAACCAAGTTAGTATTCCATAAGGTGAAAAAGTGAGAACAACATGGTGGCAATTATCAAACATTAGACATGATAGGCAAGAGGAAGCGAGCATCTGCACAGATTAGGTCAAAAGAATCAGAGGAATGTTGCTCCTTCCTATCACTATGTTGAATTGACAATTGAATATCAATCAAGGATCATAAGAGCTTGAGAATAATATGAACAAAGACCATAAAGGTCAGTAGCAAACACATTTTAATCATGCACAATTAATTCAATCACAACTTCATGAACACAATAGGAGATAAAACCTACATAATGCATTAGAAGGTTCAAAACATTCAAACATGTGGCTTATAAGTGAAATGGCTTGAGCTAACATGGACAATCATAATCAACATGATCATTAGGTTCCCAATTATAGGCCTCACTCAAGTTCATTGGCCATCAAACAAATTGCAACAAGACATGCAAACATAATTGGGTACCTTCACTTCAAAATTACATCAAAAATGGAAATAAGGGTCCATAATTCAAACCAAAATAACATTAGCATCTTTGAAGGTATAGAAGTCAGAATGCAATCCCTAAGTTCATGAACGATTGGGGAGGATACCAAATGAAGTCCAAAGTTCAAGACTAGTTGGCAAAACTACCAAACTAGACAAGTTTTAAAAATAATTTGTGGAAAAATGTCAAACCAAGTTAAAAAATCAAGATGAATGGTTTTAAGACCCTCAATACATTCATGAACCATAATTAAGATTTGAATCCTATAGAAAATCCAGAGCATGGTGGTTTTAAAAATGAAACTTGCACCATAAGCAACAAACCCCTAATTTTTTACTTTTAATCTCAAATATTGATTAAGTGAGATCAAAATTCAAACAAATTAAACCAAGATCATACAAATCATCAAGAAACCCTAAATTTCAGAAAATATATTTTTCATATTTTTTTTGAATTAAGGAAGAGAAAAAATGAAATAAAATTCAAAAAATTAGTCCATTAACAATTATTCACATCTCAAAATAACATTTAAATCAAAAATTCAGAAAAATGGCCAACCAAAATTATATTCAAATATTAGAACTAAAAACACACATCCTTGAATTTTTGTAGAATTTTTGAATTAAAGGAAATATTAAAATAAAAATAAACAAACAATTAGCAATTAAACTATTTTTTTAAGGGATAAAAAGAAGTAAACCCTAACCAAAAATCACAAAAGGGTCAAAGTAAAAATATGTTCAGATTCTAGGATTAAAAACAAGCTTGCATTATTTTTTTGAGAATTTTTGAATCAAAGGAAGTATTAAAATAAAAATTACAAAGCAAAAATTCAAAATAAACCTCCCAAATTAAAATTCTACTAAAAAATAGAAAATATGCTAAACCAATTTCAGAATCAAATTTTATATTATTTTATGAGACTAAAACAGTTTTTGTGGAATTTTTTGGATCAAAGAAATATTAAAATAAAAATTATCTTCAAATAAACAATTATTTAAACCTATAAAATTTTGAACCAATCAGAATTTTTTTAAAAAAATCCAAAAAAAAAAATGACAAATACTAGAAAATAATATTGACCTATGGTAATTTTTTGTGATCTTTGAAAATGTTTTGGTTAGAAAATAAAATCAAACAAAATGTCAAATAAAACAAATAATTCAAATAAGCCAAAAAATTCAAACGGACCAATGAGAAAGCGCCACCACACCATCTTTAACCTTTGGACAATTCAAAAATGCACGCAACATCCAGGCTTAGGGCTTATGTTCAGATCAATCATGCATAATCATTTCTACATCATTTTTCATGAAATCAAGCACAAATTGAAGCCAACATTTCATACTTCACATTGCAATTGGAATCAAATCAAAACATCAACCATACTGTTCACAATCAAGTCAAGAAAATGAGCAAAATCATTCTGAATCGCGAGTTTCAGGGTATTCAATCATGCATAATTCACCAAATCAAATGCTATAAAGCTTCAGAAACATTCCATTAACATCATTGAACTCAAATCCAAGCTCAAACACCTCAATAAACAAGCGCATCTCAGAAATTGATGTTTGGAATCATTACCTCAAGGCGAAAAGTGTTCTACTGTCTCCTTCACTCCAGATGCGAATAAATGGTGCTGGCTTGATCTACTCCCTTTACTGAAGCTGAATCCGCAAGAATTTTGAAGAAAACACCAAGGAATTAAGAGAATCGAATCAAGTTGCAGAAGAAGAAAGAAAATCTCAGATATGGAATTCTTGCAAATGGAGCATTTTCTTTCTCTCTCTTTGCTTGCTTCCTCTTATATAGAGTTTGTAAAGAAGGTTAGAAAAGGAATTTGGTCTTCCAAGTTGTCCAAGGGCTTGATTGGAAAGTTTTGGCAAAAATGAAGTGTGCACAAAATTGGTTGTTTTTGCTCGTGCATTCTTTGGCTTCCTATGCATTTTGTGGGCCAAATTACTTCAGAAGGTTATGCTTAGAATCTTGGCCCTTAATTCCATCTTATCAAAGAGTGTTGGAGCTTTTGCAATTTTTAGCAATTCTTTGTATTTTTCATTCAAGCAAACACCAAGGTCCATGGAACACGAAATGGATGATATTATAGGCCTTAAAAAGTCACAAATAGGTCATGGGCTGGATTAGGAACAAAGAGAATGGATGAAACCTGAATTTTCATGAATTGGCCACTTTGCATATTTGCCAAATTTCAATAAAATGCTCCAAAATTCCAAGACTCATAACTTGCTCATACTTTTGAATTTTGGCACAAATAAACATAATTTGGAAAGGTATTGAAAATGTCTACAATCCCTTAGTTTTGAGTTTTTGCATATTAATCCATTAAGGTCTTCAAAATTTGGCTTGAAATTCACTAATTTTAAAAAATGACCTATAATTTTGTGACTTCAAAAGACCATAACTCTTGATTCCTTGCCAATTTAGACATGAGACGAAAAGGAGGTGAAAGATAATTCTCTTAGCTTTCCAAGCATATTTCATTTGCATCTTCTTGATCAAGGGTGAATGAAATATGATTTTTTGAAATTAAGTCCTTATTTTCCAAAATTAGTAACTTTTAGGGTTTCTTCAAGAACAAGTTTCAACCCAAACCTCAATCTCTTTGATCCAATGACCAAAAAGGACTTGAAATATGAAAAGTACATCCTTGAATTGATGGTTGGAAAAAGGTCCACTTGGTCAACCTTGACTTTGACTGATTTTGACCAAAGTGACCATTTTGCCCCTCTGAATTAATTGATCCATTTCCCTTCAAAATTGGTGATCAAAACTTCAAACATATGATATTCCAAATATATAGAGGCCATGTACAAAGTTTCACTTTAAAATTCTCAAGAAATATTGATAAAAACTCAAACCCTAATTTTGGTCAACACCTTAGGAAACTGATGAATCATCTTCAAAACTTCAAATCCTCTGAGCATCATGACCAATTAATTGTGCAAAGACTTTTCAAATACCAATGAGATGTTGTAGCTCCCCAAATCAAGACTTGTACATTGGCCAATAGCCTTGCCCAAACAAAACCCTAATTTGACTGGTGAATCCAAAGAGTGATTCTCCTTGTAACCAAACACAAACTCCAATCCTCTGATGATCCAAAGAGATGTATAAAATGTCTTAAGCTATGCCATAATCTTTGAGCTTGAAAGGATTCATAGTTTTAGGTAATAAGATTCTACTTGAGCAACTTGTCCATGTAATTAACCTTCAAAGCTTGAGGAAAACTTGATAACTAAAGTACTTTGATCCTATCACAATGTATGAATGCAATGCACTATGATGTTCATGATGAAACATAAGCTTAAATCAAGAGGGTAAATTTTGGGGTGCAACACCTAGGAGTGCGCATGTGCGAGTGATTTGATTTCAAGTTATTATCTTTTCACATTTAGGGTTTTCTAACCATTTTAACTTAACATACAGTCTTGTCATGCAATCCTATTATCATACATCTAACAGTTGATATTTGCAAGAACTAAAATGCGAGAAATAAAACTACGCTATTACAAGGCTTTGGGGAGGGGGATTAATTACATAGCCAAAAACCTGTAAAACGATAAATAAAAGAAAATCCTAATTAAACTATTACATACCATGAGCAGTTACATTAATATCGCAAAAATAATAAGTGCGCGCGATGAATTAAGAATGAGAAAAATTAGGGTTTTGACCCCGTCTAAACCTAATTAAAAGAAAGAATCAATTTTTGTTGTTTTTGATTATTTTTTGAAAATAAGGTTTTAATTGAATAAGTACAAACCTAATTACTAATTAATTTAAATTAAGAAAAAAATAATTAATTTGACCTATTTTTGTATTTTTGTTTTATTGAGAGAAGAAAATAAAAAATTAAATCAAGAACAAACCCTAATTTTCTAATTCATTTTAAATTATTTACAAAAAGGTTAGAATTACCCTAAAATTAAAAATAATATAAAATTAATTTGATAAAATAAAATAAAACCTAAATTCTAAATTGGTGAAATTGATTTTATGATTTTTGTAAGAAAAGAAATTAATTTTGTGTTAGAAAATAGTTTAAACAAAATAAATAAATAAAATAAAATATAAGAAAATAAAGAAAATGGGCCTGGTGTTATAGCAAAAGGGGGGGTCTGAATTGCAATTTCTGAGCCCAAAAACGCCTAGCCCATGTTGACTTTTCCAGATCCCATGCGCTTGCTTGACTGATGTCCATGGTAGACCTTCATTGGGACTCCTTGGATCTAGCATGTGGATGATCTGATTGGCTGGACATGGAGGATGCGTGGTGGACTTATGGGGCGCCTATGTACCTAATCACACAATGCAAAATAACATGGAATAATATGGGGACCTGGGGATCAAACCCAGGCCCTTTGGCATTTCACAACACACGCTGACCATCTGAGCTGGCTTGTCTTTATGTATATGGAACAACAAATAAGCATTATATGGAAAAACAGAATAATAATATTACAAACGCGCGAAATTTTGAATTGGCCAGTCATGGGATGCCACTGTTGCTAAAAGTTCTGCAACTTTTACCTACGGTCAAGGGGTGTAGGTATAACCCTGGGCTTCTGCAAAATTCTATACAAGCATGATAAATACACAACAATGGTACCAATCAACTCGTGGTAACCTCACGAGCATCATGGTACCCTTATCCATGACCAATTGTACATGTAAAGAAAAACCCCAAAAACTAGCCAAGAACCCTAACTATGGCATCTTGCTCTATAGTTAATGAAAATGCAATTAAGTATTACCATTAGCTTACAAATGATTCAAGGATTCAGAATATGCAAATAAATCATGCTAAAAGTGATAGAATTGTGATATTCGATTTCAAGAAAGCATGGATGTCGTGAGATGCTTACAGTGCAATTCTTGGCGTTAGGAGGCTTGTTAATGATTGTAAAAGGATCCCAGAACGTCCAGGAAGTGATTTGTGTGACTGGAATGGCTTGAGGAAGCCTGGAACTGAGAAAACGGTTTGCAACTTTTCTTGATTTTTTTAAAGTTGTTTTCACCTTTGCACGCCTCCAATCTCCTCTCTTTTGATCTGCACTCGTTCTATATGTACCCTAGAATGAATTATGTTACAAATTTGCTTCAAATCTTCTTCAATTAAGATGATTGAATCATGATTTGATTCTTATGCAAATCTTTCCAAATCAAGTCAAATCCAATCTTTTTGTGTCCAAATGAAGCTTTCACGATTTGATTCTCTTTTCATGATTTTATTTTGATTTTATTTGACTTAATTGAAATAAAAATCAAAATAAATGACAAAAATAAAATAAAGACAAGTGGGAGAGATCATAGGTCGTGGGTCATGTTACAAACTCAATGCAAGCATAAAAAGTTGGGCCCATTTGAAAAAAATTGCAATTTGAGACACATTTGACTTTTGACAATTTTGCAAAAAGGGTCAACTTTGACAATTCATAACTCCTTCCATTTTGACCCTAGAGATGTTTTCTTGGACTTTTTAGAAATCTTAAGATGTCATATAAGTAACCCTTTTTGTCTTATCTCAATTTGGTCTTCCATGTTCATGTATTAAGCTTTGACAAAAAAGGTGTTTTTGTTGACCTTTCAAAATGACCTATAATGTCCAAATTTATATCTTCTTGTGAGTGCATATTTTGAACTTGGGATATGAAGATGAATTGTAGGGAATTTCATCCTCTTCAAAATGAGCTTTGGATGGGTCATTGTTGATAAATTATGAGAAAGTTATGCTTGGTCAAAGTTGAGTTGACTTTTCCTACAAAACCCGAATTTAGCAACTTTTGGGTTTTGATGAATTGTGAGAAATCCTTGAGGAATCATGATCAACCCTTGATCAAATGATGAATAATACTTCAAAATGAGGAGATTGACCAAAAATCTTGAAGTTTGACTGTATGTAGGACACAATTGACTTTTGCCCTAGCACAATCGATTTTTAGGCTCTTGAGCAATTGACTGAGCAAACTTTCTCTGCAAGGCTTGAAACTTGACATGGATGATCTTGAGAAAATATTACGACAATGGTGAGAATTTGGGATCCTTTGGACTCAAGTACCTTGATGCAAAGTGAAACTCTAATTTGAGGTAGACTTCCTTAGGAGAGAGTTTGTCTGGCCAACTCTTGGACTTCCTTGAGCAATCTGTGGACCTCACTTGAAATGTATTGAGAAATATGAAAGGGAAAATTTTGGGGTACAACACTTACCATTCAGAAAGTCCAGGCCATGATACCAACAATTTTTGGGCTTTGAAGAACAAGGTGCAAGATCTTCTTGAAGCAAAAGAAATTGAATTTGATGCTCCTGAGATCCCAAATGTTATCACTGCTCCTATTCCCAATCATGGTCGTGATGTTAACGCTAATGAAAATGATATGTTTGTTATTGTTGTTGATGAACTTGTTACTCCTCTCTTGACCGTTAAGAGGAACCTGTTGAAAGCCGGTTTATTTCTGGGTTGTGGCGAAGGCTGCCACCTCTGTTTATCCCTACCAACTGGTTGTCATTTATTGAAAGCAGGTGTCCAACGCCTAATGGATGACAAAGAGATTTTGTTTGAAAAGACTCTCGTTCCAACCATTTCTTACAATGATGTTTCAATAGTAACCATTTCCTCCAATCCTTCCAGGGTCTCCACCAAAAGACCCGTTAGGATTACATAAGTTCCTAAAGTGACTCCACTGATAATTACTACACCAGGGCCGATCCCATACTCCTCAGATAAAATTGTCCCATGGAACTATGGGGGTGACGTCTACTATCACGGTGTCAAACAGGATTGGCTGGCTGATGAAGACTCAATCTTTGAGAAGGCTGACCCCGACATCAACAACATTGCGGGAACCAGCAAGATAACCCGAAGTGGAAGAATATTCTCCCCAGAGATTGCTCCTCCGAAAACTGTTACCCGTCCTATGATCATCCCTGCTTCTGTTCCCGTTGACACTACTACTATAGTTCCTATAGTTATCCCTGTTGATACCCCTACCACCGAGTCAACCGAGACTCGCGGCAAAGGCATTCTGGTTGAGCCTGTCCAGATGAAGGCGCAATCAGTATCTATCCCAGAGGCCTCCCAAAAGGAGATGGAAGAAATTCTGAAAATTATAAAGAGAAGCGACTACAACGTAATCTAACAGCTAGGGAAGACTCCGTCAAAGATCTCCATGCTGGCTTTATTGTTGTGCTCTGAGGCTCATGCGAAGGCCTTGGTGAAATTTCTTAAAACTGCCCATGTGCCACAAGAAACCTTTGCTGATCAATTCCAAGACTGTGTGGCCAGTTTGACCTCTGACAACAGTTTAGGCTTTTCCGATGCTAACCTGACACCTAGAGGGAGGAAACATAACGAGGAATTACATGTCTCTGTCGAATGCAGGGGTACAACTTTGGCCCATGTCTTGGTTGATACTAGTTGGTCTTTGAATGTGCTGTCTAAGAAGGCTCTTGATAGACTCGACTATGAAGGTTTGACCTTAAAACCCAACAACATAGTGGTAAGGGCCTTCGACGGTTCAAAGAGGATGGTGCATGGGGAGGTGGATATCCCCATAAAAGTTTGAACTCAAACCTTTGATTCAACTTTTTACGTGATGGACATTCGCCCTTCCTATTCCTGTTTATTGGGACGACCATGGATTCATGACGTTGGTGTCGTCACCTCTACATTACATCAGATGCTGAAATACCCAACCAAAGGGAAAATCATTACTGTCCATGGAGAAGAGGAATATATGGTCAGTCACTTGAACTCCTTCAAATACGTGGAATTGAATGGTGAATTCATTGAAACTTTGTTTTAGCACTTCGAGGAAGTCCCACAAATAGTGACAACTATCAAGACGGTTTCTCAAGTCCCAATGATTACAAGACCTCCGCTAAAGATTTCTTCTCTGAAAGATGCCAAGGCAGTGATCGAAGAAGGTGGGTGTACTATTTGGGGCCAACTCTCGGATATCCCTTACAAATATGACAAATTTGGTTTGGGTTTCACTTCAGGAGCCCATAAAGTTGTCTGTCGTGCTCGTGCCGGGGGACCACCTTTGAAGATTAGCAACCACGGAGTCAACGCGGTGGAGGATGATGATGATAGCTATGACCTGGAGGAATGGATTTTCCCAACTGTCAACAGAGGACTCAGCAACTGGGAAGCTAAAGATTTTGTCCTAATTACTTTAATCCAACAGTAATTGTCTTTAAACTTTGTCGGACTTGTAATAATTAAACAATTCAGACTTTTAAAACCTTGTGTCTTACCCGAGGAACAATGGTCCATTTATAAGGATTGTTACCTCATTTTCATATGTCATCAATGAATCATGGACGTTTTTGCATACAAACTTTGTGCTCTTTGTCTTTTTTTCTACATTTTTATTTCTTTCAACAATAGCTATACTCTTACACACACTCACATTCAAAATGCAGATCTACATCCATTCGGGATCCCATGGGTAACAATTCTGCTATGGCCTTTTGTGACTCTGAAAATCTAATCTACCAAGCTGAAGACGAAGGTGAGGAAGATTGTGAAGTGCCAGTGGAACTAGCCATGTTACTACAACAAGAAGAAAATACCATACTGCCCCACGAAGAACCAGTGGACACAATTAACCTAGGTACCAAAGAGGACAAGAAAGAAGTCAAGGTAGGAGCCAATCTGGAATCTAGTGTCAAGAATCACTTAATTCAGTTGTTACATGACTATGTTGAGGTCTTTTCCTGGTCGTACAAAGACATGCCAGGACTTGATGCTGATATCCTGGTCCACCGTCTACCGACAAAAGAAGACTGTCCTCCGGTAAAACAGAAAGTTCGTCGCATGCGACCAAACATGTCAGAGAAGATCAAGGCTGAAGTCATGAAACAATTCAACACCAGATTCTTATCCGTCACCTCCTATCCACAATGGGTCACTAATGTTGTTCCAGTGCCTAAAAAGGACGGCAAAGTACGCATGTGTGTGGATTACCGAGATTTGAATAGGGCAAGCCCTAAGGATGATTTCCCACTTCCCCATATCGATATTTTGGTTGACAACACAGTATAGCATAAAGTGTTCTCATTCATGGATGGTTTCTCAGGCTACAACCAGATCAAAATGGTACCTGAGGACATGGAGAAAACGACCTACGTCACACAATGAGGCACATTCTGTTACAAGGTTATGCCATTCGGGTTGAAGAACGTTGGGGCAACTTATCAGCGCGCCATGGTAGCTCTATTTCATGACATGATACATCACAAAATAGAGGTCTATGTGGACGACATGATAGCCAGATCTCAAACTGAAGAGGAACATCTTGACCATTTGCAGAAACTGTTTGAGAGACTAAAGAAATACAAGCTGAGGTTGAACCCGAATAAATGGACATTTGGGGTAAGGTCTGGTAAACTCCTAGGCTTTATCGTCAGCGGTAAAGGTATCGGAGTAGACCCTGCCAAGGTGAAAGCAATACAAGAAATGCCTGCTCCTCGCACCGAGAAGGAAGTTAGAGGATTCTTAGGACGGCTAAACTACATTACCAGATTCATTTCTGACTTGATCGCTACTTGTGAACCAATCTTCAAATTACTGAAGAAAGATCAAGTAGTCGAATGGAATGATGAATGCCAATTTTCCTTCGACGAGATCAAAGAGTACCTACAAAAGCCTCTTGTTTTGATGCTGCCAGTCGAGGGAAGACCTTTGATCATGTATCTAACTGTCTTGGAAAATTCAATGGGGTGTGTGCTGGGGCAGTATGACGAGTCTGATCAAAAAGAGCAAGCTATTTACTACCTGAGAAAAAATTTTAGCGACTGTGAAACAAGATATTCACTGCTCGAGAAAATTATTGTGCTCTGGCATGGGCTGCTCGCCGGCTAAGACAATATATTGATATCCAAGATGGATCCAATAAAATACATATTCGAGAAGCCTGCCCTCTTTGGGAGAATAGCAAGGTGGCAAATGATCCTGACTGAATACGGCATTCAATACACTACCCAAAAAGCAATAAAGGGCAGTGTATTATCTGATCACCTTGCTCATCAAGCTATGAATGACTACCAGTCCATGAAATTCGAATTCCCAGACGAAGACATCATGATGGTAAACAATTGTGAGGAACTCAGACCATATGACGGACCTGCACAAGGATCCTGATGGACCCTGGTTTTTGATAGAGCCTCCAACACACTCGGCAATGGAATAGGTCCTATAATCATATCCCCTGAAGGATGTCATACTCCCTTCACTACAAGACTTTGCTTCAACTGTACTAATATTATGGCAGAATACGAAGCGTGTATTTTTGGTCTCAAAGTTGCCATAGATTTGGGAATCAAATCCTTAATTGTATTCGGAGATTCAGCCTTAGTCATCAGTCAGATCAAAGGAGAATGGGACACTAAGCACCCTAACCTCATCCCTTACAAAGAACATGTGTTGACATTAATCTCACATTTCGAGGAAATTACCTTTGAGCATTTTCAACAAGAGGAGAATCAACTAGCAGACACGCTAGCCACAATGTCATCCATGTTTAAACTCAAGTAGGGTAACGAGGCTCCCCAGATCACCGTTGAACGAATGGATGAACAAGCTTACTGTCACGAGATCGATACTGAAGAAGTAGTGGACCAGCCCTGGTTCCATGAAGTTAAGAGGTATCTCGAGGCTCAAGAGTATCCGGAAGGAGCTTCAGTCAATGATAATAAGTTCTTAAGGAGATTCTCTGCTAAGTTATTCCTTAGTAATGACATTCTCTACAAGCGCAACCATGACTCTGTTTTGCTTCGTTGCATAGACAAAGTTGAGGTAGAAAAGATCATGGCTGATCTACATGAAGGCACTTTTGGCACCCATTCCACTGGGCATACGATGGATAAGAAGATCCTACGGGCATGTTATTACTGGTCTACCATGGAAGCAGATTGCTATCAACATTCACGAACCAGCCACAAATGTCAAATCTACACTGACAAAGTGCATGTGCCTCCAGTTCCTCTAAATGTCCTGACTGCTCCCTGGCCATTCGCGATGTGGGCATCGATATGATTGGAGAAATCGAACCTACAACTTCTAATGGATACCGCTTCATCTTGGTGGCCATTGACTATTTCAAAAAGTGGGTTGAGGTAGCTTCTTTCGCTTCCGTTACCAAAAATGTTGTGGCCCATTTCATCAAACAGAATCTCATCTATCGGTACGGTATCCCAGAGAGAATCATCAGAGACAATGGTACGAATCTCAACAATACTATGATCACCGTACTATGCACGCAATTTAAGATCCAGCACCATAATTCTTACCCTTACCGGCTAAAGATGAATGGCATTGTCGAAGCTGCAAATAAAAATGACAGTAACCCACAAAGAGTGGCATGAGATGCTACCATTTTCTCTCCACGGTTATCGTACCACGGCGCATACATCAACAGGGGCAACTCCCTTCTCCTTGGTATACGACATTGAAGTTGTCCTACCAATTAAAGTCCAAATACCTTCTCTGAGAATTATAAAGGATGCATGGCTGAGTGAAGACGACTAGATCCAAACTCGACTTGACTAGTTAAACATAATTGATGATAAGAGGCTTATGGTTGTCTGTCACGGCCAGATGTACCAAAAACGTATGATCAAAGCGTTTAACAAAAAGGTCAGACGTCAGGTATGTCAGGTTGGTGACTTGGTAATCAAGCGTATCATATTACCACAAGGTGATCCCAGGGGGAAATAGACTCCTACATACGAAGGACCGTTTGTGATCAAAAGCATATTCTCTGGTGGAGCAATGATCTTAACCACTATGGATGGCGACGACCTTCCATACCCTGTGAATGTAGACATAGTAAAAAGATACTACACATAAGAGACCCGCTAGGTTGACACACCTAGGCAAAACAAGGGCATCCCGGTGGACCATAAAGGTTCGAGCAAAAATTAGGAATAAAACAAAAAAATCTGCACACCCGGCAAGTTGAAAACCCGAAAGGGCGACTTGGGCAAAATAAGGTATCCCAGTGGACTGAAAACCTGAAAGGGAGGTCCAGGCAAAAGTTAGGGAATTAAAGCGTATGACTATGTCCCGTTGGATCACCTTACAAACAACCTTTAGCTTCGACTGACAAACTCAGTGGTTCTGATCAATCCAATCCCTTTGAAAGTGCAAAACTATCTGTTTTTCATTATTTCTGTGTTTTGTTTACAAAAACGTCCAATGATTTATTTTTGAACATATGCATTTGAACATGACTACTGTTTACAAATGAACAAAAAAGGAACAGAAAATAGAAAGACAGTCACTAATGGCTTTAAGAAATAGGATAATGTCTTTAGACTATTCCATAAAATCCCCCACAGTATGCAGCTTAATGGTATCAAGTGCTCTCACATCCCCGACAGAACAAACTTCCCGTTGCCGCTCCTAAGATCCCTCAGTGAAAGTCGCCCTCAAGATTCCCCAGCAGGATTTCATGAGGTCTACAAGTAATACACAACATTTCCCTTACACAACATAGTTTATTTCTCTAACAATTGGAAACTCAACAGCACTTCAAAGCATGAAGACTTGCACTCCTCATTCTCAGCAATGCTTAGGGGTTTATTTTCCATGACTCCAGCAACACTGCGGCATAACAATTAACATGTCTATTGTACCAAAAAATTTGCCCTTCCATATTTCTCAACACATTTCAAGTGATATCTTCAAATTGCTCAAGGAAGTCCAAGGGTTGATCAGACAAACTCTCTCCTAAGGCAGTCTACCTCAAATTAGGGTTTCATGTTGCATCAAGATACTTGAGTCCATGGGATCCCAAATTCTAACCATTTTCCTAATATGTTCTCAATATCATCCATGTCAAGTTTCAAGCCTTGCAGAGGAAGTTTGCTCAGTCAATTGCTCAAAGGCCTGAAAATCGACTATGCTAGGACAAAAGTCAACTGTGGCCTACATACAGTCAAACTTCAAGATTTTTGGTCAACATTCTCATTTTGAAGTATTATTCATCATTTGATCAATGTTTGATCATGATTCATCAAGGATTGCTCACAATTCATCAAAACCCAAAAGTTGCTAAGTTAAGGTTTTGTAGGAAAAGTCAACTCAACTTTGACCAAGCATAACTTTCTCATACTTTATTGGAAATGATCCATCCAAATCGAATTTTGAAGAGGATGAAATTCCCTACAATTCATATTCAGCTCCCAAGTTCAAAATATGCACTCACGAGAAGTTATGAATTTGGACATTATAGGTCATTTTGAAAAGTCAACAAAAACACCTTTTTTGTCAAAGCTTCATACATGAACATGGAAGACTCAATTGAGATGAAACCAAAAGGGTTGCTTAGAGGACATCTCAAGATTTCTAAAAAGTCCAATAACACCCTCAAAGGGTCAAAAATGAGGAAGTTATGCATTGGTGAAGTTGACCTTTTTTGTAAAATTGCCAAAAGTCAAAAGTGCCTCAAATTGCAATTTTTGTCAAATGAGCCCAACTTTTTGTGCTTGTCTTGAGTTTGTGACATGGTCCACGACCCATGATCTTTCCCACTTGCCTTTATTTTATTTTTGCCATTTATTTTGATTTTTATTTTAATTAAATCAAATTAAATCAAAATAAAATCATAAAAATATCAAATTCATTTAAACCTTGAGATTTTGTGCACATTTCAGGCCCCTTATACAGCTAGCAACCAAATCAAATCGTGCAAGGCATGTTTGTGCATAAAAAGATTGATTTTTAGCTTATTTTGGAAAGATCATCATGGGAATCAAATCATGATCAAAGACCATAATTGAAAAAGATTGGATGCACATCTGTAAACCTAATTCAGTCCTTGATATATATTGGACAAATGCAGACCAAAAGAACAAGGTTTAGAGGTATATAGGTTGAAGAACAAACTTCAAAAAATCAAGAAAAAGTGGTGATCTGTTTTCCTATTTCCAGGTACTTTCAAGCCTTGCCAAGCATTCCTTTCGCTTCCTGGGAGTACAAGGAGTCCATAGCAATCAAAAGTAAGCCTTTTCGTGCACTAAAACCCGCTGTAAGTGATTCACGGTTTTGACATATGCTTGAAATCAAATATCATTATTTAAGCATTTGTAGCATGAATCATGTATATATTCTGAATCCTGGAAGCATTTGCAAGTTATTGGTAACAATTAATTGCGTTTTAGCTAACCGTATAGAGATATGCCATTGTTAGGGTTTTTTGTCTCGTTTTGGGATCTTCTTGTACAGGTAAAATTGGCCCAAAAGAAGGGCACCATGATGCTCACCAGGCCAAGGCGAATTGGTCTATGGCATTAGATTTCATTTATCATGCTTGTAGGTGATTTTGAAAACTGCAGGGGTTATAGCTACGAACCTTTGACTGTAGGTAAAAGTCCATGACTTTTACCAACGAAGAGAGGAAGAAGAAGACCTGCGTGGCACCACCCCATTTTCCCGTTTGAATTCTGGCGCGCGCTTTTTGTTTGTCCTCCACTAACTCACGTTATTCCATATTATTAATTATTATTATTTCATATACAACAAGCGAGCTTGGCTCAGTTGGTGTTGAGGTGAATGAAAAAGCCATAGGACCTGGGTTCGAATCCCAGGTCCCCCATGTATTTCATATTATTTTTACTTGCGTGATCAGGCATGTGCACAGGCATGAAGACCACCATGTACCCTCAAGGTTCAATCATTAGATCTCCAGAAGGCCGAATTTGAAGGCCATCATATGAGGGTCCACCAAAGGCCCTAGTCAACGTGCAACATTGGAACCAAGAGAGTCAACGTGGGCCAATGGATCTTGGGCCTAAAAGCTGCTAATGGAACCCCTCAAAACTGTTGTTTACCAGGCCCATTTTCTTTTTCTTTTTCTTTTTATATTTTCTTTATTTAATTTATTTAAATTATTTTACTAACACAAAAATTAATTCTTTTTTATCAAAAAAATCAAAAAAATCAATTTTCACCAAATTAGAGTTTAGGCTTTTTTTAATTTTATCAAAAAAATAATTTAATTAGTTAATTTAATTAGGTTAATTTAATTTTAGGGCAATTTTAACTCTTTGTAAATAAATTAAAACAAATTAGAAAATTAGGTTTTATTTGATTTAATTTTCTTTTCTTTTCTTGAAATAACCAAAAATACAAAAATAGGTCGAATGTAATTATTTTTATTAATTTAAATTAATTAGTAATTAGGTTTGTATTTAATTTAAAACCTTGTTCTTTTTCTTAAAATAATCAAAACGACAAAAATAATTCTTCTTTAATTAGGTTAGACGGGGTCAAAACCCTAATTTTTCTCGTTCTTAAGTCATCGCGCATTTATTTATTTTTACAATATTGATGTAATTGCTCATGGAATGTAATAGTTTAATTAGGACCTTTTTCGTTTATTTATCGTTTTGACGGGTTTTTGGCTATGTAATTAATCCCCCACCCGAAGCCTTGTAATAGCGTAGCTTTATTTTCCGTATTTTAATTTCCGCAAATATTAACTGTTAGATGTATGATAACAGGGTTGCATGACAAGAATGTATGTTAATTTTAAAATGGTTAGCAAACCCTAAATGTACAAAAATAATAACTTGAAATCAAAACACTCGCACATGCGCACTCCTAGGGTATACTCCCACTTCGGTTGCCTTCGGTAAACGATCATTAAGTATAGGGTGTTTTAGTAGTCGCTCTCTTGTCTAAACAAATATCAAATGTCCCATTCGAAAAGGTTGCCTTGGATATGTTGCATCGGATATGATCTTAAGACATTAGGGTTATTACTAAGACGTCCTAACATTGCTTTAGTGATCGTACGTCCCTTTCGAATTGACCCTTACAACTCCAACGACGATGCTACCTACTCACTAATAGTGGAATAGCGTTGTCTAAAGGAAACAAGAACAGAAACATTCTTTTCTCGAGTAGGTAGATGCTAGTAGGTACTTGCTCAAAATAAACCTTTTCACACTTACACTCTTTTCAAATAAAGTTTTCAAAACGAATTCGTAACACTCTTGAAGATAAAAGCAAGGGTTAAATCGAAGTAAAACAAAAACTTCTCAAAACACACAAACACGGAAGCAATTTTAAAATGATGAGCAAGTACCTAAGAGCCCATAGAAAACTACCAATAGAAAGGGTGATAATACCTTCCCTTTCTATAATCTACCCCCCGTACTCAGAACATCTCGAAAAAGGAATTTTTTTGTGCTTTTTTCCTTTCCATGTTGGATAAAATAAAAGTCGGTGGCGACTCTTGCTTACTGCGACATTTTGCGAACATAAACGCAAAACGCAAACCAGCATTTTCCTAAAACATTCCGGTTTTGCCACCGTATCACAATGTCCACCCATTGCATCCATACGTTATAGCATTGACAGCACAAATGCATAAGACACAATCTCATTTATTTTGAGAACATCATTGCACCATGCATTTCATACATAATGACATTGCATGCAACTAACTTTTCATCTTTTTCAGGAAAGATCAATCAACAGAGAATTATCGTCAAAATTTTCAACAAGTCAATTACAGATAAATTCCCAAGAAAGTATTGGTCAACCCTCTACATAATAGATATTTCTTTCAGACCCCTTCCGCTTCAGTTTAAATCTCTCAGCGATTTATTCTGATTCTTTCCCGTAGACGCTTTCTCTGCTTCAGATAAATCGCTTAAATATTTACTATGATTCTTTCAAGTTAAAGAATATTCAAGATCTCTTTTGGTTCAGTTTAAACCCCTCAATGGTTTATCCTGATACTTTCCAAAGGAACACTTCGGGTTTAGATAAATCTCTCAACGATTTATTCTGATGCTTTCCCGTAGATGCTTTCTCATGTTCAGATAAATCGCTCAAAGATTTACTCTGATTCTTTCCAGTTAAAGAATATTCAAGATATCTTTTGGTTCAGTTTAAACCCCTCAATGGTTTATCCTGATGCTTTCCAAAGGAACACTTTGGGTTCGGATAAATCCTTCAATGATTTATTTTGATCCTTTGCCGCAGACGCTTTCTCTGGTTTAGATAAATCGCTCAAAGATTTACTCTGATTCTTTCCAGTTAAAGAATATTCAAGATCTCTTTTGGTTCAGTTTAAACCCCTTAATGGTTTATCCTGATACTTTCCAAAGGAACACTTCGGGTTCAGATAAATCTCTCAATGATTTATTCTGATGCTTTCCTGCAGACGCTTTCTTTGGTTCAAATAAATCGCTCAAAGATTTACTCTGATTCTTTCCAATTAAAGAATATTCAAGATCTTTTTTGGTTCAGTTTGAACCCATCAACGATTTATCCTGATTCCAAAGGAACATTTCTGGTTCAGATAAATCGCTCCAAGATTTATTCTATTTCTTCCCAGTCAAGCAACATACAAGACTTCTCATGATTCAGATAAATCACTCTAAAGATTTATTCTGATTCTTTTCCAGTGTAAGTCAAAGTTTAGACTTAATCTAGTTTCCATCAACAATCACCTTCGAATGGCATATTTAAGCCCATTCCCTACACAATCAACCACCACTTCATCGAGTGAAAATTTCTGGGCACTCTAGTGTTCAATCATCTTCCACCTTCAAGTCACGAATGGCAGATTCACCAATCTAACTCTTCAAGCGTAAGAAGATTGAACAGGGGAAGTTGTTGTACCCAAAAATTTGCCCTCTCATTTCTAAAAGGATCATCCTGGACCCTCAGGTTTTCTTCCATCCAATTTCAAGCCTTGTGTTGTACCCCAAAATTTTCTCTCTCATTTATCAAGACTTTTCTCACAAGATTTCTTTGACTCAAGACTGGATTAGGGTTTGGTCAGCTCAAGGCATATCATCTTGCACTGATGACCCAAAAATTAGGGTTTGAGGTTGCACACGGATTTTTTGACTATCAATGCTTCATGTGACTTTCAAACATCATTATGGAACACCAAGATTACTCATGTCAAGTTTCAAGCCTTGGATCACACTTTTGCTCAGTCAATTGGACAATTGACCTAAAAATCAGCTGTATTGGGGAAAAAGTCAACAATGACCAATTTACATTCAAACTTAATAACTTTTGATCCACATAAACATTTTAGACTCATATGTATCATTTGATCAAGTTTGGATTACAATCCCTCAAGAAATTTAATCAAATCACCAAAAGGGCAAAATGGTCAAAAATTAGGGTTTGGACTAAGGAAGGGCAATTTCTGATTTTTAACCTAGCAAATGACAGTTTGAGTTAAAGCATGATTTAAAGGATTCAATTTCATCATCTTGACCTAATTACATGACTCAAAACATTTTAATTTCATTGGATTGACAGATGAAATTTGCAATCAACTGATCAAAAGTCAACTGTATACTGAAAAGTCAAACTTTGATTTTTTGGTCAAAATCAAGTGCCAAGGGTCACAATCCATTAAAACATGTCAAAATGTGAAACTTTTTCATCAAGAAATCCAATTTTGAAGATTAGGGTTTAAATTTGAAATTTTTCTTAACTTAGAAAATTTTCTAAGTATAGAAATTTTTTTATTTTTTCTCAACTTTAGGCCATTTTTTCACAATGATGCATAATGATTCAAAGAAAGTTCCCAACATGAAAGTTGTAGACCTCCATTAAATCTGCAACTATGCTTCACACACTTTTCCATAAAGATGCTTGGATCTCAAGATATAAATTTATGAATACATGCTCATGAACTAAATAACTTAGTGAAATTTTGCCCCAATTTAGGCAGGTTTTGGATCCAACTTCATGGCAATTTTTCACCTAGTTCCAAGAGGTATCTTGAAATTAATTTCAAATATGAGTTATAGAGTACATTTCAAGCTTTCCATAATGTCCAATAACTCCTCAAGATCATTTTTGAGTAGGGAGAATCGAAGAGATGAAGTTGGCAATTTCTCACTTTTTGTTCAAGCCATTTCATGAAGAACAAAGTTCCAAATCAGTATCTATGCTGCCTAATCCATGCTTTACAGGTCCCAAACTTGTTCTTTACTCCTTAATTTAATGCTTAATCAGTTGAAAAAGCTTTGATCCAAGCCATAGAGCCATTACCCAAGTTGTAATTTCATAAATGGCATAAAGTGACCATTGCCATTTTGAAAAAGCTCAACTTTTGTCACTTTCCAATTCTTGAGCATTGAAACTGTCTCCATTGTACATATAAGTCTTACAGGCCTAAGGCAAATTGTACAAGTTCATACCAACCCTAAGAAATCCAGTACAAGCATGGTAAGCCTTGTCCCTTCACTTTACTTCAAAAGCAAGAAAGGTTGCAAAAAGGTGAAAACTGGCACATCTGTTGGAGGGTTGACATGAAACTGATTCCATACTAATATACAAAGATAACACAACACAAGACACAATTACTTGAAGGCTGAAACACTCTCAAGCTTAAAAACACCAGAAAAATGTCAAGACTTACAGTTTTTTGCATAAGCATACCAATCTCTCATTTGGCTCGTGCGTTTCAAGTCTTGATCATCAAAACATCTTACCTACTTGATATCTAACCAATCCAGACCTTTATCCCTGAACTGTAACCACTTCTCCATCATCTTCCATTTTTGTTTTCAAAGCTTGCAGGTTGACTTGGCCAAGGAGTTTCAGACACTTTTAAAGCAATGCAAGGGTTAGAACACCTTCAGGGAGGTTCAAGGAAGCTCAAGCAAGCATCAGGCCTCCATCAAACTCACTCCAGTTCCATCCATGATTTCAACTGAAGGAGGTAAAATCTCAACTTCTATCTCCTTGTACAGGCAACCATTGGCCACGCTTTCTGAATAAATAATGTAGTCCTCATTACAACGAAACTATACATATCTTTATCTTACATTTATTTGGCTTGAGTTGAGAGAATTTAGAACTTGAAGATTCTGAAAAAAATTAGGTTTTAATTTGGGGCTTTTAAAATTCTTTCTAATCTTTGATTGTTAGTTTACATAACTTATATGGTTAGAACCGTGAGATAAAATACTATAACTTTCATGTTATGAGTTTTCATTTTCATGGAAGAATGAGAGAGTTACAGGACATCTGGCCAAGCTTGGGGAAGAAGATGAAGTACAGGGCAATGACTTTGTTCATGTTATATTATTTTCATTTCACTTAAAACAATAGATGTATAGCCACCCCAGTGGCAAAGTAGCGCGCTGGTGAGACCCATGTCCTGGGTTCGAACCTGGACGCTACTTTTGTGTCTTTCACATTTTTTTCCATTTTTCAGTTTTGGTTTTTTGCAGGTGGGCCTCCACGTTGGGCTTAGCTATTTTTTTCTAACTTTCACCATCTGATCATTCAAGACACCCCATTTGCCCAACTTTTTTTATATTTTTATTTTATTTGTTTTATTTTCATTTTAATATATTAAATATTTTCTTTGATACATAAAAATCCTAAAAATATAAATTTGATAATATCATATTTTATTTTACTTTATTTTATTTTGCACATAAAAATAAATTTGATAAAAATATATTTTATTTTTAATATATATATATATATATATATATATATATATATATATATATATATATATATATATATATATATATATATATATATATATATATATATATATATATATATATATATATATATATATATATATATATATATATATATATATATATATATATATATATATATATATATATATATATATATATATATATATATATATATATATATATATATGTTTAGTTTAATTTATTTTGCATTCCATACTTAGAAATATTTATTTTTGCATATATAAAAGCTTTATATTTTTTATACAATATTATTTATTATTTTAATACAAGAAAATACATTAAAAAAATAGTATATAAGAACTTTATTTTCTTTTAAAATAGTAATTAGGGTTAAGCCTCCCTTCTAAAAATTATTTTCTTTTCCTTATATTTTTAGGTTTAGATTAAAATTTCTTTTACATAAAAAACAAGACAAAAATATTTTCTTACATGTACATTATATTGCATCTTTAAATATTGCATATTATTTATTCTAATATTCGTACAAATTCAATTTGGTTGTAATAATTTATTTAGGTTTACATTCTTGCAAATCCCCACTCAAATTTGTATTCCCCCCTCCCATAAAATTGTTGTAATAGCTTAGTAATATTTACATTACGCAATTTACCGCTTTACATGTCATGATTAGTAATTAGGGTTTGTATGATAAGATCAAAACAAAGCAAAATAGAAAACCCTAAATACAAGATAAAACCGAAGCATGAAAATGATACACTTGCACACAAGCATCCTTAGGGTTTCTCCACTTGGTTTCCTAAAACAAAAATGGCCATATTACGCATGTGAAGTATCTTGGCAAAACAAACAATTATAAGATCATAGTCCCTCGATGACGCTATTCAAGGTTGCCTTACAAAAAATGATCTTGGTCCCTCAAAAATGCTAAGATACTTTGTAAACATTGCTAATCATGGTTATACGATGACCCACGCCCGTCCCGTTTACATCCAAAGATAGGGTTGCTTATCAAATCAATGGTAAGACAACAATGTCAAAGGAATAGAAAATGTACAAGAAAGACATTTGAGTAGGTAGATTACTTCTAGTTACTTGCTCTATTCCAAACAACTATCCTTGCTATTTTCCAAAACAAACACACACATTTCAAAACATCTTACAAACATTCAAAACATTTTCAAAAATACAAACATCTTTGTATACATTCTTACGAACGAGAATCATTACAAAGATTGCCTAAACGAATGGCCTCTTTTACAAAATACTTTCAAAACCACACCAAACACATTTTCAAAAAACAAAAGCAAGTGATCTAGCAAGTAACTAAGAGCCCATGGAAAACCATGGATGAAAAGGGTGCTAATACCTTCCCTTTTCATAATCTACCCCCCGACTCAAGAAAACATCTCAAAGGTCTTTCCTGTGCTTTTTCACCTTTCCTTTTGGATAAAAGAAAAGTCGGTTGCGACTCTTGCTAACCGCAACATTTTGCGATAAAACACAAAACCCTCAAGTCAGTTCTCCCACCGTATCACAGAACTGGCGACTCTGCTGGGGATAGTCTGAAAGTGGGGTTACCTTAGGGCTAGATCATATTTATTTGCTCACATTGTTTGAATTTTTTGCTTTACATTATGGTTCTTTGTTTGGGTTTGAATCCTCCACCCGGATTTGGGAAACATTATAGGTAAATAACAATACGTTGTGGAAACTATGCGGGGTATACCGACATGGTCTAAGCAATAACTATGTTAGTGTGACATATTTGTGGGTACCGGTAGCCTTTGAGTCAATCAAAGAGAATACGGGGCCGCTGAGTGATGTCATGAAGCACTAATGAACTTCTAAAACCCTTTACTTGACCAACTTGGCCTTTAGGATGTAGTGAGATGACCGGCTTTGGTGCAATCCGAAGTTGGTAGATACTCGATACTACACTCATTAAGGGTTGGTTTCTTAGGATATTTCGATCGCCATTAAAGAGGCTTGAGCTGAAACAATGACCAAGGAAACAGTCTAATGATATTGAGCTCCTTAGAACCCGGTTACTATTATTAGGACAGGTTGAGCAAACTAAAACTTCAAGAGGGTACTTACCTATAAAACCCCATGCAAGCTTAAACTAAGAATTAGTTTGTTTTGCTTGTATATGCATACTTGTGCATAACATCATGGACATCATGAGCATCATATGCATCCACTAACCATTCCAAGGATTTTTGAGATTCATGTTTGTTCTTATTTTGTAGGATATGGATTCACTCCGCAGGAAAACTATCCAAATCAATCTTGTAAGAATTCCTCCACAACTCAAAGAGCTAGCTTCAAGGATCCCTGAGAACTCACCATTCACCGAGAGGCATGGTCGTCTACTCAACTTGGTCACCTCCAACACAGAGGAGGATATGATGAAGGTGCTCTTCCAGTTATTTGATCCTTTGCATCATTGCTTCACATTTCCCGACTATCAACTTGTGCCCACTTTGGAAGAATTCTCTCAACTCTTGAGGATTCCAATTCTCAATCAACTACCTTTCAACGATACAGAAAGAGATCCAAATCCAGAAGAGATTGCTCAAGCTCTGCACTTGCACTCATCTGACGTCATAACTCATTGGGAAACTAGAAGTGGTGTCAAAGGCTTCTTAGCAAAGTTTCTGTTTGAGAAGGCTCAAAGCTTTTGGAATTCCTTAGACTTGCAAGAATTTGAGGAAATTGTGGATCTTCTTATCTATGGGATGGTCTTGTTCCCCAATCCTGACCAACTCATAGATGTGAGTGCCGTCAAAATCTTCATGTCACGAAATCCGGTGCCTACATTACTAGGGGATATCCTGCACTCCTTTCACACTCGTACAATGAGGAAAAGAGGTGTCCTTATGAGTTGCACTGCCCTCCTAGAAAGATGGTTTATTTCTCATCTTCCCCAATCAGTCTTAAAGAATCAGCAAGGATTATGGTGGTCACAAAGGTTAATGACGCTCAAACATTCAGATATTCATTGGTGCTCTCGATCCAAAGAGAATGTTATCATTGTTGACCGTTATGGGGAATTCCCTAATGTCCCTCTACTTGGCATTAGGGGAGGCATCACCTATAACCCATTCTTGGCTCTAAGACAGTTTGGTTATGCCCGAAGGGATGACCCACATGATATGTTGATTCAAGGCTTGGTATTCGACTACGACAATAACGATCAAGGTCTTCGCCAGAGATTCATCTGAGCTTGGAGGATGCTAAACAAGGTGGATAGCAAGACTTTGGGACACAAGAATTCCATCCCTCTTGAGCCTTACCTCAAGTGGGTACGAACCCGCGCTCAAAGTCTTATGATGCCTTATCCTTCCATTCTCCCGGTGATTATTGAGCCTGTTAAGGAAGGAGAAGTTCCATACACTATCCTACATCCTGACATGCCCACATCTCTTGAAGACCTACAAAGGGATTGGATACAACTCAAAGGAGAGCGAGATACTTTCGAAGCCCAATTCTACGCAAGTGAGAAGAAGGTTTTGGAACTTGTTAGAACAATGTTTGAATCTACTACCCTATATTTAAGTTTTGATGATAACAAAGTGAAAAGATATAGTATTTATAAGTTTCATGTATGAACTATCTGCTGCCTAAAATTATTATGTTCTGACTTGCAGATACTCTGATTGATATAAGCAAGATCACATCTATTCAGCATCAGAACTTGATTTCAGACACCAGCATCAGAAGTTGCTATATCAGAATGACAAAATCAGATGATCAACTCACGTACATGCTGAAGCCTGATGAACAAGACTGCGCTCAACACTCTGATAAAGAAACACAACAGTTCATCAGCAGCGAAGCAGAGTCAGAATGAGCCAAGCCAGAACTTGCATTAAGTAAGCAACGGTACTGTGCATTGAAATCAAATTAATTCCAACGGCCTCATTCCAGACAAGATCTGCTCAATAAGGAAAGCTTGTTATTAGCATTGAATCAAGAATATTGCATTCAACGTTCATAATCTCAGTGCTATATAAACAAGGCTTTGAAGATTGAAATGGCTAATGCTCTCCAAATCTCTACACGCACAAAAGCTAAACCATAATCTTCAATCTCTCAGTTTTGCTAAACCACACACTCTGATATTCCATTATTGTTTAGCAATCTAGTTTCTAAGCTTCAATTTGTGTATACATCACAGTTGTGATAAAGTTTTGTAGAAAACATTCACACACTTAGTTTTATCTCTTTGTAAGAAAGTGTTACCTTGACAAACCGGGTTGTGGTTTGGATCAAGAAGGCTTTAGCAGTTGTTAAAGCAGTCTGTAATATTCAATTGAATATAGTGAATTAAGACCTCGTTGGAGAGAGGTGAAATCACCTTGACGGGTGGACTGGAGTAGTTTGAGATCAAACGAACCAGGATAAAAATATCGTGTTCATTGCATTAGATTTCAGTTTTACAATTCAACCCCCCCTTCTTGTGTTTTTCACCACTTCAGAACTCACTAGGCTACTTCATGAGGAGCAGACTCTAAATACCTACATAGAACCAAAGAGGATGCACACTACTTTTTTATCTTAGAGTGTTGTATTATTTTGTCCAAGGGATATTGATGTACTCAAACTCTGTCTTATTAATATAACGTGTGTTTCTCTTTTGTTTAAAACGAGCTTGAATCTTTTAAAATCCTTGAAAACATTACATATGCACATATCATTCATCATAACATAAACAGGTCTTTTGTAACAAGTTTCCTCATCTCTCTACTATTTATTTCAGTAAGATGGATCTCGAACAGACAGTCAAAGATCTTCAAACTCAAAACATGCAGTTTCAACAGTTACTCACAACCCTGGCCAAAGGACAAGAGGAGCTGAAGACTCTGTTGGAAAAAGAGAAAAAGAAGAAAGAGAAGAAACCAACTGGTGTTGTAATCACGGGGAGAAGGTTTCAAGGGCAAACTAGGAGAACCTTAAATTTCACAGCAACATCTGATGAAGGGGAAGGGAAAGGAAAAGAAACAGTAGTTCCATCAGAATCCAAAGAGGAGGAAGAAGAGGAAGACTACTCTGAGGAACGGTACCCTCCGGTTGATGATAAGTACAGACATCTTGAAGAGCATTTGAGCGCTATGGAAATACAAAGGGTACCAGGTCTAGACTTTGAAGAATTGGGGCTAGTGTCGGGAATTGTGATCCCATCAAAGTTCAAAGTGTCATTGTTTGCAAAATATGATGGGGTGTCATGTCCTAAAATTTACCTCCGATGATACGTGAGAAAGATTCAGCCGCACTCTGCTGATAAAGACTTGTGGGTCCATTTTTTCCAAGATAGTTTATCCGGAACACAACTCGATTGGTTTTACCAATTAGAAAGGGCCGATGTCCATAACTGGGAAGATCTTGCCGCAGCTTTATATAAACAATACCAGTATAATGCAGATTTGGCGCCTACCCGTACTCAACTTCAGAGTATGGCTATGGCTTCAAATGAGGGTTTCAAAGATTACGTGCAGAAATGGAGAGATCTAGCTGGGAGAGTGCAACCCCCTCTTTCTGAAAGGGAGTTGGTGGATATGTTACTAGGCACTCTATCGGGCCCTTTCTTCAACCATTTGATTGGGAGCTCATCTGCTGGGTTTACTGAGTTAATAATAACCGGAGAGAGGGTGGAAGCTGGCGTAAAAAGTGGAAAGATTCATAAGGATTCGTCTGCCTCTACAACTGTGAAGAAACCCTTCACTAGGAAGAAGGAGGTATCTGCTGTTTATCCATAAAGGAACCAAGGGAGAGCTGAACGCTGACCAATGGTAGGGGCCGTTATGATCCCAAAGCTTACATCTGATTAACCAAGGAGTAATCAACCGAGGGTGGAAAGGCCAGTCCGGCAATTCACAAGAATTAATATGACTCTAGCCCAGGTTTTACCATATCTTCTGAAATCTAATCTAGCAACTTTAAAAGAAGCTCCAAAGAATCCCAACACGGCGTCCCCTCATTATCATTCGAACGCTAGATGCGCATATCATTCCGAAAGCCCGGGTCACGACACTAACAACTGTTGTGCTTTGAAAAACAAAATTCAAGACCTTATAGATGCAAAAGAGATTGAGTTTGAGGCGCCCGAGAAACCAAATGTAATTTCCACTCCTATGCCTAGGCATAGTCACAACGCCAATGCTATCGAAGAAGATTTGTTTGTTACCACAATGGATGAACTCTTGAATCCGCTCCCAATCATTAAGATAAACTTGTTAAAAGCTGGTGTATTCCCAAGTTGTAATGAAGACTGCCATCTTTGCTTATCCACACCAATTGTTTGCCCTCTGTTGAAGACAGGCATTCAACGCTTGATAGACAACCAAGAGTTCTGTTCGAAAATGCTCCTGTTTCACCTACTCCTATTGAAGACGTTTCAATCATAACCATCTCCGCCAATCCTTCCAGGGTCCCCAAAAGACCCGTTAGGATTACCTCAGTTCCAAAGACTACTCCTCTTATAATCACAATGCCCGGGCCGGTCCCGTATGAATCAGACAAAACAGTGCCGTGGAATTACGGTGGAAACATCTACTACCATTGTATCAAACAAGATGGGCTGGCCACCAAAGAAGTGAGCTCCAAAGAAGAAGACTCCGACATTAGCAATATTGCCGGAACCAGCAAGATTACCCGTAGCGGTAGAATCTTCTCTCCAGAAATTGCCCCTCCAAAGGCAGTTTTTTGGACCCGTGGCTGTTCCAAAGGTTACCTCCATACCAATAATGATATATGCATGTGCTCCTAATGACAAAGACGACACAACCCCTGCTGTTATCCCCACCAACACTTCTACTGCTGAAATTCTAGGAAAAGGTATTCAAGAAGAGCCTGTCCGGATGAAGGCTCAACCATTGACAATCCCCGAAACCTCCAAGAAGGAAATGGAGGAGATCTTGAGAATAATAAAGAAGAGTGACTATGACGTGGTTGAACAGTTGGGGCAAACTCCCTCCAAGATCTCCATGCTAGCATTGTTGCTGTGTTCTGAGGCACATTCAAAAGCTCTGGTGAAGTTTCTGAAGACAGCCCATGTGCCACAAGAGACATCTGCTGGCCAATTCCAAGATTGTGTGGCCAGTTTGACGGCAGACAACGACCTAGGCTTCTCTGATGCTGATTTGACACCAAGAGGGAGAAAGCACAATGAAGCATTACATGTCTCTATGGAGTGTAGAGGAACAACCCTGGCCCATGTCTTGGTGGACACTGGTTCATCTTTGAATGTTTTACCGAAGAAAGCTCTTGACAGATTAGATTGCGAAGGACTGACATTAAAACCCAATAACAGTCGTAAGGGAATTTGATGGCTCAAAGAGGATGGTCCACGGGGAGGTGGACATCCCCATAAAGGTGGGAACTCAGACTTTTAACTCAACCTTCTATGTAATGGACATCCGCCCCTCTTACTCCTGTCTGCTAGGACGGCCCTGGATCCATAATGCTGGTGTTGTCACCTCTACACTACAACAAATGCTGAAGTACTCGGTCCATGGAAAGATTATCACTGTCCATAGAGACAAAGAGTACATGATTAGCCATCTAAATTCTTTCCGGTATGTGGAGTTGGATGGCGAGTTCATTGAAACTCCTTTTCAACATTTTGAAGAAGTCTCTCAATAGGTAGCAGTAACCAAGACGGTATCCCAAATCCACAAGATCACAAGACCTCTGCTTCGGATGTCATCTCTAAAGGACGCCAAGGCAGTAGTAGAGGAGGGTGGATGCACCATCTGGGGGCAGCTGCCAGACATTCCGTATAAATCTGACAAGTTTGGCTTAGGGTTTACTTCAAATGCTCAGAAGGCTGTGCGTCGTGCCCGTGCTGGAGGGCTACCTCTGAAGATTAGCAACTGAGAGGTCAACGCAATGGAAGATGGTGAAAAAGATGGCAGCTTGGAGGATTGGATATTTCCTACTGTCAATGGAGGACTTCGCAATTAGGAAGCCAAAGACTTTGTCCCAATAACTTTCATCTCTCAGTAATTTATCTTTTACATTTCTGTTGGACTTGTAATATTCACAAACAATTCGCACATTAAAAACCTTGTGTCTTACCCGAGGCACAATGGTCCATTTGTAAGGGTTTTTATTTCATCTTCATATGACATTCAATGAATCATGGACGTTTCTTCACATACAAACCTTTTGTGCTCATTGTCTTTCTTTTACATTTTATTGTTTAAAGATGGCTATACCCTTACACACACCCACACTCACAAATGCATGTACCCCTCCATCCCGGATCCCATGGGTAATGATACTGCTATGGCCTTTAGTGACTATGAAGATCTAATCTACCAAGCCAAAGACGAAGGTGAGGAAGATTGTGAAGTACCAGGGGAATTGGCCAGACTACTACAGCAAGAGGAAAGAGCTATTCAGCCTCATGAGGAACCGTTGAATACAATCAACTTGGGTACTGAGGAAGATAAAAATGAAATCAAGGTGGGTGCCAGTCTAGAGCCGAGTGTCAAGGAGCGTCTAATTCAGCTATTGCATGATTATGTTGAGATCTTTGCCTGGTCATACGAAGACATGCCGGGACTTGATACAGACATCGTGGTACATCGTCTACCCACAAGAGAAGACTGTCCACCAGTGAAATAAAAAGTCCGCCGCATGAGACCTGACATGTCAGAGAAGATCAAAGCGGAAGTCATGAAACAATTCAATGCTGGATTATTGGTTGTCACTTCCTATCCTCAATGGGTTGCCAACATTGTTCCCGTGCCTAAAAAGGACAGCAAAGTATGAATGTGCGTGGATTATAGAGATTTAAACAGGGTCAGCCCTAAAGATGATTTTCCACTTCCCCACATCGATATTCTGGTTGACAATACGGCCCCGCACAAAGTATTTTCCTTCATGGACGGATTCTCAGGTTATAACCAAATCAAAATGGCACCTGAGGACATGGAGAAAACTACATTTGTCACATAGTGGGGCACATTCTGTTACAAAGTGATGCCATTCGGACTGAAGAATGTTGGGGAAACCTATCAATGCGCCATGGTAGCTTTATTTCATGATATGATACATCATGAGATAGAGGTTTATGTAGATGACATGATAGCCCAATCACAAACTGAAGAGGAGCACCTTGATCATTTGCAAAAGTTTTTTGAGAGGTTGAAGGAGTATAAACTAAGGTTGAATCCAAACAAGTGCATATTCGGAGTCTGGTCCGGTAAACTCTTAGGTTTTGTTGGCAGCAACAAAGGCATCGAGGTTGATCCTGCCAAGGTTAAAGCGATACAAGAAATGCCTGCTCCTCGTACTGAGAAGGAAGTCAGAGGATTCTTGGGACGCCTGAACTATATCGCCAGATTCATTTCTCACCTAGCAGCTACTTGTGAACCAATCTTCAAACTATTGGAGAAAGATCAAGTAGTCAGATGGAATGATGAATGTCAGATTGCTTTTAATAAGATCAAAGAGTACTTACAAGAGCCTCCTGTTTTGATTGCACCACTCGAGGGAAGACCACTGATCATGTATCTGACCGTTTTAGAGAACTCAATGGGGTGTGTATTGGGGCAGCATGATGAGTCTGGCCGAAAAGAGCACGCTATTTATTACCTGAGAAAAAAGTTTACCGACTGTGAAACCAGATATTCATTGCTCGAGAAATCTTTTTGCTCTATGGTATGGGTTGCTCTCCGGCTAAGACAGTATATGTTGACTCATACTACTTTGTTGATATCTAAGATGGATCCGATAAAGTACATCTTCGAAAAGCCTGCTCTGTCTGGGAGGATAGCTAGATGGCAGATGATCCTAACAGAATATGACATACAATACACTACCCAGAAAGCTATAAAGGGCAATGTGCTAGCTGATCATCTTGCTCATCAAGCTGTAGAAGATTATCAGTCCATGAAATTTGAATTCCCAGATGAAGACATCATGACATTAGACAACTGTGAAGAAATCAGACCATATGACAAACCTGAACAAGGATCCCGATGGACCCTGTTCTTTGATGGGGCATCCAATGCACTTGGTAATGGTATCGGCGTTGTACTCATATCTCCGGGAGGGTGTCACACTCCCTTTACTGCCATACTTTGCTTCAACTGTACGAACAACATGGCGGAATACGAAGCATGCACTTTGGTCTCAAGGCTGCCATAGACTTGGGAATCAAATCTTTAGATGTGTTTGGAGATTCAACTTTGGTTGTCAGTCAGATCAAAGGAGAATGGGACACTAAGCACCCAAACCTTATCCCTTACAAAGAACATGTCTTGATATTGCTACCACATTTTGAGCAGATTACCTTCAAGCATTTCCCGCGAGAAGAAAATCAGCTAGCAAATGCTCTAGCCACAATGTCGTCCATGTTTAAACTTAATTGGGATAATGAGGCTCCCTGGATCACAATCAAACGAATGGATGAACTGAAACACTGTTACGAGATTAATACTGAAGAGGTAGTGAACCAACCTTGGTTTCATGAAGTCAAGAGGTATCTCGAAGCTCAAGAATATCCAGAAGAAGCTTCAATCAATGATAAAAAGTTCTTAAGGAGATTCTCTGCTAAGTTCTTACTGAGTAATGGCATCCTGTACAAACGCAATCATGACTCCATTCTGCTCCAGTGTGTGGATAAGATTGAGGCTAAAAAGATCATGGTTGAATTACATGAAGGTACTTTTGGCACTCACTCTAGGGGGCATACGATGGCGAAGAAAATCCTACGGGCACGCTATTATTGGTCTACCATGGAAGCAGATTGCTATCATCACTCTCGGACCTGTCATAAGTGTCAAATTTATGCTGACAAAGTGCATGTACCTCTGGTTCCTCTGAATTCTTGACGGCTCCTTGGCCCTTTGCTATGTGGGGAATTGATATGATTTGGGAAATCAAGCCAACAACCTCCAATGGACACCGATTCATTCTAGTAGCCATTGACTATTTTACAAAATGGGTCGAAGCAGCTTCCTTCGCATCCGTTACTAAGAATGTTGTTGCCCGCTTCATCAAGAAGAATCTCATTTGCCGGTATGCTATCCCAGAAAGAATCATCACTAATAATGGTACCAACCTTAACAATACTATGATCACCGCCTTGTGCGAGCAGTTCAAGATTCAGCATCACAATTCATCCCCCTATCGGCCAAAGATGAATGGTGCCGTTGAAGCTGCAAATAAAAACATTAAAAAGATCATACAGAAAATGAAAGTCACCTACAAGGACTGGCATGAGATGCTACCATTTTCTCTCCACGGGTATCATACCACGGCTCGCACATCAACTGGGGCAACACCTTATTCTTTGGTTTATGGCATGGAGGTTGTCTTTCCTATTGAGGTTCAGATCCCCTCTTTGAGAATTATGAAGGATGCGGGGTTTGAATGAGGACGATTGGATCCAGACTCGACTTGATCAACTAAACTTAATTGACGAAAAGAGACTTACTGCTATTTGCCATGGTCAGATGTATTAAAAACGGATGATCAAGGCTTTCAACAAGAAAGTCATACGCCAGGTATATCAAGTTGGAGATCTAGTGATCAAACGCATTATCTTACCACAAAGTGATCCCAGGGGAAAATGGACTCCTACCTATGAAGGACCATTTGTAATCAAGAATATATTCTCCGATGGGGCAATGATCTTAACCACCATGGACGGCGACGACCTACCACACCTTGCGAACGCGGACATAGTCAAAAGATACTACCCATAAGAGACCCGCTAGGTTGACACACCTAGGAAAAACAAGGGCATCCCGGCGAACCAAAAAGGTTTGGGAAAAAATTAGGGATAAAATATAAAAGATTTGTACACCCGGCAAGTTGAAAACCCAAAAGGGCGACTTGGGCAAAAAAGGGTTTCCCGGTGGACTGAAAACCCGAAAGGGCTGTCCAGGCAAAAGTTAGGGAATTAAAGCGTATGACTATGTCCCGTCGGATCACTTTGAGGACAACCTCTTGACTTCCACTGACAAACTCGGAGTTTCTGATCAATTCAATCATCTTCTGACAAAGCAACAAATAGACGAGATATTCGGAGATACGAAGGCTATAGCAGAATGGAAACCCCATGGGATTATTACACATAGCTATCTTTCTATGTATGAAGTTTTCCTTGCTTTTTTTATGGCATCATTTTCTTACTAGAATGATTGTCTCCTTTGTACAAAATACTTATTCAAAGTCAATACAAAGACATCTCTTTGAAAGCACAGAAAACTATTTGTCTTTTTCTTTACACTTGTGTTTTATTTGCAAAAACGTCCAATGATTCATTGATGAACATATGCATTTGAACATAATTACTGTTTACAAATAAACAAAATGAGAAAGAAAATTACTGATAGATTGAAAGAGCCGGAAAAACGTCTCTAGGCTATTCCATAAGCAATCCCTACAATACGTCATTTAGATCCCCAGCGAAACAAATTTCAAATTATTAATCCCCAGTAGAGATCGTCAATTTTCTCAGGATTCCTCAAAGCAATATATGGCATTGCTCTCACAAAAGAATACAGTCAGTACTTCAACTTCCAGACATGAAAGTTCAGCATATCTCCAACAATTTTTATGGATTTATTTTCCTTAATCAGGCAGCAATACAGCAAATCAGCTTACATATGCACACATTACATTTGCATATCATAAACATTGATGAAGCAAATACATTGCATCATACATTTCATATAATATAACTTTGTTTCAGCTAACATTTACCCTTTTCAGGATAAAATTAAACAACGATCATTAACAATATGCAATCAGATACAGTTCAGATACGCTCCAGACACGGATGCCATTCTGTTACTCATTCAGATTTCAAGTTTCAAATACAGTACATATACAGTACAGATACGCTCCAGACACGCATGCCATTTTGTTACTCATTCAGATTCAACCTTAAGATACAGTACAGATACACTCCAGACACGGATGCCATTCTGTTACTCATTCAGATTCAACCTTCAGATATAGTACGAATACGCTCCAGACACGGATGACATTCTATTACTCATTCAGATTCAACCTCCAGATACAACACGGATACGATCCAGACACGGATGCCATTCTATTACTCATTCAGATTCAACCTTCAGATACAGTATGGATACGCTCCAAATACGGATGCCATTCTGATATTCATTCAGATTCAGACTTCAGATACAGTTCAGATACGCTCTAGACACAAACACCATTCTGATACTCATTCTTTCAACTTACAATTTACAATTCAACTAAAATTCTTGGATGGCATCTACAAGCTCATCTCCAACAAGGTTCTATCACTTCTCCAAATGGCATCTTTAAGCCTATTCCCTCAACTACACATTGTCAAGTGCAAATTTATGGGCACTCTAGTGTCCAATCATCTTTCACCTTCGAGTCACGAATGGCAAAACTCGCCAATCTAACTCTTCAGGTTTAAGAAGATTGAACAGGGGCAGCTGTTGTACCCCAAAATTTTCCCTCTCATTTATCAAGACTTTTCTCACAAGATTTCTTTGACTCAAGACTGGATTAGGGTTTGGTCAGCTCAAGGCATATCATCTTGCACTGATGACACAAAAATTAGGGTTTGAGGTTGCACAAGGATTTTTGGACTATCAATTCTTCATGTGACTTTCAAACATCATTATGGAACCCCAATATTACTCATGTCAAGTATCAAGCCTTGGATCACACTTTTGCTCAGTCAATTGGACAATTGACCTAAAAATTAGTTGTATTGGGGGAAAAGTCAACAATGATCAATTGACAGTCAAACTTCATAACTTTTGATCCACATCAACATTTTAGACTCATATGTATCATTTGATCAAGTTTGGATTACAATCCCTCATGAAATTTGATCAAATCACCAAAAGGGCAAAATAGTCAAAAATTAGGGTTTTGACTAAGGAAGGGCAATTTCTGATTTTTAACCTAGAAAATGACCATTTGAGTTAAAGAATGATTTCAAGGATTCAATTTCATCATCTTTACCTAATTACATGACTCAAAACATTTCAATTTCATTGGATTGACAGATGAAATTTGCAGTCAACTGATCAAAAGTCAACTGTACACTGAAAAGTCAAACTTTGACTTTTTGGTCAAAATTAAGTGCCAAGGATCACAATCCATTAAAATATGTCAAAATGTGAAACTTGTTCATCAATAAATCCAAGTTTGAAGATTAGGGTTTAAATTTGAAATTTTTCTTAACTTAGAAAATTTTCTAAGTATATAAAATTTCTTTTTTTTCCCTCAACTTTAGGCCATTTTTTCACCATGATGCATAATGATTCAAAGAAAGTTCCCAACATGAAAGTTGTAGACCTCCATGAAATATACAACTTTTCTTCACACACTTTTCCCTAAAGATGCTTGGATCTCAAGATATAAATTTTATCAATACATGCTCATGAACTAAATAACTTAGTGAAATTTTGCCCCAATTTAGGCAGGTTTTGGACCCAACTTCATGGCAATTTTTAACCTAGTTCTAAGAGGTATCTTGAAATGAATTTCAAAGATGAGTTATAGATCACATTTCAAGATTTCCATAATGTCTAAGAACTCCTCAAGATAATTTTTGAGTAGGGAGAATCGAAGAGATGAAGTTGGCAATTTCTCACTTTTAGTTCAAGCCATTTCATGAAGAACAAAGTTCCAATCAGTACCTATGCTGCCTAATCCATGCTTTACAGGTCCCAAACTTGTTCCTTACTCATTAATTTAATGCTTACTCAGTTGACAAAGCTTTGATCCAAGCCCTAGAGCCATTACCCAAGTTGTAATTCCATAAATGGCATAAAGTGACCATTGCCATTTTGAAAAGCTTAACTTTTGCCACTTTCCAATTCTTGAGCATTGAACCTGTCTCCATTGTACATATAAGTCTTGCAGGCCTAAGGCAAATTGTACAAGTTCATACCAACCCTAAGAAAGCCAGTACAAGCATGGTAAGCCTTGTCCCTTCACTTTACTTCAAAAGCAAGAAAGGTTGCAAAAAGGTGAAAATTGGCACATCTGTTGGAGGGTTGACATGAAATTGATTCCATACTAATATATAAACATAAAACAACACAAGACATAATTACTTGAAGGCTAAAACACTCTCAAGCTCAAAAACACCAGAAAACTGTCAAGACTTGCAGTTTTTTGCGTAAGCATACCAATCTCTCATTTGGCTCGTGCGTTTCAAGTCTTGATCATCAAAACATGTTACCTACTTGATATCTAACCAATCTAGACCTTCATCCCTGAACTTTAACCACTTCTCCATCATCTACCATTTTTGTTTTCAAAGCTTGTAGGTTCACTTGGCCAAGGAGTTTCAGACACTTCAAAGCAAGGCAAGGGTTGGAACACCTTCAGGGAGGTTCAAGGAAGCTCAAGCAAGCATCAGGCCTCCATCAAACTCACTCCAGTTCCATCCACGATTTCAACTGAAGGAGGTAAAATCTCAACTTCTATCTCCTTGTACAGGAAATCATTGGCCATGATTTGTGAATAAATAATATAGTCCTCATTACAACGAAACTGTACATATCTTTATCTTACATTTATTTGGCTTGAGTTGAGAGAATTTAGAACTTGAAGATTCTGAAAAAAATTAGGTTTTAATTTGGGGCTTTTAAAATTCTTTCTAATCTTTTATTGTTAGTTTACATAACTTATATGGTTAGAATTGTGAGATCAAATACTACAACTTTCATGTTATGAGTTTTCATTTTCATGGAAGAATGAGAGAGTTACAGGACATCTGGCCAAGCTTGGGGAAGAAGATGAAGTACAGGGCAAGGACTTTGTTCATGTTATGTTATTTTCGTTTCACTTAAAACAATGGATGTATAGCCACCCCAATGGCATAGTAGCGCGCTTGTGAGACCCATGTCCTGGGTTCGAACCTGGGCGCTACTTTTGTGTTTTTCACATTTTTTTCCATTTTTCAGTTTTGGTTTTTGGCAGGTGGGCTTCCACGTTGGGCTTAGCTATTTTTTTCTAACTTTCACCATCTGATCATTCAAGACACCCCCTTTGCCCATCTTTTTTTATATTTTTATTTTATTTGTTTTATTTTCATTTTAATATATTAAATATTTTCTTTGATACATAAAAATCCTAAAAATATAAATTTGATAATATCATATTTTATTTTACTTTATTTTATTTTGCACATAAAAATATATTTTATTTTTAATATATATATATCATATATTTTCTTAATAAACTTGTAAAATATAATTAAAACATGTTTAGTTTAATTTATTTTGCATTCCATACTTATAAATATTTATTTTTTCATATATAAAAGCTTTATATTTTTATACAATATTATTTATTATTTTAATACAAGAAAATACATAAAAAAATAGTATATAAGAACTTTATTTTCTTTTAAAATAGTAATTAGGGTTAAGCCTCCCTTCTAAAAAATATTTTCTTTTCCTTATATTTTTAGGTTTAGATTAAAATTTCTTTTACATAAAAAACAAGACAAAAATCTTTTCTTACATGTACATTATATTGCATCTTTAAATATTGTATATTATTTACTCTAATATTCATACAAATTCAATTTGGTTGTAATAATTTATTTAGGTTTACATTCTTGCAAATCCCCATTCAAATTTGTATTCCCCCCTCCCATAAAATTGTTGTAATAGCTTAGTAATATTTACATTACGCAATTTACCGCTTTACATGCCATGATTAGTAATTAGGGTTTGTATGATAAGATCAAAACAAAGCAAAATAGAAAACCCTAAATACAAGATAAAATCGAAGCATGAAAATGATACACTTGCACACAAGCATCCTTAGGGTTTCTCAACTTGGTTGCCTAAAACAAAAATGGCCATATTACGCATGCGAAGTATCTTGGCAAAATAAACAAGTATAAGATCATAGTCCCTCGATGACGCTATTCAAGGTTGCCTTACAAAAAATGATCTTGGTCCCTCAAAAATGCTAAGATACTTTGCAAACATTGCTAATCATGGTTATATGATGACCCACACTCGTCCCGTTTACATCCAAAGATAGGTTTGCTTACCAAATCAATGGTAAGACAACAATGTCAAAGGAATATAAAATTTACAAGAAAGACATTTGAGTAGGTAGATTACTTATAGTTACTTGCTCTATTCCAAACAAATATCCTTGCTATTTTCCAAAACAAACACACACATCTCAAAACATCTTACAAACATTGAAAATATCTTCAAAAAGACAAACATCTTTGTATACATTCTTACGAACGAGAATCATTACAAAGATTGCCTAAACAAATGGCCTCTTTTACAAAATACTTTCAAAACCACACCAAACACAATTTCAAACAACAAAAGCAAGTGATCTAGCAAGTAACTAAGAGCCCATGGAAAACCATGGATAAAAAGGGTGTAATACCTTCCCTTTTCATAATCTACCCCTCGAACTCAAGAAAACATCTCAAAGGTCTTTCTTGTGCTTTTTCACCTTTCCTTTTGGACAAAATAAAAGTCGGTGGCAACTCTTGCTAACTGCAACATTTTGCGATAAAACGAAAAAACCCTCCAGTCAGTTCTCCCACCGTATCACATCTTGAATTACAAATCCTCCAAGAAAGTCATTCACAAGGGCAAAATGGTCATTCACACACTGAAAAGTCAAATTTTGACTTTTAGATCAAGATCAAGTTTCAAGAATCATATTTCATCAAGGCATGAAATTTTTTTCATCAGGGAAATCATAAGTCAAGATTCATGTTGAAAAAGTCAAAATTCTAAATACTTAGAATTTTTCTAAGTGTTTAAGAAGTATGACAAGCTCAGAACTTCTGGCCAGATTTTCACCATGATGCAAGCTGATTTTGGAAGAACTTCTAACATAAGAGTTTTAGATATAAATAAGACCTAAAATATTGCAGAACAGAACTTCTCCTGGAAATGTTGGAATTTCAAGTTATAAATGTTCAAATACACGTCCATGAAACTGAAGCACTCAGCAAATTCTGGACATTTTCAAGACAGAGTTTGGTTAGAACTTCTGGGCCAGTTTTCACGAAGGTTCAGCCAGAGTTTGCAAAAGTAATTCAAAGAAAGTCTACAAAGCGTGTTACAAGCTTTCAGAAAAGTCTGAGAACTCCTTCAGAACATGCTGGAGCATGGAGATTCCAAGATCAGAAGTTGGATGTTTATTCTAAGTTTCGCTGATGCTGAACTTCTGACCCAGACTTAGGCTATGATGCATAATCTCATATTGCAGGATTTCTGTTTTTATAAATCTCATCATCATTTAATGCTCACAACCACTTTTGAGTCTTTATCCAAAGGATTTCCCCACGTGTGGCATAGAAGTACATTGTTGTCCTTGAAAAGCAAAACTTTTGTACAAATTTATGTTGGGTCCACACTTTGCTTTTGCTTATGAGGGTAGTTTTCCTTAATTCCTGCTTACAAATCCAGCTTAAGCGCGGCTAAAGCTGCTAACCACCATGCATATTTAACTTACTTCAAGAACAAGGTAGCACCCTAGCATATGATGATTGTACCCTTGATCTGTCCAGGCTACAAAATCCTTGCCTATAAATTGAACTTCATTGGCAACTGTAAAGGGGTCGAAAAACTGAAAATAAAAAGCCTTGAAACCTTGCTAAAATTTCCAGAAATCCGAAACGGCAAACACAAATACAACACCTGCTAGTTTTTTATTCTTGCATTCAAACTCCCATTTTCCTCAAGTGTTTCTTGACCAAACCATCCATACAGCTTCTGATATACATTTAGAAACCCTCCTAACTCTTATTTTCAGACCGTAACACGTTCTCAAAAAAGTCAAAACTTTACTTCTTGATTGTTCCAGAATTTTTCAGCCATTCATAGCCCAAGATAAAGGTTGTTCCAGCCTGCTGAGCATGCGAGGAAGTTGATCAGAACATTACAAGCAGTCAGAACCAGGCTCCAGCTCATAGAACATTTTCCAGTTGCAAGGTAAGCTTCTGCTGACTCTCATCATATTACTTAGGCATTGTTATATTTGCATGTTCAAAATACAATGTAGACATCCTAATTCTGATGCTGTACATATTCTGAAGTTTCATGTATTTGTCTGCCTAAGTAGAGAGAACATTAGTTCAGGACTTCTTAAAGAAACTAGGTTTAGCAGACACATGTTTGTTTCTGATTTACAGTCTTGACATTTTTTATGTTTCTGAAACCATGATGAAACTTGCCAGAAATGTTATGTGTGCATTTTTGTTTTTGTTGAGAAATGACTAAGCTGCAGATGCTCTGATTGGTGTGGAGAAAGAGATGAAGCTCATCCTTAGAATTTACATTATGTTATATGTTTATGCTTTTGTTTCTAATACCGGATGTACAGCCACCCCAGTGGTAGAAAGCGTGCACATAAGACATTAGTGCTAAGGGTCCTGGGTTCTAACCCCATAAGCATTTTTTTTAGTTTTATTTAGTGACATTTTCACCCATTTATCTGTTAAACAATATGCCTAAATCAGAACTTCTAGACAACCTTACCCAGCAGCATTATCACCTCACTCTCTCAAGGAGTCAGAACCTCTGACTTGCTAGAGATATATAAACTTCTAGGTTCCCAGCTACGCTATAGCTTCTGAACCCCTCAACCCTAGAACTTTGTATACCCAGGCCCAAAACTTATGACCCTCTACTTTCCTACTAACATTTTCTCTCCTGCAGCGTATCAGAGTCAGAACTTATGTTCCTCTGTTCAACAATGTGCTGATTCTAACTCCTTTTTCTCTTATTTATCTTATTTTAGCTTTTAATAACTAAAAACACCAAAAATATTTCATATTCACGTGTTTTATTTTATTTCTTTGAGAACAAAAAAGATCAAAATATTTTCTTAAGCCAATTTATTTCTTTTCTTAACAAAAACAAAACAAGTCCATTTCAATTCTTGTACATTATTTCAATATGGTTGTAATAGATAATTTAGACTTTAATTTCTTGCAATCCTCATTTTTAAATTTTTACACCCCATCCCCCTAATGTTTGTAATAGCGTAGAATCTTTACTTTCCGTGTTTTTATTGCTTTCATATATTGCTAGTAATTAGGTATGAATGGCAAGATAAAAACACCAAATAGACAAACTTAATCAAAGACTAAATGCATGAAATCAAACACATTTGCACACTTTCACCCTTAGGGTAATTCCATTTTGTTGCCTTACAAAAATGGCCATATTATGCATGTGAGGTATCTTAGCAAAAACAAGCAAAATACAAGATCATAGTCCCTCGATGACGCTATCAAAGTTTCCTTTCAAAAATGATCTTAGTCCCTAAAGAAAATGCTAAGATATCTTACAACACTGTTAATCATGGTTATACGATGACCCTTGCCCGACCCTTTTACAATGTCAAAGGAAAGAGGAAATGAAAATGAAAGACATTTGAGTAGGTAGAATGTTCCTAGTTACTTGCTCAATTTTAAAACCAAAACATCCTTGCTATTCTCAAAACACCAACACTTTCAAAACATCTTTCAAACTTGAAATTTTTTTCAAAAGATCAACACTTTGTATACATTCTTACGAACGAGAATCATTACAAAGTTTGCCTAAACGATGGCGCCTTTACAAAATACTTTCAAAAACCACACAAAGCACATTTTCAAACAAAAGCAAGTAACTAAGAGCCCATGGAAAACCATGGATGAAAAGGGTGCTAATACCTTCCCTTTTCATAATCTACCCGCCGAACTCAAGAAACAATCTCAAAGGTCTTTCCTGTGCTTTTTCACCTTTCCTTTTGGATAAAAGAAAAGTCGGCAGCGACTCTTGCTAACCGCAACATTTGCAATCAAACGCAAAACAACCAAGTCAGTTCTCCCACCGTATCACAGTAAGTCTTTTTGTTGAAGAACACATGACAAAATCCTTATGCTATGCTGCATAATCGTGTGTTGCAGGCCTTATAACTTACCAATCTCACTATAATTTAATTCTTACACCCGCTCTTGAGCTATTACCCAAGTATTTTAGCCATTTTCCAAAAGATCTTTCCATTTATGGCATAAAGGCACCATTGATATTCTTGAAAAGCAAGCTTGTTGGCACAAAACTTGTCTTGAGTCCATACCTTATTTGCTTCTGATTTTACTCCACCATAAATCATGGAAAGTAACCTCTCTAAACCAGCAACTTTGGTACTTCATCTTGGGACCATGACATAACTTGATATTTGCAATCCAACCTAGCCATAACTCCATAGTTTGTAAACTAAATCATCTTGTTCACAAATCTCTTGCCTATAAATAAAAGAAGCATTTGCAAGAGAAAGAGGTAAGAAAAATAGAGAGAAAAGCCAAAAGTTTTGTTGATAAACCCTCAAAATCTCATATTCAAAAAAGCCATAACAGTCCACAAAGTTCCTACTCTTGAGCTTTGAAATCCAAATCCTAGAACTCTACATACTTTGGAAGTTTTGTCCAAACATCTAAGCACCTCACATACATCACATAGAAGTTGTTCCAACCCAAGAACAACTTCTGTAACATCTCTATTTTTCTAAGCTCAAGAACAATCAAGACAACAACTCAAACTCAAAGCACAAAAATCCAGCTTCAAGGTAAGTCTTCTTGACTTTTTAACTCTTCATACAAGCATCATTAGTTTTTCATTTGTGAAGATAAGATGTAGATATAATTTCCTTTGATCTAGCCATATGCTTATCTTTCATTTTCACTAACCATATGTTGAGAAATAACCCATGTATGCAACGAAACAATGATATAATAAGAAAATTACAGTATGAGTCGACACATACCCACATGAATCGACACATCTTAGTGGAAAAACAGGTTATGAGTCGACACAAAGCCTTTATGTGTCGACACATACTGTTATACAGGGACAAAACAGAAGGAATAAAGAGTGTATGAGTCGACACAAAGAACGTATGAGTCGACACATGCAGGGAATGGGTCGACACATACCCTTATGCATTGACTCATACTGAATTGATTTGAACTTACAGGAGCAAGACAAGCTTATGTGTCGATGCAAAGGAGCATGTGTCGACACATAATATTCAAAAATGCAGTTTTCCATTCTTTTACACTGTTTTATCTATTTTCATATATTTCTTCATCACTATTCAATATGGTTGTAATATTTAACCTCCTATCCATCCTCATTTGTAAATTGTACCCCTATCCCCCTAAATTGTGTAATAGCGTAGGACTTTATTTTCCGCAATTTACCGCTTTCAAATATAAATGCTAGTAATTAGGGTGTGTATTGCAAGACAAAAATCAATCCTTATACAACCCTAATCCAAGACAAAACAATGCATGAAATCAAAACACTTGCGTACTACACCTCTAGGGTTAACTCCACTTGTTGCCTTGAGAAAATGGTCATTTTATGCATGTGAGACGCCTTAACAAACACAATAAAAATACAAGATCATAGTCCATCGATGACGCTTCGAATGCTGCCTCATAAATGATCTTAGACCCTCAAGAGAAATGTTAAGGTATCTCACAACATTGCATCTTATGACTATACGATGACCTACGCCCGTCCCTTCACATCCAAAGATAGGGTTACTTACCAATTAATGGTGAGATAACAATATCAAAGGAAGAGAGAAATGAACAAAATACTTTTGAGTAGGTAGAACGTTCTTAGTTGGTTGCTCACAATCCATCTTCAAAAACAAACCCCTTTTCAAACACACCAAACTCTTTCAAAACATGAAATATTTTCAAAAAGTCCAACACTTTGTATGCATTCTTATAGAGACGAGAATCATTACAAAGTTTTCCTAAACGAAGGCGCTTTTCAAAAATACTTTCAAAAACCATCACAAACATATTTCAAACAAAGCAATTTCAAAAGTGATCTAGCAAGCAACTAAGAGCCCGTAGATAACTATGGATGAAAAGGGTGCTAACATCTTCCCTTTTCATAACCTACCCCCCCCCCCCCCCCCCCCCCGAACTCAAGAAAATATCTTAAAGGTCTTTCCTATTCTTTTCACCCTTTCCTTATTGGATAAAAGAAAAGTCGATGGAAACTCTTGTTATTCGCAATAATTGTGATAAAACGCAAAATAACCAAGTCAGTTCTCCCACCGTATTACACTATCCATTTCAAAAAGCCTTGCTTTCTCCAACATCGAGGCCATGTCAACATATTCATATGCAAGGACCATTTTACCACCCACTTTGTATTGGGTTTTAAGGACATTGTTAAAGTCCCTAATCCAGCACCACATGCCATTCTGAAGGAGATGCACTTTCTCCAGATCCTTCCATAAAATATTCCTTTATTCAATCTGGTTTAAAGAATATATAATAGTGAACCAGTTCAAGAATTTTCCATGTATGTCATACAAGCCACAATGAATCATTTAGGAAGTACTCCTCATAGGCCTAACATCCACTTTTTTGTCATCCCATTAAATCCAAATCCTGCCATTCTTGTGTTTTGAGTAATAATCTAGATACTTACCCCTTATATTTAGCTTCCTTCTAACATTTTCAGCTTTGGCTATTTTAACTTGAATTTCAATAATCACCACAATATCAGGGTGTAGGCTAGTAAGACGGGAGCTGATCTCCTTTGCCTTTCCCAACTTATTAAGCCCTCTTACATTCCATGCAAGGATCACGGACCCGTGTCAGGGATCAGTAGGGGATCATTCAAAATCCCTAGTGATTCAAAACCATTTCTATAATTGACATGTGTGTTGGAGCTTTCCCCTTGGGTGCTTTTGCCTTTTTCTCTCCATTTTTTGTTCACCTCTGTCCAATTGTTTTCATCTTCAATGTCATCTTGAAGTTTTTCATCTTATTGTTTTGGACTTTGTTTCATATGTGCTTCAAGTCTTGGTTTTTGTTTGCATTGCTTTATGCTATTCTTTGTCATCTCTTTGCCATATTTATGTCTCACCTTTTGGAACTTTTCACAAAATAATGGTTACCACTCATACTTCACCACTTGTTTCATTTTATTCCCTTCACTATCTCTGATTGTGATGTCCTTTGGTAATGTTTGTGTGATATCTACCTCAACTAACATCTTAGCACATGAAACCCAAAATTTATTTGTTTTGCATTCATCCGTGACCAAGGGTTTCCCGGTAGCACTACCAATCTTGGTCAAGCTCCTTTCCCTCCATAAATACAATGGAAATTGAGGCAATTTTACCCAGATGGGAAGGGTTCTCAACATGTCCCTCTTGAGGCTGAGGTTTGGTTTCAAGTCCCTCAGTAATATCGATATATTTCTGATGGTATAAGGCCCTCTCATTAGAACATCATATTTGTCTTTGAATGAATGGAATTTCAGGATGAAATATCATTCTCCATTGTAGAATATAGTAGGTAATTTCACAAAGTTCCAGGTCTTTATCATATATTATTTGACAACAGTCATACTCAAATAACCTCCTAGAACATACATGATTGAGGAGGATTTCGAGAACTTTACCTATGAATTGATGTCAACAACTTCAATTTCCACTTCAACTTCCTCATTCACAAGCTTTGGTACAATGAATTCCATAGTCATTCCATTTGCTGGGATGCGATTTTCACTCAAAACATCTATCCAGAACTTTTTTGGGCATCATTTTCCACTGCTTTCTTTGATTCCTTCAGTGTTTATTTTAGGGTTTCTAAATTCATCTCTGGTTCCACAGTAGTGCCCTTCGATTTTGAGTTGCTTCCCATGGTGGTGTCGTCTGATTCATGCTCTTCGACATGTGTATCCGTTCCTGCTCAGTGGTTTGAATGTTTCAGCGATGGGGCCACCAATTTTCATGGTTGTTGTAACGCCCATTAATGTTATTAATTATTTAATTAAATTAATTACAGATTAATGGTTGTTGTACCCCAAATTTGTCCTACCGTGACGATTATATTTTTTGAGATTTGAAATAGAGAAAATACTTAAGACGGTACAACAGTATCTGATGGTCCGTCTTTATTCAACCAGGGGGTGTTTTAATTCAGGAGAATGGGGCTATCTGAATCAGAGAGACTCATGTATCCGTGAATCCATTCGCAAGGCATGTTGGCCATTGGCCCATGCGGTTCGTAAATGGAAATTATTGGAGTAACTATAAAGTTCTAAATTATTAAATAGTTTCTAGAAGAAGGGAGGTTGAAATTAAATTAAGCCCGCTCGAGTTTAAATTGTATAAGCTTATTTAGGTTAGGTTGATCTTAGTAAAAATAGGAGGAGGTGAGATTGCAATTTACAAGCCCATCTTAGAGGGCCCATTTTTGAGCATTACATAGCAAGAAAGGGAGTATTGGTTATAAACTATAGGTTCATTAAGTTTTTTAAATTAGGCCCATTTAATGTTTTTTCTGTTATCAAAATTTTATCTTACAGTTTTGTAAATTTGAATTTGGGGTTGGAAGGGAAGTAATTGTTGGGTCAGGGGTCAGGTAGGCCCAATGCGTATCCAAAAAAAACATTGTTGTAATAATAAGCAAAATGGTCACTAAATAAAGTAGGGCCCAGAAAACGTTAGGGGATAAAGAGTTATTTTTTCACGTGTTGGGCCAAGAAGAATTAACGCAGGTCCAATTTAAAAATGAGACTTGTTTCAGTCATGAAATGTTTGCGCACGTTTTTGATTCAGTAACAGATACTGTTTAAATTTGGTAAAAATCATATCTTTTTACAGCAAAGTGATACAAAGCAGAAATTAGGCAAGGAACAAATCTTTTTCCATATCAAATCTTCATAATTATAGTCCAAGCCCAGACCCTTTTTTACAGTACAGTGCTAAGTCAACGTTACAGACCCAAGCGGATTCCATCCAAATCAAATCATTTACAGAAAACTGAATCAAATCTAATAAATAAAATCTGCAAAACTTCAGAAATTATTAATATAATCTAAAATCTCCAAGTTTACAAAATCGAATCAGTACAGGGACAAATCTCTTACTACAACGATGTTATAAACAGAATCCAATTACAACAGAAAACTGAATCTCATTGTGTATATTGCAATTATAGTGAATCTTACATAATCAAAATTAAGCAAAATCTAAAAAGCAAGCTTACGAAATCAAGACTTACAAAAGAAATCTGTTACAATCCAAATCTCAATCAATTATAGAAATCTCTAACTCCCTAATCATCTCCAATATATACTAACTGTAACGACAAAAACGTGGAACCCTAAAAAATTAAACTATATAAACCCAGATGGTTTCTACAGAAAAGGGGGATTTTTTACGGAGAACGGAGGGAAGAAATTCTGGAGAAGAAAGATATCGAGCTAAGCTTGAAAAGGGCGAAGAAGCGATTAGAGTTTCGAGGCTCGAAACCCTAACTGTGTAACTGTGTGTTTGCTGCCGCGCCTCCCTAATCGAGATTCAAAATACAGAGACGAAAGGGGTAAAACTTAGCTTTCTTTTCTTTGATTGTTGATTTGGGTTTTGCGAGTTAGATATATGGTGGGGTTGGGACCGATCATGCCGCCATGAGAGAATATGAAGGTTAGGGTTTGATGAGAGGTGTATTACGAGAGAGAGAGAGAGAGAGAGAGAGAGAGAGAGAGAGGAGACGATTGCTGTAAAAACAAAGAATGGATTGTAAAAATGAAAAAAATGACTTATATTCTATTTTGATCCAATACTAGCGTGTACACAATAATATCGTACACCCTCTCATATTGGCCATTAGATCATCAGTGGACGGCCAAGGGGCCAAGTCCACTGTAAACCCGATGTTCCCTCACGTGTCTGATCAGCCAGGTCTCAAGAAATTTGTGTCTTGGGCCAAGCCCAGTTCCTTAACACACACCCTTTTTTACAGTTCAACCACGCACCCCCAGGCTCACTGGGCCTGAACTGAATTCAGACCCTAACTCTTTGCACCCCCCTGTTTTTAATCATCAACTAATAATACACCCCCCTGATAATTATTTATATTTTACATTTTTATAATAATTTTAATTATATTTTCTTCTTATTATTATATTATATTCTTATAATTATTATTATTATTATTATTATTATTATTATTATTATTATTATTATTAATTTTTATATATTATTAATTCTTATATGGAAATATTATTATTATTTATATATTAACATATAAATAATTTTTATTCAAACTCATTTACATGTTATTTTCACGTATATTGCATTGAATCCTTTTTATAATGCATTAATCCATATTTATTCGCAATTAACACAATAAAAAACACGAACAAATCTCAAAATATTTTCGCGAACAAATTAAGCTAATCAACAGTCTTTTTTGCAAATGGGTTTCAAACTAATTTTGACCTATTACGTACTCAGTCAAAATCTCCGCAATCACTACTCCCGACCGAGTACGAAGTGATTCAAAATATGTTTGCAAACCCCTAAAAGACACCAACCCATACGAACTACGAATTGGGACTCTAATTCCTCATAAGAGGATACGTAGGCACGCAATATAAAATTGTGAACAAGGTGGATTAAAGGGGCCTAACACTTTCCTTTCGTCCAATTGAGTCCGAAACCTAGAATCTTTGTCCGCGAATTAGGGCTTTCTGTTAGGTTCCCTTCCCTAGGATAAAAACTAATAGTGGCGACTCTTGATTAAAAAACTAGTTGCTACAGCTGGAGACTCTTCCGGGGACTCTCCCTAACCCTAGGTTTAGGTTCTTTTGGGTTTTTATTTTTATTTTCTTTATTTATTTATTGCATTTATCTATTTTATTGCATTTATTTATTTACCGTCAAATTCTTTTATTATCATATATTTTCTATGTGGCGGGTTTTTTATCTATAAAAAATATTTCCAATAAACCTTAAAAAGAAGGTTCGTCTATTAGCTTAAGGGGTATATCATCCCTGCGAGTTTATGTGACAACTTCGCTTAGATTCGGTGAACTTACAAAAAAGGAATACTTGTCGAGAGATATCCTCTTGACGAGTAGGACTTTGGAAGGTCACCCATGGCTCTTTGTAACGACTTTAACCCAAAATCTCATGACGAGACCTTTCACGACTTTGAGACGAAAGTTTTAGTCTGTAAAGAGGCTCCACCTAAGGGGAGACCCTTGTGCCTTTTCCCTCTGGTGTTGTTCATGACACCCTTAAGGAAGCCACCTTTTGGGAGGGTAGATTTATCGTAGGTCAAAATTAAAGAGCCTACCTCATAGGGGTACCCATCACAAAAACCTGTCACAAAATCCCGTTACTCAATCCAACACTTATACATTCATGCATTCATGTATATCTCATGTTCATCATTTGTTCCTTTTATCTGTCTTATTCACAGGGTACAAAATAAAAGATAACAAAATCAAGATTTTTGGTGACTGTCTTAAAAATGGATACCAAAGGGAAACAACTTGTCCGAGCCAACGCCTGCAAGCCTGACCTTTCTGAAATCAAAACTATAAAGGGTAAACTGTCCGAAAGAGCTCTGAAGATGTAATCTCGCCGTTATGGGGATACCCTTGATTTGACTAATGTAGAAGTACATATGGATGCAGTCTCTGGCCTAATTCAGTTTTATGACCCTCCATTGAGATGTTTCACCTTCCAAGACTTCCAGCTAGCACCGGCTCTGGAGGAATTTGACAGAATCCTGAATTTCTCCAAAGAAAAGGCCTATGTATGTATTAGACAAACTATTGAAGTCAAAGCTTTGGAAAAAGGTCTAGGGATCCCCTACCCTGAATTGGTGCAGAATTATCAAAGAGAAGGTCCAATACAAGGAATAAAATAATATACTTGGAAGCTAAGGCACTAGAATTTGCTAATTATAAGGAGTGGGAATCTTGTGTTGATTGTTTAGGGCTGTTGGCATTTGGTGTAATCCTATTTCCTCGGATTGTGGACTATATTAACCCCACGACCATTAGCATATTTTGGGGAGTGAAAGTCTTTAATACGAATCCTACTCCCGCCTTGCTTGCTGACATTTATTACACTTTGCATATGATGTATGAAAAGAGAAGAGGCACGCTAAATTATTCCATCCCGCTTCTATATACTTGGTTCATGACTCATCTTTACAAGGAAGACTATATGATTCCAGAATTGACCAGGTGTGAGTGGCCACAAAAATTGAGGTCTCTCACTGCAAACTCAATATTATGGTATGCAAGAAAGTTGGATATTGGTGACATCACTATTAGCTGTGGGGATTTTCCTAACATCCCTTTGATTGGATCGCGAGGCTGTATTAACTACAACCCTACTTTGGCCCTATGACAGCTAGGGTATCCTTTGGAAGACAAACCTTCGGACGAACAACTCCGACCATTTATCATCCACAATATGGGTACAGAAAACCAGGGGCTGCTCAACAAGGTTATTCGAGCCTGGAACAAGGTTAACAAAAGGAAGGCTGAAAGAAAGAATGCCATAGCAAAAGAACCCTACACCAAATAGGTCCAAGATATGGTACGAATTATCAAGCTGCCATTCGAGAAAGATCCAGAGTACAAGCCAGAGGTCCCAGAGATAACACCTATATCTTTGGAAGAAGTCGACAATATAAAATATGCCTTAAAGCAAGCTCAGAAGGAGAAAGAAGCACTGAAAGTCAATCTCCTCAATCTAACCAGAGAAAAGAAACATATGCAGCTTATACTTAAGTCAAAGGACGAGCAAATTGATAAAAGTCAAAAGGAATTTGAGAAAGAAAGTCTCAAATGAAAGCGTACAACTGAAGGACTGTTAAGTGCAACGTTCAACCTAGATCTCACAACCAAAGGTTAGAAGAGGCTGCTGATAAAATCGGGAGGTTAACTAGATTGTATGAAAAGGCAACACATGACAAGAAGGTGCTAGAGGAAAGTTTGAGAGCCCAAATCCAAAGTTTGGCACAAGCTTCCTTAGATCAAGAAGAGCAAGTAAAGTACCTCGCCATTGAACTCCAAGACACCCACGAGTCAGAGGTTAAAGCACGCCTTGAAAGGATAGAAGCAGAGAAACTCTTGACTGAGAGAACTCGAGAATATGAGCATGTATGTTTAGAGCTGCAAGGTCTTCAAAAGGATTTTCTCATCCAACGAAGGCTTTACACAGAAGTAAGGGGTGAAAAGATGTATTGGGAAGAGCAGTATACCAATATCGCCCAAGCTGGGAGGGATAACCACAAGATAATCCCACATCTTTATCAGGTATATAGGTGCTATAAAGACAAACATGAAAAGCTAGTTTTCTTAGCCAACAATCTCATCGAGGATATCCCTAGAAGTTTAAAAGATGTGGAGAATATAATGGCCCTTCTTCCGAAGGACATTGAAGATTATCTACAGCTTTGCCGAGCAATGGTTGATGGTTTCAGAGCACACATCCGCAGGAGCACTTAGGAAATTTAGTTCCTTTTATAATTATGTTTATGCAAACAAGTTTTGATTTCAATTTGTAATATTTTTCAATATCTGGATTATGTTACTCTTAATAAAGGAATTTTGTTTCCCTATCTCGAAGGCGTGTCTATTTTAAAGCTAGTCACCAAATAAAATAATAAGTGAAAATACAAATATGTGCCCAAGTTAATAAGACAGTTAAAATAAAAAATCATTTCGTAATCATGCACATCCATTTGCACGCATGCATTTATAAAACACTTGCATGTCATATCAAAACTCATTTTCTTTAAAAAAAATATCTCCAGTTAAGCCATTGGTAAAAGAAGAGCTCCACCTCCTTGTCCTCCATATCAAATAAGGGGTCATCAATAGAAAGCAATGGAACAAATCGAGGAGATTCAGGCTGTGTTCAAAGAAGATCTTGATCAGGTGAAGGGTGATGTAAGCTCAATGAAAGGAGATTTGAGCCAGGTTCTTCTAGCTTTGAAGAACATTATCGACAGGCAGGATCAAATTCCCAGGGTAGCTTTTGAAGAAGTAGCCCAAACCGTTAGTGCATCGAGCGGTCACCAACTGAGGAAAGAGTCAGAATCAGGCCCCCAAAAGTATGCAATGGCCCAACAAAAGGTTGAAACTGAAGGATTTATCCCACCACCATCAAAAGTAGGGGCATCACATACCCTACAAATTCCAACCAATAATGCAGATAATTACCTAGACTTACAATACGGAGATCATGACCCAGAGGATGCTCACCAGGCACCCTTGAAGACAATTGGTGCTCATGCTGCGGACAACCCACTGGTAATAAATCAGTATAAAGCCTTGGAATAAAGACTGAAGGCTGTGGAGGGCTTCGACACTTTCTAAGTAGACGCTCTGGAAATAGGTTTAGTCCCTGATGTGGTGATATCGCCAAAATTCAAAGTACCCGACTTTGGGAAATATAAAGGGCTCACTGGTATGAGGAATCATCTTCGTATGTACTGCAGGAAGATGCACGCCCATGCCCATGATCAGAAACTAATGATTCACTGTTTCCATAACAGTCTAAGTGGGGAATCTTTGGACTGGTACATTCAGTTGGAACAAACGCATATCCGAACTTGGGTGGATCTTGCTAATGCTTTCTTGAAGCATTACAAGTATAACTTGGACATGGCGCCTACTCACTTGCAACTCCAAAATCTGTCCCAAAAGAAGGAAGAGTCCTTCAAAGAGTATGCTCAAAGATGGAGGGAGATGACATCCCGTGTATAACCCCCACTTCTGGAAAAGGAACTCATAGACATGTTCATGGGAACCTTACAAGGGCTTTATTATGATAAAATGGTGGGAAGTGTCTCGTCAGGATTTTCAGACTTAGTGACTATTGGTGAAAGAATCGAAACTGGTTTGAAAAGCGGAAAGATATCAGGGGGTCGTCAAGCACCCCTTACAATTCATAAAGATCAGCTTCAAAATTCCAAAGAAGGAAGGAGGGAGAAGACAACATTGTGGTCTCACAACCAAGGATATCACAACCATTGGTGATCCCACAAGGAAAAAGGCAAGACAGATTTAAAAGGCCACCTAGAAATTTTGATCCACTGCCCATGTAACCAAGCCAGTTATTACAACACTTGGTTAAGGCATCCCTGGTGGAAATCAAGCCTTTAGCTCCTCCGGTCGGGCCACTCCCACAAAGATACAATGTTGACGCTCGGTGTGAGTACCATGCAAATTCTCCAGGGCACACCATAGAACAATGTTGGGACTTCAAGCATAAGGTTCAGGATTTGCTAGAGTCTCAAGACATCACCTTCTATAAGCCTAATATAAAATCAAACCCTATGCCTTTGCATGGTGGACCGACAATAAATGCAATCGAGGTGGTCACCGACTTTGAGGGAACCATAAAGGCAAAAACACCTATCAACTTGTTGAAGGAATATTTGTTCGAATGTGGATTCTTGTTAGATCACAATAAAGCTTTTGAAATAACTCTTGAAAATCTGGTGGATCGGGGGATAGTCCAATTCGGACTATACCTTGAAGAAAAATATGTAGCCACGACTGGAGGGAAAAAGCCACTGGTAATCCCTTACCAGGATCCGAGCCTTACCAAGAAGACTCTAGTCATCCCATGGGGAGAATAAACAGAGGTTACAAGAAGGGCACCTAAGAAGATCCTCTTAATACCCACCACTCCAAAAGCTACGATGGTAATTAAGGGACCGTCACCTATCCCTTACGAGAATAATAAGGAAGTACCGTGGAGTTATGACTCAGTCGTGTACATCAATAGAGTGAAGCAGGAAAGCGGGCCATCCGCAAGTCAAGGACCTGCAATTTCAAACATAGTAGGAACAAGAGGTATGACCCGAAGTGGTCGAATCTATGGAGTCGAACCATCAAAAAAGATAGATGTGATTCCAACAAAGGACAAAGGAAAAACAGTAATTGATACAAATCAAGAAACATAATCTCCGAACAAAGACTTTACCGACCAAGAGGCAGAGGAGTTTCTGAAAATAATCAAAAAGAGTGACTACAGAGTGGTGGATCAGCTCCATCAAACTCCAGCAAAAATCTCCATACTCTCCCTACTCATCAACTCTGAAGCACACAGGGATTCCTTGATGAAAGTGTTAAGTTCAGCTCATGTCGCAAAAGAAATTTTGGTAAATCAATTTGACAATGTCGTAGCAAATCTCACGTCCGGATCCTACCTGGGTTTCAGCAACAATGAATTACCGCCACAGGGTCGGGCCCATAATAAAGCACTCCACATTACTATGCAGATAGGTACTACCCATTTGTCCAGGGTCCTTATTATGATACGGTGGAAAAACTGACTTGGTTGTTTTGCGTTTGTATTTGCAAATGTTGCGGTTAGCAAGAATCGCCACCGAATTTTCTTTTATCCAAAAGGAAAGATGAAAAAGCACATGAAAGACCTTTAGATATTTTTTCTTGGGTTCGGGGGGTAGATTATGAAAAGGGAAGGTATTAGCACCCTTTTCATCCATGGTTTTCCATGTGCTCTTAGTTACTTGCTAGATCGCTTGATTTTGTTTGAAAATGTGCTTTGTGTGGTTTTTGAAAGTATTTTGAAAATGTATTTGTAATGGTTCTCGTTTCTATAAGAACGCATACAAAGTGTTGTTTCGAAAATAGTTCAAAGAAGTGTTCATCGAATGTGTTTTTGAAAGTGATTTTGAAAAGGTGTTTCTTTGTAATGGTTCTCGTTTCTATAAGAACGCATACAAAGTGTTATCTTTTGAAAATGTTTCAAAATGAGAGTGTTAATGTATAAAAAAAATTATTGTGAGCAAGCGAGCAACTAGGAGCAAATCTACCTACTCAAAAGGTCTTAGATGTTCTTTTCCTTCTCCTTTAGATGTCGCTATCTTACCATTGATTTGGTAAGAAGCCCCATCGTTGGATGTGAAGGGACGGGCATGGGATGTTTGTATAGTCGTAGAAGGCAACCCATGGAACATTTTAGCAATGTTGTTTTAGGGGCTAGATCGTTTACCGAAGGCAACATCGAGGGTCATCGAGGGACTATGATCTTTTATCGAGGGTCTTTTGCTAAAACGCCCATGTTTGAGGGACGTGACTATTTTCCGATAGGCAACAAAATGGGATTACCCTAAGGGTGATAGTGTTCAAGTGTGTTTGATTGCATTCATTTAGTCTTGATTAGGGTGATCTATTTTTTGATTTCATATCTTGCCATACACACCCTAGTTACTAGCATTATATTTGAAAAGCGATAAATTGTGAAAGTATAAAGTCCTACACTATTACAATATTTAGGGATGGGGGTACAAACTTAAAAATGGGGGGTTGCAAGAATTTAAATCCTAATTAACTATTACAATCATATTGAAATGCATAATGCAAGAAAGAAAAAGGACTTGTTTAAAAAAATGGTTTTTTGTCTTAATGAATTAAGAAAAAGAAATTAATTAATTAATAAAAAAAGAAAATATTTTTATGTCTTTTTTTATATTAATAAAAAGGGTATTAATATTGAAAATGATAAAAAAAGGAAAATAATGAGAGATAGAATCAGCGTGCTGCTACAAGCAGAAAAAAACGGATCAGAAGTTCTGATGCAAAGCGCGATGTGACTCAGAAAGAGACGTCAGTGGGAATCAGAAGTTCTGAGTTGATACATTCTGAGGTCCTGTAAGAAATGTTAAAGGGAAAGAAAACAAGTTCAGGGTGGTGTTTAGACAGTGAGCAAAAATGTTAGAAATTTTGTGTCGTGTTAAACAGTGGGTGAAAAGTCAGAAGTTCTATTACCGCATCATAACAATGTAAAAACCTAGGAATTCTGGTGTGTGAAAACAGTGAGAAGAACTCAGAAGTTCTGTGTTGTGCTAAACAGATGAGTGAAAATCTGAAGTTCTGTATGGTGTTAAGCCAGTGAGTGAACATCAGAAATTCAGTGTGTTATCAGCGTGTGAAAATCAGAAGATCTAAGTGTTAAAACAGTGAGTGGAAACATCAAAAGTTCAATGTGTTTAACAGTAAGGAGAACTCCGAAGTTCTATGTTATGCTAAAATAGTGAGTAAAAATCAGAGGTTATGTGCCACATTTCATCTCTTTCCTCATATTAATCAGCACATCAGCAATTTATTCAGTTCTTAACAAACAGCAAATCAGAAGGATAAAAGCATAACAGTTTATAGAAGTTCTAATCCTAAATCTGAGCCTGGCCCTAATCAAGAAGTTATGATCCATAGTTTTTCTACTTATGCAATGAAGTGGACAATATTAATACTGTGATATTTACATATTTTAATGATGTTATGAATGAAAAGATGCAAATTCAGAAAGGCTTACCTTGAATCTGAAGCGTGTGCTTGGAACTTGAACTGCTGCCTTCAGATCTTCTGGAGTCAGCAAGAACAACAGAAGAGAAAATGCTAAATTCATTGATTCAAAGGGAAGAACAAAGGTTTGGTTTTCTGTTTGGGAATTATGGATTTTTACGAAGGTTTCACAGTTTTCTTTTCTATCTTTTGATGATTCTCTCTCTCCAAATGCCAGCCCCTTGAACGTGTGATGGAGCAACTTATTTATAGATGGGTTTGATGTGGTTTTTTTTTGGGGGGGGGGGAACAAATGGGATTTAAACATTTTCGGTATTACTATTCCGTTGCTTTTTAATCACAGTTTTTGTATGCTAATTTGTTGCAAATATAGGGTTAGAGAAAAATGCAGGCGTGGACTAGATCAGTAGCAATTTGGATTGTTGTGGCAGCTGGTTGCAGGACTGTGCTATAGCAGTGCAGCAGGCTGCTCAAACAAGGTTTTGGGGCTTTGTGACGTTCTAATCGAAGAAGACCAGAGTGAAACTCGAAGGGTGATGCTCTGATCGAAGCATATGCTGAAGAGTCATGTTCTGATTGAAGAATCATGTTCTGAACCATGTTTGCAAATTCTGACTGCACTTGCATGGAGGCTGGCTCAGAAGTTCTGAAGAATCATATTTCTTAACACTTAGAAAATTTTCTAAATGTTTAGAAATTTGATTTTTTTCAAAGTAATTTCTGACTTCTGATTTTTGATGAACCAATTTCATGTCTTGATGCAATATAATTGTTGAAACTTGATTTTTGATCTGAAAGTCAAAGTTTGACTTTTCAGTGTGCTTTTGACCATTTTGCCCTTGTGAATGATTTTCTTGAAAAGTTGTAATTCAAGACTTGAAACTTGATAGAAGCAAACCTGAGGGTCCAGGATGATCCTTTGAGAAATGAGAGGGCAAATTTTCGGGTACAACAGCTACCCATGTTCAATCTTCTTAAGCCTGAGGAGGTAGATTGGTTGGTCTGCCTTTCGTGATCTGAAGGTGGAAGATGATTGAACACTAGAGTGCCTCGAAATTCGCACTCGCATAAAGTAATACTGATTGGTGATATCAGGAATGGGCTTACATATGCCATTTGGAAGGCGACGGAGAATCTTCGGAGATGGGTTTAAAGATGCCATCCAGAAAAGATCGGTTGCAATAGAGATTCCTTAGAAAGAATTCTTGTACCTTCTGTTGAGGAGGACTTCGTTGGGGAATGTTGATTTATGTCCTGGGAAGTAGAGCCTAGGAGCTTCGGTTGTCCCTTACTTTACTAGGGAATTAACTCTTGATTGAGGAGGTAAAAGTAGAATGCATATCTGGTCAGGGTCCAGGCTGTACAGCGACTTAATGGGGAAATGTGAAATCGACCGTATCTGGTCGGGTCCGGGCCTTACAGTGTTGTAAACTGTTGTCTGGAGATAAGGGAGAAGGAACCTGGATAGTAGGGTTAATTCGAGATGAAAGCCTGGATAGTAGGGCTTTATGGGAAGGAACTTGGATAGTAGGTTTACTTCGAGATGAAAGCCTGGATAGTAGGTCTATGAGAAGGAACCTGGATCGTAGGGTTACTTCGAGATGAAAGCCTGGATAGTAGGGCTTATGGGAAGGAACCTGGATAGTATGGTTTCTTCAAGATGAAAGCCTAGATAGTATGGCTATAACAAGGAACCTGGATAGTATGGTTACTTAGAAATGAAAGCCTGGACAATAGGGCTATGGGAAGGAACCTGGATAGTAGGGTTTCTTTGAGATGAAAGCCTGGATAGTAGGGCTTATGGGAAAGAACCTAGATAGTAGGGTTTCTTCGAGATGAAAGCCTGGATAGTATGGCTATGAGAAGGAACCTGGGTCGTAGGGTTTCTTCGAGATGAGAGCCTAGATAGTAGGGCTATGGGAAGGAACATGAATAGTAGGGTTTCTTCGAGATGAAAGCCTGGATAGTAGGGCTATAAGAAGGAACCTGGATAGTAGGGTTACTTCGAGGTGAGAGTCCGGATAGTATGGCTATGAGAAGGAACCTGGGTCGTAGGGTTTCTTCGAGATGAGAGCCTAGATAGTAGTGCTATAAGAAGGAACCTGGATAGTAGGGTTACTTCGAGATGAGAGCCTGGATAGTAGGGCTATGAGAAGGAACATGGGTCGTAGGGTTTCTTCGAGATGAAATCCTAGATAGTAGGGCTATAAGAAGGAACCTGGGTCGTAGGGTTACTTCGAGATGAGAGCCTGGATAGTAGGGCTATGAGAAGGAACCTGGATAGTAGGGTTACTTCGAGATGAGAGCCTGGATAGTAGGGCTATGAGAAGGAACCTGGGTCATAGGGTTTCTTCGAGATGAAAGCCTGGATAGTAGGGCTATGAGAAGGAACCTGGGTCGTAGGGTTACTTCGAGATGAAAGCCTGGATAGTAGGGCTATGGGAAGGAACATGAATAGTAGGGTTTCTTCGAGATGAAAGCCTGGATAGTAGGGCTATGACATGTATAGCTTCATGGGTTTAATCTTAAACTGTTGGAATTGTTGATGATAACCATCTTTCCTGAAAAGGTACAAGATTAATTATATGTGATGCATGAAATGCATTATGTGATGATGTTCTCAAAATAAATAAGATTATGCAGTATGAAATATGTATGCGCATGTCACGATGTATGAACATGAAATGCTATTGTGACATGTCCGAGTCTGGGAAAATAAATCCCTGACTGCTGCTGGAGAGTACAACATTCCTGACTGTTGTAGAGAACTGTGATTCTTCTACTTCCGTTGGGGATGGTGAACGGAAATGATTGTGCCAGAGATTTGCTCTTTGTTGTTTGTGAATATTCTGCCAGGGAGAGACTTTGTACGAGAATAGCTCTGCAGGGGAATGACTTTGTTGGAAGGTGGACTTCCATAGATGAAGTAATAAACTTTGTTGGGGATTGAGCTCTTGTATCCAGAGAAATAAAATTTGCTTGGGGAGATAAAAAAATTTGATGATCCACTTGCGATTATGAAATTTGGCTGGGGGATATAGATGTCAGGTTTCTGGACGACCCTGGCTAGGGAGATTACATCCTGTTTTGAGAGAACTGATATCAATGCTTTGATTACCTTTACTTTGTGGTGAATACAGATTCTACGAGGTCGTATGCGCTGATGATTATGTTTCAAAGTTTTCTATGCCTTGGTACCTGCTGGACAGAGTAACTGTCGGGCTTTGACATTTCTCGTTTTTGCCCTTGTTTATTAAGCTCCGAGCAATTGTCTTTTCGTTTTTATGCAAACATTTGTGAGTAGCAATCATATTCAAATGCATATGTCAATAATAAACCATTGGACTTTCTTGTAAAACAAAACACAAAAGGAAAAACACATAGTTTTTTTTTTGTAAAAATGATTTGTATTGATTTTCGAAGTTGGCCTATAATAGGCGTTTTTGTACAAGGAGGTTGGCGCTCTAGTAAGAGAATGTCGTCGTAAGAATAGAAGTTATAAAATATTATGTAAAAAGAAAACAACTATGTACAACAATCCCATTGGGTTCCAACTCTGCTATTGCCGCTGTGTCTTCGAGCGTCTCATCACTTTGCTGCTTATCTGAAGCTGACTAGATTGATTGGTGTCGTTCGAGTTTGACAGTTGATACTGAGGTCTAATCGCAAGGTAATCCAATGGGACATAGTGATACGCTTTACATCCCTAACTTTTTCCTGGACCTCTCTTTCAGGTTTTCAGTCCACCGGGATACCCTTTTTTGCCCAAGCCGCCTTTTCAGGTTTTCGACTTGCCGGGTGTACATATTTTTCGTTTTCATCCCTTATTTTTGCCCGAACCTTTTTGGTTCGTTGGGAAGCCCTTATTTTTGCCTAGGCCAGTCAACCTAGTGGGTCTTTTATCATGCGTAGTATCTTTTCACTATGTCTGCATTGACAGGGTGAGGGAGGTTGTCACCGTCTATGGTGGTTAGAATCATGGCTCTACCCGAGAAAATGTTTTTAATCATAAATGGCCCTTCGTATGTGAGAGTCCATTTTCCCCTGGGATCACTGCGGCAGTATGATGCACTTGATTACCAGATCCCCGACTTGATATTCCTGATGCCTGACTTTTTTGTTGAAAGCCTTGATCATCCGCTTTTGATACGCCTGACCATGATAGACAATAGTAAGTCTCTTTTCGTCGATCAGATTTAGTTGATCAAGTCAAGTATGGATCCAGTCGTCTTCGTTTAAACCCGTGTCTTTCATAATTCTTAAAGAAGGAATCTGGACCTCGATGGGTAGGAATGCCTCCATGCCATATACCAGAGAGTAGGGTGTTTCCCATGTCGACGTCAGTGCTGAGGTATGGTACCCATGAAGAGTGAATGGTAACATCTCATGCTAGTCTTTGTATGTCAATGTTATCTTCTGTATGATCTTTTTGATGTTCTTATTAGCCGCTTCAACAGCGCCATTCATCTTCGTCCGGTAGGGAGAAGAGTTATAATGTTGTATCTTGAATTGTTTACAGAGTTCGGTGATCATCATATTATTGATATTCGTACCATTGTTCGTGATAATTCTCTTTGGCACACCGTACCGACAGATCAGGCTATGCCTGATAAATCGCGCCACCATGTTCTTGGTCACAGTAGCAAAAGAGGCAACTTCAACTCACTTTGTGAAGTAATCGATAGCTACCAGGATGAAGCGATGCTCGTTGGAAGCGGTAGGCCAGATTTCTCCGATCATGTCAATTCCCCACGTTGTAAAGGTCCATGGAGCTGTCAAGACATTCAAAGGAACCAGAGGGACATGCACCTTATCAGCATATATTTGGCACTTATGACAGGTTCGGGAGTGTTGATAACAATTTGCTTCCATAGTAGACCAATAGTATCTTGCCCTTAGGATCTTCTTAGCCGTGGTATGTCCATTGGAATGGGTTCCAAAGATACCTTCATGTAGATATGTCATAATCCTCTCTGCTCCGCTCTTATTTACACACTACAGTAAGGTAGAGTCATGGTTGCGCTTGTAGAGGATTCCATTATTGAGAAAGAACTTCGTAGTGAACCTTCTCAGAAACTTCTTATCATTGACAGATGCCCCTTCGGGATACTCTTGAGTCTCGAGGTACTTCTTCACTTCATGAAACCAGGGTTTGTCTGCTACCTCTTCAGTATCAATCTCACAGCAGTGTTCTGTTTCATCTAACCTTTCAATGGTGATTCGGGGAGCTTTGTTGTCCCACATGACTTTAAACATAGAAGACATGGTAGCTAGCGCGTCCGCTAACTGATTCTCTTCTCGTGGGAAATGTTCAAAGGTTACATCCTCAAAGTGTGGGACCAATGTCAGTACGTGCTCTTTGTATGGGATGAGATTTGGATGCTTCGTATCTCATTCGCCTTTGATCTGACTTATCACCAAGGCTGAATCCCCGAAGACATTTAAGAACTTGATCCTGAGGTTAATAGCGGCTTTGAGACCTATGATACAGGCTTCATACTCTGCCATGTTGTTAGTGCAGTTAAAACATAATCGGGCAGTGAAAGGAGTATGATAGCCCTAAGGAGATATGATTACAGCACCAATGCCATTATCGAGTGCGTTCGAAGCCCTGTCAAAAACCATAGTCCATAGGGATCCTTCTTCAGGTCCTTCATCCGGCCCAGGTCCTCCATAATCAGTTACTAGCATGATATTCTCGTATGGGAACTCAAAATTCATGGGCTGGTAGTCATCCACGGCCTGATGAGCCAAATGATCAGCCAATACACTTCCATTTATTACTTTATGGGTTGTATATTGTATATCATATTCAGTTAAGATCATCTGCCATCTCGCTATTCTTCCAGAGAGAGCGGGCTTCTCGAAGATGTATTTGATTGGATCCATCTTAGATATCAACAGAGTAGTGTGGGTTAGTGTTGTACCCCAAAATTTTCCCTCCCATATTTCTCAATACATTTCAAGTGAGATCCTCAAATTGCCCAAGGAAGTCCAAGAGTTGACCAGACAAATTCTCTCCTAAGGCAGTCTACCTCAAATTAGGGTTTCATGTTGCATCAAGATACTTGAGTCCAAGGGATCCCAAATGCTCACCATTGTCCTAATATGTTCTTAATATCATCCATCTCAAGTTTCAATCCCTACAAAGAAAGTTTGCTCAGTCAATTGCTCAAAGGCTTGAAAATCAACTGTGCTAGGGCAAAAGTCAATTGTGTCCTACATACAGTCAAACTTCAAGATTTTTGGTAAACATCCTCATTTTGAAGTATTATTCATCATTTGATCAATGGTTGATCATGATTCCTCAAGGATTGCTCACAATTCATCAAAACCCAAAAGTTGCTAAATTAGGGTTTTGTAGGAAAAGTCAACTCAACTTTGACCAAGCATAACTTTCTCATACTTATTAGAAATGACACACCCAAAGCTCATTTTTAAGAGAATGCAATTCCCTACAATTCATCTTCATCTCCCAAGTTCAAAATATGCACTCACAAGAAGTTACGAATTTGGACATTATAGGTCACTTTGAAAAGTCAACAAAAACACCTTTTTTGTCAAAGCTTCATACATGAACATGGAAGACTCAATTGAGATTATAACAAAAGGTTTGCTTAGAGGACATTTTTAGCTTTCTAAAAAGTCCAAGAACACATCTCTAGGGTCAAAATTGAGGAAGTTATGCATTGGTGAAGTTGACCTTTTTTTGCAAAATTGCCAATAGTCAAAAGTGGCCAGAATTGCAATTTTTGTCAAATGGGCCTAACTTTTTGTGCTTGTATTGAGTTTGTAACATGATACACGACCCATGATCCTTCCCACTTGCCTTTATTTTATTTTAGTCTTTTATTTTGATTTTTATTTCATTTAAATCAAATTAAATCAAAATAAAATCATGAAAATATCAAAGTCATTTAAACCTTGAGATTTTGTGCATATTTCAGGTCCATGAATAGCTGGAAATGAGATCAAATCGTGCAAGACTTGTTTGTACACAAAAAGATTGAATTTTTCTTGTTTTGGAAAGATTGGATGCAAGTGTGAATCAAGGATCAAATCTTCATAATTGCAAAGATTGGATGCAAACTTGTAAACCTAATTCACTCAAGGATACATATAGAACAAATTCAGACCAAAAGCACAAGGGTTAGAGGCGTGAAAAGAGAAGAACAACTTTCAAAAAATCAAGAAAAAGTGGCAATCTGATTTCATAGTTCCAGGCTATCTCAAGCCTTCCCAGCTATCTCATTCGCTTGCTGAGTATTCAAGGAGTCTATCCCAATCATCAACAGGCATTTTCGTGCCCAGAAACGCAATGTAAGTGCCTCACGACATCCTTACTTTTTTGAAATCGAATCTCATGGATTTGGCATTGTTAGCATATATTATGGATATATTCTGAATCTTTGAGACATTTGCAAGCTAATGGTAATAATTAATTGCATTTTTATTGACCATACAGAGATCCACCATTATTAGGTTTTCTTTGTTCGTTTTACGGTTTTCTCATGCAGGTAAAATTGGCCTAAAAGAGGGGTACCATGGTGTTCACAAGGCCAAGACGAACTGGCCTGTAGCATTAGTTTTCATTTATCATGCTTGTATGAGATTCTGGAAATATGCAGAGGTTGTACCTACAGAAAACGTCTGTAGATAAAAGTCGTTTTACCTAAGACGACGGATGCTGGAGAAGATGATGGTGTGGCGTGACCTGACTGGCCCATTCAAAAATTCGCGCGTTTAGTATATCACTTTGCTTGTTTCCAATATAATGTTTATTTGATATTCCATATACAACAAAATGCGCTGGTTCAGTTGGTCAGAAGGCATGAGGAAATTGCCAAAGGGCCTGGGTTCGAATCCCAGGTCCCCCATATTATTTCATAGTTTTATTTCTTGTATGATCAGGCACGTATACAGGCAAGGAGACTACCATACTCCATCATCTTTCAACCATCATATTTCCCACAAGCTGGATCCAAAGGCCATCATTTGAAGGTCTACAATGCACCCTAGTCAACTTGCAACGTGGAATCATGAGATGTCAAACGTGGACCAAGGCTTTTGGGCTCAGATATGCTATGGACACCCCCCTTTTGCTAGCATAACCAGGCCCATTTCTCTCTTTTCTTTTTTCCTTTTATTTATTTATTTTTGTTTAAATTATTTTCTAAATCACAATTTAATTCTTTTTTCATAAAAAACTCATAAAAATCAATTTTCACTAAATTCAAATTTAGGTTTTTTTATATATTTTGTCAAAATTAATTTAATTAGTTTAATTTAATTTTAGGGTAATTTTAACCTTTTGTAAATAAATTAAAATCAATTAGAAAATTAGGGTTTTATTTGATTTAATTTTTATTTTCTTTTCTTAAAATAACCAAAATATAAAAATACGTCAAAATTAATTATTTTTCTTAATTTAATTAATTAGTAATTAGGTTTATATTTATTTAATTAAAACCTTATTTTCTTGAAATAATCAAAAACAACAAAAAAATAATTTTTCTTTCAATTAGGTTTAGACGGGGTCAAAACCCTAATTTTCTCTCGTTCTTAATTCATCGCGCGCGTTTATTATTTTTGCAAATATTAATGTAACTGCTCATGGGATGTAATAGTTTAATTAGGATTTTTCTTTTATTTATTGTTTTACGGGTTTTTGGCTATGTAATTAATCCCCCTCCCCGAAGCCTTGTAATAGCGTAGTTTTATTTCCCGCATTTTAATTTTCGCAAATATTAACTGTTAGATGTATGATAATTGGATTGCATGACAAGAATGTATTTTAATTTTAAAACGGTTAGCAAACCCTAAATGTGCAAAGATAATAACTTGAAATCAAATCACTCGTACATGCGCACTCCTAGGGTATACTCTCACTTCGGTTCCCTTCGGTAAATGATCATTAAGTATAGGATGTTTTAGTGGTCGCTCTCTTGTCTAAACAAAGATCAAATGTCCCGTTCAGAAATGTTGCCTCGGAAAGGTTGCCTCGGAAATGTTGCCTCGAATATGATCTTAAGACACTAGGGTTATTACTAAGACGTCCTAACATTGCTTTAGTGATCGTACGTCCCTTTCGAATTGACCCTTACAACTCCAACGACGGTGCTACCTACTCACTAATAGTAGGATAGCGATGTCTAAAGGAAACAAGAACAGAAATATTCTTTTTTCGAGTAGGTAGATGCTAGTAGGTACTTGCTCAAAATCAAACTTTTCCACACTTACACACTTTTCAAACAAAGTTTTCAAAAACACTTCGTAACACTCTTGAAGACAGAAGCAAGGGTTAAACCGAAATAAAACAAAAACTTTTCAAAAACACACAAACATGGAAGCAATTTTTAAAATGATGAGCAAGTACCTAAGAGCCCGTAGAAAACTACGGATAGAAAGGGTGCTAATACCTTCCCTTTCTATAATCTACCCCCCGTACTCAAAATCTCGAAAAAGGAATTTTTCTGTGCTTTTTTCCTTTCCAGTTGGATAAAATAAAAGTCGATGGTGACTCTAGCTTACCGCGACATTTTGCGAACACAAACGCAAACCAGCATTTTCCTAAAACAGTCCGGTTCTGCCACTATATCACAGAACAGGCAACTCTGTTGGGGACTTAATAAGTGGGCTATACCTTATTATTAGTTCATCATAAATTGCTTCTCTTGTTTGATTTGATTGCTTTACTTTTTGAGGGTTTTGTATTGGGAGTTACTATAGATCCTAACTCGGATCTGGGGGACACCTTTTAGGTAAGTAGAAATAAACTGTGAGGGAACTGTACAGCGTAGACCGATACGGTTGAAGCAGTAGCTACGGTTATGTGGCACATTGGTTGGTACCGGTATCCCTTATGGAGAAACGAGGACAATACAGGGCTGCTATGTGTGTCGTTAAGCATCAACTGACCTTAAAACCCATAATTGACCAACTTGGCCAGTAGGAAGTAGTAAGATATCCGGCCTCGGTGTAAAGCTGAGAACTGGTTGATACTCGATACTACACTCATTGAGACTATACTCTCGAGATAGTTCCGGCCGCAAGAAAAGATTGCGTGAGCTGAAACCATGACCGATGGAGGATGGTCAGTGATATTGAGAACCTATAGAACCCGGTTACTATTATTAGGACAGGTTGAAACCAACTGAACTTCAAAAGGGTAGTACCTAGACCCCATGCAAGCCTGAAACTTAAGGGCTCTTGTGTGACTTGTTTTCCTTTACCATGTCTGTTATCTGCTATACATGTTGTGTGTTTTATCATGACATCATGCATCATAACATAGCATGCATACTTCATCATACTAACCATTTCAAAGACCGAGGGGATTTATCTTTGTTCTGTTTTGCAGATTATGGCTTCCGTGCGCCGAAACACCATATGAGTTAACTTTGTGCAAATACTTGCTCAACTCAAAGATTTTTACTCGAGAGTTTCTGATACTTCTTCATTCATTAGGAGACATGGTCAGCTTCTTAGCTTGGTTACCTCAAAGTTTGATGAACAAATGATGAGTGTGCTTTTCCAGTTCTTCGATCCGGTGCATCATTGCTTCACTTTCCCGGATTATCAGCTAGTTCCCACTATGGAAGAGTTTTCTCACTTATTGGACATATCCATCCTTGAGCAGATGCCCTTCACAGGTTTGGAAGAGGCTCCTAGACCAGATGACATTGCTTCAGATTTACATTTGAAAAGGGCTGATGTAGTATCTAATTGGGAAACACGAAGCGGGGTTGAAGGTTTCTTAGCCAATTATATGATGGATCAAGCTCAACTATTCTGGGATAACCTGGATTTTCAGGCCTTCGAAGACATCTTGGCTCTCCTTATCTACGGTTTGGTTCTCTTCCCGAATCCAGATTCCTTCATAGATGTGAATGCGGTTAAGATCTTACTATCTCGCAATCATGTACCTACTCTTCTGGGTGATATCTTGCATGCCTTCTATACTCGTACTGTGCGTAGAAGAGGAACTCTCATGTGTTGCATGCCTTTGCTGGCAAGGTGGTTTATTTTGCACCTCCCCTAGTCCGTGCTGAGGAATGAGGAAGGTTTAGGATGGTCTTACAGGATAATGTCCCTTGCCCATACATACATTCTTTGGAGTTCTAAGGCTATGGAAAGCATTGCTGTCATTGATTGATGTGGGGGATACCCTAATGTCCTGTTGCTTGGAATCAGAGGGGGAATAACCTACAGTCCTTGTTTGACTTTGAAACAGTTTGGTCGTGCTCGGAGAGAAGGTCCTCATGAGCTACTTCTTACAGATATTTCATTTGACTACAAGGAGGACGTTGACGAGCATCGCCGGAGGTTTGTACGAGCTTGGGGCATGGTGAACAGAGTTTACCCTCAAGAGCTAGGACCAAAGACTTCTCTCCCTATGCAGCCTTATCTCCAGTGGGTTCGAGCTCGAGCCCAAAATCTTGGGATGCCTTATGAAGCTGTGTTGCCAGTGATTGTAGAGCCTACCAATGAAGAGGGCGTTCCTTATACAGTCCTTTATCCCTATATGCCCACTGATCTTGGGGCATTGAAGAGATCCTGGATTCAGTTGAAAGAGGAGAGGGATACCTACCGGGAGAAGTATCATGAGCAAGAAAGGAAGATTCTGAAGCTCACCAGGCAACTTGAGAATGAGAGAATGATCAATGACTATGTCAGCACGAAGGGGAAGCGTCCATGGGATTTCTGATTTTGCTTTTTCTAGCTTAGATTTGTTTTCCATTTTACTTCTTTGTAAACACCTCAAAGGCATTGTTGAACCTTTTACAAGTTAATCTAATAAAGTTTGTTTTATTTTTGGTTTGCAAATTTAAATCTCCCAAAGTCTTTGAAATCATTACATACGCATCCCATTATCATGCACACCATTACAGGTACCATTATAGGTTTCTCATCTTCTTCGCTGTTTATTTCAGCACGAAATGTCTTCTGAAATACCTATCGATCAAGCCATCAAAGCTCTTCAGGCACAGAATGCCCAATTCCAAGAGATGTTCTTGAACTTGGCTAAAGGACAAGAGGATTTGAAGACTCTCATCCTAAAGGAGAAGAAGAAGAAGAAGAAGAAGAAGAAGAAGAAGAAGGTGGTTCTTCTGAATATGGGTAACAGATTTTGGAATAGGTTGAGACAGGAAGTTGATCTGTCTCTTTCATCCAAAGGAGAGGAGAACCAAGAAGAAGAAAAGGGTCCCAGTCCTGTAGTCTCTAATAATGATACTGATTTTGATGATGAGCAGTATCCTCCTGCTGAGGATAGGTACAAACAACTTGAAGACCGTCTGAGTGTTATGGAGATTCAGAATATTCATGGTTTAGATTTCGGAGATCTGGGACTGGCATCTGGAGTGGTGATCCCTCATAAGTTCAAAGCTCCAGTATTTGCCAAGTATGATGGAGTATCTTGTCCAAAACTTCATCTTCGATCATACGTCAGAAAGATCCAACCTTACACCGCTGATAGAAATTTGTGGGTACATTTCTTTCAAGATAGTCTGTCAGGGACTCAGCTTGAATGGTTCTATCAATTGGAAGGAGCTAATGTTCGAAACTGGGAGGACCTTGCTGCTGCTTTCTACAAGCAATATCAGTGTAACGCCGACCTTGCTCCCATGTGTACTCAGCTTCATGGTATGTCTATGGGTGCAAGTGAAGGTTTTAAGGACTATACTTAGAAGTGGAGAGATTTGGCTGGAAGAATCCAACCCCCTTTGTCTGATAGGGAGTTGGTTGACATGTTTCTAGGGACGTTGTATGGTCCATTTTTCAATCATCTAATTGGCAGTTCGTCATCTGGGTTTACTGATTTGATCTTGATTGGGGAGAGAGTAGAAGCTGGTATTAGAAGTGGTAAGATACAGAAAGGTACTTCATCAAGTGCAGAAAAGAAGCCCTTCATCAATAAGAAAGAAGCTAGTGCAGTCTATGGCTCGAGGAGCCAAAGCAGACTTGAACGCTGTCAAGCAGTAAATGTGGTAGTAATATCAAGGCCCACTGTTGCCCCACAACGCAAAAATCAGCAAAGAATGGAGAGACCGCAGAGACTGTACACTCGTCTTAATATGACCTTGTCTCAAATTCTACCACAATTGTTGAAGACCAACCTGGTAACTCTGGGGGAAGCCCCGAAGAATCCCAGCACCACATCTCCACTATATAATTTGAATGCCCGCTGTGCCTATCACTCCGATAGCCAAGGTCATGATACAAACAACTGTTGGACCTTGAAGAATAAGATGCAGGATTTGATCAAAGCCAAAGAGATTGAGTTTGACGCTCCAGAGAAGCCCAACGTCATAACTTCTCCCATGCCCAAGCATGGTCATGGAGTAAATGTTATGGACGATGATCTATTTGTGACCTCCGTGGAAGAAATTTCTACTCCTTTGATGACAGTTAAGAAGAATCTATTGTTGGCCGGTTTATTTCCGGGTTGTGGCGAAGGTTGCCACATGTGTTCAATTCTTCCTGCTGGTTGCCACTTATTGAAATCAGGTGTTCAACGCCTGATGGATAACAAAGAGATCCTGTTCGAGAAGACTATGATTCAGTTGGTTCTAATTCAAGATGTTGCCATCATAACCATTTCCGCCAATCCTTACAAGGCTTCTTCGAGAAAGCCTGTTAGGATTACACCCGTTCCAAGAATCGTTCCATTAATCATTACTATCCCTGGTATTATCCCGTAAACTTCGGATAAAGCTGTCTCTTGGCACTATGGGGCCGATGTGTATTACCATGAAGTTAAGCAAGACTTAGAGAGTGAAGAAGTTGATGTTGATGTCAGCAGTATTGTCGGGGCTAGCAAGGTCACCAGAAGTGGAAGACTCTTTTCTCCCGAGATTTCCCCTCTAACTATTCACAAACCAGTTGTTATTCCATCTGCCAGTACATCAGCTACTGTCCCAGCTCCTATCCCAGTTATCACCCCTGTCGCCGAGCCATCTGGCACTCGGGGCAAAGAAATCACAGGTGAGCCTGCCCGGATGGAGGCACCTAAGAAGATCATTATAGAAACCTCTAAGCAATAGATAAAGGAAATTCTGAAAATTATCAAGAAGAGTGACTACAACATAGTCGAGCAGCTGGGGCAGACCCCGTCAAAAATCTCCATGTTATCCTTGTTATTATGTTTGGAAGCCCATGCAAAGGCTTTAATTGCTTTCCTCAAAACTGCGCATGTGCCGTAGGAAACTTCTGTCGATCAATTCAAAAACTGTGTAGCTAGTTTGACTGCCGACAACGGGTTGGGTTTCTCAGACGCAGATCTAACTACTAAAGGAAGAAATCACAATGATGCTCTACACGTCTCAGTCGAGTGCAGGGGAACTACTTTGGCCCATATACTGGTGGATACTAGGTCCTTATTGAATGTTTTACCAAAGAAAGCATTAGACTATCTGGACTGTGAAGGTTTGGTTCTAAAGCCGAGTAATATTATGGTTATGGCTTTCGACGGGTCAAAAAGGATGGTGCACGGGGAAGTGGACGTCCCTGTTAAAGTTGGCTCTCAGAATTTTGCATCTACGTTCTATGTGATGGATATCCGACCATCTTATTCTTGCTTGTTGGGTCACCCTTGAATTCATAAGGTTGGGGCAGTGACTTCTACGCTTCATCAGATGTTGAAATATCCATTAAAGGGGAAGATTGTTACGGTACGAGGTGAAGAGGAGTACATGGTGAGACATCTTAATTCCTTTCTCTATATAGAGATGGATGGGGAGTTCATCGAAACTCCGTGTCAGAACTTTGAAGAGGTTCCCCAGACTCTGGCGTCGACTGAAGTTGCTGCTGAAAAACCTCCGAAGAAGATAGCTTCCCTCAAGGATGCCAGGGCTGTAATCGAAAAAGGTGGGTGTGAAAATTGGGGTCAGCTCCCTGACTTCGCACACAAAACTGACAAGTTTGGTCTAGGCTTTACTGCAGAGGCTCAAAGGACTAATCGGCGCGCGCGGATTGGAAGACCTCCTCTGCATATCAGTAATCAGGGAGTGAATGCAATTGAGGATGATGAAGAAGATTCAGATATCGACAGCTGGATCTACCCCACAACCAATGGTGGCTTGAACAACTGGACGACGAAGGACTTCGTGCCCGTTTCTTTTATTACACAGTAATTGAATTTTGCTTTAAGATTTGTAATAGACAGTTTGAAACTTTACGGCCCGGTGCCTTGCCTGAGGCACTTTGGCTTTGTTTGTGAGGGCTTATTATTTGTCATTTTCATATATCATCAATAAAGCATTGGACGTTTCTTGCATTACAAATTTTGTGCTCCTTGTTTTTCCTTTATATCTCGCACTTTATTAAAACAACTATTGTCTTACACACACTTACATATCATAATGCAGATCCACATCCACTCTGGATCCCATTGATAACAACTCTGCTACTGCCAGTTAGGACTTCGAAAATCCGATCAACCAAGCCGAGGACGAAGGTGAGGATGATTGTGAGGTTCCTGGAGAACTTGCTAGACTGTTACTGCAGGAAGAGAGGGCCATACAGCCTCATGAAGAGCCAGTGGAATTAGTGAACTTGGGTACAGAGGAAGACAAGAAAGAGGTCAAGATAGGTGCAAATCTGGAGCCTAGTATCAAGCAACGGTTGATACAGATGCTACGCGTCTATGTTGAGATCTTCACTTGGTCTTATAAGGATATGCCTGGTTTGGATACTGATATTGTGGTACACCGCCTGCCAACCAAAGAAGATTGTCCTTCGATAAAGCAGAAGGTTCGTCGTATGCGCCCCGAGATGTCTGAGAAAATCAAAGCTAAAGTCATGAAACAGTTTGACGCTGGGTTTCTAGCTGTTACTTCTTACCCACAGTGGGTTGCCAACGTTGTTCCAGTACCCAAGAAGGATGGTAAGGTACGGATGTGTGTGGACTATAGGAATCTGAACAGGGCGATCCCCAAAGATGATTTCCCATTGCCTCACATTGATGTTCTGGTCGACAACATCGCGCAGCATAAGATCTTCTCCTTTATGGATGGTTTTTATGGTTACAATCAGATTAAGATGGCTCCCGAAGACATGGAGAAGACAACTTTTGTTACACAGTGGGGCACTTTCTGTTACAAGGTAATGCCTTTCGGGTTGAAGAATGTTGGGGCAACATATCAGCGCGCCATGGTTGCTTTGTTCCACGACATGATTCACCATGAGATTGAGGTTTACGTCGATGACATGATTGCAAGGTCCCAGAATGAAGAAGAACACCTAGACCATCTCCAGAAACTATTCGACAGGTTGAAGATATACAAGCTGAGGTTAAACCCGAACAAGTTCACCTTCGGGGTAAGGTCTGGTAAGTTGTTGGGTTTCTTCGTTAGTGATAAAGGTATTCAAGTGGATCCTGCAAAGGTGAAGGATATACAGGAGATGCCGACCCCCCGAACGGAAAAGGGAGTTAGAGGCTTTTTGGGACGTCTGAACTACATTTCCAGATTCATTTCACATTTGACTGCTACTTGTGAGCCAATCTTCAAGCTGTTGAAGAAAGATCAAGTGGTAAAATGGAATGATGAATGTCAGACCGCTTTCAAAAGAATCAAGGAGTACCTCCAAGAGCCACATATTCTGATGCCTCCAGTTGAAGGAAGGCCTTTTATTTTATACTTGACAGTACTGGATAATTCAATGGGGTGTGTGTTGGGGCAGCATGACGAGTCTGGCCGAAAAGAGCACGCTATTTACTACCTTAGCAAAAAGTTTACCGACTGTGAGACCCGATACTCACTGCTCGAGAAAACTTGTTGTGCTTTGGCATGGGCTGCTCCCCGGCTGAGACAGTATTTGCTGACTCACACTACCCTATTGATATCAAAGATGGACCCAATCAAGTATATCTTCGAAAAGCCTGCCTTGTCCGGAAGAATAGCAAGATGGCAGATGATCTTAACTGAGTATGATATCCAATACACAACCCAAAAAGCAATCAAGTGGAGTGTATTGGCGGATCATTTGGCCCATCAAGCCGTGGACGACTACCAATCTATGAATTTCGAGTTCCCAGATGAGAACATCATGTTGGTGACTGATTGTGAAGAACCTGGATCGGATGAAGGACCTGAGGAAGGATCCCGATGGTCTATGTACTTTGACGGAGCCTCAAACGCGTTGGGTAATGGCATTGGCACCATGATTATATCTCCTGAAGGCTGTCATACCCCATTCACCGCCCGACTATGTTTTAACTGCACCAACAATATGGCGGAGTATGAGCCATGCATCCTGGGTCTTCGAGATGCTATTGACCTAAGGATTAAGTTCTTGAGTGTATTCGGAGATTCTGCTCTAGTGATCAGTCAGATCAAAGGCGAGTGGGATATGAAGCACCCAAATATTATTCCTTACAAAGAATATGTACTGACATTGCTTCCGCACTTCGAGGAGATAACCTTTGAACATTTCCCCAGAGAGGAGAATCAGTTAGCAGACGCGCTAGCTACCATGTCTTCTATGTTCAAAGTCAGGTGGGACAATGAATCTCCCCAGATTACTGTCGAGAGGTTGGACGAACCTGCACATTGTTGTGACATCGAGACTAAAGAGGTAGCAGATAAATCCTGGTTTCATGAGGTAAAGAGGTATCTTGAGGCTCAAGAGTACCCCGAGGGCGCATCTATTAATGATAAGAAGTTTCTGAGGAGATTCGCTGTGAAGTTCTTCATTAGCAATGGGATCCTCTGTAAGCGTAACCATGATTTGACCTTACTGTGGTGTGTGGACAAGAACGAGCCAAAAAGGATTATGGCAGAGTTACATGAAGGTACTTTCAGAATTCATTCTAGTGGACATACCATGGCAAAGAAAATCCTACGGGTAGGGTATTACTGGTCCACTATGGAATCCGATTGTTATCAGCACTCCCGGACCTGTCATAAGTGCCAAGTCTATGCTGATAAGGTGCATGTACCTCCGGTCCCTCTGAATGTTTTGACGGCACCTTGGCCCTTTGCAATGTGGGGCTTTGATATGATTGGCGAGATCAGACCTACCGCGTCTAACGGGCATCGTTTCATTCTGGTAGCTATTGATTATTTCACGAAGTGGGTTGAGGCAGCTTCCTTTTCTACAGTAACCAAGAATGTCGTGGCGCGGTTTATCCAACACAATTTGATTTGTCGATATGGTGTACCGGAGAGAATCATTACGGACAATGGTACAAATCTCAACAATACGATGATCACCGAGCTCTGTGAACAGTTTAAGATACAGCATCAGAATTGTTCTCCTTACAGGCCGAAGATGAATGGGGCTGTTGAAGCAGCTAATAAGAACATCAAGAAAATTGTGCAGAAGATGACGGTGACATATAAAGACTGGCATGAGATGTTACCATTCTCTCTTCATGGGTACCGTACCTCAGCACAGACTTCGACAAGGGCAACACCCTACTCTTTGGTGTCTGGTATGGAAGCGGTCTTACCCATTGAGGTCCAGATACCCTCTCTCCGGATTATGAAGGATGCAGGTTTAAGCAAGGACGATTGGATCCAGACCCGGCTTGATCAGCTGAATTTAATCGATGAGAAGAGACTTACTGCTATTTGTCATGGTCAGACGTATCAAAAGCGAATGATCAAGGCATTTAACAAGAAAGTTGGACGACAAGAGTATCAAGTCGGGGATCTGGTGATCAAACGCATCATACTTCCGCAAGGTAATCCCAGGGGAAAATGGACCCCCACGTACGAAGGGCCATTTGTGGTTAAGAACATTTTCTCAGGAGGAGCTATGATTCTAACCACCATGGATGGTGACGACCTTCCTCACTCTGTCAATGCAGACATAGTGAAAAAAATACTACGCATAATCAAAGACCCGCTAGGTTGACTGGCCTAGGCAAAAATAAGGGCTTCCCGGCGAACCAAAAGGGTTCGGGCAAAAGTAAGGGATGAAAATAAAAAAAAACTGTACACTCGACAAGTCGAAAACCTGAAAAGGCGACTTGGGCAAAAAAGGGTATCCCGGTGGACTGAAAACCCGAAAGGGCGGTCCAGGAAAACTTAGGGATCAAAGCGTAACATTATGTCTCATTGGATCATCTTCCAATCAGATTTTAGTAGAGACTATCAAGCTCGGACGGCGCCAATCTATCTGATTTACCTTCAACCAAGTAGCAAAGTGATGAGACGCTCGAAGATATAAAGGCAATAGCAGAGTTGGAACCCAATGGGATTGTTCACATAGCTTTTTTTCGTTGTTTTTCACAAATTGTATAGAATATGTTCTTTGGGCGATGTTCTCTTACTAGGACGTCAGCCTCTTATACAAAACGCCTATTACATGCCAGCTTCAAAACAATACAATTCATTTTACAATAAATTTCAAAATTGTTTTTCTTTTTTTGTTTTGTTTTGCAAGAACGTCCAATGATTCATTTTTGATATATGCATTTGAAAATAATTGTTGCTCATAAATATTTACATGTGAAACAAAAGACAATTACTCGTAATTCCAGGAAAAGGGGCAAATAAGAAATGTCCAAACCTTACAGTTGCTCTGCCCACCAGGTACAGGGATAGACCCAGCTGGAGAATATGACTAAAAGTGCATACACTCCCCGCAGAGTAAAAGGTATCTAAAAGCAGTAGTGTTAATTCTCCCCAAGCAGAGTTCATCTATCACCAACAATGAAGGCCTATCCCCAGTGGAGTTTATTTCTTCCACAGGCAGAAACTCAATCCCCAACCAGGTTCATTATCTCCAGCAACGGTAATTCATCCCCAGCCGAGGTTATTTCTCCAAATCAACAGATCTTCTGACAGAGTATCTCTTCCCCACAAAGTCATTCCCTTGCCAGTTATTCTCCAGCAGAGTTATTCTCCCGCCAATTTATTCTCAAATTATCTTCGGTCGTTATCCCCAGCGAGCGAAACCCTTTATATTCTCAGCAGCAGTCCGGAATTTATTTTCCTCAACTAGAAAACATCACGAGAACATTACATATCCATACATCATGACATGCATATACGCATCATACAACACAGTCTCATTTATTTTGAGAACATCATCGCTCAATACATTTCATACATCATGACATTACATACGACTAACTCTTTACCTTTCAGGGAAAGATTCAATCAAATTCTCACGAGTTTTCTCTGGTTCAGTCAAATCGGTGCTAAGATCTCTATTCCAGTTCAAGCTATGAAGCCCGGGTCCGACCGGATAGTATCTTGACTTTTCCATCATATTGTGAAGCCCGGAGAACGACCAGATAGCATTATCAAATATCGTGAATCCTGGAGTCGATCAGATAGTGGTTTATATTAAATTCAAGCTATGAAGCCCGGATTCGACCGGATAATAGTTTAATCCCCAGCAAGTTACTGTGAAGCCTGGATTACGACCATATAATAGTACAAAGACACCATGAAGCCTGGAATCGACCAGATAGTGGTATATCATAAACACAAGCCGTGAAGCCCGGAAATCGACCGGATAGTAGCTTAACAAGTTATTTTAAAGTCTGGATTACGACCAGATAGCAATACAAGACACCATGAATCCTGGACTCGACCAGATAATGGTATAAAACATTGTGAAGCCTGGATTACGACCAGATAGCAGCCAAGAATACTATGAAGCCTGGAGTCGACCAGATAGTGGTATATCTTTAATGCAAGTTATGAAGCCCGGATTCGACCGGATAATATCTTGATTTCTCCAAACGCCATGAAGCCTGGATTCGACCAGATAATGGTATAATACATCGTGAAGCCTGGATTACGACCAGAGAGCGGTAAAGACACTGAAGCCTGGGATTACGACCAGATAACAGTCAGGGACACTACGAAGCTTGGATTTCGACCAAATAGCAGTCTACCCGGCCAATTACTATGAAGCCCAGAAGCCGACCGGATATTAGTAAGCCTACAAAATCAAATGGAAGCCCGGATGCGACTGGATAACCACTTGATTTCTTCTGAAGCCTGAAATACGACCAGATAAGAAGTAAGGTATTGTGAAACCTGGAATCGACCAGATAGTAGTACAGGACACCATGAAGCCTGGATTCGACCAGATAATGGTATGAAACATCATGAAACCTGGATTACGACCAGATAACAGTACAAGACACTACGAAGCTTGGATTTTGACCAAATAGCAGTTTACCTGGACAATTACTAGGAAGCCCGGAGTCGATCGGATATTAGTGTGCCCTAAATTCAAGTTGAAGCCCGGATGCGACCGGATAACAACTTAGCTCCTTCTGAAGCCTGGAGTACGACCATATAATAATTGAGAAATTACGAAGCCTGGAGAACGACCAGATAGCAAGTTTAATCTCATCTCCCCATTAAGTCACTGTAAAGCCTGGAGTACGACTAGATAGTAGTCGATATTATCACTATGAAGCCTGAATCACGACCAGATAGTAGTTCATTTTCACCTCTTCGACCAAGAGACAATTCCCCATTAGAATAACGGACGATCAAAGCTCCTAAATTCTATTTTTTTCCCAAGACAAGGAACAACATTCCCCAGCGTAGTCTTCCTCAACAACAGGTATACAGGATCTCGCTAAGGAATATCTTATGCGATCGACACTCCTTCGGATGGCATCTTTAAGCCCATCTTCCGTCATCAATCTCCAAATGGCATCTATAAGCCCATTCCTGACATCACAAGACAAGTACCATTTCATGCGAGTGCAAATTTCCGGGCACTCTAGTGTTCAATCATCTTCAACCTTCAGATCACGAAAGGCAGGTAAGCCAATCTACATCCTCAGGTTTAAGAAGATTGAACAGGGTCAGCTGTTGTACCCCAAAATTTTCCCTCCCATATTTCTCAATACATTTCAAGTGAGATCCTCAAATTGCCCAAGGAAGTCCAAGAGTTGACCAGACAAATTCTCTCCTAAGGCAGTCTACCTCAAATTAGGGTTTCATGTTGCATCAAGATACTTGATTCCAAGGGATACCAAATTCTCACCATTGTCCTAATATGTTCTCAAGATCATCCATGTCAAGTTTCAATCCCTACAGAGAAAGTTTGCTCAGTCAATTGCTCAAAGGCCTGAAAATCGACTGTGCTAGGGCAAAAGTCAATTGTGTCCTACATACAGTCAAACTTCAAATTTTTTGGTCAACATCCTCATTTTGAAGTATTATTCATCATTTTATCAAGGGTTGATCATGATTCCTCAAGGATTGCTCACAATTCATCAAAACCCAAAAGTTGCTAAATTAGGGTTTTATAGGAAAAGTCAACTCAATTTTGACTAAGCATAACTTTCTCATACTTTATTAGAAATGACCCACCCAAAGCTAATTTTTAAGAGGATACAATTCCCTACAATTCATCTTCAGCTCCCAAGTTTAAAATATGCACTCACAAGAAGTTATGAATTTGGACATTATAGGTCACTTTGAAAAGTCAACAAAAACACCTTTTTTGTAAAAGCTTCATACATGAACATGGAAGACTCAATTGAGATGAGAACAAAATGGTTGCTTAGAGAACATATTTAGCTTTCTAAAAAGTCCAAGAACACATCTCTAGAGTCAAAATTGAGGAAGTTATGCATTGGTGAAGTTGACCTTTTTTGCAAAATTGCCAAAAGTTAAAAGTGGCCAAAATTGAAATTTTTATCAAATGGGCCTAACGTTTTGTGCTTGTATTGAGTTTGTAACATGATCCACGACCCATGATCCTTACCACTTGCCTTTATTTTATTTTTGTCTATTATTTTGATTTTTATTTCATTTAAATCAAGTTAAATCAAAATAAAATCATGAAAATATCAGTCATTTAAACCTTGAGATTTTGTGCATATTTCAGGTCCATGAATGGTTGGTAATGAGATCAAATCGTGCAAGGCTTGTTTGTACATAAAAGGATTGAATTTTTCTTGTTTTGGAAATATTGGATGCAAGTGTGAATCAAGGATCAAATCTTCATAATTGCAAAGATTGGATGCAAACTTGTAAACCTAATTCACTCAAGGATACATATAGAACAAATTCAGACTAAAAGCACAAGGGTTAGAGGCGTGAAAAGAGAAGAACAACTTTCAAAAAATCAAGAAAAAATGGCAATCTGATTTCATAGTTCCAGGCTATCTCAAGCCTTCCCAGCTATCTCATTCGCTTGCTGAGTATTCAAGGAGTCTATTCCAATCATCAACAGGCATTTTCGTGCCCAGAAACGCAATGTAAGTGCCTCACGACATCCTTACTTTTTTGAAATCGAATCTCATGAATTCGGCATTGTTAGCATATGTTATGGATATATTCTGAATCTTTGAGACACTTGCAAGCTAATGGTAATGATTAATTGCATTTTTGCTGACCATACAGAGATCCACCATTGTTAGGTTTTCTTTGTTCGTTTTAGGGTTTTCTCATGCAGGTAAAATTGGCCCAAAAGAGGGGTACCATGGTGTTCACAAGGCCAAGACAAACTGGCCTGTAGCATTAGTTTTCATTTATCATGCTTGTATGAGATTCTGGAAATATGCAGGGGCTGTACCTACAGAAAACGTCTGTAGGTAAAAGTTGTTTTACCTAAGACGACGGATGCTGGAGAAGATGATGGCGTGGTGTGACCTGACTGGCCCATTCAAAAATTTACGCATTTAGTATATCACTTTGCTTGTTTCCAATATAACGTTTATTTGATATTCCATATACAACAAAACGCGTTGGTTCAGTTGGTCATGAGGCATGAGGAAATTGCCAAAGGGCCTGGGTTCGAATCCAAGGTCCCCCATATTATTTCAAAAACTTTATTTCTTGTATGATCAGGCGCGTATACAGGCAAGGAGACTACCATACTCCATCATCTTTCAACCATCAGATTACCCACAAGCTAGATCCAAAGGCCATCATTTGAAGGTCTACAATGCACCCTAGTCAACTTGCAACATGGAATCATGAGAACTCAAACATGGACCAAGGCTTTTGGGCTCAGATATGCTATGGACACCCCCCTATTCCTAGCATAACCAAGCTCATTTCTCTCTTTTCTTTTTTTCTTTTATTTATTTATTTTTGTTTAAATTATTTTCTAGATCACAATTTAATTCTTTTTTCATAAAAAACTCATAAAAATCAATTTTCACTAAATTCAAATTTAGGTTTTTTATATATTTTGTCAAAATTAATTTAATTAGTTTAATTTAATTTTAGGGTAATTTTAACCTTTTGTAAATAAATTAAAATCAATTAGAAAATTAGGGTTTTATTTGATTTAATTTTTATTTTATTTTCTTAAAATAACCAAAATATAAAAATAGGTCAAAATTAATTATTTTTCTTAATTTAATTAATTAGTAATTAGGTTTATATTTATTTAATTAAAACCCTATTTTCTTGAAATAATCAAAAACAACAAAAAATAATTTTTCTTTCAATTAGGTTTATATTTATTTAATTAAAACCCTATTTTCTTGAAATAATCAAAAACAACAAAAAATAATTTTTCTTTCAATTAGGTTTAGACGGGGTCAAAACCCTAATTTTCTCTTGTTCTTAATTCATCGCGCGTGTTTATTATTTTTGCAAATATTAATGTAACTGCTCATGGGATGTAATAATTTAATTAGGATTTTTCTTTTATTTATTGTTTTACGGGTTTTTGGCTATGTAATTAATCCCCCTCCCCGAAGCCTTGTAATAGCGTAGTTTTATTTCCCGCATTTTAATTTTCGCAAATATTAACTGTTAGATGTATGATAATAGGATTGCATGACAAGAATGTATGTTAATTTTAAGGCGGTTAGCAAACCCTAAATGTGCAAAGATAATAACTTGAAATCAAATCACTTGCACATGCGCACTCCTAGGGTATACTCTCACTTCGGTTGCCTTCGGTAAACGATCATTAAGTATAGGATGTTTTAGTGGTCGCTCTCTTGTCTAAACAAAGATCAAATGTCCCGTTTGGAAATGTTGCCTCGGAAAGGTTGCCTCGGAAATGTTGCCTCGAATATGATCTTAAGACACTAGGGTTATTACTAAGACGTCCTAACATTGCTTTAATGATCGTACGTCCCTTTCGAATTGACCCTTACAACTCCAACGATGGTGCTACCTACTCACTAATAGAAGGATATTACTGTCTAAAGGAAACAAGAATAGAAATATTCTTTTTTCGAGTAGGTAGATGCTAGTAGGTACTTGCTCAAAATCAAACTTTTCCACACTTACACACTTTTCAAACAAAGTTTTCAAAAACACTTCGTAACACTCTTGAAGACAAAAGCAAGGGTTAAAACGAAATAAAACAAAAACTTTTCAAAAACACACAAACACGGAAGCAATTTTTAAAATGATGAGCAAGTACCTAAGAGCCCGTAGAAAACTACGGATAGAAAGGGTGATAATACCTTCCCTTTCTATAATCTACCCCCCGTACTCAAAATCTCGAAAAAGAAATTTTTCTGTGCTTTTTTCCTTTCCAGTTGGATAAAATAAAAGTCGGTTACGACTCTTGCTTACCGCGACATTTTGCAAACACAAACGCAAAACGCAAACCAGCATTTTCCTAAAACAGTCTGGTTCTGCCACCGTATCACAATTAGCATATACTGTCTTAGTCGGCGAGCAGCCCATGCCAAAGTGAAACGAGTTTTCTCGAGTAGTGAGTATCTTGTCTCACAGTCGGTAAACTTTTTGCTAAGGTAGTATATTGCGTGCTCTTTTCGACTAAACTCGCCATGCTGCCCCAACACACACCCCATTGAATAGTCTAGCACTGTTAAGTACAAAATCAAAGATCTTCCTTCAACCGGAGGCATCCGAATTTGTGGTTTTTGAAGGTATTCCTTGATTCTTTCGAAGGCAGTCTGGCATTCATCATTCCACTTTACCACTTGTTCTTTCTTTAGAAGCTTGAAGATGGATTCACAAGTAGCAGTTAGATGTGAAATGAACCTGGCGATATAATTTAGGCGTCCCAAGAAACCTCTAACCTCCTGCTATGTGCAGGGAGCCGACATCTCTTGTATACCCTTTACCTTTGCAGGGTCTACCTGAATACCCTTGTCACTGATGAGGAACCCCAGAAGTCTACCAGACCTTACCCCGAAGGTGCACTTATTCGGATTTAGCCTCAGCTTATATGTCTTTAACCTGTCAAACAACTTTTATAGATGGTCGAGGTGCTCTTCTTCGGCTTGAGACCTAGTTATCATGTCATCAGCATAAACCTCGATCTCGTGGTGAATCATATTGTGGAACAAAGCGACCATGGCTCGCTGATAAGTTGCCCTAACATTCTTCAACCCAAAAGGAATCACCTTGTAACATAAGTTCCCCCACTGTGTGATGAAGGTTGTCTTCTCCATGTCTTCGGGAGCCATTTTGATCTGGTTGTAGCCCGAGAAACCATCCGTGAAGGAGAAAATTTTGTGTTGTGCGGTGTTGTCAACCAGAACATCAATGTGAGGAAGCGGGAAGTCATCCTTGGGGCTTACCCTGTTCAGGTCTCTGTAGTCTACACACATTCGTACCTTACCGTCCTTTTTAGGTACCGGAACGATGTTGGCAACCCACTGCGGATAGGAGGTGACGACAAAGAACCCAGCGTTAAACTATTTCATGAACTCTTCTTTGATCTTCTCTGATATTTCAGGGTGCATACGGTGGACCTTCTGTTTAACCGGAGAACAATCCTCTTTAGTCGGCAGACGGTGTACCAGACGTTAGTGTCTAAACCAGGCATGTCTTCATATGACCAGGCGAAGATCTCAACATAGTCGTGCAACATCTGCATCAACCACTGTTTGATCTTAGCTTCCAGATTTGTGCCGATCTTGACTTCTTTTCTGTCCATCTTTGTGCCCAAGTTTATTTTCTCCACTGGCTCTTCATGAGGCTGTATAGCCCTCTCTTCCTGTTGTAACAATCTAGCCAGTTCCCCGAGCACCTCACAATCGTCCTCACCTTTGTTCTCATCTTGGTTGATCGGATTTTCGAAATCATAATTGGCAGTAGCATAATTGTTATCAATGGGATCCAGAGTGGATATGGATCTGCAGTTTGATACGTGAGTATGTGTAAGAGCATAGCTGTATTGATAAAGTAAAAACAAAAAAGAAAAATAGAGAGCACAAAATTTGTATGCAAGGAACGTCAAAATCTTTATTGATGACATATTAAATGACATATAATAACCCTCGCAGATAGAACCATTGTGCCTCGGAAGACATAAGGCCAAAAAGTTTAAAATTGTTTATTACAAATTCAAAACACAAGTAAGACAATTACTGCGGAATAAAAGAAACTGGTATGAAATCTATAGCCGTCCAATTATTCGATCCACTGTTGGTTGTCAGGTAGATCCAGCTATCAATGTCAGAGTCTTCCTTACTATCTTCAATAGCATTAACCCCACAATTGCTGATGCGTAGGGGAGGCTCTCCAGCTCGAGCGCGTCAAACAGCCCTTTGAGCTCCTGAAGTAAATCCCAAACCAAATTTGTCAGTTTTATGAGTAAAATCAGGGAGTTGTCCCCAGTTAGTGCATCCACCTTCTTCAACCATTGCTCTGGCGTCCTTGAGAGAAGCCATCTTCAGAGGAGGTTTGGTGTCGGTAGTAGTCTCAATTGACGCCAAAACTTAGGGAACTTATTTAAAGTTTTGACAATGAGTCTCTATGAATTCCCCGTCCATCTCCATGTACCTGAAGGAGTTCAGGTGGCTCACCATATACTCCTCTTCGCCATGCACAGTGACAATCTTCCCCTTCATCGGAAATTTCAGCATTTGGTGTAGTGTAGAAGTGACAGCCCCAGCTTCATGGATCCAAGGACGACCCAACAAACAAGAGTATGATGGCCTGATGTCCATCACGTAGAAGGTGGACCCAAAGGTCTGAGATCCTACCTTGACAGGGATGTCCACCTCCCCATGCACCATTCTCTTCGACCCATCAAAAGCCCTTACCACAATATTACTGGGCTTTAGGGTCAAGCCTTCACAATCCAGCCGATCAAGAGCCTTCTTATGAAGAACATTCAGTGAAGACCCAGTATCCACCAGCACATGAGCCATAGTGGTACCCCTGCATTCGATCGAGACATGCAGAGCATCATTGTGCTTTCTCCCTTTCGGAGTTAAGTCAACATCTAAAAAACCCAGCCCATTGTCAACAGTCAAGTTGGCCACACCGTCTTTGAATTGATCGGCTGAGGTTTCTTGCGGCACATGCGCGGTCTTGAGGAATGCAATCAAAGCCTTTGCATGGGCCTCAGAACATAACAACAAAGACAACATCGATATCTTCGAGGGGGTCTGCCCCAACTGCTCGACCATATTATAGTCGCTCTTTTTGATTATTTTTAAGATTTCCTCTATCTCTTGCTTAGAGGATTCCACAATAACTTTTCAAGGTGCCTCCGTCCGGGAAGGCTCATCTACAGCTTCTTTGCCTCGAGTCCCAGATGACTCATGGGCAGGGGTAACAACGGGAATAAGAATGGGAGTAGTAGCTGAAGTACTAGCAGAAACATCAGTTGGAATAATAACACGTTTATCGACAGTCTTTGGGGAAATCTTGGGAGAGAAAACCCTTCCACTTATGGTAATATTACTAGTCCCGACAATGTTACTGACATCGGGATCAGCCTCTTCATTCTTCAAATCTTGTTTAACGCAATGATAGTAAACATCGGCGCCATAATGCCAAGGGACAGCTTTGTCCGGACGTACGGGACATGACCAGGAAAGGTGATTATTAACGGAGAAAATCTCGGAGCAGGTGTAATCCTAACAAGCCTTCTCGAGGATACCTTGGAAGGATTGGCGGAAATGGTTATAATAGCAACATCTTCGAAAGGAGCAGCTGGAATCAAAGTTTTCTCGAACAAAATTTATATGTTGTCCATCAGGCACTGGACACATGTCTTCAGCAAATAGAAACCAGAAGGCAGAGATGAACACGTGTGGCAACCTTCACCACAACCTGGAAATAAACCGGCCAGCAACAAATTCTTCTTAACAGTCATAAGGGGAGTAGAAACTTCATCAACTGAGGTCACCAACAGATCGGTATCAACGGAATTAACTCCACGGTTGTGTTTAGGCATGGGAGTAGTTATGATATTGGGCTTCTCCGGAGCATCGAACTTAATTTCCTTGTATTCAATCAGATCTTGTACTTTATTTCTTAGACCACAACAGTCATTTGTATCGTGACCGGGACTCTCAGAGTGGTAGGCACACCGAGCGTTTGGATTGTACCGAGGAGAGGTGGTATTAGGATTCTTGGGAGCCTATTTCAAGGTTTCCAAGTTAGATCTTAACAGATGGGGTAAAATCTCAGTCAATGTCATATTATTCCGGGTGAACTTACTTTGTGGTCTTTCGACCCTCTGCTGATTATTTCGTTGTTGAGTAGCCTCAGGCCTAGGTATCATCACATCCCCTACAGTTGGATGGTGCTCAGCTCTGCTCTGACCTCTTGAGTTATAAATGGCACTGACCTCCTTCTTACTCGTGAATGGCTTCCTCACTATACCTGATGAGGTGTCTTTCTGGATCTTTTTGCTTTGGATCCCAACTTCTACTCTTTCTCCAATTAATATCAGCTTAGTGAAACCAGTCGATGAGCTACCGATCAAATGGTTGAAGAATGGTCCAGACAGCGTCCCAAGAAACATGTCGACCAACTCCCTATCAGACAAAGGGGGTTGGACTCTCCCAGCCAAATCTCTCCACTTCTACGCATAGTCCTTAAGCCTTCACCTGCACCCATGGACATACTCTGAAGTTGAGTACAGTTAGGGGCAAGGTCGATGTTATATTGATATTGCTTATATAAAGCAGCAGCCAAATCCTCCCAGTTTCGGACATTAGTTCCCTCCAATTGGTATAACCATTCAAGCTGAGTTCCTGACAGACTGTCTTGAAAGAAGTGAACCCATAAGTTCATATCAGCAGTGTGGGGATGGATCTTCCTTACATAGGAACGAAGATGAAGCTTGGAACAAGACACCCCATCATACCTTGTGAAAACCGGAGCTTTAAATTTTTATGGGATGACTACCCTAGACACCAATCTCGGCTCTTCAAAATCCAGCCCTGGTATTCTCTAGATCTCCATAGCGCCTAACCGATCCTCTAAACTGCTTATACCTATCCTCAGTGGGAGGATACTGCTCATTATTGTAGTCTGTATCATTGTCACAGACTTCAGGACTAGGGTTCTCCTCCCTTGTTTCCCTCTCTTGATTTTCCCCTTCTTTGGACGAGGAGGCCAGATCGACTGGCTGCCTTAGCGGCCCCCCAAATCTTCTGCCCATGTTGAGGGCACCTGAGGGCTTCTTCTTCTTCTTCTCTTTAAGGATAAGGGTCTTCAGATCCTCCTGCCCTTTTTCCAGAGTTATGAACATCTGTTGAAATTAGGAATTTTGTGCCTGAAGATCTTTGATGCTTTGTTCAGAAGACTTTTTTGCTGAAATAAACAGCGAAGAAGATGAGAAACCTGTAATGGTACCTGCTTATGCAATGTTATGGATGATATGTATATGCAATGATTTCAAGGAAATTAGAGATTCAAATTTTCTTTAGATAAAAAGGAAACACATGTTATATTAATAAATCAAAGCTTGAGTACATCATGCCTCTTTGGGCTTACAAAAAAATACAAAAACTCTAAGATAAAAAGGTTGTACGCATCCTCTTTGGTGCGATGTAGGCGTTTAGAGTCCACTCCTCATGAAGCTGTTTGGTAAGCTCCAGATTCTTCTTCTCGCTGGCGTAGAATTGGGCCTCGAAAGTGTCTCGTTCCCCCTTAAGTTGTATCTAATCCCTTTGTAAGTCTTCAAGAGAGGTGGGAATGTCAGGATGTAGGATAGTGTATGGAACATCTCCTTTCATAATAGGCTCTATGATCACCGGGAGAATGGAAGGGTAAGGCATCATAAGACTTTGAGCACTGGCTCGTACCCATTTGAGGTAGGGCTCAAGAGGGATGGAATTCTTATGTACCAATGTCTTGCTATCTACCTTGTTAAACATCCTCCAGGCTCGGATAAACCTCTGGCGATGACCATGATTGTCACTCTCGTAGTCAAATACTAACCCTTGAATCAGCATCTCATGTGGACCATCCCTTCGGGCATAACCAAACTGTCTTAAAGCTAAGCATGGGTTATAAGCGATACCTCCCCTAATGCCAAGTAAGAGGACATTAGGGAATTCTCCACAAAGGTCGACGATAATAACATTCTCTATATATCGAGAACACCAATGGATGTTTGAATGTTTGAGCGTCATCAACCTTTGTGACCACCTTGCACCTTGCTCGTTCTTCAATACAGATATGGGAAGATGAGAAATAGACCATCTTGCCAAGAGAGGAGTGCAACACATAAGGATACCTCTTTTCCTCATAGTGCGAGTGTGAAAGGAATGTAGGATGTCTCCAAGCAAAGTAGGCACCGAGTTACGAGACATGAAGATTTTGACAGTGTTCACATCTATGAGTTGGTCAGGATTTGAAAAGAAAATCATCCCATAGATAAGGAGAGCCATAATTTCCTCAAAAGCTTGAAAATCTAAAGAGTTCCAACAGTTTTGGGCTTTCTCAAACAAGAAATTTGCTAGGAAACCCTTGACACCACTCTTTGTCTCTCAAGTAGAGCTTAAGCAATCTCTTCGGGCTTTGGATCTCTTTCCGTACCGTTGAAAGGTAGTTGATTGAGAATGGGAATCCTCAAGAGTTTGGATAATTCTTCCAAAGTTGGCAATGGTGTAGAGGATTAAAGAATTGGAAGAGCACTTTCATCATATCTCCATCAGTTTTGGAGGTAATCAAGTTTAGGAGGCGACCATGTCTTTCGGTAAATGGATAATTCTCAGGAATCCTTGATGCTAACTCTTTGAGTTGAGGAGGAATTCTTACGAGGTTGACTTGAATGGTTTTTCTGCGAATGTAATTCATTTCCTACAAAACAGAAACAAAGATAAATCCCAAAAATCCTTGAAATGGTTAGTAAGTATGTGTTGTACCCCAAAATTTGTCCTCCCATATTCCTTAAGATTTGTCAAGAATGATCTTCATATTGCTCAAAATGGCCCAAGAGTTGTACAGTCAAATCACCTCCTAAGGTAGTCAATTCAAAAATTTGGGTTTTGTGTTGCATCAAGGTCCTTACATCCAAATGACCTCAAGTGCTCCTTAATGTCCTAACGTATGCTCAAATTCAGAAGATATCCGACTGTGTGAGTTTTCTCGAAGAAATATGGTGAAAAAAGTGTGCTGAAAGTGCAGTTTTTACGCGCTAAAAAATTCATAACTTGAAGATCGTGACTCGTTTTGAACCCGTTCCGGTGGCTAAAATTCCGTCTTGACATTATCTACGTTTTCATCTCTCACAGCTGGAAGCCAATTTCAATCAGAAAATCTTCAAAAATATGGATTTATCAAGTATTTTCGTACAGAAAATTTGTGACATAAGTTTATTTGCGTCATGTTCAGAAAATCATAACTTGGTTGATTTTCATCATATCGAGCTGGTTCCGGCGCCAAAATTTCACAAATTGAGTTGGCTACATTTTCACAGAAGGTATTGAGTTCAAACGGTATTCAAAAGGCCTTCGTTTTTTGCTCAGAGTGCCTGACGCGCCGAAAATCCTGAATGCTGAATATTATTTCATCTGGGCCGAAACTTCGAAAATTCATAACTCAGTCAATTTTTATCGGATTGGGCTCATATTTTTACACAAGGTCACTGACTCATAGATCTACAACTTTGCTTCAAAAGTCGAGACCGGATTATGCTCTTATCAATACCAGTTTTTTATTGAAGAACGTGTCAGAGTCGACACTGGAGCCCAAAATAAGTTTGTCTGAGCTGAAACTTCAAAAATTCATAACTAATTCACCGTTTATCCGATTGAGCCGATTTTCGGACAGGAGTTAGTTCTCGATGTAGGCTACATTTTGTTTTCACATTTCAACTTCA